>OY728156.1:1146611245-1147861245 GCA_963277665.1 Viscum album
TGGAAAAAGAGAAGAAAAAAGAGAAAAGAAAGAAAAAAAAATAAAAATAAAAAGAAGAGAGTGAAGAAAAGAAGTCCTAGGCCGACCTCGATGCCCGACGTGAGGTTATACCTTGCCTAAAAAAAAACCCCCATTCTAGGACTAATAGAGAAGTTGGAATTTTTATCTGAAACTTTGAAGAGAAGATACCACTAAAAAAATGTGTGTGAATAAATAATATTTAATTAATTAAATATTATATATTTTTCTAAAATTTTAATGGCTCTCAATTCCACCAAACTCATGATATAGGGTAAAAAACCTATTTCAGGATCAATGGAGTGGTCGGAAAAATTATTCAAGATTTCATGATAGAATAAATTACCATTTATCCCCTTGAAAACCACATGAGAGTAAACATTTAAATTTCCCTTGTTTTTCCTAAACCATCACAACACAGTTCATGACAAGCTCCCCACCACAAACACTTCTCATCTCTGATAATCCTTGATGGTTAATTGGATACTAAGATTTACCTCAAAAAATAGTTCTTCCAACATAACCATGACTGTCTACCGATTAGTCTTAAAATACCCACAACAATCCAAAGAAGAGGGACATTCAATAGATACCAATATGATGCTCCCCACCATAGGAGTATCCTTATCATCACCCCTCATCCAAACACCAAACTCTAAAGCCCATGCTCTATCCACCACAAAATGTAATGACTGGATGAGGCCAACCGCTCACACCAGAGCACTAACACTAAAAACCAACCACTATTCATTCCCATCTCCCCAGGAATGACATCCCCAACACTCAACAAACCTTTTAAAATAATGAACATCACCTCTGACGAACTATGGTACACTTCCCACTACAATTCCTTCTTTACATTGATCCTCAAGAACTAAACAACTCTCAACGTACCGAAACATAGCTCAACTAGCACTCTGCATGACCAGCATGCACATTCCCTCACTCAACAAGGATTCCTCCCAAAAATCAACATCATTTCCACTCTCCTCCTCAAGGTAGAGTGATTCTCCAAAAACCCTCATAGGATCCTGTGCTCAAATGAGACGCGACCTAGTGAACCTAAACTAATGAGCCTAAACCCATTGACCGTGCTCCTCACATAGGTCAGTTCCAACAAATTGGACTACCTTCATCACTCTTATTAAAACACAAGTAATCTCCCTTATGCCAAGATCAATTGTATGATAACCCTCCACATGGGTGTCATTTCAAAACTGCAAACATCCAACCACACTCCCACCTCACTTCCCAAAGTGCAACCAGAACCAACAGGTCTAGACATCTAACCAAACTTGCACTCTCAAACTAGACACAAAACTAGAATCCAACCACAAAACCAATAGGACTCCCAAAGATCCACTTCACATGCCCAAGGAATCCTCATACTCACCATATAACTTTTCAGGGTTACCAAAACCTTAGGGAAACTCAATCCCAATCCAAACATCTCTCAGGCATCCATTCCTTTATCAATCTAACCACACTAGCTGTAGGGAATCCTAAATCCCACACCAACCCATAGGGGTTTCCACACACCCCTAGATTAAGGGAATGCATATCTATCACCATAGATCACCTCTCCATGAGATCCACATGAATTTTCATTATAAGGAAAATACCCATGGTTCAATTGATTAGAATTCCACTAAGTACTTATATAAGGAAACACCATATAAGTAGTTGCTGACACTTTAAAAAACCTAACCTCTATCCTCAGTAAAAACACATAGTTAGGAAAATGTCATGAGAATGCTACATACCAATCACGATACATGAACACATGCCTATTTCCATCAAATCAAGATCCAAAAACTCATAAATCATAAAATCCAAAAACATAAGTGCATCACTCAAGGTGAAAATCACATAACTATAATAGAGAACACCATGAACAATAATCCCATAACCTTGGTAACCTAGACTTATTATTGGAATATGTGTTCATGACACACCAGCCCAATATCCATCATAGGCTCCAACACATTCCTAGATCTTATGTCTACCAACTCCCCAAATAGTAAGACAAAGAAAAATAATTCTCTGATACCATTTTGTCATGAAATCTCTTGGGTCGACCTATACCATCACTCAATCTAGCTTGTAACAAGGCCTCAAGAACGCCTCCCTGTATGCTACAATCCACCGAATAATGGAAAAGGCCTAAAATTATACAATGGAAAGACTATTATCTTATAGTAGAGTGCAAAAATAGTGTAAATAAACCAAATACATAAAAAAAATGAACATGAGAGTGCATATAAGTAAATAAATAGCTAAAAAATTGTAATAAAAGGAGTACTACATAAAACTCAAGGAAAAGTATACAGAAAATAGTCACCCACTTGTCCGACTATATACATAATAAGATATATGAAAATAAATACGCAAGTATATACTACTACTCTGAGTTGAACTACATACCTAGCTACTATAACAACTAAACAACTCCATCATGAACCAAGAATCCACACGTGAAACTATTCTAAACCATGCAACACTGGTCCTTACCTGATACACTACACCATTCTCAATTTGAAAGTTGACTTAAGTTCTATACGTATACTGATGTGAATGTGAAAGGGGTGAGAAACGAATCTTAGTACGCCACCCCCAATGGTGGCCCTAACATCCACTGTCATAACATGTGCTTACAATACATGTCATGTCCAACCTATCTAAATGTGACTACTAGCATAATGATAAACAAAATATAGGAAGGAAACAAAATGGATAACAAAAATAAAATAGAAACCTTGGGTTCTTGCCTAACACCTGAGGTAAATATACCCTTTCTTTGTCCCCAGTCAAATAAATTACAAAACACGGATTGTGAAACCACACATCAAGTACTTATACTTGATAAAGAAGGATATCCTAATTCTACCGTAAGGATATTCATAGATTATAGACCCTAAGATCCCATCCTATGCGTCTAAAAAAAGAAGAAAATATAATGGGAACTAGGACTCTAATTGAATGATCTAAACTGGTGGTTGAGACTCCTTGTTGACCTTGAAAGGACACTACCAAGTCTGAGAAGTCCCCCATAACCAAATGGGATATAAAGAATATATTAGAGCATCTCTATCCTACCTGAACACGACCCAAAATCATATAAAATAGGCCCAAAAGTAAAATATACTCATTGTACCACTAACCCTAGCCAAGGTGAAAAGTTAAACTAGGGTGGCTTCACTCATCCAGATCATCCATTAACTCCCTAGCCCCGCCTCACAACAACCAATGGATAGAGGAGAGAAACCATATCTATCTTGAGTAAAACACCCGATATAGTAATATTCCAAAGTTCTCCTCTATCACCTAGTCCCGAAGAAGAAAAACCTCAAGCCTCTAAGACCACAAGATCAAGCACCATGGTTAGCTAACACCCACACCCTACATCCAATGCTACTACAACTAGAATCAATCATATTGTTGGCAAACCAAACAAAAGTAATCCAACATAGTTCCTAAAACACCAGTATAAATAAGACACCCTATAAGGGTATCCTCCAACAGACCACAACTCAAGAAGGACACCATACAAGGGGTTACTCTAGAAAAACTAAACCTTAGGCCATGCCCACTCAAAGGAGCCATGGATGGTCTCCCATCTCAAACCTATAGAACACCCACCTAGAATGAAAAACTCAAGACACACCTCACCCCAAAGGGAAACCTCAAGAAACATCTCATCCATAAGTTCATTCCTCAGAATAGGTCCCTTAGACCTATATCAATCTCCACTCAATGGAATCCAGCCGAACCTAACACTCCATGATGTCATCCCAACCCAAAGGATCCTACCAGTATAGATCTCAAGAAAATAGACCGAAAACTCAAGAAAATGAATGAAAATTACATCCAAGAAAACAATCGATCTTTCCTCAAAGAATATTTCTAAATAAACTCAAGAAAACCCACTTAGAATTATCAAGATAAGATGATCAACAAGCGCGCAACCTCACACGGGCCCTGAAAGGATTGTAGAATAAAAACCTCAAAGAAATCATCCCAAAAAACAATCTTATACTAAAAAACTATTTAGATGGATTCTAAACATAGAAATAATTATACCATTGTGATATACTTGGGAAAACACTCAGAATGGACTACTCACAAGTCCAATTATGACTATGGGGCACAAAGACACCAAAAACCCCTTACTGGAAAAAGTAAATGGTGTGTACTTCTGAGTACATGGTGTATACTCTTAAAGGTTCTCCTAACAATGTACTTCTACATGTTTAAAGTGAACCTAAGGTCTGCCCGGGTACTGGTACATGTCTATGGCTCACATGGGGTTTGTTCATGCACTATTACACGATAAGGGTGTACATGGGTTCAACTTGTGTATTACTACACTACCATGTACCCTTCATATAGGGTGTCTTACCTAGCTCCAGAACACTTGGCCAAGTCCCTCTACACAGTGTTTTCCCAGGGTACACAATGTGTACTTTGTAAAACTTTAACTACCCATATATACGGCCACATGGTCAGGTACATGGCCAAGCACTATCGCACGTCGCGGACTTAAGGTATACAACATGTGCATATAAGGAGACCATCTTCCATGAATATGAGGAACACATGGTGTGTGTTCATCAAACCACACACCATGTGATTGGTATTTCCCAAACAAAAATCCCTCTGAACTTCCCAAAACCCCATAATTTACCTAAAAACCACCAGATTGACCCTATAGGTGTCCCAAATAATCCAAAATAAGATTAAAAATTAAATCCAACTACTCTATGAGGATTTATAATAAAAAAATTAAAGAGGGCCTACCCATGGGTCTAAACCAACAAATATTCATTTTGATTCATGATTTGCAGCTACCACATGATGATCCGGTGTGACCCGTGCTTTACGATGACACCTACATATCCATATCTCCCTCTTCTCTACCTCTATTCTCTATAGGATAAAGACCACCTAAAGGGGAGGGTAGTACATGACACAAAAGGGAGATAAGGAAAAATAGAATAAAAAGGATAAAAGAAAGAAAAAAAAGTAAAAGAAAGAGGAGAGAGAAAAAAGGGGACATGGGCTGGCCCCGGTGCTTGACATGAGATTATGCCTTTCATAAAAAAACCACCATTTAGAACCCAATAGAGAAGTCGTACTTTCAATATTACACTCTAATCAAAATACAATATTGAAAAAATGTACATGATTAAATAATATTTAATTAATTAAATATTAAATATTCCACCAAAATCAGAATGGCTTGAAATTACACCAAACTCCTACCCTAGGGTAAACACCCTATTTTGGGACCAATGGAGTGGTCATAAAAATTACCCGAGATCTATTGATATTAGAAATTACCATTTTACCCTTGAAAACCACCCAATAACAAAAATTAAAATTTCCCTTATTTTTCTTAAACCGTCATGATGCGATTCATGAAATTATTTTAGTAATACTATAAATAAATAAAGAAAACATAAATATGAAAAAACAATGAATATATTAAAAAAAATAAAATAAATGATAAAACATAAAACATAAAAAATATAACATAATACATAAATAAAACATATTATAAAGTAATACAACACTCCCAACATTTTTTATTTATTTTGAGTATGTGATGCATTTTTACTGACACTAATCACATCACATATAATATTGATGTACATTTATCAATTACATGTTAAAAATGGATAATTGATTGTTTCCCTGAAGTATCATAATAATCTGAACACGTTTTATCTATTTAGACTATGTGAAGTGTGTTTTGAAATAAAATTCAAGTTTTAAATTAAAAACAAACACTTTCAGTTATACCAATCACATCACATGTTAGATTAAAATATGGTTAATTATTATATTTAAAAAATGAAAAATTGACAATTTTTATAGACTAACATGAAAATTTGAGTGTGTTTTATCAATTTTGAGTATGTACCATACATTTTGACCTAAAATGTCACTTTTAAATGAAAACATACACTTTCAGTCATACTAGTCACACTGTGTATCATTTTGATATAAGGTTAATTATTAAAAATTAAAAATTAATTTCAATATTTCCCTAAATTATCATGATAATCTAAGATCATTTTCTTAGTTTTGATTTTGCGACAAGCATTTTGAACTAAAATGGAACTTTTAAATGAAAATATTCACTTTCAGTCAAACCAAACACACCGTGTGTCAAATTGATGTGAATTTAATTTCAACATATTAAAAATGAATTATTGATCTTTTTACAAAAGTATCAAGATAATAAGAGTGTGTTTTCTAGGTTTTGAGTATGTGACACATGTTTTGAACTAAAATGTCACTTCTAAAATAAAACCTTTTACTTTTAGTTATATCACTCCCACCACATTTCAAATTGACATATAGTTAATTAGTACATATCAAAAATGAATAAACTATCATTTTATTAATGTATCATGATAATTTGAACAAATTTTCTATGTTTTGACTATGTAAAGTATGTCTTGAACTAAAATGATAGTTTTAAATTAAAAATATGAAATTTCAGTTGTACCGGTCACACTAAATATTGTATTGATGTGCTGTTAATTATTAAATTTAAAAAATATATATTTTTATTTTCCTAAATAATCATGATAATTTGAGCGCATTTTTTTGGTTTTGATTATGCAACATGTTTTTCGAATTAACGTGTCACTTTTAAATGAAAACAATCCCATTTAGTCATACCCACCATATCATGCGATGGATTAATGTGAGATTAATTCCTACACATCAAAAATGAATTATCATTATTTTTCATAAATTATAAAGAAAACCCGAGCATATTTTCTCAGTTTTTAGTAGGTGATGAGCTTTTTGAGATAAGTTTTCACTATTAAATGAAATAATGCACTTTCAGTCATATCAGCCACACTATGTATCAAATTGATATACAGTTAATTCCTAGACATCACAATTGAATTATTAATTTTTCCCTAAAGTATCACTATAATATGAGTATGTTTTATTGGTTTTTATTAAAAGATGAATGTTTTGGACTAAAATGACACATTAAAATAAAAAAAATACACTTTCAGTTATACCTATCACACTATGTGTTAGATTGATGTGTTTTTGATGATTTCATGACCTGAACCACTAGAACCCTACCTGAGCTGACAGTAAGTTGAGTGTGATAACAAAATCCAACCTCCAATAGTCCAGGGGTTAACAAAAAGGATTAGGTATACATATAACTAATATGATAGGCCTTATCCTAATATGTTTGTATGAATGTACCCAACATGCTCCATGAAATAGTACAAAGATATAGGAATGGACTAAAACATCTAGAGTGAAAACCATACATGCAACAACCTCTAGGAAAATACATCAAAGTACAAAAAAATAATGCAAAAAATATAAAAGGGAAAAATACATTCCCAACTAGAAAATAGGTCGCATCCTGAAAACAATTAGAAAAAAAGGAAAGATTGTAGAGAAACCGTCTCACAATATCATTATGTCAAAATCTCTAAGGCCAACCACCAAACATGGCCAGCACCTGTAAGTGTTACCATGCTCCTCCAAAATCACCTTTGACCTACCCATCATTGGTATAAGACACAAAACGTGTGGGTGGAGCGCATACATGGGTGAGTATATACATTCCTAGTAGGATTCCTTGAAAACCAAAAAGGGAGAAATAGAAATAGAAACAACCAACTCAACCCATAAATCAAGAGGGTAAAGAAAACCCAACATCAGATATGCTCAAAAGAAACCCAAGTGAAGAGAAAGGGGATCACTATCATCGAAGTCATCTAAGAATGAAGAGTTTGTACAAAAATCCAAAGGTCCCATAATTGATTCCAAAAAACTATGTAACCACACAAGAATCCATGTGGAGGGATCTCAACTTGCCACTACGCTCCACAACTGAGGGGGAACTAACTATAGTGGAGTAACCACTCCCATCCAGAGTAAGAAGACTAGGGGATGGGTAAAAATATGTTGATATAGGACCCAAAAACTCTATAGTATGGTGGGGGGGGGGGGGTACCCCTATACCTACATAGAGAGTATAATGGACCCACTCCCCGATGCAATAGGGGGTACTGAACCCGAAATCTCTCTGATGATCAAACCCGATCACTACCATCATCCAAACATTACTGAAAGATGTTTCCTACTTATAACACCATATGTTATAGATTTTATTCCCAAATTAAGTCTATAATTTCATTATACATGGAAAATTTCTAAGGATAGACTTCTCATGAGCTAAAAAATGAGTTCCAGAGTAGAATATATGCAAAGTAGAAAGTCCTGAGGGGAGTACACGACGTGTCCTACCAGGGTACACAACATGTCTCACTAAGAAAAACTCCGATCGTGTACCCTTGTTGGACTTAGTGTGTAAAAGAAAATTACATTCCATGTACATAGGTTCACATGATGTGTGAATCTACCTAGACACCTGGCCATGTCCTTCTCTGGACATGGCTTGGGAAACTATGTTATACTACATGACGTATAGATGAGGTCACATGGACTGTACGATTACCCGGGGTCCTGGGAATATAAGCATAGTGCACAACTTAGCTAACCATGCAAATATACATGGGTTTTCCCTTAGGTTACATGATGTGTATAACTATATAGGGTCTTGGGAGTGTGCCTTTGGCACATGGATTGGGTACCCAGGTAGGATCACATGGCGTGTGGTCCTGGCCACATGACATGTGATATTTAACTCAGACAAAACCCTAGATGTCACAAAATCCCAGACTATAAGACTTGTATTTCTCCAAGATACATGGAGTGTAATCACTAATTTTAGAGAAAGTGAAGTCTTCCTTCACAGAAATGATATATATACTATTTACACCATAACCTTCATCATTTTACATGCCTAAAATAGATGAATCTGAGGGGGAAGGTCTCTGATTGTTGATTTCCAGCCTTCAATGGCTGGAAATTGGATCTGTAGCCTTTTGATCCATAGCCTATGTGCTTCTTGTTTATGTACAAGGGTCTTCATCCAAGGTTCCATTACATGCATCTTGAAACATTCCTTAATCTATCCACAAAAATCAGACATGTAGGCCATTTACACATCCACCGTGAATCTGGGGGTTTGATTGTGCTTGAATATAACCCAAGAAAGTTGAATCATTGACCCCACGAGCAATAGTAAAGTAAATAAAGAATTATAGTTGAAAAAACATAATAAAAAGGCAAGATCATCATTGGATGATGTAATATTGGCCAACAATAATCAAATTCTGGAAACCATGGGTGAAATCAAGGTGAAAAAATTAAATAATTAGGTCTAAGAACACTAATTAAAAACTGAGATCATGTGAAGAATTCAATACACCAAGAAATAGATATAAATCCATGCTTATAAAAATAATCAAGGGTATAAAACCGCAAAATAACGTGCCCTACCTTAAGAACAGATTAGTCATTTGTGAAGAACTCATTTTCTATAAATGAAGGCGATACTATTGAATTCACCATCCATCACCCAATTCCCCTTTATTGTTTTTCATTGATCCTCATTCCTGATCTTCCAACACC
Source organism: Viscum album (assembly GCA_963277665.1). Taxonomy (NCBI): domain Eukaryota; kingdom Viridiplantae; phylum Streptophyta; class Magnoliopsida; order Santalales; family Viscaceae; genus Viscum; species Viscum album. The sequence continues at coordinate 1,146,620,792 of OY728156.1, forward strand.
AATGAATCTCTCCTACTCCTCTCTAATCTCCTAGGGTTATGAAGATAACCCTTGAAAATCATTATAATGACATATTTATAGAGGGTTAGGGTTTGTGTCACATCCATGGTGTTCCTTCGAGGTATTTTTTCTTTTATTTTTAATTTTATTTTTATTCCATGTCTTACCAAGGTGTTTTAAAGGGAAATGAAAATTTTAAGGGTGGATAGAAGGAGGTGCACAGTTAGCGCAAGGTTAGTAGAAAGTATGCACCCGACCAGTGAAAACCATGTGATCAGGATAATGGTACTGTCCAGGCTACACAACCATATGCATGAGTGCACACCCCCTCTAGGTAAACCACTTGTTCCCTATTTCCCTCATGGATAGAGGTGTGACATGGTGGTCACAATGTTTGGAAAACCATGCAGCCAAACCGTGAGACCTGCTAGAATTTTAAAACTTTTGAAATCACAACTTTTCCCTTCCTCAATTTTAAGACCCTAACCTATATTTCTCTCCCCATTCAACCCTCTCTACCCCAGGAGTACCTCCCTATCCTCATTCACCCCATTTGGATTCAATTTTTGGATGATATTGGCATGGATTCTTCAAGAAATCTTTAAGTTTCTCCCCCTATCTTCTTCCCTCTTATTAGTTTCTCCTCCCTTTCTCTTTGAGTTCTATTTTATCCAGCAAGAGTTTTGACCTAGGTTGGGTCCAATATCTTTTCCTTGGGTTGAATCTTGTTGGTTCTTGTGTTCTATTTCCCCTATAGGATCTTCCCTTGGTGTGGCTTGTGGTTTCCACTTGAATTTGAGAAGATTATAAGGAAAAGATAGGCGGTTCCTTGTCTAGATGTTGTTTTATGATATAAATAGTCTTCATTGTTTCTTAAATATTTCCTAATATTATTTTGGAATGTGTCTTAATTATTGATTAGTAATTATTGGTGTGTGTATGGTTTGAAAACGTTTAAACCCCCTGATTAATGAGGTGTTTGATTATGTGTTGTATTGTCTTGTGAAAGAAAGAGGTTCTATGGTTAAAAATAGGAAAAGTACATGGGAATCTTGAGTACACTACCACAAACACAGTTTTTCCCGGCACCAACCTTTATCAGCGCTTTTTTTAGCGCTGATAAAGGGACGCCCTTTATCAGCGCTTTTTTAGTAGCGCTGATAAAGGGTCGACTTCAAAAAAGATAATAATTAAAAATAATATATTAATATATAAATATATAAATATAGTTATATTGATATAAATATAATATATAATTTTTAAATATATTTTAGATAAGTATAAATATACATTTACACTTAATATACTTAATATATAAGATATTTAGTGAAAATGGCTTATAAAAAATTAATAAAATATTTTTAATTAATAATTTTCTAATTATTATGGAGGAATAGTCATTTCATAACAATTTAAAGACCCAAAAAAATCAAAAAATTAAAAAAAGACCCAAAATATGTTGTAAACGCAACTCAAACTGCAAACGGCCATAACTTTTGATCCGGGTGTCTGTTTGAGCTCTACCATATATCAAATCGAATCCTGAGACGATATCTACACCCCTATGACAAAGGGGACTATGGTAAAGGTTTTTTTAAGGCGAAAAAATTCCCATAAGGCCTCCAAAACTGAGTTTTTAGTTGGGGTACTCTGATTTTTTAACATTTTGTGGATTTTCAGCCTCGTTTAAGGGGGTATTATTGCCTTTTTTTGGTGGGGACTGAATTTATTCCAAGGTATTAAATTCATATTTATATTATGTATTTGAAATTTTATCATTTTTTATAATGCACTGCTATTTATAATCAAATATATAACTATATGTACATATTTTTTTATATATTCACACCTAAAAATTTAATTTTTTAAATAAATAATTAAACATATTTACATATAAAATATATTAGATTTATCTAAATAATAAATAATATCTATTTTATTTAAAATACCAATATATGAATATTTATATAACTATATATTAATATAACTATATATATTAATATAACTATATATATATATATATATTAAAATAACTATATATATATATTAATATAACTATAAATATATATATTAATATAACTATATATATATATTAATATAACTATATATATATTAATATAAATATATATTACTATACGAATAAATATAACTAAATATATATAAATAAATAGATATATCATAAATAAGAGAACAAATCAATATAGGGGAGTGGCAAAGGCTTCAGGCACGCAGGGGGGAGGTCTCAAGATCAAATTCGGGTAGAGGCAGGGGCGCGCGGGCATGGGTGAATTTAAGGGGCTAGCGCTGATAAAGGTGGGGTATAAAACTGATAAAGGTTGGAGGGGGTGCATGCGGGGGCGCTGGAGGTGCGGGAAAGCACTGATAAAGGGGGGGGGGTCTCAAGCGTTGTAAAAATCCCCCTCGAGTTTGGTAGTTTTTTTTTTAATTTTTTTTAATTTTTTTAGTTTTATCAGTAATTTTAAAAAAGTGCTGATAAAAGGGGTCTTTTATCATCTCTAAAAAGAAAGTGCTGATAAAGGACCCATTTATCAGAGTTTTTTTGAGCACTGATAAAGGGGACCTCCCTTTATCTACGCCGACTTTAACAACACTTTTATAGCACTATTAAAGGCCTTTTCTAGCACTGTTAAAGGTCATATTTGTAGTAGTGGTATCTAGGTGGGAGTACTATGTCTAGTGCACTAGAAAAGTCATCAGGGATGAGGCCCTGTCTCCATAGTAGGATTATGTCACAACACTAACTAAAATTTTATGATGGGGATTGTTTGGCTTGAGCAGGAGACAAAACTTAATATCCAAGATTTTATCATCAAGAGTATGAGGATCCCAGGACCCCACTAACCCTATTTATATATTTATTTCACATGGTTATCATACATTATTTTCCATTTTAGCTTTTTTTACACTCATTTCCTCTTTTATGATAAAGCATGTTTTCAATTAAATTGTTTTCTTATTTTTCTTAAAAACCAACATGTTATTTTTTATTATAATATATATTCATAGAATAATTTTGTGGTATACTACTAAGAAAGTGATCTCACTCACTACATACACCCTCAGGTGTATAGAGAACATGTTCTTTTTGACTTAGGTAAAGGAAATACCTTCCATGGAGGTGATTGTAGTTACTCTTCCTAGTTGTTTCCTCTTGGTAGGTGTTGATAGTGGTTACATGATGGTAGTCAACCCCCATGTCACGAGGTGGTTGTGTTCATTTAGTCATTACCCTACCCCTTTTGGTTATTTTGTTTTTGATTGTAAATGTTAAATTTTTATCTCATGATTATAGTGATTTAATTTGGTTTCTCATGTCATGGTTGCTGGTTAGGATGTTATATAAAATATTGTGTATGGTTGATAGTTGATTCTCATTGGAGGAACCATTCCAAAAGGTGATACTCAATGCCTAGGTACTATTTTCCAGCCCATGGGGATCGGGAACACCCTTTGGGTCATGCCACAGGCCGGTTTGGGTGAAAGGTTTGATCGAAATCCAAACTGGTTCATGAAAAAGTTGTATCAGAGCTAGGTTTTCCCTTTATTTGGGTCACATCATTTGAGAGAGTCTGGATAGGTAGGAGCTAAGACCGTTAGGGCTTGAGGTTTGGTTTTCGAGTGGGGTTTCTAGCCAACACACCTTGTGAAAGGCCTTGGTTCACCATGGGATATTTGGGATTTGGTTTTACCACTTATTTAAGTGTGATACATTGGTTTTAGAATATTAATGGACACCAAGATAGGATGTATTGGTTTAATATGTTTTTTTTTGTGTTTGTTATAGTTTTATTTCAATTTATATGGATGTTTAAATCAGGTTATTGTTGAAAACTTTATAGGTGTTGTATTGTTTATTTCTTTTGACTTTTCAATTAACATAGAATCAAGTTTCCCCAGAGACCTCTTGTGAAACCATAGGAAGAGGCTGGAGAAAATTCTCCCCCACCTATTGATCAGAGATTAGTGGAACCAATAGTTTAGGTCATCTGAACTTTGGATTAGGGAGTGGGATTTGGTCCTGCTTAAGATAAGGAAAAAACAATTGTTCTGGAAAATATAAATCCAAGGAGTTACTTAGGAATAAACCCCCTTCATTCTATGGTAGCATAGGCCCCCAAAAAGTAGAAGATTAGGTGGAAAATTTTGATAGGATCTTTGGGTTTCTCAAGACTCTTAAATTGGTCAATGTGAAATGAAATTAATTCATTTTGGAAGGACCACTACTACAAAAACGGGCATTAACAGCGCTAAAAATGAGCTTTAACAGCACTAATAAAGGGTTACTTTATCATCACTAAAATAGCGTTGATAAAACAACCCTTTATCAGCGCTAAACAAGCGCTTCTTTAGCGCTGATAAATGATTGTTTTATCAGCGCTCCTTTAGCACTGATAAAATTATCTTTTATCAGCGCTTCTTTAGCGTTGATAAAGGTGTAGTTTATCAGCACTTTTTTAGCACTGATAAAAGCACGATTTATCAGCGCTAAAAGAGTGCTGATAAATGCCCTCTCTGCTGCTACAATAAATCTGCAGCAGCACACCCGAACACCTGCAAAAAAAAAACAGCATCTCAATAAGCCAATTAAAGCAAGTATACCCATACAAAATCAACTCATAAATCATAATAAAATTAGACCAAGTATACCCATACAACAATTATACCCGTACAACATTAAAAAATAATTTATAAGTTAATCAAGTACTTAAAGAAATCAATTCAGAATTCAGGGGGTTTGGGGGCTGTTCAAGGGTTTGGGGTGGCTATCCAAGGGGGGGTAGGGGGTGTCCGGGGGGCTTCCAGTTCAATCCTAAGGCTCCACATGGGTGTGTTTTATCAATACATAAATCTTTGGACTTTTCTCTATCCACTATGCATCATGTTCTCAACCTCAAAGAAGTTATAAGGTTTGTACACACACTAAGGTGCACATACTTGGGGTGGGGGATGAATCTCATTAATAAACCCCCAATATTAAACCTGCAATAGGCTATTGTAAGTGCATGATCAGGCAATATGCACAACCTAGTTGAGAAATAACTGGAATAAAACTAATAAAAAAATCATCATTGATCTTCAAATCCATGACCATGATTAAACCCAAATTAATTTTCGAAGTGCTGAACTTTTACCAAGAATTTCACAAGGATCATGTCGACATTATAAAAATATAGTTTGACCAAGTCCTACCCCATCTACATCAAGACACATTGATTCTCAAGTATTAAAGCTTGATCAACCATACCTACTTCATCCAATGTTAGGGTTCCTCTGAGTACATCATAGGAACCACACAAAACATATAATATACCATGGTCTCCCCACTATATACATAATTATAATTGACCTCCAATATGTGAGTTTTATTTATACTCCATCATGGAAATCCAATTATGGGAGTTTTCCCATCCAGGGAATACCCTCAATAGTATCTTAGACCACCCATATGTGTTCTTCCAATTTTGAGGCATAAGACCTACAAGGATCTCATCCCTATACTATGGGAGTACCCTTATTTAGGGAATAATACTAAGAATCATATATTATTTACCATATGGGAGTATTATCATCCAAATAATAATCCCTATAAGTATATCAACCCTCCAATATGGGTGTATTCTCATTTGAGGCATAATCTATATAATCATCTCAGCCCTCCCCTATGGGATTATTTTCATTTAGTGAATATTCCCGATAAGAATCTCATCCCACTCTTATGGTTATATTATCATTTGGGGAATAATACCTATATACATCTCATCCCTCCCCTATGAGAGTATTCTCATTTAAGGAATAAGACCCTTAAGCATATCCACCCTCCCAAATGGGAGTATTTTCATCTAGATATAAGCCCATAAGTATCATAGACCCAAACACATGATCACCCTAGTATACCAGGAAAAAAATGACTTGATATATATAAGGCCCCTGATAGATCACATGCCATGACCCCCCATTTAAAAGATCAATGCAATCCGAATGTGTTTGGTTGGATTTCCGTAGGTCAGTTGTTGTTTTCACTTAAAATCTTGTCCATTTTAAACAAAATAGAGACCCTTTGAGTGCTAGCGGTGACACCGTTCCTCGTATTGAGGTGGGGTTGACTCGTACATGTCACCAAGGACCCTTGGATCGTTCTTATAAAATATAAATGTAATCCAAATGCGTTTGGTCAGATTTCCGTAGGTCAGTTGTTGTTTTCACTTAAAATCTTGTCCATTTTAAACAAAATAGAGACCCGTTGAGTGATATAGGCCACACCGTGACTCAAATTGAGGAGGGGTTGACTCTTACACGTCACAAAGGACCCTTAGATCGTTCTTATAAAAGATAAATGCAATCCAAATGCGTTTGGTTAGATTTTCGTAGGTCAGTTGTTGTTTTCACTTAAAATCTTGTCCACTTTAAACAAAATAGAGACCCTTTGAGTGCTAGCAGCCACACTGTGCCTCGAATTGAGGCGGGGTTGACTTTTAAATGTCACCAAGGACCCTTGGATCATTCTTATAAAAGATAAATTCAATCATAATGCGTTTGGTCATATTTCCGTAGGTCAGTTGTTGTTTTCACTTAAAATCTTGTCCATTTTAAACAAAATAGAGATCCTTTGAGTGATAACGGCCACACCATGCCTCAGATTGAGGTGGTGTTGACTCGTACACGTCACCAAGGACCCTTGGATCGTTCTTATAAAATATCAATGCAATACTAATGCATTTGGTCAGATTTCCGTAGGTCAGTTGTTGTTTTCAATTAAAATCGTGTCCACTTTAAACAAAATAGAGACCCTTTGAGTGATAGCGGCCACAACGTGCCTCGGATTGAGGCTAGGTTGACTCATACACATCACCAATGACCCTTGGATTGTTCTTATAAAATATCAATGCAATCATAATGCATTTGTTCAGATTTCCATAGGTCAGTTGTTGTTTTCACTTAAAATCTTGTACATTTAAAACAAAATAGAGACCCTTTGAGTGCTATCGGCCACACCATGCCTCATATTGAGGCGGTGTTGACTCTTACATGTCACCAAGGACCCTTGGATCATTCTTATAAAATATAAATGCAATCCGAATGCGTTTGGTTGGATTTACGTAGGTCAGTTGTTGTTTTCACTTAAAATCTCGTCCATTTTAAACAAAATAGAGACCCTTTGAGTGATAGAAGCCACACCGTTCCTCAGATTGAGGTGGGGTTGACTCTTACATGTCACCAATGACCCTTGGATCGTTCTTATAAAAGATCAATGCAATCCAAATGCATTTGGTTGGATTTTCGTAGGTCAGTTGTTGTTTTCAATTAAAATCGTGTCCACTTTAAACAAAATAGAGACCCTTTGAGTGATAGCGGCCACACCGTGCCTCGGATTGAGGCGGGGTTGACTCATACACATCACCAAGGACCCTTGTATAGTTCTTATAAAATATTAATGCAATCCGAATGCATTTGGTCGGATTTCCGTAGGTCACTTGTTGTTTTCACTTAAAATCTTGTCCATTTTAAACAAAATAGAGACCCTTTGAGTGCTAGCGGCCACACCGTGCCTCGGATTGGGGCGAGGTTGACTCTTACATGTCACCAAGGACCCTTGGATCTTTCTTATAAAATATCAATGCAATCCGAATGCGTTTGGTCAGATTTCTGTAGGTCAGTTGTTGTTTTCACTTAAAATCTTGTCCATTTTAAACAAAATAGAGACCCTTTGAGTGCTATAGGCCATACTGTGCCTCGGATTGAGGCGAGGTTGACTCGTACACGTCACCAAGGACCCTTGGATCGTTCTTATAAAAGATTAATGCAATCTGAATGATTTTAGTCAGATTTCCGTAGGTCAGTTGTTGTTTTCACTTAAAATCTTGTCCATTTTAAACAAAATAGAGACCCTTTGAGTGATAGCAGCCACACCATGCCTCAGATTGAGGTGGGGTTGACTTTTACACATCACTAAGGACCCTTTGATTGTTCTTATAAAATATCAATGCAATCCGAATGTGATCTACTAATTATTCATTATGAAAAATATAAAGGTACCATTAAATACTTACATTGCCCTAAACACCCATAACACAACCCAACCACAACCTTCATCTCAATGTACTCAACCGATCTAAACACCAAGATGGATTTTACCCAAGACTATATAATTCAAAATGCCGATCATATCATCAACCGACCACTTAATTTATATGGTGCTCCCCACTATACGCTTTAGCTCACAAACACCACCATCTGATGTTTAACACCTCTATCATCGGGAAAGAACCACTAGAACCCCAACTAAAACTCCACAACATACCCAACATGTTTTCTAACTTACTGTTCTTAGACATCCATGAGAAAACCAACCAATTTTATCATCCATCCTTTCCATCAAAACCACTTGTAATGGATTTGAATCCATTATCCATACATGAATCCAGGACAATTCAACTTTTCCTCAAATATTGAACCCATTTTCAAAACATAATTAACATTTCAAAACATCAAATAGATGTGGCTTACAACTCACCACATTTTTTCCTTTTTACTGGAGGAATTTGAAACATGCACCACATAGGTTGTAAAAGCAGTAGAGGATAGATCTATTTGATCATACAAAGACATGAACCCAAGTTTATCCTTGAGGATACTTATGAGTGATGTTTGTGAATGCTTTTTAGAACTAGGAACTGACTCGCTTGATGAAACATAGGAAATATATTTAAATGTAGCCTCACTTTCCGAATCATTGGAAAAATTTCCTATATTTGATGCTCTTAATATCAGATTTAGCATCCCATCTTGTTCATCAAATGGATTGGTCAACTTATAATCTATCATGGAGGCTGCAACACCACCTTTACACGCAACTAATGATCAAAGGCAGCTTGATTAGAAAAACAATCCTGAGGGCACTGGACATGAAAGATCATGCGGTGCCATAGTTTCTCAGAAACCGAAATTTACCCCACATGATATAAGGCTATTGCATGATGTCCAAGACATAGCGAGAGGAGAAGAGAAGGTGAAAGTCTCGTAGAAGAACAACATCAACAATGAATATCCACCACCCTTTCACTATATACATCAAAATCATATCTTTAAGAACGTCCATGTGAATTTATATCTTACTTCCATCGAGGATGATGCATGTTGGTCAACTTGTTTTAGAAATTGTTTATCTTCATCCGTGCCATGTACTTGCACCCATGAATTTGAAGGTGAGTATGTGTACATGATAGTTGACCTTCTTAGAGAAGAGTTTCTGGAAGAGTATAAGAGACATGAAGCAATGAAGATCATCAGAGTGTTGGAGCAAATGTGTGGTTGCTACAAACAATGTGGCAATCAGCTTGTGCAACGCGGCCTAAGTTACAAATTGTAGGTATTGTACTTTATTTTTTTCTGTAGGGTTTCAGTGTAAATTCATTTTGGAATGATCATTTCTATTCATTGTCTTTTAGGTTTTTTTGACAGCCGAGGGGAAAGGGTGGGGTCTGTAGACATTGGAGGATATGTCTAAGGGTGACTTTATGGGAAATTACATCCTATATTTTTGCAACATTTCCATAGTATCTAACATCTAACCGAATGGACTCTTTTCCCTTCAAGCTCCTCGAACCCCGATGGTATTGGGGTTTGGGGAGCTTGAAGGGGAAAGAGGCCATTTCTCCAACATATTCACACACAAAATCACCCTTCGACATATCCTCCAATGTCTGCAGACCCCACCCTTTTCCCTCGGCTGTCAAAAAAACCTAAAAGAAAATGAATGGCAATGATCATTCCAAAATGCATTTACACTGAAACCTTCCAGAAAAAAATAAAGTACAATACCTACAAGTTGTAACTTAGGCCGCGTTGCACAAGCCGATTGCCACATTATTTGTAGCAACCATATTTGCTCCAACACTCTAATGATCTTCATTGCTTCATGTCTCTTATACTCTTCCAAAAACTCTTCTCTAAGAAGGTCAACTATCATACAAATCACCAAGGACCCTTGGATCATTCTTATAAAAGATCAATGCAATCCGAATGCGTTTGGTCGGATTTTCGTAGGTCAGTTGTTGTTTTCACTTAAAATCTTGTCCACTTTAAACAAAATAGAGACCCTTTGAGTGCTAGCGGACACACTGTGCCTCATATTGAGGCGGGGTTGACTCTTACACATCACCAATGACCCTTGTATAGTTCTTATAAAAGATAAATGCAATCCGAATGCGTTTGGTTGGATTTCCATAGGCTAGTTGTTGTTTTCACTTAAAATCTTGTCCATTTTAAACAAAATAGAGACCCTTTGAGTGCTAGCCGCCACATTGTGCCTCGGATTGAGTCGGCGTTGACTCGTACATGTCACCAAGGACCCTTGGATCGTTCTTATAAAAGATCAATGCAATCCGAATGCGTTTGGTCAGATTTCCATAGGTCATTTGTTGTTTTCACTTAAAATCTTGTCCATTTTAAACAAAATAGAGACCCTTTGAGTGATAGCGGCCACACTATGCCTCGGATTGAGGCGGGGTTGACTCTTACATGTCACTAAGGACACTTGTATCATTATTATAAAAGATCAATGCAATCCGAATGTGTTTGGTCGGATTTCCGTAGGTTAGTTGTTGTTTTCACTTAAAATCTTGTCCATTTTAAACAAAATAGAGACCCTTTGAGTTATAGCGGCCACACCGTGCCTCGGATTGAGGCGAGGTTGACTCATACACATCACCAAGGACCCTTGGATTGTTCTTATAAAAGATAAATTCAATCTGAATGCATTTGGTTAGATTTCCGTAGGTCAGTTGTTATTTTCACTTAAAATCTTGTCCACTTTAAACAAAATAGAGACCCTTTGAGTGCTAGCGGCCACACCATGCCTCGGATTGAGGCGGAGTTTACTCGTACACGTCACCAAGGACCCTTGTATTGTTATTATAAAATATCAATGCAATCCAAATGCATTTGGTCAGATTTCCGTAGGTCAGTTGTTGTTTTCACTTAAAATCTTGTCTATTTTAAACAAAATAGAGACCCTTTGAGTGGTTCATCATTCTTGCATGTTGCTGGTGCATATCATCTGTTAAAATGGGAAAATTACTCATTAGAGAAAGGCTGTTTTATTTAATAACAATTAAAATTTTCCTACGAACATTTACATACAACAATGTTTCTTCTTTTGATCCCCTTAACCCTTATCAAAAATGATCACAAATTGTACATGTCCCCAAGTCAGATCTTTATTGTATTTGTGTACAATCTTCCATCAGGTATGCGGACCACTTGTTTCTGAACACATCTATATTGTCTTGTGAGTATGAGGATTTTCGGCAGTCATAGTAGTACTGAAAAATAAAAAAATAAAGAATTAATAAATAACTTAAACGAACTAGTAGTTGTTTTTAAAAATACCTATTTAGGGATGCTAGTTTGCTGATGAAAAATGATCTCTTTCATAAATTTACAAACATAATAACCGCAATCATTATTTTTTGTTTGTTTTGGACACTGCAAAAAAATTTATCATTAGGAGAATAAGTAACTTGTGTTGAGATGTGTTTGGATAGTGAAATTTTATTATATATACCCTGATATTTGTCCAGATGTAGTAATTTCTCGCCTCCTTATGCTTAGCCTCTGGCCTCATTCCTTTTTTAGACGATAATGATACACCTCCCTATTAGTAAAAGATAATATAAATTATATTACTTGATGTTTAGACCTAAAATGTAATATGTAGTGTCTTACAGATTCACAAACTCCATCATGTGTGGTCGGTTTGATGGATATCCTTGCTTTGAATCCAGAAAATAAATCTTCGGAGTATCCAAGTTCACCGCAATTAGCAACCAGTGTCTCCTAAAAACACAAAAAGTAATAAGTAATAAAAGAAGTGAAAATATAATTGATATGATTTAATCGTAGAGTATTACCCCTGCATGGTTGGTATTAGGAAAAGTATGTCATTTGTAATCTTGCGTTCAACTGTTTTCAGCAAGCTGTTCACTATTTCATCCCTTTTTGATGGATCTATTTTTGTTAGGTGTGTTGATGTGATATGAGGACTAACCAGTCCAAATCTTGGCTCATGGGAAAATTCCTTCAATTGTTTTTCATAAATGCATCTGTCAACAATATAAAATGCATTTAGTCATAATTTTCACGCTAGATCAGATTTTGGAAAATCAATTCATGGAAACATACCTCATATATAAATTTACAACTGTGACGCCTAGCCAACCATTTTCAAGGATTTCATTTACATTTTCAGCTGCAATGAAATCTTGACTTTCCTCTCCATATATATTCTCTTCGAAAACTACTATATGAATATTACCATCTTTTAGATTCATATCCACATGAGTCTTCAATGCTAGTAAATGTGGAAAGAGAATAGGTGGTGTTATTGTGCTTTCAGTAGCTCCTTGGGATCGGTTGGTCGATCCTTTAGATGGTTTTGAGCCGACATTTTTTACCCCCTTCCCTTTATCCGTCTATAACAACAATCATTGGTTCAGACCCTTTTTTCATTAATTGTTAAGGGTTTACCTTGAAAAGAAAAGGAAATAAATACCTCTTTGTCCGTATGTACTCTTACAAGTTATGACATCCATGCAATGAATATCCCAATAGCCTTTCCGACCGTATGAATATCATCGTCATGAAGTGGAATAGGTAGCTCTGCCTTTGGATCATGAGCTATAGTAATCATCACTTTCAGATGATCTTTCAGAAGTGGTCTATTATGCAGTGTGGCATTTGGGATATTGAACACTGTAGCCCTCACTACAAGGTGATAGGTGAGTGTTGACAAATATAAATCACAATCATTATCACCCTGTAGAAGATGAGTACAGAAAAATTATCAGTGTTTGTCTAATTCATATTTCATGGGAACAATTATTAGAATATTGATTACCACGGATAATACAGTTCTTTGAGGCAAATGTCTCGCCTCAAAGCTGGTGGGGGGTGGGGCGGGATGTTCATGCGGCGGTTGCTCTTGAGTTGTGGCTTCCCTTTGCTTCCCACCCATAAAAGTTGCAAGCAACTCTCCCTGCCATTGCAATTTTACTTCAAGGGTCGCTATTTTTTCTCTCATTTGTTCCAATTTTTCATCTGTATCATCCATTTTCTTCTTCTTCTCAAAATATACTCGGGGTGTCACCCCAAACCCTGCACCTCTGACACGACCATATTTTTATGGATGCTTCAAAGTCATCGATAATAGGTCTGTATCAGCTACAGGAGTAGCTGATTCCTGTGACTATCAGATATAGAAAAATAACTAATTATTTTTATGTAATGGAAATTTTAAAAAAATTATTTTATCTTCGTGTCATACTTACACATATTTTCCACACTTTTTGTGTGTTCTCATCTACTAACTTCCCATCTTTGTTCACATGTGCCTCCTTCCATATCACATGATGTGGGATGGAAGTGCATTTGGTTTTAGACTCATCAATCTACATATAAACATAGAAAAATAATTATGATTTTGTTTATTGGAACCTAACAATATTATTGTATATTTAAAATACGTACCATTTTCTTTTCTAATGAAGCATAACCCATCCTTGCTTTATGATAAGAGTATGTTGGTTTTGAAGCACATTCCTTATTTTTAGTACAGATTTTCTGTTTCATAAATTAAATATTGACAATCAAAGTGATGAATACAGGTATCCTCAAACAACTTATTATCACTCACAATGTACCTGAAACTTCTCATCCCCACAACGGCCAATAAATGCATCCCATGCTTCTTGGGATATCAGGTGAGCGTAGACAATGGGTGGGTGCAAGTTTATTTTACCTTTAGAATCTTTTAGGTGACATCTTGTTAAAATAGTGCGAAAAACTCGATGAATCTTTCCTGCAAGCCTTAGTATATAATCCTTGTGTGAATCGTCTACTATAAATGTACTCTACAAGAGATTGAGAAGAGTAAGACATTGTTTCATTATTTTATTTTCTAGTAAATTAAAGAAATAAATTCATAATGTTACCGTAATTTCTTCCCAGATCACAACCTTCATCCCAGACACAACATGGTGCCATGAATCTATGTCAATCGGCACACGTTTCCGAGTGACAACTCCAATGTAGCTGCTAAACATAGCCTTGTTGGAATTCACATGTTGGCATCATGCATTCCATCCGACTTCAAATTTGATGCCTTTGCTTTTCTCCTTAAGAATTTTGGCTAACACCATCAAACTATGACGCACTTGTGATTTATGCAACGGTGTTCCTTCATTCCCGACCATTTCATCGATATCAACATCATTTATATGTTCATCTAGAATGGTATCAGTGACATGTGTTGATGGTTGTTGGACCTCACCACTAAGACCAGTAGGGTCCACAACAGCAGGAGAAGCAGGAGGAGCAGCAGGAGGAGCAGCAACAGCAGGAGCCACAGCAGGAGGAGCAGCAGGAGCAACCGGAGCCATAGGAGGAGCAACAGCAGTAGCAGCATGAGCTTCAGGAGCAGCAGGAGCAGCAGTAGGAGCAACAGCAGCAGCAGCATGAGCTGCAGGAGCAGCAGCAGCTACAGCAGCAGCTGCTTGAGAGACTTGTTCAGCCTCAAGGTTAGGAGCATCAGAATGTGCATAAGTCATTATCTGCAAAAGTGGTTGAACAGTTAATTCAGATTACATAAATTCAGTAATGATAATATAATAACATGAGATAACGAGATCTATATTAGAAACAAAATATAACCTGTTTACTGAACTCTCTTTCTTTTTTTCAAAGGTTGAAGGTATTTGACACCTCTATAGACTATCCAAATCCATTCATTGTGGTCTCCTCTAACATACAAAACATCATCTTTATTGGGACTGCTCCGAAATGATTGCGAAGTACCACTAAAAGGATCGTCCTCAACTGAATTTTCATCGGAACCTTCAGTATTTTTGGATGATAACAGAACAATCGACTACTTTCGGTTTGCGGGATCTGGAACATAAAAAACTTGTACCGCTTATGATGCCATTATAAATTGTTCATCTTTGTACCCTTCTTTACTAAAATCAACTTTCACAAATCCCCATTCATCTATTTTAACACCACTATTGTTATCAATCCATTTTCATTGAAAAATCAGCAATTGGAATGTTGTATAATCCAACTCCCATATTAGTTTGATAATGCCAAAGTATGACATATTTTCATAAATTGGATTTCTGTCCTTACTACCAGAAACATGCATCGCTTCAACCACTAGTGTAACTCCACTATTTTTCATGGTACTATCTTCATCATGTTCATCTGTATAGAATGTATAACCATTAATTACATAACCACTTTAAGATAATAAATACACACTTGGTCTAGCGGCTAGCCATCAAAGACGTTCTGAAATTGAATTAAGATTTTCATCCAACTACTTAAAAATATGGTCCTGAAACCATCCTATAAACTGGTGATTATGTGTATCTGATAACCATTTTTCAGCCCTCTATGGATTCAACTGCCTAAGAATTTCTTTGTGAGTTTTAATATATGGAGCAACCTCCCAACTATTATGCAAAACATAAAGATGAGCCTGCTCCCAATCTGTAATACTGATTGTCACAACTTCTCTTCCAGAAATTCCCTCACCCTCAATGCATCCAGTGTGATGAGATTTTGGGAGACCAATGCTTTCCACATCAGATAGGTATTCAGTACAAAATTCAATGGCTTCCTCAACAGTATATCGCTCCACTATACAACCCTCTGGCTGACTTCGATTTTTGATATACCCTTTCAAAATATTCATATACCATTCAACAGGATACATCCATCTATAGTGAACAGGACCACAAATTCGAATCTCTCTCACCAAGTGAATCATCAAATGAACCATCATATCAAAGAATGTTGGCGGGAAGAACATTTCTAATTCACATAATATGATGACAATTTCTTTTTCCATAGCTGAAAATTTCCCCAGGTCTAAAACTTTTCTATATATAGCTTTGAGAAAGAAACAAATTTTGGTTAACATATGACGAACATTCTTGGGAAAAATGCAACGTAAAGATATAGGAATTAGATCTTGCATCAAAACATGGAAATCATGTGATTTCAAACCCTTTAACTTCAAATCATTCATTGACACAATGTTCTTGATATTTGAAGAGTACCCCTCTGAAACCTTTACATCATTGAAGAAGTTGCAAAACTGATATCTCTCCGCCCTAGAAAGAGTATAAGCAGTTGGAGGAAGAAACATTCGATTTTCACCCTTCACGGGAGCCAACTCTTCTCGTATTCCCATGTCAACCATGTCCAACATTTCCTTAATTCCATCTTTTGTTTTTACAGGGGCATTTAGCAACGTTTCTATAACACTGTCACATACATTTTTTTCCACATGCATCACATCAAGAAAATGTCTGACGTACAAACAATTTCAGTATGGTAATTCAAAAAAAACTGATATCTTTTTCCAACCGATTTTCGTAAGGTTTTTCGAAAATGGTTTACCGAAAATAGTGTTCAGATCTTTTACTTTCTCAAACAGCTGATCACCTGTTAGTGGATACAGTGCTGCACGTTTTTCTAAACTTCCATTGAATGATGTCGTCCAAGATCAGTACTTTTGCCGATGAGGTAGAAATCTACAATGTCCTAGAAACACAGATTTTGATGAATGTTTCAAACTAATTGATTCTGTATCTTCTTCGCACACGGGACACCCTTGAGTTCCTTTAATGATATAGCCTGAAAAATTTCCATAAGCAGGGAAATCATTTATTTTCCCATACAACATATCTCTCAACATGAAGTATTCACTTTTATAAGCATCATACAACATTACACCCTAGTCCCACAATAACTTCAAATCCTCGATCAAAGGATCCAGATAAACATCAATATTGTTACCTGGTTGTTTTGGTCCTGATATAAGCATAGATAACATGATGAATTTCCGCTTCATGCATAACCAGGGTGGAAAGTTATAATTTACCAACATAACAGGCCATGTACTATGAGTGTTGGTTTGAAAACCAAAAGGATTCACTCTATCTATAGATAACGCAAGACGAAGGTTTCTCGGCTCTTTTCCAAATTTAGGATACTCATGATCAATTTTCTTCCATTAAGGAGAGTCGTATAGATGATGTAATAACCCATCTTTATTTCTTTTATCTGCATGCCACGACAATT
This sequence comes from Viscum album, assembly GCA_963277665.1. NCBI lineage: Eukaryota > Viridiplantae > Streptophyta > Magnoliopsida > Santalales > Viscaceae > Viscum > Viscum album. The sequence continues at coordinate 1,146,637,955 of OY728156.1, forward strand.
GTCTTGTAGTTTCTTCACTTTCATATAGACACCTAAACCTTGGAATGATTGGAAAGTACCATACAACTTTCGTAGGATTGGATTTATCTTTCTTGTATCGAGAATAACCACACTTTGGGCATTCTGTAAGTGATTTTTTCTCTTTGCGAAACAATATACAATCTTTCGGTCAGGCATGTATTCTTTCAGAAATCATTCCCATCGAGCGTAGCATTTGTCTAGCTTCATATGTCCGGCTTGGGAGCTCATTATCTTCCGGGAGAATGTCATTCAAGAGAGCAAGTAGTTCCGTAAAACTGACATCACTCCATCCGTTGCCTGATTTCAATTTATACAACTTCAGTACACCTGACAATGTTGTATACCTAGTGCAAGAAGCATACAATATCATCTTTTCACAACTCTTTAACTTCTCAAACAATTTTGGGAAATCACGGAGTTCATCTTGAATTGTTTTTGTCATTTCCTCAATACGATCTTCATCATCATTGACATCTGTAATCACATACTCCATATGGTCTTCTTCATTATCCATATTTGTATTCATATCTGATGATCCATAAAACGTAGTTTTATCCCAGCCAGTAGCTACATTCTCTTTTTCTCCGTGTTTATTCCAACATTTATAACTCCGATATATTCTGTGACATATCAAATGTTCTTCCAACTCCTCTGGAGTAAGTAGTCTAGAATAACAACAACATAAACACGGACAAAGGATTTGATAAGGATCCTTTGCGTGATCCTTTGCAAACTTGATGAACTCTTTCACTCCGTTCTCATACTCTATTGTTAAACGATTAGCATCCATCCAATATTTATTAATCTCCATCCTATTTGAATCTCAAATATTAGTATTTATGGTTCAAGTACACAAAACAAGAATTCCAAATACAGTAGAATAGAACCACTTCCTTATAAAAATAGAGATTAATAGAGCCTAACCATTAGTATTTATTCATCATGCCTAAATACTAACTGCTGGTGGAAGTGAAACCGTTCCTGATGATCATGCCAAGAATAAATGGAAACCAAAAGGGGGGAATGAATCAAAATACCCCAAACAAGATGAAAAAACATGGTATTTGAGAATAGGTTAGTGGATTTCATGTTGTCTAGAAGGAAACCTAATTTATTTCAATGAAAAAGGTTAATTCACAACAAAATACCATCCATTCCATATATTATTTTCATTAATAGGGTTATTTTGTGATTCAAAATGATCAAAACATGTCTAACAAACTTCAAATGGATAAAATATGAATTCATGAAACACATGAATCCCAAAAAGAAGATATAGTATAGAAACGCCCACTTGGAATCTGAATGAGTCTGCTCAAATGAAGAGCATCATACATCTCCAACTACATCGATGCTTTCTCATATACAACGACACCACTAGGTAGATAGTGGCCCTCACCAAGAACATCATACATCAATAATTAATAGACTATAACCACTAACCATGAAGAACATCAGAAGATGGAAATATACTAAGAACAAATCCCTTCACCCAAATAAGATACTACAACCACTAACCATGAAGAACCACTAAGAGCATAATTTGAAACCTAAGGAAAGGTACACCCAAAACATACCAATGAATTCAAATGAAATACTTTCTAAACCAAACCATTGAAATCCTCAAATGTTCCTAACATCAAACCCCATCATATCTCCTAATAAAATTATTTGATAACACTATTTCATGGCCTATACCTATTTAGACCCCTCTATTGGTTAGTATATTATAGTCTAGTGACCCCCTAAAACCATCCTCCAACATTTCATGGGTTAGTGAATGCACCGAGGGTATTTATCACAACCATGTGCAATGTACTTATAATAATAAATAATTGATATAGTTTAAAATCAAGTTGTATAGATGATTTTTCAAATGATACCAAGTGAAAGTTAGTATGGTAAATATGTGTGATAAGACATTTTTGGTATAACTAAAAGGGGATATAGCCTAATGAGTGTATTTTGGATTCACAAAAAATATGAATCTATGTGGTATAGGGTTTTTTCAACTAGTAGGAGTACAGACCACTAAGTGAATATGGTCCTCTATTTGTGGTAATGTTTTCATTTAGGGTATGGCCTAATATGTATGGTTCCCATAGAATAAGGCCCATTTGAATTGGATATTTGGGCTCATTACACAAGGTGGATCACATTTTTCATGTGAGTAATCTACACCAATTTGGTTCATAAAATATATTCATAACACATAAGGATTTCTATATTCATCAACTAATGAATCGTGTTCTTATCACACTAGGTAAGAACATAAGATCATCTACTAAGGGAAGTGTTTAGAGATCGTATGCTCATCACATAGGGGATTCTTTGGCACATCGCCTAAGGAATCTCATGCTCCTCATGTGAGGTATAATCCTAGGATCATTACCTAGGAGATGAATAAGTGATCTTATGATCATCACTTAGGGGATTCTTAGGCATGTCCCCTAATGAATCTATTTATAATCTCATGAGGTATAATCAAGGGAACATTATTTGGGAGATAAAGAAGATCTCATATTCCCATAACACAAGGACTTCATATTCTCGTCACCTAAGGAAACCTAGGATTATCACCTAGAGTTGGATTTTTCTTGAATTAAGAGTGGTCATAGGTTTATATCTTGGTAAAGGAACTCACATATTTGAATTTTAGAAGAGGTAACCACCCGATACACTCATCACGTAGGGGGTGAGCATAGTTTTATAGCCACCATTTCATTTTTATCCATGAAGTTATTCAATTCCCACCAAAACTTTTTCAATTTCATCATTAAAAACTATATTCTATGTCACTGGGAAACTAAAAGGAAAAACCATATCAACTAACTATGTCTTCTCCCACAATAACCCACTCATTACATCTTTTTAACAATGGAAAGGTTGATGCTTCCCCACTGCACGATTTACCACCTCAACCATCTCACATTTTACCCCAATGGAATCTATCACAACCAAACTAATAAAAAAATTCTCAAACAACCCCACCAAAAAACAATGATTATTTTCAACAACAAAAGTAAACAAGCAACATGTTCTTGAGAAATATAATGAAAATTAGCAAACACATGTTAATCATCCCATTTACATCATTTTCTATCAAGTATGGTCCATTTTCTTCAATCGGTCAATACATAATACTCACCCATAGAATAAAAAAGCATGTTAAAAAAATGATATAAAAATGGGGGAGGAGAACAATATTGAAAAGAGCTCATAAAGAATCCATTTATCAGTGTTAGAAAAGCACTGATAAAGAACTCCTTTATCAGTGCTAAAATTTTAGCCCTGATACAGGGTAACCTTTATCAGCGGTTTTTCTTAGCTCTGATATAAGGGGGTGCTTCCCTTGCCCGTTTTTGTAGTAGTGGACCTAGTCATAGGTGGTGGTACTTAGTGTTACAGTCTAGAAAACATGAGCAGATGGATTGGAAGGACTTCAAGGTTTCCTTCAATGAGAAATATTGTCCTAAGACCTTGGTCCTTTCCAAGACCCAAGAATTTCTAGATCTCTACCAGGGGGCTCAAACTGTGTTGGAATATTCCAACCATTTTGTAGAACTGGTCCATTTCACATATAAGGTGGTTTCTAATAAGTAGCTAAAGGATCAATGATTTGATATGGGATTGAATTTGGATATTCAATCCCATGTATTCCTATTTAAGATAAAGACATATGCTGAGGTAGTGGATCATTCCATGATGGTGGAAATTGATTTGTCAGGTAAGTAAGGATATTACGATAAAACTCTACCAATGGTCCAGGGTGGCAGTGGAATTTTTGAAAATAAGAGAAAGTATGAGGAGCATGAAAATAAGAATGGTGGAAGCTCTGGGTAACCCTACCGACCATATTTTTCTATAACTTCAGGAAGTGGAAAAGATAGATCTTATTATGGAAAAAGTCAGCTCAAGGTAGATACACAAGTCAATAATTGATCTCAGGTATCATTAGAAATGAATCACCTTAATTCTATGGAATAGGTGCCGACAGAATAAGATACAGAACCTTAAATCTTTCGAGGTACTGTTTCTATTGTATTGTCTATAACCATTATTTTATTTGATATAGGTGATTCTAAATATTTTATTTTTTTCCATCTTGTGGAACTACTGAAATTACCAATTTATCTTATTCCCTATTACATGGAGTTGGTTACACCACTTAGCAAGAAGGGGGAATAAGGTTTCATATGTCCATATCATGCTCTCACTCTGTCAGGGGTCATATTGGAATGAGACTCCTTAGTTCTATAAAGGGATATTTTTAACGTGATCTTTGGAATGAATTGGATGGTTCTTTTTTAAGTGCATATCGATTTCTATCTCGGTGATTAAATTTTGTGGGATCCAATGGGAGTACTTAGATCTTCTAAGGTGAATGGGATACCCAATCAGGGTGACATGGACCTCTACTTATAGAGTTAGGTAGCCTCATTTTCTAAGTCTCTTCTCTTATGTTGGAGGATGATAACAAAGGTTCTAATATGGGTTGCCTCCTGTAGTAGATGAGTTTTTAGAAGTGTTTATAGAGGGATTCTTGGGTTTACCCATAGAATTCAATATGGATTTTACCATTGATATGATGTCGGGAACACAGTTTGTATCTCTTCCCTCATATCGTATGGAACCCATTGAGTTGAGGGACATAAAGATACAACTGGATGATTTGGAATCCAATGGATTCATTCGCTTGAGTGTCTCACCTTGGGCCACCCCAGTTTTGTTTGATAAAAAGGCTAATAGATCCCTCTGGTTATGCATCAATCACCATAATTTTAAGAGGGTAACCATCAGGAATAAATATCCCTTTCTCTACATTCATGGACTCTTTGATCAGCTCAAGGGGGAAAGATGGTTTTTGAAGATTGACCTACACTCCAGGTATCATCAAGTCAGGTTTAGAGAGGCAGAAATTCCTAATATTTCTTTCCAAAGTAGGTATGGATACTTTGATTATTTGGACATGCCATTAATGTTGAAAAATGATCCAGTAGTTTTCATGGATCTTATGAATTGGGTGTTCCATAAATACCTTGACTTGTTTATCATGGTGTTTGTGGATGATATCTTCGTCTACTATGAGACAATGGAAGATCATGGGAATCGCCTAATAATAGTTTTAAGTACCCTTTGGGATCACAATATATATTATAATCCCCCAAGTAAAATTTATGGATATGGGAAGTCATGTTTTTAGGCCACATGATCTCAGAACGTGGGGTTTTGTGGACCCTTAGAAAATCAGACCACTGATTTTGTGGGAGAAACTGAGAAATGTCTTCAAGAGTAAGATCTTTTTGTTCTTGTTAGGTTATTATAGATGGGTTGTTAGATATATATTTTTTCTTTCTTCACCCATGACCATAATTACCCAAAAAGGGGTAAGGTTTGAATGGATCCTAGAATGTCAGGCATCTTTTTGAGTAGCTCAAGCATCAATTGAACACCACCCCTATTTTGATGTTACCTAAATCCGAAAATGGATACCAAGTTTACTATGATGATTTAGGTATGGGTCTTGGGCGTGTGTTGATGCAGAGTGACCATGTGTCAGTGTTAGAGTCTCAACAATTCAAACCAAATGAAAGGACTTACCCAACCCATGACCTAGAAATAGAGTCGGTGATGCATGATTTGAAAACATAGAGCCACTATCTCTTTAGGGATAAATTCATAGTTTAATTAGATAATAAAATTTTGACCTATATTTTATCCCTAAAGGATCTGAACACGAGACAATGCGGTGGGTTGAGTACCTTCAGGGGCTTGAATTTGATATTTTCTATACCCCGGGACAAGGTAATGTGTTAGCTGACACCCTAACCTGGAAGATTCCAATGCAAGATCTAAAGGAGTCCAATGAATAATGGACCTTGATGGGTATTTTTCCCTGGATTCACCTAGATGCTAAGAATCACAGTAGAGGAACATTTTTTCCTAGTATTCAGTTGATTCCCACCCTTATAAAATTGATTCGGGAAGAAAAAAATAATGATGAATTGTACCAATATTTTATGCATCTTCTCAGTGGTGTGGAGTTTCCCAACAAGTGGTTATTATCTTCTGAGGGAATACTTCATTTCAAGGGTCATTTCATGGTGCCATTATCTTTGTGGGAGGTTGTAATATAGGCTAACCACTAGTCGAAGTGGGCCATTCTTCCTGGGACCACCAAGATGTTTTAGGATGTGCATCACCTATTTTGGTGGCTAGGTATGTGGAATGATATATATGAATTTTTATCCAGGTGCTATACTTTTTAGCAGATTAAAGCTGAGAACCATAGGACATCAGGTTTTCTTTAACCACTCCCAATTACTACTTAGATGCGGTACGAGGTCTCTATGGATTTCATCATTGGGTTTCCTTGTATGACTCGGGGAAGGAAATCCATTTGGATGGTTATTGATCATTTTACCAAATTATCTCATTTCATTCTTATCATGTATTCAAATAAGGAGGATGAGTTGGTTCAGTTATATGTTCAAGAAATAAGGAGGATTCATGGTGTTACCTCAACTATCATTTCAGATAGGGACCCCCATTTTACCTCATGATTCTAGGAAGTATTCAAAAGGAAATGGGATCTCAAGTCAATATTAGTACAACATATCATCCTCAAACATATGGTTAGATTGAGAGAGCGAACCAAATTTTGGAGGATATTTTTCATGCGTGTGTGCTCGATTTTGGAGGCTCATGGGATAAGCATATGGGATTGGTGGAATTTTCTTATAATAATACTTACCAATCCTTAATAAAAATGGATCCCTTTTAATCACTTTATGGACAACCATGTCAGTCACCTATGTGATGGAAAAAAATGGGTGATACTTCTTTGTTAGGATCAAGATTTGTAAAGGAAACACATGATAAAGTTTGGGTCATCAGACAATCATTGTTGACAACGTAGAGTCTCCATAAATCTTATATCGGTCAGCGTTTCCAAGACTTGGAATTATCATTGGGTGACCAGGTGTTTCTAAAGGTGACACCTCACCTAGGTCGCCATCATCTTGGTAAGCATTAGAAACTTATGCCACAATATGTCATACCCTTAGATATTACCAAAAGAATCAGTAAGGTGGAATATCTCTTGGCTTTACCATCCCAGTTGATGTCGATCCATGAAGCTTTCCATGTTTCAAAATTAAATAAGTACAAACCAAACCTGTCTCATGTGATAAATTGAGAAGAATTGAAGCTAGAACCTAAATTGTTGGTCTCTAAACAACTTGTGAAAATTTTGGATTCTTAGATGAAAGTGATTTGAGAAAAATATATACCATTAGTTTGGGTCCTTTGGCAGCACAAAAATGATAAACACAAAATATGGGAATGAAAGCCTTGAATAGATGAGCGGTGCCCTCATTTATTCTCTGATAAAAATTCAGTTTGACTTTATGAGGGTGGAAAGTTTTTATGGTGGGGAGAATTGTCACATTAATAGTGTTCCTTTGAGGTATTTTATCTTTTATTTTTGGTTTTACCTTTATTCCATGGATTACCCAAGTGTTTTTTCAAGGAAAATGATGATTTTCAGGTAGACAGAAGGAGGCGTACGGTTGTCACACAATTAGTAGAAACCATGTGATAGATTAGTGAAAACCATATGACCAGGGCAGTGGAACTGTCCAAGCCACATGACCATTCACAAGGGTCTTCACCCCCTGGTAAACCATACAGCCAAACCGCGTGTCCTGCTATACATTTAAAACTTTTGATATTTCAACTTTGACCTTCCACAATTTTAAGACCCTAACCCTTCTTTCTCACCCCATTCGACCCCCTCTACCATAATGGTACCTCCATATCCTCCTTCACCACCTTTGTTTCATTTTTTGGGTGATATTGGCTTGGATTCTTCAAGAAAGATTCAAAAAATTCCCTCCCCCTTCTCTTCTCCCCTCTTCTTGATTTCTCCTCCCATGCTATTTGAGTTCTCTTTTCTCCAACAATATTTTTTACCTAGGTTGGTTATTATCTAAAGTTTTATATACATTTTGGATATATTTTTTAAGGTTTATTAATGATTTATTCAAAAATGCACTGGATTTTGGTTTATTTTTGTAGGAAATAGGAATTATAGACTTAAAATAATAAATGATGAAAAAGTTCCAAAAATAACCTTTACATACCATGTATCTCAAACATGATGTGTATACTCCAGTCACAACATGCTTACAGATCCACAAATCAACCAATGAATATTTTTCATAACATGAAGAAATTACATAGCATGTAAATCAATTACAAGATGTGATACTTTCAAAATTCATAATCCTACCAAAAGTAAATTTTATACATGATGTGCAGAGATTATATAATGTGCAACCTTTGAAGGCTTTCCCAGTCAAAGATTTGAGTAGATTCTTTGGAGGGAAAAGAGGATATTCATTACACAGCATGAACTCAGATTAAATGATGCGTGGATATCAGGAACCAAATCATTTAAGCTAGTACATGACATGTAGGACTTGCATGCCTTATACTTCTTGGGCCTATTTATATTTTGCAGTGCCTCCGTGCATAGGGAGTTCATAATGCCTTTATTTTCTCTCATTTTTCTTCTACTATTTTCATTCCTTTTTCCTGGAACTATTATATTTTATTCTTTTAATTATTTCATTGAATCTAAGTGATTTGATTATTCCTTTCCCATCCATTCTTCATCCGTGTAATCTCGATTTCTTTTTCAATGTTCATTTCCATTACCATCTTCCATTCTGCATCAACACACAAACTTTGCTCCATCCATTCTTCTTTCGTAGTAAATTTTTGATTGTTTCTTAATTGTTTTAATTGTTTATTGATTATCACTCATTGTTTCATCATGAAAATACAGTTTCCACTTAGATCTGCATTGTTCCCATAGGTTTGATACTGATTCTTGATTGTTTAATCTTGGACTGTTTCTTTTGCAACTGATTTTCAAATATGCACAACATGCTTAATATTTCATTGATTTTGATCACAACTACCATGCACAACTAATTTTCTTAGGGTTAGGGGTCAATATTAGGGGTTTTCCAAACCTGATGAATATTTAGATTTAATCTTGGTAACCCTATGGATAGTAATTAGGTTAATAATAATTTTTCGTCACATTTTTTCTCACAACCTTGACCATGGGAAGTGTGATTGAACAAACCTAACCTAATTGGAGTTGAGTAGGACTATTAACATTAGCCCTAATGGACTTGAGGACTTCTTTTTATTGATTTTTGATAACCCCCCTTTTAAGGGATGAGGGGGAACCCTTACAAGGCTCGTAGGTTTCGAGATTACATGAATCATAGGTATTAGAGGAAATATCCAGACTATAACTACATTGAACTGCTCCTCCCTAGCATCTGCATCATGATATCAGCTCTCCACCTTCACATGGATATTCAGATAGGCTTCCCATGCATGCAATGGCTAGTCCCGATGGCAATTCCATACCCTCTCATTCTTCCACATCCTTTAGCTTCTACTTTGGTGAATACACCTACTCTGAATCCTCATCTAGAGTCTTCTCATTGTAGAGTCTTCCTAGTCCATTAAGCACAATTTTAGGTGGCCCTAAATCCTTAAGGTTTCCTAAAGGCCTTAAGGTGTCCCAAATTCCTTGAGATATCCTGAAATCCTTACTATCCTGAAGTCCTTGGGTGGCCCGAAGGCCTTAAAGGACCCGAGGACCAAACTGGTGGCCCGAAAGCCCAAATGGATGAATAGTTCTGGCCGCTACAGTACCAAACAACACCTACTACAATACTGCTATAGTGTCTGCTACAGTGCCTGCTACAATACTACTACAGTACCCAGAAATATGACTATACCGGTTTTGAACTTGGGTCTCTTGGATGCACTTGATGATTCCTCACCAACTGGGCTGAGGCTCTTATGCCAGAATATGACCATTAGTCTATGATGATTTCTACATAAAAACCAATCGTAATGCACTTTGTTTTTTGGATATACCCTAAACATGTGATAATTAAAACATAGATAGATCCAACTAGTTTGACCAAAACCAATTGGTGACTTTTTCACTGCTTCACAACCTAATCCACAGGACTATTCCAAGTTAAATATAAGATTATCTTTTTTCAAGAGTCATGAAATTAACCCCGATCCCTTCTTTAATAATATGAAGAAAACTCCAAGCTACCTAGTCAGTGTAAACACAAAACTTAAAGATTAAAAGTGAGGAATACTTCCAAGGGTTTTGTTCAAATAACCATTAAATTCCTAGTAGTCCTCATGGGATCAAACCCAAAATGCCACTTTATTGCACCCTTTTAGTAATTGTAGTTTGGGATTATAATATTTAATATAAACTCATCCCGTGAGAATTCAACGATGCATGTGAGTGAGTCAAATTTTGGAGCTGTTTCTAGGGACAACTGTGCTCAGGCATAGTGACCTTTGGATCAAACCCGAATTACCTCACACCTCCCCCTTTCTTTTTTTCTTTCCCCTATTTATTTTTTATTTTTCTCCTTTATGTGCACCTATTTTCTCTCTCTTTATTTTTCTATCTCCCTATTTTATGCATGGCTAGAGCATGGACTAGGGGACATTGACTCACTCAAGAATCATAGACACACAAGAAAAAATTCTATTCAATCCTAAGACCAATATAACCATCGCTTTATTCCACCACTACACAATGGGAGAGAGTAACAATCTTGTGCTACCACATTTGAAAGGACCTAATTATGTTCCACCTACCGATTAAGGTGAGGAACGAATGCTGTAGGAGAAAACCATTATGGACTATGGTTTACCATCCATTAACGGTGTTGTTCCCAACATTATATACCCACCAATTCAGGAACATATGATTGAAATTAAACCTGAGATCATTCACATGATCCAAAATATGGGGCAATTCAGTGGGATTCAGAGAAAAGACTCCCATGAACACATCTTAAACTTTCTTGAGGTTTGAGATACTATTCGAAACCAAGGAATATCTTAAGACACCATTCTATTAAGAGTATTCCCATTCCCCTTGTGTGATAGATCCAAATAATGGTTAAGAAATCAATCTCATGATTCAATCAAGACTTGGTACAAATTTTCAAAGAAGTTTATAGAGAATTAATCCTCAAAAATATGAACTTGGAAGTTCTGAATAAAAATTAAAAACTTTGCTCAGGTGTATGGAGAATAAGTGTGGGAAGCTTGGGATATATTCTAGGAGCTAACTCAAAAATTAACACATCAAAAACTCAATGCGTGGTTTCAACTTCATAAGTTTTATCAATGACTCTTGCCTGTAGCACTTACTGTAGTAGATGTCATTTCTGATGGCAGACTCATGCTCAAGATGCTGGAAGTTAGACATTTCATTTTAGATGAAGTATCTCACAATTCTAGTCTATGTAAAAGTGATTGAGGTCCACCCAGACATTGAATTCATCATGATAAATTAGCCACCCGCCTTACTACTCAAGTAGAGGGTCTAACTAAGAAGATGGAATAATTCCAGCTATCTACTGCACCACCACCCCCTCCTAATCCAGTAATGGAAATACAATCCTGTGATATTTGAAGAGGCCCACATTCTTACCAATATTGTAGAGTAGGGATGGAAGAAACTCAAACTCAAGATTATAATTACATTATTTACAATCAACAAGGAAAAAAATATTAATAACCACAAAAATTTCAATAGAAGAAAAATTACCAGCAAAGGTTATCTCGACCACAATAGAAAAATTATGGTTACCTTCAACAAAGGAGTGGATAGGTGCCACAAAGAAACCAAGGACCACTTGGGTAACCACCACAAGTTCCAGATCCACAAAAATAATAAAATTCTATCAACCTTTCCTAGATCTCAATAGTACCCATCAGCACCACACAAACAATTCTAGAAAGCACCACCAAGACAACAACCTAAAGAAAAACCTCTCCAAAATAATTTTGAAAACTTGATCACTACCTTCATGAAGAAAGTATACCAAAGGATGGAAACCCAATAAATAGATATGAAAAACCACAAGGCTGCACTTCATAACCTAGAGCATCAAATGAGACAAATTTCAAAGACCTTGTCCAATCAGCTACCAGGTACTCTACCTAGTAATACTGAGACTCATCCAAGGGAGGAAGCTAAATCTATAATGGTCAAAAGTGAAAATGTTCTGGATTTTCAGTAAGCACATGGAATTAAGAAAAAATAGTTAATAGAATATGATGAATATAGTCAAGAGAGAACTCAAAAGGTAGAACCATATGAGGAAGCTATAATTAAAAAACAACATTAAAAGGATGATGACTACGTGGAACCACCTACATACAATCCACCTCTCCCCTTTATTGAATGAATTCAACTTGATAGAGAGGAGGGTAAATTAAAAAAAATTCCTTGACTTGGTTAAATAGCTTCATATGAATTTCCTTATTTTAGAGGTAATTTCACAAGTACCTGATTATGAATGATTATTTAAGGACTTTCTATTGAGTAAAAAAAATTGAAGACTTAGGAATAATCTATCTAAATAAAGAATGATCTATAATTGGCTAAGGGAAATTACCTCAAAAAATTCGAGACCTTGGAAGTTTCTAAATTTCATACACTATTAGGGTGTACAATTTTGAGAAGGCATTGTGCAACCTAGGAACAAGTATCGATCTAATTCACATGAGTGTTTATAAGAATCCAGGAGTCAGAGAACTGAAACCAAGAAAGATAGCACTTCAAATCACCGAATGTTCAGTCAAGTATCCCCGAGGATTGCTCGAAGATATCTAATTTAAAGTTGATAACTTCATTTTCATAATTAATTTACTATTTTTGGATATTGAAGATGAAGGTGACATCCCCCTAATTATTGGAAGACCATTTCTCTCCACTATAATGGAGATTATTGATGTTAACCTAGGGATATTGATTTTTATAGTAGGAAGAAAGCAAGTTATGTTTAATGTAGAAAAGGTCATTAATAAAAGAAACATGACAAAAAATTTTCAAGCCATTCCTCATGATAATAAAAAATTAAATCAAGTGAAAAGTGAATAAAATAATAAGATACCACCTTCTATTGACAAGGGACCAAATACTTTCAAGAATGCGAATTTCTCTACACCCCTGATAAAGAAGGTCATCCCGCCTTTCGTCACCTATGTTTTCAAGAACCATTTAATGAGGGGAATAAATTAAAAGCTAAAGTATTCTACTTATTACAATGTCTAGATATATAAAATTAATAAATTACTGACTGGGAGGCAACCCATGTTAGGTTAGGATATGTTATGGTAGTTGTTAGGATGTTTTAGAGGAAGGATTGATGAAACTCAAGATGACCCATTTAAAAGGGGAACAAAATGAAACAATACACATTGTGTAATAGTTAAATGGTGTGAAAGTGTTGATTAGGTTAAAATTTTGAAAAAATAAAGATTTTCATGATGTGTATCCATTACACAACATGTAATTGTCAAATTAAGTTATTAAAAACTATAAACCTAGGGTTTATGGTGGACCCTTCCCCCCCATTGTCGCTCCCTCTACCATGAGATGCACCCCCTCCCTTCTATGAGATCCCTCATACACACTCAAACCCCCTCACCACCATCTACTTCTCTCCTCTCCCACACTTTATTTCCACCCAAGATTTCCATAACCAAGATGGTGCACATACCACCCACCGACCACACACTCGAGCACAAGGAAATTCTGCTTCCACCATCTTTCCTACTCTGTAGCTCCATCCTGATGAACCCAAGGTTGCACAACTTTTCTTTAGGATCTCCAAAGACCACCAGAGTGTTTAAGACCCCTAAAACATGAAGAGAACAACAATATGAGGTGAAACACTTAGGATCCTGCACTGGGACATTGCTCATGCTTAGATGACATGTGAAGATTCCCACGGTGGGGTCAGTCAGATTGAGGTACTTATTCTATCATCAACCATGGGTGGTCCCACCATCAACATGGTGTAACAATTTTGAGAGTTTTATAAGAATTGAGCGAAGTGGACCTATGAAACTTTGATGAGTGGATCATATATCACTCATCTAGCCAAGCATCTGGATGACTTTGAAGGATCTAGGCTCCACACTTACCTTGGTCTTATGGAGAGCATCTCACTTATACTCCTCCATAGGATGAAGCTCCTAATTAAGGAAGATTATGTATACTATTGGGAAACAACATACATGGAGGATGCTAATGAATCCCCTTCCCATCATTCTAATAATCCTCCATCCAAGCTGGCATCCCCACATCATGCTCCTCTAACCACCACCTCCTTTGATACCATAGCTTTCACCCCTACTATCCCACCAGCCACCATTATCCATTACCTATCCACCACTATCGTACCCACACCTTCACCCACCCCATCCATCCCTTCCAACCTCTGTCTCGCACACCAGTACATTCTAGTGAACCTTCAGTAGATATGTCTCCACCTAGGAATCCCATTCATTTACCCCACTACTACAATACCGCTGTTTAATAGCGTTAATATTTATCAGTGCTAGAAAAAAGTGCTGATAGATGATATATATATCAGCACTGAACAATGATCTGATAAATTTAACCACTTATCAGTGATTTTTTAGTAGTGATAAAGGTCCCTACAAGAACCCGGGTTTTGAGCCTATAAGACTTTGAAATTTTTCTTGATGTTATTCCAGAGCAGGGCGTTCAGACGACGTGCAATTCCGAGCCCCAGTGTGGCCGAAATTACATTTTAAGTGTGTTCACACTAGACATGAAAAATAAATAGAATAACTCCTAAACAGTTGCTCAGATGGGAAAACCAAGGACACTGTTGAGTCCGGAGCGTGCCGTTTACCCTAGGAGGGGTGAAACTTTTGCGGGCGCGGCCCTTCTGTGGAAAACGCCACCAGGGGCATTTTCATAATTTAGCGGCCTCAGGCATAAACTTTATAACTTATTAAAGGAGGCTTGGATTAAAATTTTGAGACCACCATTGCGCTCAGAATGTGGTTTTTAAACTAGGAGCGGCTTAACCTCGACCCAGTCTAGAGTTTGGGTACGGGCCAACTGGTGAGAGTTTAAAACTAATTAAATTTTTAATTAGTTTCTATCCTACTTAAACACCCACACCTCCTAATTTTTCCCCATTGACTCTCCCTGGAGTAATACCTCTTGAAAAGCATCAATCCCCTCTCCCCACCTCTCTAAGGTGCAGCGGCTCCGGCAGATCATCAGCAAAGCGACGGGCTATGCCCTGAGAGGCAGGCTTGATTATTTTCATTTTTAATTTCTGCATCTTCCTTGAATTAAATTAATTACATAGAATTACGGTTTTCCTATAGAGTGAATCCCATAGTTGCGTAGGATTTGATCCGAGCTTTATGATGCTCTTTTTGGATCGAAAATCTGAGTCCCGGGGTGCCAGGGGTGGCCCTAGGAAGTTTTCCAACCAATTTTCCCTATTTTTTAGTGGTTCCAGGGGTTTCCGGCGAACTTCAGACGGTCCAGGATGGCGAAAGGCACAGCGGGCTCCCAAGAGGTGGTGGAATGACTCCCAGGTGGTAGAACGACAGCTCCCAGGCAGCGGACTGACATGGCGGGCGAAGGTCGCCGGTGCGGTGCGCGACGGGGGTCGCGGTGCGCGACCCCAAGCGGGGGACCGAGACCCGCCTTCGAAGGGTCTTTGCGCGGGACAACGACCGGCCACGAGGGCTGGTTGGAACGGGTGGACCGCCGGTCAGTGGCCGGGCCATGCGGAAGGGCTGTGGGCCATCGCTGTGGGCCGGGCCGGCCGGCGCGGGCCGACCCAGGCCGGGTGGACCAGGCTGGTCCAACCCTAAGGGGTTAGCCCCCTTGTCTTCGGACACCCGTAACTTTCACTAAGGGTGTCAGTTTTGCGTGATGTATGCGGAAACTCGATCCTCGGATTGAGTCAAAGTTTTTGAGATGGTCTCGGGGATTTTTAATTCCCGAGACCGGGGCTCGGTGGCGCGACACACCGTTAAGTATTGTTTAGCGCCTCGCCGGGATTCTTCTTTTGGATGGCGTGAACACATCCGGAGTCCGTTTAAGGCGCCATCAGCGGCGTTGTGACCCTGGCATCGAGACGAAGGTTTTTAGGGTGTTTTTATGTGTTGAAGCCGGAGTGGAGGCGTGGGCCCCACGGTCCATCCTTTAAGCTGTGAGCAGCATTTTGCGACTTTTTCACTAGACGTTCATTTGGGGCGAATGAGTAGTCATTTCGGTGTGTTTTTATGAGAGCATCTCAATGACGTAGTTTTCCCAACCTCTTTTGGAATTGAGGTGGGGGCCCCACGAGACGCCGTATGGGCATAAAGCAGTTTTGAATAACTTTTTTGTCGAGAGTCTGTTTCAAGCGAGTAAATAGTCTATCTCGTGTGTTTTTCCACGAGGATTGCAATGGTGTAATCAGTTTGGGAATGAGAATCCCATTTAGAGATCTCATTAAATGTGGAAACATGAAAGGGTGTTGGTCGGAGGTTCCTTTGACGCACTCCGAACCAACGCATGGTAGCGATGATTAGTGACACCTAGTGATGGCACGAGCAGTGCGGAGTTATCACACCAGTTCTGGGTTTACCCTCCCGTGGGGCTGGGTAGTGGGTTACCCAACGACATATCAGGGTTTACCCTCCAGCGGGGCTAGGCAGTGGGTTACCAGTTGACCTTCGGGTTTACCCTCCAGCGGGGTGGGCAGTGGATTACCCGTTGACCTTAGGGTTTACCCTCTAGAGGGGCTAGTCAGTGGGTTACCCGTTGACCTTAGAGTTTACCCTCCAGCTGGGCTGGGCAGTGGGTTACCCGATGAATTCTTTAAGACTCAACCCTTTCTATATATGGATATTCAATGACTTCTCTCTGTTATTACCAGAGCGAGACTCGTGGTTGTACGATTTAGTGATGATACAGCTTTGGTGTGTAGGAATTTTGGGCATTAGTGATGGATATCCTTAGAAATGTTGGCGACTTTTCCTGGGCTGAGCTTGGAGATAGAGACCCTCTTACACACTCATTCGGGTTTCTTTTTGAGCACATATATATACACCCTACTTTTTTTCTCACTCCTTGGGTTCATTTACTCTCCTTCTAGGAGGGGAGAAGACACACGGGGTATGCCATGTTCTTTATGTGTCTAGCTCATTTTGGTTGGGACGAGTCTACTTCCTTTTTTTTTTTGGGTTGATATGCACTCTATCTATTGTACTCTTACACTGTTATTTGTTCTATCTTCTGCTCACCGTTTTAGTACCCCCTTTGTTGCTCCCTCGTGCTTTCAGGGCATCCTACTGATTATCTTTATACTCACCCCTTCTTGGGCTTTACCCGCACTTGGTGTTCCCTTGTAGACGACGAGCAAGTTGATCGAGACTACGGAGAAGCGTAGAGGAAATAGGATCTTGGGCTTCATTCAGTGGTCGTAGTAGGACTTTTAGGTGTGAGACTCACTAGCTATTTAATTTTCTTTACCTATTTATGGGTTGTGGAACCTTTCGGGTTGGGTGCATGTTTTTCCCTTTTTTTCTTCAGTTATCTTGTCAGTACTTTTCAACACTTTAGTTTTTCTATTTAGAAGTTGATGCATTACTGTGTTGGGTTATAGTTGTTTGTTCTTTGGTTTTCTTTTTTACTCTGCAATTCTGCATTGAGTGGGCTGTGTGTTTGTGTGTGTACAAGTACTTAGGCAAAGGCCTCCCTGAGATTGTTATGCCTTTGGTGCTTGTCGACAGCCCCTGGCCTATGGAGGCGGGATTGGGGTAGTTGCGGCTCGAGACCGGTAGGGTTGGGTCGTGACAAAGTTGTATTAGAGGTGGCTCATTCCTTGGGGCGTTGTTCGGGCTTCCCTAAAAATGAATTGGTTTGGATTTAGGGCAATAGTGTCAACGTTTCTCGAGAGCGGCTCTCAGGCCAGGGAGTCCAGTAATGGTACAGGCGGCCGACGTATCCATTCACGAGGACCCTGATAACCTGCTTGTCGACTCATCACACTGAGACACTTGTTGCAAGGAACTTTGGAAAATGCATCAAATATAATTGAGTCTTTGACTATCCTTTTTGAGTCAACTCCCCTTTGTTACTATTGATATATATATATATATATGCTCATCTGGTTGTGGTAATTCTTGATAATTTTCATGATACCCCCACGACAGCAGCCAGCCAGGTTACCCTCCCCAGTTCGTGACGACGACCTGGAGAGCGACGAGGCATCAGTTCAGGGACCCTCACGCGATCCCCTTCTGCCCAGTGCTTCAGCAGTAGCCCCTCCACCTAGAGAGCGATATTTAGTATCGCTATCATAGGCTGAGGTTGAGCGCAGGCTGAGCGTGCTCCCAGACTTTCCGCGTCAGCGACCGCAAAAGTTCCTTGGAGACCCAGATCCCCATGCAGTATAAGACTGGATAGAGTCCGTGGACTGACATTTCAGGATGGTACGGACATTAGCAGACCAAATGGTAGCCCTAGCTACCAACCTTTTCCTTGGGATGGCTGGGCGTTGGTGGGGGTTGGTTACGCAGAACCACGATGAGTCGTCTCTCCGTGGGATAGTTTCCAGAAGCTCTTCCAGGAGGAGTACTCCCCCTCTTGTTTACTCTTCGTTCAGATTTAGGTGATTCTAGAGCTGAGGCTGGGGGAATGACCATGGCGTAGTACTCGGCCCGGTTTACCGATCTAACACGTTACTCACAGGATATGGTCCGCGATAGTTACTTTCAGGCACGAAAGTTTGAGTAGGATCTTTACAGGGAGATTTGTGCTAGTGTAGTGCCCCTATGCATCCCTACTTATGCCGGAGTGTTAGAGCGGGTTCTCATGACAGAGATATTCTTGGCTGAGGGATGCTAGCTGACAGGGCCTAGTAGTGGTCACTTCAGAGTAGAGTCTTCGATGGAAGGAAGGCAGTAGAGAGCTGAGCCTCAGTCGAGGAGACCCTTCCGTGAGAAGACATAGGGGCAGGGTCGTACACTGCAGTGGTGTCGTAGAGCACCAGGGAAGTCAGGAGAGTGTCTGTGCAATGCTTGTGATGGATGAGGTCACTTAGCATAGGACTGCCCGACCAGGCGTACTGAGCAGCCGTGGTAGGCAGTTGGCACACCGCAGTGGCAGAGGCAGCGCTGTGACCAGGGATCCCCCAGGCGAGGATAGGGTGGCCCTCAGGGAGGTGGCACAGGAAGAGAGGCAAGACCTAGAGGTGGGGGATGGCATTTCGAGGTCCTTCCACCACCACCACCGGGTGGCCCATGCCAGGCTCAGGGAGCTGGTGGTAGGGGCCGCGTACAGCTTCAGGTTATGGGTTTTTGTGACCCCTTAACACACAAGATGGTCTGAGGTACGCTTTGTGTTTACTCTATGCTTGCTTCGGTACTAGTAGACACATGCACCAACCACTCCTTTATATTACTGCTTTTTTTATGGGAGTTGGAGCTTCTAGTAGAGGCTCTGACACCTGCACTTATCCTCAATGTTCATATGGGAAGTTCCTCGTTGGTGACCTTTATCTGCAGAATGTGCGAACTGTTGTTTGGAGGAGAGAGTTTCACATGGGACCTACTCATCATCACGATGGAACCTTATGACGTCATCTTGGGCATGGATAAGATTTCTATGTTTCATGCCCAGATTGACTGTCGGCGCAGACTATTCAGATGAGTCCATTCTGATGGGATGAGGTTCACTATGCTCGGTGAACGAGTCCTCATGGTAGAGCAGATAGGTACTCTGAGTAGAAGACCACAAATTTTTTTTCACTAGTTGTCGAGAATGGCTCTTGGAGCAGTAGACTCTACATGCACTTGGATCCCTACCATTGTAGAGGACTACAAGGTCGTCTTTCCCAAGGATGTCCCAGGACTACCTCTGAGGAGAGAGACGGAGTTATGCATTGACTTGCAGTCGGGGACTGCCCTGATATCATGTGCAACATATCGGATTGCACCCACAGAGCTTCGGGAGCTACGACTTCAGTTGGAGGACCTTCGTGAGAAGGGATTCATCAGGCCCAGTGTGTCCACCTGGGAAGCTCCGGTTTTGTTTGTGAAAAAGGAATATGGGAGTCTGTGGCTTTGTGTGGATTGTCATCACCTAAATCAGGCTATAATAAAGAACAAGTACCCTTTACTGAGGATCGACGACCTCTTTGACCAGTTGAGAGGTGAAATGTGGTTCTCTAAGATTGATCTTCGATCCATCTACCACCAGTTTTAAGTTCGTGAGGTTGACATCCCGAAGTTGTCTTTCCATTATCGTTATGGGCATTACGCATTTCTGGTGATGCCCTTTGAAGTAATGAATGCCCTCTCTGTTTTAATGGACTTGATGAACCAGATCTTCCAGCCGTACTTGTACCGATTTGTGGTTGTCTTTATTGATGACATACTCACCTACTCTGCGATAGAGGAGGAGCACACAGAGCATTTGAGGATGGTCCTAGACTTACTCAGGGAGAACAAGCTATATGGGAATCTCTCTAAGTTTCAGTTCTGGATTCATGTGGTTCACTTTCTAGGGCATGTCATTACGGAGCAGGGATTGACCATAGATCCTGCAAAGATAGAGGCAGTTCTTGCTTGGGAGCCACCCAAGAATGCATCAGAGGTGCATAAATTCCTTGGTTTGGTAGGGTACTACATGTGGTCCGTGGAAGATTTCTCTAGGATTGCTGCCCCTTTGACCGCATTGACGCAGAAGGGATGACTGTTCACCTGGACTGATCAGTTCTAGAAGACCTTCAAGGAGTTGAGACAGAGGCTGAAAAGTGCTCCATTGTTGAGGTTTCTAGAGGAGGGCATTGAGTTCGTGGTGTACTGCGACGCTTCAGGAGTTGGGATTAGGTGCGTGCTGATGTAGTAGAGGGTGGTGATTGCATATGGGTCGAGGCATTTGAGGCCCCATGGGCCAAATTATACGACTCACGATTTAGAGCTAGCAGCGGTGGTCTTCGCCTTGAGGTTATGAAGACACTACCTTCTGGGTGAGCATTTTGTGGTCTACTCAGACCACCAGAGCCTCAAGTACATCTTCACTCAGAGAGATCTGAATCTGAGGCAGAGTCACTGGCTGGAGTTTCTATAGGACTATGATTTTGAGATAGTCTACACTCCAGAGAAGGGAAATGTAGTAACAGATACTCATAGCAGAAAGTCCCAAGCTCGTTTAGTGCGGGAAGCTTTAGAGTAGTTGTCTTCCCTACGTTGACCTTGGTGGAGAAGAAGGGTATGAATTTTCTACAATCAATGGTGTTGACTCCTTCACTCCTTGAGCGTGTGAGAGAGTCGCAGCTGGGGGATGTCGACAGCGAGGTACTGTATGATCAGATATCCACAGGCGACGCACCCGATGGGTATTCTGAAGGGGGTAATCATGAGATACTATTCCATGGGTGAGATGTAGTACCAGTGGATATGTAGGAGGAGGTGATGCGGGAGTTCCACACTTATCACTTGGATGTATATCCCGGTGTAGGGAAAATGTAAAGAGACCTTCAGCGGCAGTTTTGGTGGTCTGTCATGAAGCGGAGCGTAGATGAGTTTGTTTCTCAGTGTATTACCTATCAAAAAGTGAAGGCAGAGAATCAGGTTCTGGCAGGGTTGTTGCAGCCCCTTAATATCCTGGAGTAGAAGTGGGATGGCATATCTATAGACTTCTTCACAGGGCTTCTGCGCACAATGATGGGCCATGACTCCATTTGGGTGATAGTAAAACCACTCACGAAGTCAGCGCACTTCCTTTCCATCAGGGAGTATAGCTTGGTGGAGTGTCTAGGGAAGATGTACGTTTGGGAGATCGTCCGCCTTTATGGAGTACCCTCGACGATCATCTCTGACCACGACATGCGGTTTATGTCGCGATTGTGGCGAGGCTTGCAGGAGGCATTCGAGACTCGGTTGTGGATGAGTACAACTTTTCACCGCTAGACGGACGGTTAGACCAATCACACTATCTAGGTGTTGGAGGATATGCTCAGGGTGTGCGTGTTATACTTTATCCTAAGCTGGGAGGATCACCTGCCCTTGGTGGAGTTCACGTATAACAACAATTACCACTTTACTATCAGTATGGAACCTTTTGAGGCCCTATATGGGAGACATTTCAGGTAACCATTGTGCTGGACAGAGGTTGGGGATACCTCCCTCGTGGGCCCAGAGTTGGTGCGGGCGATGACACAGAAGGTGCAGGTCATTCGTGAGCAGATAAGGATGGCTCAAAGCAGACATAAGTCCTACATAGACCATCATTGCAGGGATTTGGAGTTCGAGCAGGGGGACCATGTCTTTTTGAGGGTCTCCCCATAGCGTGGAACACGAAGGTTCGGCCGGGGAGGCAAGCTATCCCTGAGGTTCATTGGGCCCTTTGAGATCGTGCGTAGGGTTGGTGAGGTTGCCTACCTTCTTGCTCTACCCCCACAGTTGGAGAGGGTGCATGACGTCTTCCACGTGTCGCATATGAGGAAATACGTGCACGACCCCATGCACGTTATCGACTGGGGAGAGCTAGAAATTGAGGATGGAGCCACCTTTTCGGATCACCCAGTGGTGATTGAGGACCGGTAGGAGCAGA
Source organism: Viscum album (assembly GCA_963277665.1). Lineage (NCBI taxonomy): Eukaryota > Viridiplantae > Streptophyta > Magnoliopsida > Santalales > Viscaceae > Viscum > Viscum album. The sequence continues at coordinate 1,146,660,504 of OY728156.1, forward strand.
CACTACGTGGAAGAAACATTCTTTTGGGTGTGCTGTGGCAGCACGGGAGGGTACAGGAGAGCACCTGAGAACGGAAGAGCTAGATGCGGGCTTAGTATCCCGAGTTGTTTTTGTAGTTTTGTTTTTCAGGGATGAAAAACTTGAAGGAGGGAATGATGTAAGAACCTGGGTTTTGTGCCTGTAAGACTGTGAAATTTTTCTTGATGTTATTCTAGAGCAGTGCGTTCAGACGACATGTAATTCTGAGCCCTGGTGTGGCCGGAATTTAATTTTTAGTGTGTTCACACTAAACACTCCAAATAAATAGAATAACTACTAAACGGTTGTTTGGATGGAAAAACTGAAGGTGCCGTTGAGTCCAGAGCATGCCGTTTACCCTAGGAGGGGGGTAACTTTCGCGGGCGTGACCCTTCTATGGAAGACGCCAGCAGGGGAAAATCGTAATTTAGAGGACTCAGGCGTAAACTTTATAATTTCTAAACGAAGGCTTAGATTAAAATTTTGAGACCACCATTTTGCTCAGAATGTGGTTTTTACCCTAGGAGTGGCTTAACCTTGACCCCGTCGAGAGTTTGGGTACGGGCCTACTGGTGGGAGTTTAAAACTAATTAAAATTTAAATTAGTTTCTCTCCTACTTAAACACCCACCGCTCATAATTCTCCCCCCTAGCCTCTACTTGGAGGAATACCTCTCAGCAAGAATCAAGCCCTTATCCCCACCTCTCCAAGGCGCGGTAGCTCCGGTGGATAGTCAACGAAGCGACGGGCTACGCCCTGCGAGGTAGGCTCGAGTATTTTCTTTTTTAATTTCCGCATCTTCCTTGAATTAAATTCATTGTGTAAATTTTTTGTTTTCCTGTCAATAGAATCCCATAGTTGCGTAGGATTTGATCCGAGATTTCTAACGCTTTTCTCAGATCGAAAATCCAAGTCCCGGGGCACTCGGGGTGGCCCCAGAAAGTTTTCTGACCAATTTTCCCTGTTTTCTGGTGGTTCCAGGGGTTTCCGGCGGGCTTCAGGTGGTCCAGAACGGCGGCCAACGTGGTGGGATCCCAGTAGGTGGTAGCGCGGCTCCCGGGAAGTGGCACGACAGCTCCCAGGTGGTGGACCGACATGGCGGGCGGAGGTCGCCGGTGCGGGGCGCGGCGGGGGTCACGACGTGCGACCCCGTGCGGGGGACCGAGACCCGCCTTCAGCGGGTCTCCGCACGGGACATCGACGGGACACGATGTCCAGTCAGTGCGGGTGGACCGCAGGTCAGCATCCGGGCCGTGGGTTGGGCCGACTGGCATGGGCCGGCCCAGGCCAGGTGGACCGGCAGGACCGGCCCGGTCCAACCCTAAGGGGTTATCCCCCTTGTCTTCAGACACCCGTAACATTCACTACGGGTGTTGATTTTGTGTGTCGTCTGTGGAAGCACGATCCTTGAATCGATTTGGAGTTTTTGATATGGTCTCGAGGATTTTTAATTCCCGATACGGGGGCTCGGTGGCGCGACACACCGTTAAGTATTGTTTAGCGCCTCCCCGGGATTCTTCTTTTAGATGGCGCAAACACATCCGGAGTCCGTTTAAGTCACCATTAGTGGTGTTGTGACCCTAGAGTCAAGAAAAAGTTGTCCAGGGTGGTTTCAGGAGTTGAATCCAGAGTTGAGGCGTGGGCCCCATGGGCTATCTTTTAAGCTGTGAGCAGCGTTTTGCGACTTTTTCATCAAACTTCCGTTCGGGGCGAATGATTAGTCGTTTCAACATGTTTTTTCAAGAGTATCGCAATGGCACAGTTCACCTGAACTCTTTCAGGACTGAGGTGGGGGCCCCATGAGACTCCGTATGGGCACAAAGCAGTGTTGAATAACTTTTTCATTGGGATTCCGTTTCAAGTGAGTAAATAGTCTATGTCGCGTGTTTTTCCGCGAGGATTGCAATTGTTTAATTGGTTTGGGTGTGCAGAGCCCATTTCAAGATCTCATTAAATGTGGAAACATGAAAGAGTGTTGGTCGGAGGTTCCTTTGATGCACTCTAAACCAATGCATGGTAGTGAAGATTAGTGACACCTAGTGATGGCACATGTAGTGCGGAGTTATCGGACCACTTCCGGGTTTACCCTCCAGCGGGGCTGGGCATTGGGTTACCCACCGGCGTATTAGGGTTTACCCTCCAGCGGGGCTAGGTAGTGGGTTACCCATTGACCTTAGGGTTTACCCTCCAGCGGAGCTGGGAAGTGCTTTACCCATTGACCTTAGGGTTTACCCTCCAGTGGAGCTGGGCAGTGGGTTACCCGTTGACCTTAGGTTTTACCCTCCAGCTGGGCTGGGCAGTGGGTTACCCGACGAATTATTTCAGACTCATCCCTTTCTATATGTGGCTAGTCAGTGACTTCTCTCCATAATTACTGGAGCAGGACTCTTGGTTGTACGGTTCAGTGATGTGACAACTTTGGCGTGCAGGACTTTTGGGTATTAGTGATGGATATCCTTAGAACTGTTGGTGACTTTTCCTGGGCTGAGCTTGGAGATAGATATCCCCTTACACACTCGTTCAGGTTTCTTGTTGAGAATATATATATTCCATACTTTTGTTCCCACTCCTTGGGTTCAGTTACTCTCCTTCAAGGAGGGGTGAAGACATACGGGGTATGCCACGTGCTTTCCGTGTCTAGCTCCTCTTGGTTGGGACGAGTCTACTTTCTTTATTTTGTTGGGTTGAGATGAACTCTCTCTATTGTACTCTTACAATGTTCTTTGTTCTGTCTGCTGCTCACCATTTTAGTACCTCCTTTGTTTCTCCCTCGAGATTTCGGGGCATCCTACTGAGTATCTTTATACTCACCCCTGCTTGGGCTTTGCCTGCACTTGGTGTGACCTTGCAGATGACGGGCATGTTGATCACGACTACGGAGGAGCGTAGAGGACACATGATCTTGGGATACGTTCAATAGTCATAGTAGGACTTTCAGCAATGAGACTCCCCAACTATTTACTTTTTTTACCTATTGCTGGGTTGTGGCACCTTTTGGGTTGGGTGCGTGTTTTGCCCTTTTTCTGTTCAGTTATCTTGTCAGTACTTTTCAGAACTTTAATTTTTCTATTTAGAAGTTGATGCATGACTGTGGTTGGGTTATAGTTGTTTGTTCTTTGGTTTTGTTTTTTACTCTGCACTTCTGCATTGAGTGGGTTGTGCATGTGTGTGTACAGGTACTTAGGAAAAGGCCTCCCTGAGATTGTTACGCCTTCAGCACTTGTCACCAGCCCCCTGGCCTATGAAGCGGGTTTGGGGTAGTTGCGGCTCGAGACCGGTAGGGTCGGGTCGTGATAGTACCCTTTATTAGTGCTTTATTTTTAGCACTGGTAAAGGGTACCCTTTATCAGCACTTTATTTTTAGCACTGATAAAAGATACCTTTTATCAGCGCTTTATTTTTAGTGCTGATAAAGGATTCCCTTTATCTGTGATATATTTTTAGCACTCATAAAGGAGTCCTCTATCAGTGCATTTTTAGCATTGATAAAGGTCCCAATAAAAAAAATTAAATAATAAAATAAATAGAAAATAAAAAAATGAGTTTATTAAATAAAATATTACAAATTTATTAATTAAATAATTATTGATAAAAATGAATAAATTGATTATACTATATATAAATTATAAATACTAATAAATAGTATGTATTAATTATATAGATATGAAAAATGAAAATGAAACAAATTCAAATTAAAAATAAGTGAATTGAGAAAAATATGAAACATTTTATTAATTAGATGATTATTGATAATGTTAATAAATAGTATATATTAAATATATAAATATATATTAATGTATAAAAGTATGATATATATATATGTTACAAAATATTTATGCGCTTTAAATTAAATAGTCATATATTTAGTGAATAATGGTTTATAATTAAAAATTAATATGAATTAAAAATACTGACTAATCGCATAGAGTAATGGGCATATAATTGAATGTCATTTGATTTTTCAATTTAACATATATCAAATGTATCTTATATTGATTTCACATATACGTAATTAATGCATTTTTATATACAATGCACATACACAAAACTTATCCATTTTTTCAATATTATTAAAGAACACTTATTTTCATTTATTCAATTTCACTCATTTTTAACACGCATGTACTTAAAATTAGATATTCATTAATAATGTTAAAAAAATATTTATTAAAAAATATTTATAAATAAATACATTCATAAATAAATATATTTAAAAATGTACATACTATATTTATAAAATTATATATTTATAATTACAAATAAATAAATATTTTTTTAAATTTATTTATATAATTATAAATAAATAATTATATATATTTAAATAATTATTAAATTTATAATAAATTTACATAAATAATGAATATATTTACTATATTTATCTTTATATATATTTATTAAATAAATAAATATATAGATTTATATAATTATATAAATATATATAATGAAATAAATATTATTTTTTAAAAATATTTATATAATTATAAATAAATAATTATATGTTTAAATAATTATAAATAAATAATTATATATTTAAATAATTATAAAATAATTATAAATATATTTAAATAAGGAATATATTTACTATATTTATATTTATATATATTTATTAAGTATATATATATATATTTATAATTTTTTTATTTATAATTATAATTATAAATCCTTTATCAGTGCTTAAGTAATAAGTGCTAATAAAATAAATCTTTATCAGTACTTTATTTAGCACTGATAAAGATGAGGCTTTATCAGCGCTAAAAAAATGATGATAAATATGGATTTTATTTGTGTTTTTTTAGCACTGATAAAGTCCTACCTTTATCAGAACTAAAAAAGCTTCGATAAATATGCCTTTTATTAACTCTTAAATAATTAGTGATGATAAAAGGGCTCTTTATGTGCACATTTAAAAAAGTTCTCATAGAAGTTTCCTGATCTAATTAAAAAAACCTAACCTGTTGTGAACCCATTGTGATATTAAAAGCTTTCCATGGAATCCACCCATTGTTGACACTCCTCCTCAGCGAATCAAAGCTCAAATCACACAAACCCACTCTAATCACACAAACCCACTACCTTTAGTTGCTCAAACATCACCCGACATCTGGTGTTCAGTTGAATTAGGGTTTCTGAAGAAAACATCAAGATCTGGATCTGAGGGTCTCATATTTTCTTCAACCCAGTGAAGTTGGCCTGTGTTTTCCTTTATAGGTTCTGATTTTCTTTATGTATTTTTCATTTAGAGATTTGGATCTGAGGGTTTCTTATTTTCTTTTGTAGGTTCTGATTTTTTTGTGCTCCAGTTTTTGTATACCATTTTGATTTTATTTATGATCCATTTTTTCCCAACTACTATTTTGGATATCCCATTTTGGTTTTTTTAAATTGTTTTTTTGAGTCAATTTACTTCACTGTCAACATATATAGCCAAGTTTTCTTCATTGTTTTGAAACAATTTCCTTTGTAGGTTCTAAGAAAATTGATTTAGAAAACCAATTCGCAGTCTAACGATGGTGCGGCACAACAACATAAGTTGATTTTATGCAATTCATGTAAGAGAATTTATTTATTTAAATTCTAATTTAATATTTTGATGTAAGGGGTTTTCCTTAAAATTTTATTTTCTCAGAATTATGTTGTTTTATTTTAAGAGAAATTCTAGTAATGGTGATACCATATTTATTTATTTTCAATGTCTCTCTATTTTTAAAATTAATATAGCGTTGTATTTATTTTACTATGTTGTGATATTTTGCTGTAAGGGTTACATATATTTTTATCAATTTCAATTTATTTTATAAAGATATATATACATATATGTAGATATGTAAATACATATCTTTCTATCTATTTATATGCATTTTTAGAACTTATAACGTAAAGGTGATTTTATAATCATTTATTCACAAATTATATTTTTTGATTTAAAAATTAGGAAGGTATTATATTTATTTTAATTAGGAATTATGTTTAAATGTGCATTTGTTTTTAAATTATGTGTATTATAAATTCCATGATATATATATATATATATGTTTAAATGTGTATGGGATAGATGTTGCAAGGGTTGGTGTGTTTTTCTCCTTTGTTTTTGATATATCTTTAATGTGTATTATTGCTTTATGAAAACTTATTTATAGACCTCCTTAGAATCTCAAGGATGGGTCAATGTGTATTAGATGACCTCCCTATATTCCTTAGGTTGCTACATCATTTGTTCCAAAAAATAGAATGGAAGTTATAAAATAATATATATTAGAAATTATTTTTAGGTATTCAACATTTTAGGTCTATATATAAATTTTAGGTCTATATATAAATTTTAGGTCTATATATACATTAATTTAACAGTAATATAATTTATACTTAAATAACCAATAAAATATTGTAAACACATGTTAATTTCAAAATAATAAAATTAGGTAACTATATATACATTTTTTTGAAATAATTAAACTTTAAAAAATTTAAATAATTATATTATATACACAATCACCCAAAATAATAATTATTTATAATTAATATAATTTAAAAATTATTATTAATAGTATTTTTTTAGTTTCATTAGAAAAAATAGCATCATATATATATATCAAATAATATATTATATATTTAAATAAATTTAAATATGATAAATAATATACATACATACATATATAATTATATTCAAATAAAGTTACTAATATAATATATATATATATAACATATATATAAAATATTTAGGTAGATTCACTTTATTTATCTATGTATCTAATGAGGAGTGACCTTAATTTTATAGTTTTTTTACGGTGGAAGGCGTAAACCCAGTTCAGGCTTATTGCCTATCAAGGTAAGTGTGAACGAAGTGCACACCTCCATAGACCTCCTTTTCCAATCATATAAAACCCTATAATTTTTTAATAAAATAAACCTTATTAAAAAAACCAAGTTTTATTGAAAAAAAATATAATAAAATCCTCAACCAATTATTTTATTAAAGTTTTATTCAGATCCTTATGGATAAATTTGAGGATAAAAATGAAAGTAATTCATCATTAACTCTGATTCTATGTAAAATAAATTAAATTAATTTTAGTAACATACACTATCTAAATAAAATTAAACTTTAGGAACCTAAGGCCACCGATCTACGTAGCACTGCAGTTGCGTATTCTGATTCTTCAATCTCCACCCTCTCTATTTCTTTTCCACCCTTCACTCTATCATTTCTATGGTTGTGTGAAGATTTTCTCTGGAAGGAGTTAGTGGTAACAAAGGTGCCAAGTTAAGAACTAGTTTCAATGGTTTAATTCTCCCAAATGAGAGGCATTTCCCCTTTTAGAGAGCACAATGAAGTAAATGGGTGGCATTTCTCCTTATACTTCATTGTGTTCTCTAAAAGGGAAAATGCCACCCATTTGTGAGAATTACACCAATAACACTAGTTATTAACTCAAAACCTCCATTTCCACCAATACTTCCAAATAAAATCTCTAAAAAACTAGACAAATTATAGAGTGAAGGGTGAGAAAGAAATGGAGAGGGTGGAGATGGAAGAATCAGAACACACAACTGCATCGATGCACAACCCATGGGTCTTAGGTTGGTACAGTGTAATTTCAGCTGACGAGTGTATGTTACTGAAATTAATTTATTTTATTTTATGTATAGTAAGGCTTAATGATGAATTAATTTCATTTTTATCCTCTAATTTATCCACAAATATCCAAATAAAACTTTAATAAAATAATTGTTTGAGTATTTTTTTATAATGTTATTTTTGATAAAGCTTGGTTTTTTATTAGGTTTTATTTTTTAAAATAATGTGATAGGGTTTTATATTATTGGAAAAGGTTGTAGATGAAGGAGGTTACTTCATTCAAACTTAGGTAAATGATCCATAAGCCATTTGATATGTTTAGGAATCATCCACACTTCAATTCGACGTACGGTGTGACCGCTATGACTTAATGTGTCCATTATCAGTTTAAAATTGACAATTTAGTTAAAAAAATGCCACTCAATAAAAACAAAGAAAACATGCTATTTTTTTTTGATAATTTAGGAAATATATTCATAATTCCTTTGTGATGTGTATGAATTGGTCTCCCATCAAACTTATACACAATGTGATCGGTATAGGTCAAAGTATGTGTTTACAGTTTAAAATGACATTTTAGTAAAAAATCAAGTGACGCACTCAAAACTGATCAAACACATTTATAATTATTTTATACTTTATTACAATGATCCATAAGTCATTTTGGATTTTTATTAATCATCCATACCTCAATCCAATGCACGGTGTGATCGGTATGACTCCAAGTGCATCTTTTTATTTAAAAATGACTTTAATTTTAATAAAAAGGACAACTAACCTACTCAAAACAAAGAAAAAACATTTATATTGTTTTAATAATTTAGGTAAATGATCTATAATTCATTTTTGATATGTATAAATCATCCTCACCTCAATTCTATGCACGGTGTGCCCGATATGACTCAATGTGTTTGTTATCAGCTGAAAATCAACAGTTTAGTTTGAAAAATGTCACTCACTTAAAATTGAGAAAATGAACTTGGAATTTATTAATAATTTAAAATATTGGTTAATAAGTCATTTATGATGTGTAGGAATAGTTCTCACATCAAACTGATACATTATGCGATTAGTATGAGTCAAAGTGTGTGCTTCCAGTTTAAAATGACATTTTAGTAAAAAAGACAAGTGACATACTCAAACCTGAGTAAAAACATTTGAATTGTTTTGATACTTGATGAAACTATACATAATCCATTTGGGATGTGTAAGAATTAGCTTCACCTCAATCCGACACATGTTTTGACCGATATGACTCAAATTGTGTTTTTTATTTAAAATTGACATCAATTTTAATAAAAAGGACAACTCACATACTCAAAACTGAGAAAATGCATTCGGATTGTTTTGTTACTTTAGGAAAATGATATATAATCCATTTATTATGTTTAGGAATTAGAAACACCTGAATATAACGTATGGTATGAGTGGTATAAATCTGATTTCATTTTTTCAATATATAAGTATCATTTTAGTTTAAAATGCACATAACATCCCCAAAACCGAGAAAATGATCCTTGATTGTTTTCTATTCATTTAAATTATTTATTCAATCGAGGATGACCCTTTAATTGGGTCATCACAATCAATTCATTTTAGTCCCAATTTAGAAAATGTCTTATATATTAGAGGGGACCATAAAGAGTGGATTTGTATTCTCGATAGAAGAACCAAATCCATAAAGTCTTAAAAAAAAGAAAGAGAGCTCAATGAGAAGGTAAAAATGTTTTTAATATATTACATTTTTCCTCATAATATTATATGTTCTCTACTGCATTAACATAATCTAAATTAAATTTTTTACTAATCATGCAGACAATGTCTTCTACACATAATGATGTTAACAATCCCTCAGAAGAACAAACTATAATGAAGGAAACCCTTTGGAAAGATGTAAAGGTAATGTTACAATATACTTTATCTGTTTTACTAAAAAATTATAGAATGAAATATTGATTTAATTTTCATTATTCTTTACAGAGTTAATTTATTTTAGTAGATTTATATCCATGTGTTATTTCTCTGTAAGAATAGCAATGACACTATTTCTACTCAATCACAGAGGTAATCTTGATGTTTGCACAATAAAATCATTGTTCATAAAATTAATGTATTATTTTATATTTATGTTAAATTTATTTATTTTTAGTATTACTCACATAATAATTATTTTCTTATACTTGTGGATTATTTTGTTCGAGTTGTGGTGGCCTATCCATAATTCATGCATTTCTACACCAAAACATCCATATACTTATTCTTCCTCAAAACCTTTTCACCCCTACAATGTTTAATTTATCAGTTTCTTTTAAGTTCTCTCCACTTCCTTTGTAGGAAAAGCAACGATGCTACTTCCGCTCAATTACTGTAACACCCCGAGCTTCAACGATACGCTTCTCATTCAATAATGCAATAGCTTGCATTGTACGCAAGTTCGAGTTCTAACACACCGCAACTAATCAAAATAGCCGTTATGAATAGTAATACCTACTTTTTGAAATTTTATAAATTTTATATTTCAAGATGGACTTCATTTTTGTATTCCTAATATTGAAATTAGCCTATGTTGAAATTTTTGTAATTTTCCGAGAACTTCCAAATTTTTATGAATAGTGAAAAATACTTAAAACAACTTTTTTAATCAAAATAATTTATAGTGATAAGTTATACTATTTAGTGGTTTTAAGGTATAATTAGAATATATTTTTACCATTTTATCCGATGGTGGTCTTTAGAATTAATTTAACATTAAAATCGGACATAAACAATTGTCAATCTTTTGATATAAATTGTTTCTTAAAAACACGCTATTTGTCGTAACAGCGGGAATTAATTATAAAATTAATTAATGCAACTTATATGTTTGGAATTTTGTAAAATAGACATCATTTTTGAATTCGGAATATCAATTATAGCTTAGGGTGAAATTTTGGCATTATTCTGAAAAACTTCAATTTTTGATGAATAGTGAAACCACTAAGTGGTAGTTAAATAACTGATTTTTCTTTTAAATGAAATATTACCACTTCTGTGATTTGATTTTCAAAAATCCGACATACATGGTTGTCATTAAGAAGTAAAATGTGGTTCAATGGGATAAAAATAATTTTTTGGTGAATAGTAACTTATTAAGTTCTTAATCGCGATTAGTGGTAATTAGGGTAGTTTAAGGTATAAATAATACTTTAATAATATTAAATGACCTAGACACATGTCCCAACCTCATTGGTTGTGTCATGGCCGACCAAGACAAGCCATGGCCTAACTTGGGGACCCCATGGATCCACTTTTGTTGGGAAATAACATAAATTACTTTTTATTTAATGTTAAAGTGAAAATGACACTAACATAAAGTGTTTTACTAAAACAATTTTTAAGTAGGGTTACACAAGTCCAAATTTTGATTATAAATAGTCATTGGAAAGATAAAAAGATTTCCTATATCATAGTAGTTTTTTTATAATTTTTAGACATTAAATAAATTTAATTATTTATGACATAATAATGATGCAGCGATGACATCATTATTTGACGATTTAAATAAAATGGAAAGGTAATATAAAATCTATGAACTACACATGGCCAAAACCTATTGGATGAGTGGATTTCGATGCCTTATCACCTTATCCACGAATTCTATCAATGTGGGACCTTTTAAAACCGAAACACATTTTCAAATAATGTAATGTTCCTTTACTTTCCAAAAGTGCCCCTCCTCTCCTCTTATAAAAGGCCCCCACCTCTACCTCATTTCACACACTCTTCAAGCCATTGGCTCGGCCAACCCCTGCCCATTTGCTCTCTCCACATCCCTCTCCTCATCCTAGAGGATTCCCTTTGGGCAGAATCCTTTCAAAGGAAGCCTTTAGGCTCAACTCAAAAGGAGTTACACTTTTTAAGGTAATTCATTCTCTCATGTTCTTTTGTTTTATTTTGCTTCTCCAACCCCCTAAACTCTTTTTATTTACTTCTTTTGTAACAACACCAGTATCTTAAATATACTAGGATGTTGTTATAAGATTTTTTTGAGCTACACTTCCACACAACTACATCAAATGGTTAAAGAACATAAGGTTTCCGTGGATGGCGAAATTCTGCCTCCCGAAACGATGATTGTTCAACACTCATTTAACACCTTCAAAGGTGGCCATTATGATGTCACTATTTTTATATATGATATATAATATGTTTATGTTTTCCTTGAGCTTCTGTTTTTTTCATTTTGGGCATACCTTTATGGTTTCCATTATGGGTAAAACACGATATCTTCATTTTAGGAAGCGCGGACTACCGCCCCCTGAAAGTGATTTGATTCATTAATACCATATGTGGGATGTGTGAAGGATAAAGTTAATGATATTATATATGTTATTATACTGGAATTATAATATACTCTCATATCATTATGATTCCATTCCAGAAAATATGAAATAGAAATGGAAGTAGCGTTCATGCGTACGTACGGCTTACCGTCTCCATGAACGGTGCATTTCATTTCTTACCTCTAAATGTGATGTAATATTATAAATGAATGTATGTACTGGATATATATGACATATATGATATCTACATCATGAATACCATTCTGGATATAATTAACCTTTGACCAAATTAACAACATGTAAGTGTAAGAAGCCTATTTTTGACTTAAGAACCAAATACCGACAAAATGAACATTATTAACTTAAATAATTACATAATGTTCATATCATTGTAATAAGTGATATAATAAGGATAATGAAGTTGAAAATGGTTCTTAATAAGGTATATATTAACTCTAGTTTATTATTCAGGAGGTTAAAGAACGGTTGAGTCAAGTCAGACACGAGGTAAGGGAACTTCTTAACCCAATTTTCGTTCTTTGGGTTAATATCCTACTTTCAAATTATGTCATGATATTATTATGTCATATCCTGTATTTGTACATTATTTATGTGTACTTGTAGTGAATACACATAATAGATCTATTTTATTTTAAAAATGCTCTTTGTAAGGGAATTTCATAACCCAACTTCCATTCTTTGGGTTAATCTCCAACTTTCAAATTATGTCATGATATTATTATGTCGTATATTGTATTTATACTTTCTTTATGTGTACATATAGTGAATACACATAATAGATATATTTTATTTAAAAATGATCTTTTTAAGGGACTTCGTCTCAATCTCCATTCATTGAGGCATATTTTGTTTTATACACAAATTTCTTTTGTACAGTGTATAAAGCCCTTTGACTTTTACGTTTATTCAAAAGGAATCTTTTTATACGAAGCGTTTTACTAAACGACAAAAAGGGAATGTTTTTATTTCCGTACATATGCGGCGACAATGACTTCTCCGCCGCCGTGACCATTATTTGAGTTTCGGCTTCCTCTACAAGCCATCATTTTTTTTGATGAAAAATAAATACAAAGTTTTAACTTTCTTTTATTTTGGTATTGAAAATGGTTTTGAAAGCGTTTTTATTATATAAATGTGTTGTATTGATATATTGTGATTGAAATGTAGAAATTTTATGTTTCCTTTATGCATGTTTTATGTGATACGATTATGTTATGGTTTATGATATGTTTAAACCTATTCATATGAGGAATGTATTGGACTTAATAAGTGACGGGTGGAGCCCGCTATAGCTCCTCGATGCATCGGTAGGTCTCATGAGACAACTAGACGTGGAATTGGCCGAGGCCCTTTCCCAATTTGATTTATGGTTTTGGCCGAGGCCTTAATCATTTTAGATGTCTTGGCCGAGGCCTTGACAAAATGTTTCAGAATGTCCGGCATTATACATTCCCTCATTATGAAAGTGGTTATTGATATTACATGTGATTATTCGACCAGTAGAATATCCATGTGAAGAAGTAAATGGCATTATCTCATTTTACTTTTGCCATATTATGTTGAAGTTCATGTTTAAGAGGCTTTTGTTTTAGTTATACATTGCCTTAAATGTTAATGTTTATTTATGAAAGCTTCCGCATTATTGTTATCCTTACTGAGCATTTGAGCTCACCCCTTTCAATGTTTAAAAATTTTCCAGGTTGTGAAGAAGTATTTTATGACTGACTTGCAAGAATAATCAGTGAAGATATGAGTGTGGACTATGAAGACCATGTTTTTTTGTAGTTTGTTTAATTTTGATGTAATGAAAGACTTATGAATGTATCTAGTGTTTCCAAGGCTACTAAACTAATCGGTCTTTCGAGACTTGATCTTTTGGGATCATGCCAATGTTACGAAGTAATGCACCGGCTCTGGGTAGCTGGGGTCGGGGCGTTACAGTTGGTATCAGAGGCAGTTTAGTACTAACCTTGGAAGCTAGATTTAGATAAACTCTGATTAGAGCACATAGCCCAAAGATAGACTTTGAGGATTAGTATAGAAGAACTTCCTAGAATTTTAGTATTGTAGAGATGTTGTGAGTTTTCCGAGCAATACATCCCTGTCTGGATACGAGCAGGTAGAGGTGGCTCTGGCACAGATGTACCTAGGGGTAAAACCCGAAAACACCGCTTTGAGCTAGACTCAAATGGGAACTGGTGCACGACAACGGGCCTTGCTGCACTCTTGGTTATGACACTCCTGGGGGATATGCTTAGGATAATTCTCATTTTCTTTACAAACCATTATGTAAGGTTTATGAGTACATACTTCCTCAAAGGAAACATTTCTTTTTATGATTATGGATTATATCCATAAATAGTTCAATTTATGTTAAGTATTATACAAGTATGGAATTATGTATTTTGATTCATAAACTAATCTGGATTATGCCATTGTTTAGAAATGGCGCCTAGTAGAAGGAATGGAAACTGTATCAATGCACGAACTCCGTGTAGGGATTGCCCTCCTGCTCAAGATAATTATTGTGGACCTGGAGATACAACTGGTGCTGATCAACTTATTACCATACTGGGACAACTCACGCAGGTTATGAATAACAACCTTACTCGTATGGAGCACCCTGATTCGCAACGTGGAGGATCAATGCTAGACCGTTTCATGAGGCAACAACCGCCAACCTTCAATGGGAGTACAAATCCTACAGTAGCTGAGCAATGGATAAATTCCTTAGAGAAAATATTCCATGCCTTGGGGAGTAGTGAAAGGGAGAAGGTTGTCATGGCAGTTTACCGCCTCACTGGAGATGCCGATCAGTGGTGGTCACTGATTCAAAACACAAAGGAAGATGATGACGTATCGAATATGGAATGGAGGGAGTTCAAAGAGCTTTTCTTAGAAAAATACTTTCCTCGTGACCATCGAGCAGATATGGAAAGGCAATTTCTGAGTCTGAGACAGAAGGAGGATGAGAATGTCGCAAAGTATGAGGCTAACTTTACAAGGTTAGCGAGGCATGCTGCCGATTATATACGTAACCCAAGGAGTAAGATTGATCGTTTCTTTGATGGGTTAAAACCATTTCTCCGTCGAGCTTTAGTATCACAATCCTTCTCATCATACGAAGATATAGTCTCATGTGCTATCAAGACAGAAAATGAATTCTCTAAGTCTTATGACAACAAAGTAAAGCAAGAGAAGAAGAGAACGGTGGAACAAGAGACAGATAAAGGGAAAAAGGGAAAGAAGGATTTTCCATTATGTGATAATTGTGGGAAGAATCACCCTGGTACTTGCCTAAAAGGAATGGGAGTCTGTTATAAATGTGGAGAAAAAGGTCACCAGGCACGTGATTGCAAGGGAAAGAAAGAGGCTGTCAAAGTTGAATGCTACAATTGTAGAGAAATGGGTCATTACGCAAATGAATGTCCTAAGCGTCAAGGAATCTTACCTCAGAAAAGGCCAAGGGATCAAGGACAATCTTATGCTATTACTACAGTTGAAGCAGAATAACTAATGTATTGATGCTTTCGGACTCATGGATTATATTCTGGTTATTAGAATAATGTGATCTATATAAGGATTGTACTGCAGTACTTGTTGGTTTCAGTAAGGTTTTAATATGATTAAGGTAATCATATTTTTAGTATGTGACAATAAGAGAAACTTTTCTTTGTTTGGGGAATCTGATGTTACAATTGATTTTGGAATTAAGAGACCTTTTAGAGAAAGTTTGGACAGAGGTATTTTGGATAACTATAAATGTTGGGATGGATTAAGTTGAACTTTGAATAGTATTGTTTAAGGTTAAAACTTTTCTGAAGATTATTTCTGGAATACTATAATACTATATTTTTAGAAAAAGGACAACCTGCAGGGTGGGGAATAACCCGTCGCGTCGGACAAAGCTGCAGGAATCGAACCCACAACCATAGTGCGACAAGCCTTTATTTCCTACCACTAGCCTACAGGAAGTCCCTGGTTATTACAAAATAGTTTTACTAATGTAAATGGTATGTGTTAACATTTTGAACCTTATACAATTAGGATAAATAGAATATTTTTGAGTTCTGTTACCATTTGGAGTAAAAGTTGGGTTTGTGGTAAAAATTTATTAACGAATGAAAGTATACATAACAAGTATGTATATTCCCTTACGTTCTTAGTAAATCTCATAAATAAATTCCTCAACATTATAAAAGGTAACTTAAAACAAAAATGTTGTCGGTTAACTTTTCCAACTGGGGATTCAATGACCGTTTAACCAATCACAAGTTTGTGATTTTCTTATGGTTAAACTTTCTCCTAATCCTGTTTTCTATAACTCTCCATCAGACCTTGATGGTTTGTTTTTCTTCCATATCCATATTTTCATAGAATCCTAGAATGGGCTATATCGGGTGACCTTTGTACTTATCCTGCTTTCTTTTAATGTTATATATTTATTAACCTTATTTCCGATGTGGGTTTTCCACAAAGGTATTTTCTATTTTCAGCCTTTTATTATCAAAGAAAAATTTCAAATTGCGAGGACGCAATTTATTGAAGGAGGGGAGAATGTAACACCCCGAGCTTCAACGATACGCTTCTCATTCAATAATGCAATAGCTTGCATTGTACGCAAGTTCGAGTTCTAACACACCGCAACTAATCAAAATAGCCGTTATGAATAGTAATACCTACTTTTTGAAATTTTATAAATTTTATATTTCAAGATGGACTTCATTTTTGTATTCCTAATATTGAAATTAGCCTATGTTGAAATTTTTGTAATTTTCCGAGAACTTCCAAATTTTTATGAATAGTGAAAAATACTTAAAACAACTTTTTTAATCAAAATAATTTATAGTGATAAGTTATACTATTTAGTGGTTTTAAGGTATAATTAGAATATATTTTTACCATTTTATCCGATGGTGGTCTTTAGAATTAATTTAACATTAAAATCGGACATAAACAATTGTCAATCTTTTGATATAAATTGTTTCTTAAAAACACGCTATTTGTCGTAACAGCGGGAATTAATTATAAAATTAATTAATGCAACTTATATGTTTGGAATTTTGTAAAATAGACATCATTTTTGAATTCGGAATATCAATTATAGCTTAGGGTGAAATTTTGGCATTATTCTGAAAAACTTCAATTTTTGATGAATAGTGAAACCACTAAGTGGTAGTTAAATAACTGATTTTTCTTTTAAATGAAATATTACCACTTCTGTGATTTGATTTTCAAAAATCCGACATACATGGTTGTCATTAAGAAGTAAAATGTGGTTCAATGGGATAAAAATAATTTTTTGGTGAATAGTAACTTATTAAGTTCTTAATCGCGATTAGTGGTAATTAGGGTAGTTTAAGGTATAAATAATACTTTAATAATATTAAATGACCTAGACACATGTCCCAACCTCATTGGTTGTGTCATGGCCGACCAAGACAAGCCATGGCCTAACTTGGGGACCCCATGGATCCACTTTTGTTGGGAAATAACATAAATTACTTTTTATTTAATGTTAAAGTGAAAATGACACTAACATAAAGTGTTTTACTAAAACAATTTTTAAGTAGGGTTACACAAGTCCAAATTTTGATTATAAATAGTCATTGGAAAGATAAAAATATTTCCTATATCATAGTAGTTTTTTTATAATTTTTAGACATTAAATAAATTTAATTATTTATGACATAATAATGATGCAGCGATGACATCATTATTTGACGATTTAAATAAAATGGAAAGGTAATATAAAATCTATGAACTACACATGGCCAAAACCTATTGGATTAGTGGATTTCGATGCCTTATCACCTTATCCACGAATTCTATCAATGTGGGACCTTTTAAAACCGAAACACATTTTCAAATAATGTAATGTTCCTTTACTTTCCAAAAGTGCCCCTCCTCTCCTCTTATAAAAGGCCCCCACCTCTACCTCATTTCACACACTCTTCAAGCCATTGGCTCGGCCAACCCCTGCCCATTTGCTCTCTCCACATCCCTCTCCTCATCCTAGAGGATTCCCTTTGGGCAGAATCCTTTCAAAGGAAGCCTTTAGGCTCAACTCAAAAGGAGTTACACTTTTTAAGGTAATTCATTCTCTCATGTTCTTTTGTTTTATTTTGCTTCTCCAACCCCCTAAACTCTTTTTATTTACTTCTTTTGTAACAACACCAGTATCTTAAATATACTAGGATGTTGTTATAAGATTTGTTTGAGCTACACTTCCACACAACTACATCAAATGGTTAAAGAACATAAGGTTTCCGTGGATGGCGAAATTCTGCCTCCCGAAACGATGATTGTTCAACACTCATTTAACACCTTCAAAGGTGGCCATTATGATGTCACTATTTTTATATATGATATATAATATGTTTATGTTTTCCTTGAGCTTCTGTTTTTTTCATTTTGGGCATACCTTTATGGTTTCCATTATGGGTAAAACACGATATCTTCATTTTAGGAAGCGCGGACTACCGCCCCCTGAAAGTGATTTGATTCATTAATACCATATGTGGGATGTGTGAAGGATAAAGTTAATGATATTATATATGTTATTATACTGGAATTATAATATACTCTCATATCATTATGATTCCATTCCAGAAAATATGAAATAGAAATGGAAGTAGCGTTCATGCGTACGTACGGCTTACCGTCTCCATGAACGGTGCATTTCATTTCTTACCTCTAAATGTGATGTAATATTATAAATGAATGTATGTACTGGATATATATGACATATATGATATCTACATCATGAATACCATTCTGGATATAATTAACCTTTGACCAAATTAACAACATGTAAGTGTAAGAAGCCTATTTTTGACTTAAGAACCAAATACCGACAAAATGAACATTATTAACTTAAATAATTACATAATGTTCATATCATTGTAATAAGTGATATAATAAGGATAATGAAGTTGAAAATGGTTCTTAATAAGGTATATATTAACTCTAGTTTATTATTCAGGAGGTTAAAGAACGGTTGAGTCAAGTCAGACACGAGGTAAGGGAACTTCTTAACCCAATTTTCGTTCTTTGGGTTAATATCCTACTTTCAAATTATGTCATGATATTATTATGTCATATCCTGTATTTGTACATTATTTATGTGTACTTGTAGTGAATACACATAATAGATCTATTTTATTTTAAAAATGCTCTTTGTAAGGGAATTTCATAACCCAACTTCCATTCTTTGGGTTAATCTCCAACTTTCAAATTATGTCATGATATTATTATGTCGTATATTGTATTTATACTTTCTTTATGTGTACATATAGTGAATACACATAATAGATATATTTTATTTAAAAATGATCTTTTTAAGGGACTTCGTCTCAATCTCCATTCATTGAGGCATATTTTGTTTTATACACAAATTTCTTTTGTACAGTGTATAAAGCCCTTTGACTTTTACGTTTATTCAAAAGGAATCTTTTTATACGAAGCGTTTTACTAAACGAAAAAAAGGGAATGTTTTTATTTCCGTACATATGCGGCGACAATGACTTCTCCGCCGCCGTGACCATTATTTGAGTTTCGGCTTCCTCTACAAGCCATCATTTTTTTTGATGAAAAATAAATACAAAGTTTTAACTTTCTTTTATTTTGGTATTGAAAATGGTTTTGAAAGCGTTTTTATTATATAAATGTGTTGTATTGATATATTGTGATTGAAATGTAGAAATTTTATGTTTCCTTTATGCATGTTTTATGTGATACGATTATGTTATGGTTTATGATATGTTTAAACCTATTCATATGAGGAATGTATTGGACTTAATAAGTGACGGGTGGAGCCCGCTATAGCTCCTCGATGCATCGGTAGGTCTCATGAGACAACTAGACGTGGAATTGGCCGAGGCCCTTTCCCAATTTGATTTATGGTTTTGGCCGAGGCCTTAATCATTTTAGATGTCTTGGCCGAGGCCTTGACAAAATGTTTCAGAATGTCCGGCATTATACATTCCCTCATTATGAAAGTGGTTATTGATATTACATGTGATTATTCGACCAGTAGAATATCCATGTGAAGAAGTAAATGGCATTATCTCATTTTACTTTTGCCATATTATGTTGAAGTTCATGTTTAAGAGGCTTTTGTTTTAGTTATACATTGCCTTAAATGTTAATGTTTATTTATGAAAGCTTCCGCATTATTGTTATCCTTACTGAGCATTTGAGCTCACCCCTTTCAATGTTTAAAAATTTTCCAGGTTGTGAAGAAGTATTTTATGACTGACTTGCAAGAATAATCAGTGAAGATATGAGTGTGGACTATGAAGACCATGTTTTTTTGTAGTTTGTTTAATTTTGATGTAATGAAAGACTTATGAATGTATCTAGTGTTTCCAAGGCTACTAAACTAATCGGTCTTTCGAGACTTGATCTTTTGGGATCATGCCAATGTTACGAAGTAATGCACCGGCTCTGGGTAGCTGGGGTCGGGGCGTTACAATTACAGAGGTAATCTTGATGTTTTCATAGTATAATCATTTTCCATAGAATTAATGTATTATTTCATATTTATGTTTAATTGTTTTTAGTATTACTCCCATAATAATTGTTTTCTTATATAGTTGAATTCTTTTATCCAATTTGGGGTGGTATGTCCATATTTGGGGTGGTTTTCTTTTCATGCTTCTTATAATTGTCTTTTCTCCCAAAACCTTTTCACCCATACAGTGGTGCATTTATCACTTTCTTTCAAGTTCCCTCCACTGCCTTTGTAGGAAGGGAAACGACGCTACCTATGCTCAATTATAGAGGTAATATTGATGTTTTCACAGTAAAATCATTGTATATAGAATTAATGTATTGTTTTATTTTTATGTTAAATTTATTTATTTTTAGTATTACTCACATAATAATTGTTTTCTTATATTGGTGGATTATTTTGTTGCAGTTGGGGTGCTCTATCCATATTTCATGACTTTATACACTAAAAATTATACATACTTCATCTCCCTCAAAACCTTTCACCCCTACAGTGTTGAAATTTATCACTTTAATTAAAGTTCCCTCTACTGCTTAATCCTATAGGTAATCTTGATATTTTTACAGTAAAATCATTATCCCTAGAAATAATTTATTATTTAATATTTATGTTTAATTTATTTCTTTTTAGTATTACTCATAATAATTGTTTTCTTATACAGGTGTATTTTTTTTTGAGTTGATGTGGTTTGTTTGAAGATGATCATGTAGTGTTGGAAGTTTGATAAATAAAGTCAATGGAAATCATGGTAACATTGAAATTTAATATTTTTTGAGACTTTGGGACGTGTAGGAATCAATCTCACTTCAATCCGACACACAATGTGACCAGAATGAATCTAAGTAATTATTTATATTTAAAATTTAAATTAATTTTAGTAATAAATACAAGTGACTTAATGTGTCCGTTATTAGTTTAAAATCAACATTTGACTTTAAAAAGTGTCACTCACTAAAAACTGAGCAAACAAGCTCAGGTTTTCTCAATAATTTAGGGCATAGATTCATAAATCATTTGTAATGTGTTGAAATTATCCTCACATAAAATTGATACATGGTGTGATCTGTATGATTAAATGTGCATGTTTCATGTTTAAATGGACATTTTAGTAAAAAAGACAAGTGACATACTCAAAAACAATAAAAAAATTCATATTGTTTGGATACTTTAAGAAAATAATACATAAGTTATTTGGAATGTGTGGGAATCATCCGTACCTCAATACGATGCACGATGTGCCCAGTATGACTCTAAGAGTGTCTTTATTTAAAATTGACATCAATTTTAATAAAAAAACAAATTGACCTACTCAAAACTGAACAAAAACATTCAAATTGTTTTGATAATTGAAGACAATGATCCATAAGTGACTTGTGATGTGAATGAATTATCTACACCTCAATCTGATTCACGGTGTGACCTATATGACTCCAAGTGTGTGTTTTTATTTAAAATTGACATCAATTTTAGTAAAAAGGCCAAATGACCTACTCAAAAATAATAAAAGACATTAAAATTGTTTAAATACTTTAGGAAAATGATCCAAAAATCACTTTTGATGTGTAAGAATCATCCTCAACTCAATCAGATACACAATGTGATTGGTATGATTCAAAGTGCATGTTTCAATTTTAAAATGATATTTTAGTAAAAAAGACAAGTTATGTACTCAAAACTGAGAAAAAACATTTAGAATATTTTTATACTTTAGTAAAATGATCCTTAAGTCATTTGAGATGTGTAGGAATCAACCGAATCTCAATCTGATTCACGGTGTGACCAGTATGACTCAAAGTGCATCTTGTTATTTAAAATTGTCATCAATTTTAGTAAAATGGACAATTGTCCAACTAAAAACCAATAAAAAGCATTTGAATTGTTTTGATACTTTACGAAAACGGTCCATAAGTCATTTGTGATGTTTAAAAATCAGCCGCACCTCAATCCAATACATGATGTGCCCGTTATAACTCAAAGTGTCTGTTATCAGTTTAAAATCAGTATTTTAGTTCAAAAAGTACCACTCATTGAAAATTGATCAAACACAGTTAGATTTTCTTTATAATTTAGGTCAATGATTTATAAGTCATTTGTGATGTTTAGGAATCTGTTTCATGGATAACCAATACAGGATGTGATCATAATGAGTTAAAAGTATGTGTTTCCAGTTTAAAATGAAATCTTAATAAAAAAGACAACTAACATACTAAAAACCAAGAAAACACATTAATATTGTTTTAATACTTTAGGATAATGATCTTAAAGTCATTTGAGATATGTTGGAATCAACCAAACCTCAATATAATGCACGGTGTGTCTGGTATGACTCTAAATGTGTATTTTTATTTAAAATTGACACCAATTTTAGTAAAATTAAAAATTTATATTAATTTATTTCTTTATGTTATTACTAAAATAATTTTTTTCCTTATACAGGTGAATTATTTTGTTTGAGTATGGGTGGTTTGATCAGAAATAGCATGAGTTGGGTCTGTATTAAAGGACAAAAGAACATTGATGTTTTTCAATGTATGTAATAATTTATATTTATGTAATTGTATAAACCAATGTTTGAAATATTTATAATGTAGTGTTTTTTATTGTGTTTGTGTTGTAAATTTCATTTCATTTTAATCTTGTATTGGGACTTGTTTTTGTTGATATTTGGTGTGTTTTTGGTGCTGTGGTGTGCTGTTACAACACACTGCAGTGGTGCGGTAATGTGTTGTTACAACACACTGCAGTATGGACCTTTATCAACATTGATAAAAGTTCCTTTATCAGTGATTTTATAAGCATGGAAAAAGGTATACTTTATCAACACTTCTATAAGTGGTGATAAATGACCCTTTATCATCATTGATAAAAGACCAGGGCTTTTAACATTTCTCATGTAGTTAACGCTTTTCTAGAGTTGATAAAAACCATTTCTTGCACTGTTAAAGGCCTATTTTTTAGTAGTGCCCCATAATTTACCACCCCTCCCCCATCATCTGAATCTAATCAACCTACACCATCAGTAGGACCTTAATCCTATACCATTCCTGCACTAGCTCCTAACTTGACCGACCTACACTCTGAGCTCACAGGACCTACAACCCAGAAGAAGTTTCTGACAGAGCAGGCCTGCAGAGTCAAGGGCCCCACCCATCCACCATCTACTAAGGTACCATTCATCAAAACTTCTACTAGATCCATGACCACTCTCAAGATTTATACCTCTTCTCCACCATCCATTGAGATAGCTTCCAACATGAAGACACCCACCACAACAGTTAATCCTCCAACCCCCACCTCTATCACTGATATAGATAGGGAGATACAACTATATGAACCCTCTATTCGAGAGAAGAATTTAGATAAGCAGCTCAATGATTTTGATTATAATTATTTTTCCATGTACCCCTCCCCTATTTTTTAATCTTTTTGGGTGATCATTTTTTGTATTTTTTGTATTCTATTTAATTGATGTATCATTGAAATCCTTATATATATGGGATATAATTTTTTCTTCACTGTTTCTTAGATTATTTTTCATTTCATTAATATATTAATTATGATATGTAGAGTTATTATACATCTTACATGGTCATTGATGTTTCTATTCTACCACCATATTCTCTTCTAGTTAGTATGACTCAGTATATGGTTTATTTTGAGTGCTATCTTGAGGAGCTATCACTGGATAATTGTGCTCAGTAGAGGTCACCCCCATGGTGAGCACATATGATTTTCCTTATGTATCAAATTCATGATCAGTATGCTCCTAAGGTGGTTGATCCCACAAAACATCTACATGATCTAGATGACATATCCACCAGTTCTTGTAGGTGTAAGAGGACTTATGAGCAGATGGACAACAATTCCCGATCTTTTTCTCATCCATATGGATGATGATGACATTATTAATTATTTATGGGAGGCAACCCATATTTGATTTGTTTTCTTTATCTTCATTCTTTTAATTAGGTTTATTTTTCATTTTATAAGAAATTTTGTTTACAAGTCACTTTGAACTACATTGTTCCCCCATATCTGCATATATCTGAACCGATTTTCATTTCTATTCACTATGTTCACCTGCCCATTACAATTCTTTCATCAAGTTTAAACCTTGAGGACTAATGTTTTTTATAGTGCATGATTTGTTTTTCTAACACATTATATAGGTAGATCAAATTGAAATTTCACTAAGTTTTCCCATGGCATGAAAATCATTATAGGGAGCTATTTATTCCATTAAATCAATTTCAAAATTTCCATTTCATTTTTTCTATGCTATATCTGTGATATATCTTCCACGGTACTTTCAAAAAAAAGTATAGAAACTATCTCATTTTAAGTGTGTGTGTGTGTGGGGGGGGGGGTATTTCTTGAGAATTATTTTCTAAAAAATTGGATTATTTATTGTTTTCATTTATATAGGCATCATTTTTCATTAAAATTATTCTTTAAACTTGAAAAATAATTAAACCTAAATAAATAAAACATATTTAGGTTAAAAATTATTGTAATCCATGTTTTGATGCTATTTAAATTTTTCTAATGATTGTTGTGTTTAATAATTTAATTCAAATTAAAAAATTTTGAAACTGATTTTGATTAAATTATTACTTGATTTATATACCATGAGTGATTTCCTATATTTTTTATATACTCCAATTTCTATGAGGATTCTATGCCCACAATTTCATATTATTTTTTGAGTATATTTCTTGTGTGAAATCTAGGGAATGTAAACCTATAATAACTTTCATTGAGATCTTATTGAGGCTATTTGTGAACAAATACAATTATAATATGATTAAGGAAATATTTTTGGAGTTACTTTTTTCTAAGACCCACCTTACATATTTCCTTTTTTGCCTGTAGTTTTGATGAATAGCCTTGTTAGGATGAAGCTATTCCAAGCTGATTATCCCTTACTACCATGATCTTGGTATTATTCATGATTATCATTTGAACAAGTGGGGTGGAATTTTAAGATGGTGGAAACAATATATATTTACTAAGGATATTAATTTTAGTACCTAAACTAGACTGATATTATATGATCTATGATTCATTTTTTCATTTTCACCTACCCTGTTCCTTGAAAAAAATAATAAAATAAAGTAAAGAAAAAGATTTTGGTTTGTGTATTAGGAAGGTAGAACATCACTATTTCCTAACCTACGAATCCTCTAATGGATTATATGTGGTTAGGGGATGGATGTGAGGTCTGGATTGAACATGAATTTTGAAAAAAAAGAAAAAAACAAAGGAACTTGGTAACGTATTTTCATTACACTATTCCTATTTATCATGCATTATAATTTAGATATTACCATCCTTTTGAGGTTTATTTTCACCTTTTACCCACTTCCCCCCAGCCTCAGAGTCATTTGAACCCTTTTTGCTGAAGCCCTCAAGAATGATTTTGTATTTTGATTTACAAAGTAAAGATAATAAAACCAATTCAAGCCTATTGTTAAGAACTTGTATTCATGGTATGAGAATAAATATAAATACATTTTATCCAAATTTATGAGAGAAAATTTATTTAGAGGTAAATTTCTAAATGGTATAGAATATATGGAACATTTATGAAATTGAAATTGAAAGAATAAGAATCTAAATAAAGAATTGATCTATGAGATATTAATGATATTATCTATATGATTAATTTGGTAGGAATAACTTTTTCTACTAACACTTAGTTTTATTCTCCTAGTTATAATGCATGTTTCCTATTTTAAAAATTTCTTCTTTTGGAATCCCTATTGAGATTATTTTTTCTTGAGGACAAGTAATTGTTCAAGTGTCAGAGAATTTGATTAGATGAAATTGTTATAGATTTTGGATATTTTTTTTAAAGTTTTATTAATGATTTATTGAATAATTCACTAGGTTTTTGTTTTTTTTATAGGAATTAGGAATTATGGACTTAAAATAAGAAATGATGAAAATGTTCAAAAAATAGACTTTACACACTCTGTATCTCATACAAAATGTGTATACTTCATTCATAGTATTCCTGCAGAGAATAGACCAACCAGTGAAGATTTTGTATGATGTAAATTCATTACACAGTTTTTAATTAAATTACATGAAATTCATCTTTCAAAATTCAGAATCCCTCCAAAAGTGAATTTTATACAGTATGTGTGGAGATTACACGATGTGCAACATT
This sequence comes from Viscum album, assembly GCA_963277665.1. Taxonomy (NCBI): domain Eukaryota; kingdom Viridiplantae; phylum Streptophyta; class Magnoliopsida; order Santalales; family Viscaceae; genus Viscum; species Viscum album. The sequence continues at coordinate 1,146,687,128 of OY728156.1, forward strand.
CAAAGGCTCATTCGATCAAAGATTTGATAAGATTATTTGATGGGAAAAGAGGATTATAGTTACATGGTGTTCAACCAGATTATGTGGTGTGAAGATTTTGTGACCCAAATAATTTAATGTAGTACACTATGTGCATGACTTGCATTCCATGTACTTCTCAGGCCTATATATATTTTTCAACTTCTCCGCACACAGGGGGTTCAGAACTTTATTTTCTCTCATTTTTCTTCTCCAGTTTTATTTCATTTTTAATCAGTACAAGTTTTTTTTCATTAATTTCATTATTTCATTTAATATAAGTGATATGATTAATCATTTTTCATCTATTTCACATCTATACAATCCCAATTTCTTTTCCAATTCTTTTTTCCATTACTGCTTTCCGTTCTTCATCAACACAGACATATTGCTTCATCCATTCTTCTTTAATAGTAATTTTGTGATTATTTCTTAATTACTTTGATTACATATTGATTATTATTACTTGTTTCATCATGAAAATCTATTTTTTTCTTAGATCTACATTATTCCCTTTTGTTTTATATTGAATTTTGATTGTTTAATCCTAGACAGTTTCTTTTGCAACTACATTTCAAAAATGCACAACATGCTTAATATTTACTTTCTTTTGATTATCACCTCCAAGAAAGGATACATCGATTTGGGTTAGGGGTCAAGATAAGGGGTGTTTCCAAACCCAATAAATCATTAGATTGAATCTTGGTAACCCTATGGATATTAATTTGGTTAATAATAATTTTTATCACATTCTTTTGCACAAACATGCCCATGGGAAGTGCGATCGAATGAACCTAACCTAATTGGACTTGAGAAGGACTATGAACATTAGCCTATGATGCTTTCTAAATAAAATAAAATCATAATGAACTTAGGTTTTTAGGTATACCCTAACCATGTGATAGTTTTAGCATAGGTAGATCCAATTGGTTTGACCAAAACCAATTAATGACTTTTGCACTGTTTCACAACCTAATCCATATGACCATTCCAAGTTAAATCTTGTATTATATTTTATCAAGAGCCCTGAAATTGACCCCGATATATTATTTATTAACTCAAAGTAAACTCCAAACTACCTAGTCTAAGTAAATACCAAACTTAAAGAGTTAAAGTGATGAATCCTTCCAAGTGTTTTTTTCAAATGATCACTGACCTTCTATTAGTCCTCGTGAGATCGGCCCCACACTTGCACTTTACTGTGACCTTATATAAGTGTAGTTTGAGATTATAAATATTTAATATGACCTCAGACGATGCAAATTTAACTATATGTGTGGGCGATTTGGTTGGGTCTAATCTATTTTCCTTGGGATGAATCTTGTTGTTTTTGATGCGCTCTTTCCCTTATAGGATATCCTCTTTCCATGAATTGTAGATTCCACATGTATTTGAGAAGATTCCAATGGAAAGGTAGGTAGTTTCATGTTTAGATATTTTTTGATGATTTTGATATTCTTCCTTGTTTCTTAAATAATTCATAATATTTTTTTGGCATGTTTGTAAATTCTTGATTTGGAATTATTGGTATGTGTATGGTTTGAAAAAGGTTAAACCCCCTAGTTAATGGTGTGATTGATTATGTGTTTACTTGGGTTGTGAAAGAAAGAGGTTCTATGGTTAAAAATGGAAAAATCATATGGGAATCCTAGTTATCTAGGTTTTCATACTAGATCTAGTATGTTAGGAAATCTGCTAGGGCTGAGGCCTAATCTTCCTTACAGTATTACTTCACAACACTAACTAAACTTTTATGATGGGTGTTTCTTGGATCAAGAAGGAGATAGACCTTCATGTCCAGGATTTTATCATAGAGAGTATGAGGATCCAAGGACCCCACAAAATAATGTTAATTAGTGATTTCCCATGGTGCTCATATTGTTTTTTCCAGTTCATCTTACTTTTGAACTCATTTCATCTTTTATGAAAAATAATGTTTTCAATCGGATTGTTTTTTTATTTTTCTTAAAAAACAACATGTTAATTTTTTATATAATATCTATTCATGGAATCATCTGGTGGAATCCTACTAGGAAAGTGATTTCACACCCTACATACACCCTCAAGTGTAAGTATACCTTATTCTATATGACTCAGGTAAATCCAAGACCTTCCATTAAGGTTATGGAGGTTACTCTTGCTAGTGGTTTCATCATAGAAGGTGTTGGTGGTGGAATTATTGGATCCCACCCCCATTTCATGAGGTGGTTGTGTTTGTTTAGTTGGTCTCCACCCCTTTTTGGTTATTTTGTTTTTTTTGTAAATGTTAAATTTTTAACTCATGCTTGTAGTGATTTCCTTTGGTTTCCCATGTTATAGTTTTTGGTTAGGATGTGATATGAAATGTTTTGTATGGTTTATAGTTTATTCTCATGGTTGAAATCATTCCCAAAGGTGTTACTCGATGACTAATCACTAGTTTCTATCCTGTGGGTAATGCGAACACCCTGTGGGCCACACCATAGGCCGGTTTGGGTATCGGGTTGTATGGAAATCCATATTTGTTCTTAACTATTTAGGTTATTAAATAAATAAATAAATTAATTCACTTAACACACTCACCAACAGTCACCCTCAATTGAACGCTCAATGCTGAACAAATTTATATCATACCTAGGGTAAACCCCATATTCATAAAACAACCATAGTCTTATATTCTCCATTTGAGGTCCCAATCATTGGGAAATACATTAATTCTGAAAATATGTGCGCACATGATTTAATATATATTAATATTTTTATTATATTAATTTTGGGGTCCTCAGACACCCAAAAAGAGTGCCAACTCTGAGGAAAAATCCACACACACACATATATATAAATATTTAAAAGTCTAAACCAAAAAAATTGGAGGCATTTTATTCTCACATACTTCAAGAATTTTCACCCCAAAAAGTACAAGATACAAAAAAATGTGGGGAACTGATCTCACATATGAATCTCACACTCCTAGGAGATCTCCTACATGCTTCTGTGCTTCCAGCACTCTCAAACAAAAGGAATGATACATTCATGTAAGATATTCTCCTATCAATGATTACTCTAAGAAGGTGACTCTACCATAAAATTCTAACTCTCCAAAGTCTATAATGTGCTACAGGTCCTGTACATATCTCTTTGGCTACAAAACTTGGAAGAAATCATGCACTTAGTCCAACTATGGGGCAAAGTACAAGTGGTAAGAAACCTCACCAACCCTATTCAGAAACTCTTACTTCCCAAAAAACCTCAGGGATAAGCTTACCCCCTAACCAAAAATCCATAATCCATATCATGGGGAAACTTTCAAGAAGACATGGTATCCTCACTTTAACTCTAAAGGTTTATGATGTCAGTCCACATAAGATTTATATCGACACTAAGCTATCCTCAAATGCTTGTGGGTCACCTAAAACATTCTCTGATGTTGATTTCACCATTTCTAGCCCAAAAAAATAGGTCCCACCAACCTCAGGGTAGCATAAGGGTGACCTATAGGGCCTTCCATACAGTGAATCACATGTTTCCATGATGATAGTTGAGTGATAACTGCTATCGGAAGCAATCTCCACCCATGGTAATTGATCTTCCCAACTCTAGAAAAAATCCAACATGCTGTATCACAACAATTTTTTCAAAACATGGATGTTCTCCATATACTGGCCATCACCATGTGGTTGGAACACTTCTCTTATACATATATGGGCCCAAAAATCCTCCTGTAAAATTCCCTGTAATCATTACATATACCAAGCAGCATGGTCAGAGATGAACATCATGGGTACCCATGAAGCTATATGATATTTTACACATTCAAACACCCCAAACTCTCAACTAAGATCTAACCTAAAATGATAAGTAAATGTTATAAATTATTAGAATAGTCAAAAATCACCTAGATAGTGTCAAGTAATCTCATTGAACATGGAAGCCTCATCATAATATCTATTGATATACCATCCCACTTCCATTTAAAAAACTCAAGAGGCCAATCAAACCTACTGGATCTTGACCTACAACCTTTTCCTGTTAACATGAGAGTCACTGAGAAATAAAATCATCATTACTATGCCTCATATTATCCCATGAAAAATACCATTGAAGGTCCTTGTACTTATTTTCAACAACTAGATATATAACCAAGGGAGAGGTATGAAACTCTCTCAATACCTTCTCATTCAAAGTGATCCGAAACACCATCCTTCCCTAAAAAAGGATGATGTACTCCCCTATTTTATAAAATTCATCTAGTGCATCTTATGAGAGTATCTGGTCACACAAAACTTCAAAGTTTACATCTCCCAACAGAGCATATCTTATACAATGAAGGAGTGGTGGAGTCATCTCCATTGACTAAAGATAAGATGCACCCCTCTTCCCCACTAGGTTAAACTGTAATGATGCCAACCACTCAAAAACCTCCTCTAATAAGAGGGAATTTGATTTCCTACTAAAGGAATCTTCCATGAACCTCTGATAATACCCCACCAAACTGAGATAACTCCACATCTTTGACATGTTCCCTAGTGTTTTCCAATCAAGAAATACATCAATATTTAACTGATACATAGCTACACCATTCTCATAGATTACATTCCACAGAATGCGAACCTTACAGATCCAAAAATGACACTTAGAGAGATTAATATAAATTTGGTGCTCTCAGAGTAAGTGTAGGACCATCCTAAAATGTTCTTCATGCAATTACTATTACATAGAGTATATAAGAATGCCATTGATAATCAAAACTATAGATCGGTCCAAGTATGGATGGAAGAACCAATTTATAAGATACATGAACATATCGGGGGACCCAGTTACACCAAAAGGTATCACCATGAACTCATAGTGTCTATAGAAACATTGGAATTATGTCTTCAAAATATCATCCTCATGAACTATCAACAGATGATAACTATACCTGAGATCGATCTTTGAGAACTAACTCACACCTTTCAACTAGTAAAAATGGTCATTGATCCTTGGTTAGGGTAATTTTTCTTGATTATTTACTCATTTAGGAAATAAAAAAAAATACAAATATTTAATCTCTCATATAAATTTTCATGTTAAAATATAGAGATTCCTAAGGGGACACACTGGGTCTAAAATAACCCTTCCCATGTAGGTCTTAAAATTGCACACATATCTCCCAGATCTCGTTAGGTTCCATTTGATATACCTTAGAAGATATTGGTGTGGTCCTATAGTGTAATTAGATATATAAGTAAAACTTATTCCCACTTATAAACTATAAAAAAATTGTAGGGTCTCATTTCCACAATGGAAAGATCCCATGAGAATGTTTCTCCTCAACGAGTTGAGCTACACTGATAGAAGAAAAGTACAATCTTTGAAACTTCCTCAGTAGGTGTTTCTAGACGCAAGGGTCATGATAAATATTACACTAGAATATCCATTCCATAAAAAAATATACCATAATAAAGGGGTGACCCTTTCCTTTTTCTAGATAAAGTAGATAAGTCACAGGTTATACTATAGATCACTAGATGCCTATATGTTGTAAGCCTCCATTGATTGAATCCATCCTTCCATTTTTCCATCGGTTCCCCACAAATAGGGTTCACACTGACACCCTATCACATTCAAGTCATCCTAAAACATACAAATCAAAGTAAAAAATCAATCACACCTCATCACTATCTACTTTGGGTGACACTGACTCACCCTAATGGCTTCAAATCACATCACAAGAGAACATGACTTCATGGGGGAAGCATCCCTCTTCCTCTCATGCTTAAAACTACTACTTACCAAACTAACACAAGGATAATAGAAAAAAATTAATAAGTGATAAAAATAACTAAAGTTAAATGAAAAAGGGATATAGACCATACCTCAAACTATATCTAGAGTCCCTTGATTGGAATCTTTAGTTGTATATCCTTCAATATGGTGAGTTGGAAAATCCCAAGCATAATAACCTTTACCATCATAAGCATAGAATCACCCATTCCCAAAATGAAATATTAATCTTCTATAAGGATTCTAAACTGAAGAACCTTCAGGATGATTGAGTCCACTATGATTACAATGTCCTGTGTTTCCCCTCTTTTGATTCCAAGCATGAGTATGCCTCCTATGCCGAGAGGTTGACAACCAATTCTTGATAGCTATTATAGAATCCTCAAATTCATGATGTCCAATGCCAAATCTATTCTCCAAAAAACCCCCCTTCCCAATAATATATCTATATCTCAAGTCAACTCAAGAATCTCCTAAACCTAAACTCATGGTCCAGTAGAGGGACAAAACTCAACACGGAACATGAACTCAAACCCTTCCCAAGAGAGTGTCACTTCATCATATGTCTGAGTAACCAAACCCTAATAATTTTTTTCTACTCCATGTAATAGATAGGTTAAAAATATGACTATCAGATCAGGTGACATATACATAAAACATAAAACATGAACTACAGACTCAATCCAAATCTCTATCGACCTAGGGTCTATCTCACCACAAAATTTGGGTGATCCCTAATACTCAAACTCTATAATAAAGATCAGTCTATACACATAGTTATCCTAAATAGCTAGAATTAATGGATACTAAAACTAACGTGAAGAATAAAACTGACCCACTATGGGTGGATTCTATCACTGCTTAATGAGTGGAAATACTACTCACTGCTCGACCGGTAAAATTGCCTCATGAACTAGATCCTAAATTGGAGATTTGATACAGTGATAGCTATCACAGAGACCCTAAATTGGGGAATCCTCACTTAACTGGTCATCTTCATGAACCTGTATCTATATCTTATCCATTTTTCATCATGGAGACATCTTGAAAGTTGACAAGACACACCATGTAAAGATGAGCATATCCAAGGAGATAACTTAAGAAGGACATGAAAATAAAAAGATCCAATAATATATGATTCATTTTCCATTGGTTTCCCTAGAATTGATCCCTCAACATTCCATGTCAACAAGAAGGTAGTCTGAGTCATAGTGTATAGATACATCATCCACTACACCAACATTGGATTCCTTGTCCCGAGATTCAAAGTCAAGACACTTCAACATCATTTCCGTAAGTTACTAAGCTAAAAAACAAAAAAAGTAGAAATATAAATACCGAACCGAGGGAAAGACCCATTTATGATACCACTCTATCATGAACCAACCAATTGGGACCTTTCTTGGGCTAATAGTAAGCCGAGCATGACCCCTCGAGCCCATATCAAATAGTCTATGGGATAGTGACAATCCCTGAGTCAGCATATAACTGAAATGTGAGGCCTTTGCCTAAAGTTCCTTTATTCATGAAAAAAAAATATCTATAAAATAGTGCAAAAATATAGGAATAAAATGAAACATTTAGAGTGCAATCCATTCATGTAACCACCTCTCGAAAAATATACCAAAGTACAATAGTTTAATACAAAAGATGTAGCATCCCAGATATTTATAGAATAATAATTTTTCATATCTATTATTATTTATGAATAAAATATTAATTTTATGTTAAAAAAGACATTTTTTCTGATAGTGTACTCAACACGCAACAATGGTTTTCTTTGAAATCTTACGTTACACAAAACTTTGAGTTATACTGACAAACAATATAATAATATAATTATTTTAAATGGTAGTTAATGCCTATCCATTTTATTAGTGGGAATGAATATAACTAACTAAAATATGATTATACATGTTTTTTAAATGTTTTAAATTTATCCAATAAATTTTATAGGCTTAAAATGATAATTAATCTAATTCTAAGCATGAAATACTCTAATATTTTTTAAAAGGTCAGTTTTCTGCCTTTTGATGGTGAAGCCTTTTTAAATGCAGTTTTTGTGACTTTTATATGTTTAATATAATTTAATTATATAGTTATATTATTATTTAATTGGTTTTAAATTGTAATTGGATTAAGTTTTTTCTAATTTAATCCAATTAGGATAATTGGAAGTAATTTCTCTTTTAAATTGGATATAAACACATGTCAATCTTTTGATAGTTATTACTTCTTAAAAACTCGCATTTTGGTTTGACAAAGGGAATTAATTTTAAATTAATTTTTGAAACCTCTGTGTTTTGAATTTAGAAAAATGGATTCCATATTTTTAATCAGGAGGTCCAAATTTTTTAAATATGTACCTTTTAATTTTAGACATTATGAATAGTAACTTCAGTAATTATTTTATTTACCATGGTTAAAGGGTAAATCTAGTAAAAAGGTTAATAAATAATATTATAATAATATTAAACTACCATAACACATGTACTAATCATATTGGATGATATATTTACAACCATGGAAATCTTTGTGAGGATTTTGGAACCCCATGGAGCCACTTGGATGCGAAAATGATATTTTATAAGAATTAATTTAAAGTTAATAAAAATGTAACATAAACATATATATTTTAGTAAAATTTTTATATGGGGTTATATAAGTGATATTTTATACTATAAAGATTCATTAGAAAGATAAAAATATTTTCAATATCATGGTGTTTTATTTATAATTTTTATACACCAAATAAATACATTTATTTATGACATAATGATGATGTAGTGATTACCTTATTAATGAATGATTCAAATAAATGAGATTATAAATATTAAAATAAATTTATTTTGAAACTTTTTTTCCATAAAATAATTTTGGGGATGAGTATGAATTGTTATATTTGAATTAATGAAGTATTTTTGAAATAATAAAGTTTTTATGTATTTTTTTAAAAGTTATGATATGAATAGTATAAAAATTGACATAAATGAGTTTAAACAGATACTATTTTATTAAATGATATAATAGTTCTAAAAATTTAAGATTCATCCAAATGACTTAGATAATGTTGAAAATGTTATTAATGAACCAATTTAGGTTCTATTGGTATTTTATAGTAACTATATTGACCATATAGTAATAATACACAAGATGACACGGTAAGAGTCAAATTAGTTAACTAAGGGTTAAAGCTAAAAGATAAGGTTAAATTTGTAACCTAGACTTGTCTAAAACCTATTGGTTGAGCTGGTTTTGACTTAAAAGAATATTATATTTGAAATAAATTACTTTGGGATCATTTGAAGTGGAAAATAATTTTATAATAAAATAATATTTCAATGCCTTCCTAAAGTGCCCCTCCTCCCTCTTATAAAAGAGAATCACCTCTACCCCTTTAATCACACCTCTAAATACAATTGTATCATCCAAAATCTGCCCAAACAAGCTAATAAAAACCCTATATTCCTCCTATAATTCTTACCTTGAGAATAAGGAAATTCAAGAAAGCCTTTAGGCTCAAATCTAAAGGAGTTACCCGATTTAAAGGTAACATCTCCTCTCAAGTTCCTTTCCTTTATTTTCCTTATACACTCCCTATGATATTCTTATTATTTGTTTACATAACAATAGAAGTATCCTAAATATACTAGGATGTTTTTAGGATAATTATTCTAACTACACTTACACACACCTCCATCTAATGGATACGAACATACTGTTTCTGTGTACGGTGAACTACTGCCTCATGAAACGATGATTGTTCGATTTTCTCCAAACACCTCTCATGGTAGCCATTATGATGGAACTATATTTATATATGATATATATTATATTTATATTGTCTCTATGATACAATAATTTTTATTTACAAACATACCTTTATTCTTTTCATGATGTGTAAATACAATAATTTCATTTGAGAAAGTACAGACTACCGCCCCTCAAAGTGATATGACTCCTTCATGACATACATGGAATGTATAAAGGATGATGTTAATGAAATTATGTAACATATATATTAGATTATATTATACTAGAATTATAATATACCTATGTACCATTTAGTTTTTATTTCTTTAATATGATAAATAAATGAAAGTAGCGTTCATGCGTACGTACGACTTACAGTCTCCATGAACGGTGCATTTAATTTATTATCTCAAAATGTTAAGGACTATTATAAATACATATATACTGGATATATATAATATTTAAATCATGAATACTATTATGGAGATAATATACTTTTGACTACATAGACAATTTGTAATTATAACAAGATCATTTTTGACTCAAGTACCGAATATTGATAAAACGACCAACATTAACTTAAATAATTATGTAATATTTATAATGTGGTAATAAGTGATATAAAATGAATAATAAACTTGAAAAATTTATTAATAAAGTATAAATTAACTTAAGTTTATTATTCCGGAAGAACAAGGAACATATGTGATTAATCAGACTCAACGTAAGGGACTTCGTCTCGATCTCCTTTCATTGAGGCATATTTTGATAATATAAACCTCCTTATTTTAAATGGTTTATAATAAACCCATTTGAATTTTAATTTCATTCAAAGGGAATATTTTTCTATGAATCATTTTACTAAACAACAAAAGGAATGTTTTTAATGTATGCGGTGAAAACAACCTCTCTGTTTCCATAACTGTTATTTGATATTTGTATTACTCTATAATCCTTAATATTTTTTAAGGAAAAGAAATCCCTAATCCTATTTTTGGGTGTTTTGGTATTGAAAATGGTTTTAAAATGGATTGAATATTTCAATATCTTGAAATTATTTCTTGTGCTTTCTAAGGAAATGTTATTAGTGAAATGTTGATATTTGAAATATTTTATGTGGTATGATTATATAATGGTACTTGGAAATTTGATGGGTGGTTACGTGATAAACCAATGACGAGTGGTTACATGATAAACCAAATGACAGGTGGTTCCATGATAAACCAAGGACAGGTGGTTATGTTATAACCTCCAATGCATTGGTTATAGAAGTCGGCTGTATGGCTATTCCATTTAGTGATATGTATGGAAGTCGGCCGTATGGTTATTCCATTTAGTGTTATGTGTGGAAGTTGACCGCATGGTTATTCCCTTTAAATATGTTTATGTCCTAAGATACCTTTATATGTTATATGTTTCTTTCTATAGGCTTGTGGTAATATTTTAGTTATAAAAAGGGTAAGATATGAGCTTATATTCAGTGAAGTATATTTACTACTTCTTAAAGGTGGAAAGTATTAATTTATAATAAAGTATTCATGGTTTCATGTTATCCCAATACTAACATTTTTATTTCATTATATATCCATTACTGATATTTTTATGCTCATATGAAGTTTTGAAATGTTTTTCAGTGGACATAAATAAGAATAGAGTCAAGGACAGGATCAAGGAAAAGTTATACTGTTAAAATATGAAATGATGTCATATTTAATTTTAAAGAGTTTTTGTTTTATAAAAAAAATGGATACTGAGTAGAAGTGTCTACTTGTAAAGTTCAAGATGTTATGTATAAGTTATGACCTAATTAAATTCAAATTATAGACTTATCTCAAGATGAAGTAATGTTTAAGGATGAGTCCTTACAGTTGGTATCAGATGTCGATTTAGTTAACTTTAGGAATTATAATATTGTTAATAGAATATCCAAAAAATAATTTTACTTCATGGTCAAATTGAAATGATATAGAATTTTAAGATCACCACATTGCTTCATCTATGATATGTTTGTTCCGAATGGTTTTCTGTAGAGGCAATAAGGAAACTGTGCTGGGAGGACATACAGAGGGAAATAACTTTCCAAATCAACATCCTGAGATGGTTGAAATCAGAACTGAATAGTTTGTTGCAGTAATGGCTCAGTTGAAGCAGGTGATAAATGGTGGTGGTTTCCATGCACAAGATCAACTAGACCAACCGTAGAGGCATATGTCAATCATAGAGCATTTTATGAGGTAATGTCCCCCATCATTCAAAAGGTCATCTGACCCTATGCAAGTTGAAGGGTGGATTAAAGCATTGGAAAAGATTTTTGATGTAATGGGTAGTTTATAAAATTAAAATGTTAGTCTTGCTGTTTATCGTTTTGAAGGTGAAGCTAATCAGTGGTGGTAAATGATTAAAAATATCATAGGAAGTGAAGAGATTGACACCATGGAATGTGTGAATTTTAGAACATCTTCTTTGAGATGTATTTTCCTAAGGCTATTTTACTTAGGATGGAAAAGTAATTCTTGGAATTGAGACAAAAGGAGGAAGATTCAATGACTTCATATGAAGAAAATTTCACCCATTTGTAGGTACATCCCAAATTTTATCTAGGATATTTATAGTAATATAAATTGGTTTTAATCAGGATTAAAGTAGAAATATTGAAGAGAGTTAGCTTCTTGTGAGTTCAAAAGATAAGAGAAAATTTTTCAATGTGCTGAGAAGGTAGAAATAGAGTTTGAGGATGAGAATGTATCCCATGAGGGAAAACAAAAGAAGCGATCAAGTTGGCAGTAAATGGGAAAGAATTCATCCAAGAAGCGTGGAGGTAAGAAAACCAAATTCCCATCTTGTGATAAGTGTGGTAAAAATCATCCTAGAGAATGTATCTCAAAGTCTGGGAAGTGCTTATGATGTGGTAAGAATGGTCATATTTCTCGCAACTGTAAGGAATATGATCATGCTGACAATGAAAAACCAGCGGTAAGATGATTTAGTTGCAATGAGTTAGGAAATTATGCCAATGTGTGTCCAAAGTTGATTACCCAGGGTAAAAACCAGCAAGATAGAAAGTAGAAGGGCATGGAAAATTCATTTAAAACTACTGCGATTGACGTGGTACCATCAAATGAAGTGGTGATAGGTATGTTACAGATTTCTTCAAAATATGCCAATACTCTATTTGACTTTGGATCTTAAAATGCTTTCATTTTTGAGATCTTTTCAATTAAATTGAATTTAGAACCTCATGAAATTGATATAAAAATTTTGATAAAAACTCCAGGTGGAATTATTAAAGTAAACAAGATTTATATGAATCTTTTTATTATCATTAATGGGATAGTCTTTCCTGCAAATCTTGTTGAACTTTCCATATTGGAATTTGATATCATTTTGGGTATGGATTGGATTTTAGTTTATCATGATAAAATATATTGTAAATCCAAGAATGTTTTATTCAATGATTTCATACCTTTGATATCATATCAAGAAGCTGAAAGATTTATTAAATATGGTAGTGAAAGTTATCTATCTCTTGTTGTTGGAAAGAAGGAAACATTTTTGATTGGTGACATTCCAGTAGTGAATGAATTCGAAGAATTTTTTCCTGATGAATTTCCTAGTATTTATACAAATTGGGTGGTTGAATTTACTATTGATTTATTTCCTTATGAAAAACCTATTTCTAAAACCCCTTATCGAATGGATCAAGTAGAACCATTGGAATTAAAAAATCAGTTGCTAGAATTACTTGATAATGGTTTCATTCGACCTATCACTTCACCATGGGGTGCTCCAGTTTTATTTGTGAAAAAGAAATATGGTTCTATGAGAATATGTATTAATTACAGAGCCTTGAATAACATCACTATTAAGAAAAAGTATCCGTTGCCTCATATCGATGATTTGTTTGATCAGATTCAGGGAGATCAGTATTTTTTAAAGATTGATTTGAGGTCCGAGTACCATAAGCTAAAGGTGAAGTAGGATGATATTCTAAAGATATCTTTCCGAACGAGATATGGGAATTATGAGTTTCTAGTTATTCACTTTGGGTTATCTAATGTACCTGCTATATTTATGAGTCTCATGAATAGAGTATTTCATCAGTTTCTAGATCAATTTTTGGTTGTTTTTATGGATGATATCTTGTTATATTCTCAAATCCAAGAGGAACATAAAAGTCATTTAAGGGTTGTATTGTAAACTGTAAAGGAAAAGACACTATATGGAAATTTTGGTAAGAGTTAATTTTGGTTACAAAAATTTATTTCCTTGTTCATATTGTTTCTAAAGATAGAATAACTGTTGAACCTTCAAAAATAAAATTTGTTGAAGAGTGTTTAAGACCTACCAATATCATAGAGATTCTTAGATTTCTTGGCTTAACAGGTTATTACCGAAGGTTTATTGAAAACTTTTATCAATTATCTATCCCCCTAACTAAGCTAACACGTAACGGAGTTAAGTTCATTTGGAAAAAAGAATGTAATGATTGTTTTCAAGAACCGAAAAGAAGATTGGTAAATGCTCTAATTTTGTCCTTGCCTTCCAGAAATGGGGAATTTGTTATCTATAGTGATGCTTTGTTGGAATGAATTGGTTGTGTTTTTATGTATAATGATTAGGTAATTGATTATGATTCATGATAGTTGAAACCTCATGAGTTAAATTTACCTACACATGATTTGAAAATAGCTGCTATTGTTTTTGCATTAGAAATTTGGAGGCATCATTTGTATGGCATAAAGTGTGAAATATATACTGATCATAAAAGTTTGATGTATATATTCACTCAGAAATAATTAAACATGATACATAGTAGTTGGCTATAATTAATCAAGGATTATGATTGCATGATCCATTACCATCATAGAAAGAAAAATAAAGTGGTTGAATCTTTGAGTTGAAAGAGTAATGCTACATTAAACATGATACATTTGGAATTAGATCCTTTGGTTTCTGATTTTTTGAATTTTGGATTAGAAGTTGTTGGTGAAGGGAATTGCTCTATTTTTTTTCAGGTGTAAATGAAATCATATCTATCAGATAGAATTAATCAAGTTTAGAAATAAGACAATGATTTTTAGAAATAAGTAGAATTGGTTCAGAAGGGTAAGTTACCTGAATTTAACATTGATAAAGATTGTATTTTGAGGTTTGGAAAGAGATTATGTGTGACTTGTAATTCAAATTTAAATAAAGAGTTGTTATGTGAAGCTCATAGTTCTCCTTTTTTAATTCATCATGGAAGTACTAAGATGTAAAGAGATGTTTGGGAGTATTTCTAGAGGGATGGAATGAAAAGAGATATTTATTGACTTTACTGGGAAGTGTCTATTTTGTCAGCAGGTTAAAGAAGAGAGACAATTACCAAAAGGGATGATTCAACCTTTTCCAGTTCTAGAGTAGAAATAGGAAAATATTTCCATGTATTTTGTAGTGGGTTTACCAAAAACATCTCGAGGTAACAATGCAATATGGGTTATTGTTGATTGATTGACTAAATCTGCTCATTTTCTTCCTATTCGAGATACTCTGTCCCTAGATCAACTTTCTCGATTTTATATTAAAGTGATAGTCAGGTTAAATGGAGTTTCCCTCTCCATTGTATCTGATCATGATCCCAAGTTCACTTCTAACTTTTGGAAAGGCCTTCTGAAGTCATTGGGAACTAAATTAAATTTTAGTATATCTTTTAATCCTCAATCAGATGGGTGGTCAGGATGAACAATTAATAACTTCAAAGATATACTACGTTCTTATTCAATGGATTACTAGGGATGTTGGGAACTACATCTTTATTTGGTTGAGTTTTCTTATAATAAACATTTTCATTATAGTATACACATGACACCATTTGAAGCATTATATGAAAATTGGTGCCGAACTCCGGATTTTTGGGATGACGTAGGTGAAAGGAAGTTGATGGGACTAGAATTGGTAGAAGAGATGGTAGAAAAAGTTCAATTGATTCAGAAGTACACGGGGATAGTACTGAGTAGGTAGAAAAGTTATGCGGATAAATGGAGGAAGGATCTTTCTTTCAAGGTTGGTGATCATGTCTTTCTCAGAGTTTCTCTATGGAAAGTGTGATGCGTTTTGGTAAAAAGTGAAAGCTGAGTCCGAGGTTTATTAGACCCTATGAAATCCATGATAAAGTTGGATCAGTTGTTCATAGGGTGGATTTACCTCCAAGTTTATCCCTGGTATACAATGTTTTTCATGTTTCAATGTTGAGAAAGTATATGCCGGATCCATCTCATGTTTTGAGTACAAAGGTATTCAGTTGGAAGAGAATATTTCATATGAGGTACATCCAATATAGATTCTTAAATGTAGAGGGTAACTA
This sequence comes from Viscum album, assembly GCA_963277665.1. Taxonomy (NCBI): domain Eukaryota; kingdom Viridiplantae; phylum Streptophyta; class Magnoliopsida; order Santalales; family Viscaceae; genus Viscum; species Viscum album. The sequence goes on from OY728156.1 coordinate 1,146,702,987, forward strand.
TTGTTGAAGAAGGTGATTTATCAGGTAAAAGTTTTTTGGAAAAACCATATGGTTGAATACGTAACATGGGAATTTAAAATTGGAATGAGGGAGAAATACCCTCACTTATTTGACAAGTAAATAACATTGTGGGGACACAATTTTCAAAAGGGGGAATGATGTAGTATCCTAGGTATTTATAGAATAATACCTTTTCATATCTATTATTATTTACAAATAAAATATTACTTTTATATTAAAGAAGAAATTTTGTCTGATAGTGTACTGAACATGCAACAATAGGTTTATTTGAAATCTTACATTGCACAAAACTTTGAGTTATACTGACAAATAATATATTAATATAATTATTTTAAATAGTAGTTAACGCCAAGACATTGTATCGGAGGGACTGAATATAACTAAATATAATATGATTATACATATTTGTTAAATTTTTTACATTTGTCGAATAAATTTTAGAGGCTTAAAATTAGAATGAATCTAATTTTAAGCATAAAATACTCAAATATTTTTTAAAAGGTTGGTTTACAACCTTTTGATGGAGAAGCCTTTTTAAATATATTTTTTGTAACTTTTATATATTCAATTTGATAGAATAAATTTCTTCCTAATAATCAGAATATAAAAATTTAATTTGGATGAAATTTTGGTATTTTTCTGATAAAATTCATATTTTTATAAATAGTAAAAAATACTGTTTTTTGATTCAAAACTACCTTTTAATCTAATTTATTTATATAGTTAAATTATTATTTTCATTGGTTTTTAAGTTTAATTGGATTAATTTTTTATCATTTATTCCAATAATGTCCATTGAAAGTAATTTCACTTTTAAATCGGACATAAACACATGTCAATCTTTTGATAGTTATTACTTCTTAAAAACCCGTTTTTTGGTTTGACGATGAAAAATAATTTTAAATTAGTTTCTGGAAATTATGTGTTTTGAATTTTTAAAAATGGATTCTATATTTGGAATAAATACTTCCAAATTATGTAAATATATACCTTTTATTTTTAGACATTATGAATAGTAACTTCAGTAATTATTTATTTCAGCACGGCTAAAGGGTAAATCTAGTAAAAAAGGGTAAAAAATAATATTATAATAATATTAAACTACCCTAAAACTTGTAATAATCCTATTGGATGAGATATGTATGACCATGTAAATCTTTGGGTTGATTTTGGGACCCTATGGAGCCACTTGGATGTGAAAATGACATTTTATAAGAATTAATTTAAAGTAAATAAAAATGTAACATAAACATGTATATTTTAGTAAAACAATTTTTATATGGGGTTATATAATTGATATTTTTGACTATAAATAGTCATTGTTAAGATAAAAATATGTCCTATATCATGGTATTTTATTTACAATTCTTAGAAATCAAATAAATAAATTTATTTATGAAACAATAATGATGTAGTGATTACCTTATTAATGAATGATTCAAATAAATGAGATTATAAATATTAAAATAATTTTATTTTGAAACATTTTTTTGCCATATCTGAATTTTGGGGATGCATATGGATTTTTATCTTTGAATTAATGATGTTTTTTAAAGAATCAAGTTTTTATGGATTTTTTAAAAAGTCATGATATGAATAGTATAAAAATTGACATAAATGAGTTTAAAAAAAAATATTATTTTATTAAATGATATAATAGTATTAAAAATATAATATTTGGAAAAATGACTTAGATAATTTTGAACATGTCATTAATGAACCAATTTATGTTTTAGTAGCATTTTATAGTAACTATATTAACTATATAGTAAGAATATACAAGAAGATATGGTAAGAGTCAAATTAGTTAACTAAGGGTTAATGCTAAAAGATAAGGTTAAATTTGTGACCTAGGCTTGTCTAAAATCTATTTATTGAGAGTTTTTTGACCCCATAACATTATATATATGAAATAAATGTCTTTTGGATCATTTGAAATTGAAAATAATTTTATAATAAAATAATATTTCAATGCCTTCCTAAAGTGCCCCTCCTCCCTCTTGTAAAAGGGAATCACCTCTACCCCTTAAATCACACCTATAAAGCCCTTTTCTCATCCAAACTCTGCTCAACAAATCTTCCAAAATCCCTATATTCTTCTTATAATCCTTACCTTGGGTATAAGGCAATTCAAGAAAGCCTTTAGGCTCAAATCAAAAGAAGTTTCCTGATTTAGATGTAACATCTTCTCTCAAGTTCCTTTCCTTTATTTTCCTTCTCCACTACCTATAATTTTCTTATTATTTGTTTACATAAAAAAAGTATAATAAATATTCTAGAATGTTTTTATGAGAATTATTCTAACTACACTTACACGCACCACCATTTAATGGATACAAACATACTGTTTCTGTGTACGGTGAACTACTGCCTCATGAAATGATGACTGTTCGATTTTCTCCTACCACCTATCATGGTGGACATTATTATGGAAATATATTTATATATGATATATATTATATTTATATTTTCTCTATGATATTGTAATTTTTATTTACAACATACCTTTATTCTTTTCATGATGTGTAAATACGATAATTTCATTTGGGGAAGTGCAGACTACCACCCCCTCAAAGTGATATGACTCATCCATGCCATACATGGAACATATAAAGGATGGAGTTAATGAAATTATTTAACATATATATCATATGATATTATACTATAATTATTGTATACCTATTTATCATTTATTGTTTATTTTTTTAATATGACAAATAAATGAAAGTATCATTCATGCGTATGTACGGCTTACCGTCTCCATGAACGGTGCATTTCCTTTCTTATCTCCAAATGTTATGGAATATTATAAATACATATATAATGGATATATATGATATTTAAATCATGAATAATATTATGTATATAATGTACTTTTGGCAACATAGACAATTTGTAATTATAACAAGCTCATTTTCAACTCAAGTACTGAATATCGACCAAATGACCGAAATTAACTTAAATAATTATGTAATTTTTATAACATGTTAATAAGTGATAAAAAAGTAATACTAAACCTTAAAAATGTTCTTAAGAAAGTATAAATTAACTTAATTTAATTATTCAGGAAGAACAAGGAACATACGTGATGAATTGGACTCAAGGTTAGGGACTTCGTCTCAATATCCTTTCATTGAGGCATATTTTGATAATATACAATGCCTTCTTTTAAAGGGTGTAAAGGAAACCTATTTTAATTTTAATTCCATTCAAAGGGAATCTTTTTCTAGGAATCATTTTACTAAATGAATAAAGGAATGTTTTTAATGTATGTGGCGACAATGACCTCTCTACCACCATAACTGTTATTTGATATTTGGCTTCCTCTATAAGCCTTACTGTTTTTAAGGAAAATAAACCCCTAATACCATTTTTGGGTGTTTTGGTATTGAAAATGGGTTTTAAATGGATTGAATATTTCAATATCTTAAAATTATTTCTTTTGATTTCAAATTAAATCTTATTAGTGAAATGTTGATATTTTCAATATTTTATGTGTTATGATTATACAATGGTACTTGGACATTTGACAGGTGGTTACATGATAAACCAATGATTGGTGGTTACGTGATAAACCAAATTATGGGTGGTTCTATGATAAACCAAGGATAGGTGATTAAGTTATAACCTCCAATGCATTGGGTATGAAAGTCGGCCGTATGGATATTCCATTTAGTGATATGTATGGAAGTCGGTCATATAGATATTCCATTTAGTGATATGTGTGGAAGTCGACCATATGGTTATTCCATTTAAACATGTTTATGTACTAATATTCATTTATATGTTATAAGTTTCTTTCTATGGTATGGTGGTAATCTTTTGGTTATAAAAACGGTAAGGAATGAGCTTATATTCAGTGAAGTATATTTACTACTTCTTGAAGGTAAAAAGTATTAATTTATGATAAAGTATTCATGGTTTTCATGTTATCCCAAGAATAATAGTTTTATTTAATTATGTATCCTTTAATGAGATTTTTATACTCATCCCATGTTTTTAAATGTTTTTCATAGGAAATAAAGAAGAATTGAGTCAAGGATGGGATCAAGGAAAAGTTATACTGTTAAAATATGAAACGATGTCATATTTCATTTTAAAGTGTTTTTGTTTTATAAAAAATATATACTAAGTAAAAGTGTCTACTTGTAATATTGAAGATGTTATGTATAAGTTATTAACTAATTCTATAAATATCTAAACCTAAAAAAATCCTTGATGTGAATTAAAGTAAAATTATCGACTTATCTCAAGATTAAGTAATGTTAAGGCAGTGGCCTTACAGTTGGTATCAGAGGTCGGTTTAGATGAATTTAAGAGTTATAATATTATTAATAGAATATATGTAAAATATTTTTAATTTATGGTAAAATTGAAATGATAAATCATTTTAAGATCACCATGTTTCTTCATCTAAGATATGTTTGTTCAGAATGGTTTTCCGCAAAGGAAATAGGGCAGCTGTGATGAGAGGGAATACAGAGGGAAATAACCTTCCAAATCAACATCCAAAGATGGTTGGAATCAGAACTGAATAGTTTTTTTGTAGTAATGGAAAAGTTGAATCAGGTGATAAATGGTGGTGGTGTCCATGCACGAGATCAACTAGGTGAACCACAAAGGTATATGTCGATCATAGAGAATTTCATGAGGCGACGTCCCCCATCATTCAGAGGATCATCTGACCCTGTTCAAGATAAAGGTGTGATTAAAGCATCAGAAAAGAATTTTGATGTAATGGGTAGTTTGAACAATCAAAAGGTTAGTCTTTCTGTTTATTGTTTTGAAGGTGAAGCTGATCAGAGGTGGCCAATGATTAAAAATATAAGAGGAAGTGAAGAGATTGACGCCATGGAATGGAATTAATTTAAGAATATCTTCGTTGGGAATTAATTTCCTACAACTATTTGAATTAGGATGGAAAATTAATTCTTGGAATTGAGACAAAAGGAGGAAGATTCAATGGAGGCATATGAAGAAAATTTCACCCGTGTGTCAAGGTACATTCCAAATTTTATCCGGGATATTGATAGTAAGATAAATCGGTTTTACTCAGGATTGTAGTCAAAATATCGAAGGGAGTTAGCTTCTTGTGAGTTCAAAAACAATGAGAAACTTGTCTGATGTGCTGAGAAGGTAAAAATGGAGTTTTCTGATGAACATGTATCCCATGAGAGCAAATAAAAGAAGCGATCAAGTTGGCAGGAAATGGGAAAGAATTCATCAAAGAAGCCTGGAGGTAAGAAAACCAAATTCTCAACTTGTGATAAGTGTGGTAAAAAGCATCTTGGAGAATGTCTCTCAAATTATAGGAAGTGATTCTAATGTGGTAAGACTGGTTATATTTCTCATAACTGTAAGGAAGATGATTAGGCGACCAATGAAAAACTAGTGGTAAGATTCTTTAGTTGCAATGAGTTAGGACATTATGACAATGTGTGTCCAAAGTTGATAACCCAAGGTAGAAACTAGCAAGATCGAAAGCATAAGTTCATGGAAAAATTAGTTGAAACTACTGTGATTGATGTGGGACCATCAAATGAAGTAGTGATAGGTATGTTATAGATTTCTTCTAAATATTACAATACTCTATTTGACTCTGGATTTTCACATTCTTTAATTTCTGAGAGTTTTGTAAGTAAATTGGATATAGAACCTCATTAAAGTGATATAGAACTTTTGGTAAAAACTCTAGGTGGAAGTATTAAAGAAACTTAGATTTATAGTAATCTTCCTATTATCATTAGTGGGACAGTCTTTCCTATAAATCTTGATGAACTTTCTATATTTGAGTATGGATTGGCTTTCAGTTTATCATGATAAAATATATTTTAAATCAAATAAAGTTTTATTCAATGATTTCATACCTTTGATATCATATAAAGAAGATGTAATATTGATTAAAAAGGGCATTGAAAGTTATCTATCTCTTTTTGTTGAAAAGAAAGAAACCATTCTGATTGGTGACATTCCTGTAGTGAATGAATTCATAGATTTTTTTCCTGGTATTGTTCCTAATAGGGAGGTTGAATTTACTATTGATTTAGTGCCCAATGAAAAACCTATTTCTAAACCCCTTTATCAAATGGATCAAGTAGAACCGGTGGAATTAAAAAATAGGTTTCAATAATTACTTGATAAAGGATTCATTCAACCTAGAACTTCACCATGGGGTACACTAGTTTTATTTGTGATAAATAAAGATGGTTCTATGAGACTATGTATTGATTTAAAAGCCTTTAATAACATCACTATTAAGAACATGTATCCATTGCCTCATATCGATGATTTGTTTGATTAGCTCTAGGGAGATCAGTATTTTTCAAAGATTTATTTGAGGTCTGAGTACCGTTAGCTGAAGGTGAAGGAGGATGATATTTTAAAGATAGCTTTTCGAATGAGATATGGGCATTATGAGTTTGTATTTATGAACTTTGGGTTATCTAATGAACCAACTGTACTTACAAATCTCATGAATGAAGTCTTTCATCAGTTTTTGGATCAGTTTGGGGTTGTTTTATAGATGATATCTTGGTATATTCTAAAAACCGATAGGAACATGAAAGTCATTTAAGGGTTTTTTTGAAAACCTTAAAGGAAAAGAAACTATATGTAAAGTTTATTTTGGTTGAAAAAAATTTATTTCCTTGGTCATATTGTTTCTAAAGAGAGTATAACTGTTGACCCTTCGAAAACAAAAGTTTTTGAAGAGTGGTCAAGACCTACCAATATCATAGAGATTTATAGTTTTATTGATTTAGTGGGTTATTAATGAAGGTTTGTTGAAAAAGTTTCTTGGTAATCTAGCCCCTAACTAAGCTAACAAGAAAGTGAGTTAGGTTCATCTGGACAAAAGAATGCGATGATTGTTTTTAGGAACTAAAAAGAAGATCAGTAAATGCTCCAATTTTGGCCTTGCCTTCCAGAAACGGTGAATTTGTTATATATTATGATAATTCATTAAAAGGAATTGATTGTGTCTTTATGCAGAATGACCAGGTAATTGATTTTTCTTCACGACAGTTGAAACCTCATGAGTTAAATTACCCTACACATGATTTTAATTAGCTTCTGTTGTTTTTTCATTAAACATTTGGAAGCATCATTTTTATAGTGTAAAGTGTGAAATACATACTGATCACAAAAGTTTGAAGTATATATTCAATCAGAAATAATTAAACATGAGATAGAATAGGTGACTATAATTAATCAAATATTATGGTTTCACGATCCATTACCATCCCGGAAAGGAAAATAAAGCGGTTGACTCTTTGAGTTAAAATATTAATGCTACATTAACCATGATAAGTTTGGAACGAGATCCTTTGGTTTCTGATTTGATGAAATTGGATCAGAAGTTTTTGGTATAGGTAATTACTTTGTTTTGGTTTAGGTGGCAGTGAAATGATCTCTATCAGATAGAATTAAGAAAGCGAAGAAAGAAGACAGTGAGTTGCATAAAAAGGTAGAATTGGTTCAGAAGGGTAAGTTACCTGAATTTAACATTGATAAAGATTGTGTTTTGAGGTTTGGAAAGATATTACATGTTACTTGTGATTTAAAGTTAAAGAAAGAGTTGTTATGTGAAGCTCATAGTTCTCCGTTTTCAGTTCATCATGGAAGTACTAAGATGTAAATAGATCTTCGGGAGTATTTATGGTGGAATGGAATGAAAAGATATATTGCTGACTTTACTATGAAGTGTTTGTTTTTTTAGCAGGTTAATGCAGAGAGACAATTACCAAAAGGGATGCTTCATCCTTTTCCAATGCCATAGTGGAAATGGGAAAATGTGTCCATGGATTTCTTAGTGGGTTTATCAAAAACATCTCGAAGTAACAATAAAATCTGGGTTATTGTTGATCAATCAACTAAATATACTCATTTTCTTTCTATCCGAGATAATATATCCCTAGATAAACTTTCTTGATTGTATATTAAAGAGATAGTTAGGTTAAATGGAGTTCCCCTCTCCATTGTATCTGATCGTGATCCTAGGTTTACTTCTAACTTTTGGAAAGGCCTTCAAAAGTCATTGGGAACTAAATTAAATTTTAGTACAACTTTTCATCCTCAATAAAATGGGCAGTATGAACGAACAATTCAGAACTTGGAAGATATGATATTTTCTTGTTCAATGGATTTCTAGGGAAGTTGGGACCAACATCTTTCTTTGGTTGAGTTTTCTTATAATAACAGTTTTCATTCCATTATATAGATTTCACCATTTGAAGCATTATATTGAAAGTGGTGTCGAACTCCCAATTTTTGTGATGAAGTAGGTGTAAGGAATTTGATGAGACCAGAATTGGTAGAAGAGATGATAGAAAAAGTTCCGTTGATTTAGTAGCACATGAGGACAACACAAAGTAGGTATAAAAGTTATTCAGATAATAGAAGGAAGGATCTTTCTTTCGAGTTAGGTGATTATTTATTTCTCAAAGTTTCTCCCTAGAAAAGTGTGATTCATTTTGGTAAAAAGGGAAAGCTGAGTCAAAGGCTCATTGAAAGCTATGAAATCCTAGAGAAAGTTGGATAATTTGCCTATTGGGAAGATTTTCCTCTAATTTTATCCCTAGTACACAATTTTTTTCATGTTTCAATGTTGAGAAAGTATATATCAGGTCTATCTCATGTTTCGAGTCCATAGGTAGTTCAGTTGGAAGAGAATCTTTCTTATGAGGAACAACTAGAACATATTCTTGAATGTAGATAGAAGGTATTGCAGAATAAGGTGATTCATCAGGTAAAGGTTTTGTGGAAAAAACAATATGGTTAAAGGGGAAACATGAGAATATGAAAATGTTACGAGTGAGAAATACCCTGACATATTTTATAAGTAAATAAAATTGTGGGGATATAATTTCCAAAAGGGTTGAATGATGTAGCATCACCGGTATTTATAGAATAATAATTTTTCATATCTATTATTATTTACAAATAAAATATTAATTTTATGTTAAAGAGGAAATTTTTTATGATAGTGTACTTAAGACATAACAACGAGTTTCTTTGAAATCTTACATTGCACACAACTTTGAGTTATACCGACAAATAATATAATAATATAATTATTTTAAATGGTAGTTAATTCCTAGCCACTGTATATAAGATAATGAATAGAACTAAATACAATATGATTATGCATATTGGTTAAATGTTTTACATTTATCCAATAAATTTTAGAGGCTTAAAATGAGAATGAATCCAATTTTAAGAATGAATTACTCTAATATTTTTTAAAAGGTCAGTTTACCACCTTTTGATGGAGAATCCTTCTTAAATAATGTTTTTGTCACTTTTATATGTTCAATTTGACAAAATAAATTTCTTCTTTATAAGAGAAAAATCAAAATTTACATTGGATAAAATTTTGGTATTTTTTTGATAAAATTCATATTTTTAAGAATAATAAAAAATATTTCTTTTTTAATTCAAAACTACCTTTTAATATAATTTATTTATATAATTATATTATTATTTTAATTGGTTTTAAAGTGTAATTAGATTAAGTTTTTATCATTTAGTTTAATTATGGTCATTGGAAGTAATTTCACTTTTAAATTGGACACAAACACTTGTCAATCTCACAGTCTATTCCCTAAGTTCCAATATTCATTTAATAACAACCCTCTAGGTAGCTCTCATGGTCTAACCCATCTGGTATATGAACACCCTACATCTCTCACATTAAATACCTCTAGGTCAACATAAAAACAATTTACATAAATGAATCTACCCCAAGAATCTATCACAATCAAATTACCTTTGGTTATACTTTCAAAATGCGAATCACATACATCCCAAATAAACAATAACTCTATCCTAACAACATGGGGCTTGGAAAACAAAACAAGCCTATCCGGAATTATAGACCAAATGTAAATAATCAATCAAACATGGGAAACACACCCATAATCAAGGTATTAAACCTTGCACCTAAGAAATAACCCTTTCTCAATCAAACAAACCATAGTAGGTATTAAACAGAGTTAAATTCCAAAACACGCAATACCCCAAACACGGGTATTCAAAAATTTAAGAATATATAATAAAAAGACAATAAAATAAAGGAACAAAAAACCTACCTTGATGTTGTACGATGAACACTCTTGAACCTCGGCCCTTGAATCGGCCTAGAACAACATAGATCAGTGGGAATCTAATGCCCCCAGTGGCATCTCAATCAGATCATAGATGGAGAACTGGTAGGAGCTCGAACTTTCTCGGTCATTCGTCGCTCTCCTGTACGAACTGAGGGAAAAAGAAAGTACATCTAGAGATGAGACGCTACCCCGCTTTGATTAATCAATTAAAAAGAAAAGTACACAACGTATTCATTTAATGTACATGACATGTACTAGCCTCAACCATCCCCCGCTTTAGGTGGTCTTCTAGGTCACCCACATGCCCATGTACTCGGCCGTTACACGACGAGTACACAGCGTGTACTCCAAAGAACACGTCACATACTTAGAAACTTTATCAATTCTTCCTTTTTCCTCAAAAAAACCTGAAATAAAGATCCATACCTAAAATGAAGATCCGGGTTTGTACAATTCAACCATTATTCCCCAATTAAATCCCAAAGTATTATATTTACCTCAATCATATAAAGTTTCCAAAATAGAGATTGTCTTCTAAAATAACATTTATCACTTAATCCCCAAATCATTTTCCAATACAAAGTATATTCACTTGATAAAACATAAGTTCCCAAAATCAACTTATTCTGATTCCATAAACGCATTAAACTAAAAATTAAAATTCATACTAACTAGAGACTTCATGTAGGCCAATGGTAAGTGATAAATCCTTATCGCACTTCGGTTGTGGGTTTGATTCCCATGGCCTTGTTTGGTGTGACGAGTTGTCACCCTTCCTATGAGTTTTCCTTTTTCAAAAACTATATAATTCTTAAAAAATTCCCAAAATGAGATAAAATATTCAAAAATAACCATACCATAATTTAACCTCAATTTTATGTCATGATTTTCAATTTACATCTGAAAATGTAATAAACCATAATTTCCTCAAAATCAAGGATCATATAAACCCTAACGATTATTTATAATTATATCCACAAAAGAAAAGGTAATTCTTCATCAAATAGTATTTTCACATAACAAACTTTAGGTTTACACATAATAGAGAAAATTTTTCCAAAGTAATCCCATAAAAAATAGCATTAATACTTTTAAACATTCCATCACCCATAGATCTAACATAACTCTAAAATTTATAAAATGTAGACATCTAAATCATCCAGAATTATTCATGATCTCTTAACCATGTTTTTATAATTTATTCTTTAATACTTCTTTCCTATAAACAAAATTAGGAATCATGTCCTATGATTAAATAATGTCAAAACATGAGCTAAGAAAAAATCCATATCTTTTATAAGTAATTTTCAGTTTCCTCATCCTCCTGGTAAACATATATTTGTATGGTCCTATTAAACCATTTCCAAACCTTCTTTGCAGGACATCTATTTTCGTAATAACCATGCACACCACATTTAAAACATTCAATTTATCCTTCAGAAAGAGCATCATTCCCTTTCCTAGAGTTAACTGAATGCTTCCTTTTTCCATAGTAGGTCATTATTTTATGAACTTTATGACCACATCTATAACATATTACCATCCCTTTGAAACACTTTCCTAGGTGTCTCTTTCCAAATACTTGACACATATGTTGTTCAATACAGTTATCTTTATGATTATAACTTGAACATCCATAGGTATTTGTATCTTTCATATAAGATTCCTTTGAAAAATTACCAAGGGTCAATTGGTCAATCATGACTCCAGATAGTTGGTTAAGAATATCCACAAGAGTTCTCATTTCATCTCCCATTTCATTTGGTTGCTTATTCAAAAAACTACCATAGTTTCTTTCACATCCATTATTACTTTGGTGGCTACTATATCCAGCAATTTAATAAAACCAAAAAGTTCAGTTTGATTATATCAGTAAAATCGTCATATACTATCTTATGAGGAGGGTAAACACTAATATTTACTTATTAATGTTATCTTAAACTCATTTAATTTATTTTAAATAACTACAACTCTTTATAATATGATAATAATTTTGGTTATATAAAACATGTCACATATGCTTAAATAACACCATAACCTCTAGAGTTATATAAACTGACCTCTGATACCAACTGTAAGTCCCCAAACTTAAAAGTTACATAATCTTGAGATATTTCATTAATTTGAATTCAAATCACATTGAGGATATTTTCAATTTTAGAGTTTTTAATAATTAGGCCATTATTAATACATTATATTTCAATTATTATAAAGTAAACACTTCTACTCTATCCAATTTTTTTCACAATAATAAAAATAATTAAATAAAAAAAGAATTATTTTCTTGATAAAAATATTATTGAATACTTTTTTCACTTAAAATTCCTTATACCCTATGAAAAACATTTCAAAATCTTGGTATGATCATAAAAAGCTCAGTAAGGGTTAAAAAATAAGGAAAGAAAACATTAGTTCATGAATACATACAAATCAATTAAATCATTATTTTCAATTATAAAACATAATATCTTTAACATACCACCTGAAATCATAAGATCTAGGAATAACTCATAGAAATCATAAATCATAAAGGCAACTTGTGACATCCATAACATTCTTACATTGCATCTTTCATAGCTATATAGGGAGTAACCTTCACAGTTATGTTTGGAAGACCCATCACAGTATATTCCCTAAACCTCTTAGGATAAACCTTAATGTTTACATCATCCACATTACCCAATGAATCAGAGAGCTATCACAGGCCCATCCACCCTCAATTTTTCACAAAACCACCCATATACATAAGAAATTCCCAAGAACCATAACATAATCATTACACATGAAAAATCATAAAGGAAAAATAACATTTCCACATTTCCATCATAAGAAATATTTTCATGTTATTGATATAATCAATCCATTCTCAAAACAATTTTCAATACCAAAATACCTAAAAAAGAGTATGGTATTTAATTTTCTTTTTAAAAACATTTTGGTATGTAGAGGAATCCAAATATGAAATAATGCTCGTAGTGGGGGAAAGGTCATTGTCGCCACGTACATTAAAAAGAAACATTCTTTTGTTTTTCCATTTAGTAAAATGCTTCATAAAAATATATTCCTTTTTAAAACCATTGAATTAAATTAAAAGTCAAATGGTTTGATTATACACCACATAAAATAAGGTCATATATAAATCAAAATATGCCTCAATGAAAGGAGATTAGAATGAAGTCCCTTACCACAAGAGAAAATACATAAATAAAATAATTAAATAATAACATTAAATAAAAATTATAATATCATTATAATAAGAATATTTATGATATAATATTTCATAAGGAAGTATTTACACCATATAAAATTGAATTGGTTCATAACAAAAAATAAGTCTTAATGGAATGTAAATTGAGACGAAACCCCTTACAAAGATAATATAATTATATTAGGGACAAATCAATGAAATAATTATGTTTGAAAAATATAAATACACCCAACATAAATGGATATTTAGTGTAGAAAAATTAGTGGTCATTCACACATAATCTTGGAAAAAACAAAACCGATGACATGGATATTTAACTCAATGAAATGATATTGAGTTATGATTTCTGTTAAAAAGTTCGTATAAATGACGTAAGAATTTATCAATGGGGTGATTATGTGTAGAAATAGTATATCCACACAAAGGGAAGTGTAAATTAATAAATAAATAAATAAATAGTGATTCCATACATAATCTCAACATAATATAATCAATTACGTATGTTTAAAACCCAAAGAGTGGAAATCGAGTTTAGAAATTCCGTTACCTTGAGTCCGACTTCTCTTGTTCATTATTTATCTTCCTGAATAATAAAATTAGGTTAATTTTTAATTTCTTCAGAACCTTTTTAATATTTATTATTCCCATTACATCACTTATGATCATGTTATAATAATTAGTTATTTATTTGATTTTATGTCAGACATTTTGTCGTTAATGGGTTTTTGAGTCAAAAAATGAACATGGTATGATGTCATTAGTCCATGTGGTCATAATTACATCATCTCCAAAATAGTATTCATGAAATATTAATCACTGTTACACATAAATAGTATTGTTTAATTTAAACAATTAAATATTATTATGAAAAATGAACAACGTTATAATCATGGAGAGGGTAGGCCGTAAGTACACATGTGTAACATTTCAATTTTTCATTGATCAATATGGAAATAAGGTGATTGTCATTTTATCTTTACAGAATTATCATGATATTATTAACATCATAATAATATTTTAAATATAGTTATATATATCATATAAGTGATATAATGAATAAAAACGAGTCACACTGCTTCGTGGAGGTGATAGTTCACACGTACACAAAAACGTCATTATAATTTTTTGTGCACATGGATGTAATAAAATAATTGATATATTAATATCTTATAATGATTAACATGTCATGAATATCACATATGAATATAAATTTCATCATTATAACTAATCTTAATAGATGGTAATGTAAAACGAACTAAATCAGTTTGTGGAGGTGATAATGCACACGTACACACGAATGATTAATTCCTTTCCCATTTGATGAAAGTGGAGATAGATTTAGGGGATGATATTAAAATAATAAAATATATTTATATTCAGGATACCGAAGTTATTATCTCATAATTTTTGGAGGATATTTGAGTAAGTGTAAGAAGAAACAAAATAAAAACACTTAAATAAAACTATATAACTTCTTCGGTTTATCGCCTATGAAGACACCTTAACACCTCTAATAAGGGTGCTATTCCTAAAAAAAGACTTCAACAATGTGAGGAGGGATTCTAGGAAGAGTATTGGAGAGATATTGGACTAAATAAAAGGCTTTTAAACTATGATTAATAGATATGGATGAGTGCCTTTTTATAGGAGAGGGGAGGGGCACCCTTAGAAAGTATTAAAATATTAAATTAATATAAATTATTGTTTTATTCCAAGTGGATCTAACATGAGATATGAATTATATAATATGATTATAGATCTAAATACTATCATACAATAGTTTTTATAAATTTATTTAGATTATTATAAATCTTATCTTTTCGGTTTACCCTTAATTATTCTCTTTTAATTTTAAAAGTGGTAACAATACATTAATTATTTAAGAAGATATTAATTTTAGTTATACGGGGAAAATATCCAATAATTGGACACTTAATTTTCTTTTAGACCATATAATAATCAATTTGTGATTTTAAATTTTTTTAATATTTTTTAAATAATTTAATAAATTATTATTTTTATAAAACATCAATTATGTCAATTTTTTAAACTATTAATTTTATTGAATTTAAATAAAATAAAAACAGAGATATAACTTTGAAAAAAAACATTTAATAGTCTCATAAAATGTCATATTAATTTAGAAAAATAGTTGATGTCATAAATTATGTCAGATAGTATTTATTTTAATATTTATAATATCATTTATTTGAATCCTTTATTAATGAAGAAATCACTACATCATTATTATATCATAATTAAATTTATTTATTTAATAGATAAAATTAAAAATAAAATAAAAATATGTAGAAAATATTATTATCTTTATAATTACTGTTTATAGTAAAATATATTAGTTATATAACCCTATATTAAAATTGTTTTAGTAAAAGATACATATTTATGTTATATTTCTCTTTACTTTAAATTAATTATTATAACGTATCATTATCACACTCAAGTGGTTCCAAAATGCCAAAAGTTTGGACTAGGGATTTTTTTGGTCACCAAAGAATAATCCAATAAAATTATGACATATTTTAGGGTAATTATATATTATTATAATATTTTTTTACCCTTATTTACCTAATTTACCCTTTAACCGTGGTAAAAAAAATTACTGAAGTTACTATTCATAAAATCAAAAAATAAAAGGTAACTATTTAAATAATTTGAACCATATTAATCCAAATATGGAATCCATTTTTCCAAATTCAAAACATATAAGTTTCATTAATTAATTTAAAATTAGTTTCTCTTTTCAAAACCTGAAAGCAGGTTTTTAAGAAGTAAAAACTATCAAAACATTGACATGTGTTTATGTCCAATTTAAATATGAAATTACTAAAAATGACCAAAATTGGATTAAAATATAAACACATAATACAATTAAACTTTAAAACCAATAAAAAGGATAATATAACCATATAAATAAAGTAGATGAAAAGGTAGTTTTGACTTAAAATGCAGTATTTTTCACTATTCATTAAAAATGAACTTTATCAGAAAATTACCAAAAATTTATCCACAGTAAATTTTGATGATCCCATTATATATAAGAAGTTAATTTTTTCAAATAGAACATAAAAAAGTAAAGAAACTATTTTTAAAAATGGTTTTCCATCAAAGGTTGATAAAACTACCTTTTGAAAATGTTAGAGTATTTTACGCTTAAAATTGGATTCATTCTCATTTTAAGAATGTATAATTTATTAGATAAATGAAAAACATTTAACAAAAATTATTAAGAATAATTTAGTTAGTTATTTTCATTCTCACCAATACAACGACAAGGCATTAACTTCCATTTAAAATAATATTATTTTTATTATTTTTTGGTATAACTCAACGTTTTGTGGAACATAAGAATTCAGAGAAACCCATTGTTGCATATCAAGTAAGCTATTGGAAAAAGTGTCCTATTTAATAAAAAATTAATTTCTTATTCATAAATATTAATATATATGAAAATTTATTATTCTATAAATACTTGGGATGTTACAATGTTTGTAAATCTTGATTCTCTTCCACAAGTTATACCATAATAGAATCCTTATTAATAACATTTATTTTTCCATAGGTTATGCTATTATAAAATGATGAAATGATTATGAACTACATTTTTATCACGTATTATGATATGATTAGTGTTTTTTCATACTTTGGAACACATATTTATTATTTTCATGATATGATGTGTGGGACCTATATCTCCCTCAAATTACATTTTTAATGAATTATGTTATATGAGATCAAAGTGTACATGAGATTTTATCCCATTCACAAATGAGATTATTTAGAGGATCTCCCAAACCTGAAAAAGGTTACATGGGAAGTTATCCTAATCCTAATGTAGGTACAAAGGCAGTTAACCAAAGCCTAACAAGTTATGAATGTCATAGTGGGTAACCTTAAAGTATTATTTTCTATGATTATGTATTCCATTAATCTATGTCTTATTGCAATACCACTGTCTCATATATCATGTTATTTAATTCCATTATCATTTATTTATTTTGATGTTCCATTATTTATTCAATTAATCATTTTAATGATATATTATAAGAATGGTATGATTTTTATATGTTATTATCATTTTACCTTACCCATATGATCTTGTTTTATTTATATATCCATTGTTCACATTTACTATGCATTTGAGATCACCCTTTGTTATGTTTCCTTTACGAAGAATATTTATAAAGGTATTATTTATGATATGTTTAATATTTGTTATAATTATGAAGAATATAATGGGATATGATGTATCTCACTTATAGAAAATATTTTTTTGTTTCCATGTTTCCAAAGGCAATAGACCTAAATGTTTCTGGAATGGATCATTTTGTTATTTAATTAATATTATCTTATTAAAATGTAATTCTATGTATTATAAGTTTGGGTATTTAAAATGATTAAAATGTTTTACCTAAGAGGATTCAGGTTGTTTTAGGTACAAGATGAGGAAAGTGACTTGGGTTTTAGTTTACGCTTGGGATGATAGGTTTGAGAATGTGATTTTGGGATCAGGTTATCAATCAGAACCATGTTTTTTTTCATTGTTTTGATTTTTAATGTTTTGATATTTGGTTTCCTAATATGTAGAGTGTAAATCTCATTTTTATATCATGATACACATGAGTTATTATTTATAGTTTTGTTATTTTATTTAATATACTACATATTCATTTTGTATCTTATTTTAGAATTATTTATACTATTGTTCTATAATTATTAAGATGGTATAGTCTTCCCACTTTCATATTTAAACACTCACTTAAATTTGGAAACCTATGGTAAATGGGGATTAATGCAAAAGTAAATGTGGAGAACCGACTCATGGAACCAGTAAAGTGGCTCTCAGGTCAAGACATTACAAATGTTAATTTAGTTAGAAACATAAGTCTACATTTAAAAATATTGCTAAAGTATTAACATTAATACTTTAATGTTATAGAAAATAGATCTAGTTTGTTCTAAATAAACTAGGAGCATTTGGGAAATGTAATATGGGGTTTTACTAGTTGATGTCAACACTATATTCTCATGGAAATATTTTTTCACAATAAAATATCAAGCATTAATTTATTCCAATTGTCCTCATAAATATATTAATAACAATAAAAAACTACCTTTGATTACATTCTGTGGTGATCAAGATATGAAATTTGTAAATAATGATTTTAAATAATTTTTTTCAAGAAAATAATTATTCATTAATTTTTGGTACCTAGAAAACCTTATAAAAATATAGCAATTACACATAGAAATTGAATTCTTCTAGAAGTTTTACGAAAACATTAAAGTGAGTATTATATTCCATGAAAAAATTTCTAAAATCTATAGTGTTTATTTATATACTATAAATTTTGTTTTAATTCATCATTTTCTTAATGAATGTCCTTATGCGTTCTGCACCAAAGAATGGTAAATATTTCCAATATCATATTTTTTGGGTATAATGTTTTTATTTTTAAAACCAAATATCAACCTAAAAAATTAAATCCTATGGAAGATGAATGTGTTTTTATATTTATTCTAAAATTAGAAAATATAATAATGTTTTTAGTTAAAAATTTAATTTTATTTAATTAAAATAAAACATATATATATTGATATAGATAATCTTTTTGTTTTTATATATTTTTTAGAAATTAGTCCTCTTGATGATAGTTTTGAGATAACATTTTTTCATTTACTAAATGATAAATTATAACCAGTTTTGTTAAATCAACTCAATGTTAGGTCACTTCGTTTTCAATATCCCTTAAAAACATCAAAGAATCATATAAAATGGGAATTTGTGGTTAAACACAATTTTTACCTAGAAATTAGATGATCTTATGGAGTCATACCACTGATAATATTAATAGAGATTTAAGTTAACTAGTTAACATATATATTTTTGGAAACAATAAATGGTTTAATAATACATTCCATTCTAAACCTAATCATTAAATGATAGATGATTCCATTGGTGATTAATGTTGGTTAATGTCCATGAATAAAGTGATAGATTAATTTGAGAAGAATTATTTTTTGACCCTGATTGAGTGACCTAAAGAGTGTTAGGAAATACGAGTGAAATTATATTGTAGTCAAAAATTTCATAAAAATGGTAGTATTTTGTTGAATAATAAAATTATTTTTATTAAGTGTTATTTATGGAAGAATGAATAAAACATGGAAATGTTTTTTCAATGGTTGTAATATATGGGTATATTAAAACTTCACTAGCCTTTATAGAACATATGAATTTTACCATATTCTAAATGTATGATAAAATGTAAATATTTAATATATTTGTATTTTATGATGTTTATGTTCAACATCCTACTATTTTAGTAGATGTTAAATTATTATAAAATGTATATAAACCTACCAAATCACCATATTCCCTTTAAAGAGCTCCAATGGATTAATATGATATAGTAAGATAATTTCAAAATATAAATATTTTAATAAGTGAAAATAATGATCCAAATCGTTCAATATAGAAATATTTTAATGAATACATCATTATTTAAAGTTATATTGATTATAATTTTTGGTATCACTCAAAAATTTCTCCTTTCTGGACTTTCAACATCTCAGAAAAGATAGTTTTAAATGACCATAATAGTTGAGATTAATGATTTACTTGGATTTCATATTTTTTAAATAAAAAATGAATATTTTTATACCAATATAAATATCATATATTTAATAATTTTTTTTACAATGCATCTTGTATAAGTACTCTATTAGATTCACCTCTCAAACTAGATCTTGATAAATCAAATAAAGCAGTTGATCAAAATCCCTATATAGGGATGATTGGTATATTACTATAATTAAAATCTATTTGACTAGGAATTTTTTTCCCTATGGGAATATGTGAGATATTTTATTAAAATATGACATAATAACTTTTAAATGTAGTTCAAAATATTTTGTACAATCTTAACAGCACTTGATAACATTTTATATTTTTATTCTTCTTGAAATTAATTTACTCTTATGAATTACTAAGAATCTAAATTTGAATGGTATATGATGAATACGAAGAGTAATTTAGGAACATATCATTCAATTGTAGAGTATATAGTTTCTTGGACCAATAAAAAGGAGTACTCCATAACACATTTCTCTATTGAAAATGAATGTATAATATCTAAATTCTTCTTCCCTCAAGTGCTGTGGACACTAGACCTAATAGAACAGTTTGTTTTATGTTTTAATCTAAATAAAATTATATTTAATAGAAATAGAAAAATTTCATTATCGGTAAACCCTACACATCACTCACAAGGAAATATCATAGATTTAAGACTCTAATTACTATATTACCACCCATAAAATGGAGATATGATTCTCAATTTTAAGGGATTTGAGAGTGACCTTAATAACATTTTCAAAAACACAATAAATTATAATATATTAGAATATATAAAACAAAATTTAAAAACGATAAACACAAAATGATATTTAATTATATTCTTGTTTAACCCATCTCATGACATAGAAAACCTCTTTCATAATGGGGATATGATGTTTCAATTTAAAAAAATTTGTAACTCTCTTTTTTATAATTTCTCATTTTAGAAGGATTAATGAAAATATATTTTCATAACATTTAAAATTAATGGATCTAATATGATATATTGACCCAAAATATTTTTATGGTACAATATTATACATAAAATAGTATACTAATAAGTTGATCTGATAAATTATTCTCATTATTAGATAAGTACTATGATTCCATATTTTATTATTTGTTATGTAATTTTAATTTAGTTTTTTAAAATTCCTTGAAAATGTTATTTTTTATTCTTTAAAATGTATTGAATATTAATTATATTAATTAGAATAAGTTTTTATTTTATTTTTTAACTATAATTCTCTTCAAATAATGATGATCAATCATATTAATCATAAGATATCTATATTATGGTTTAGTTTTTTTTTAATTTCATAATTCTTACCATATTCATTAATTGGTCATTAATAGATTAGAAATATATATTCACGGTGGATTTCAATAAATGAATTAATTTTCATAAGAGTTTCCTTGTTTCTACTCTACTTCAATGTTTTCAATTAAATTTTCTCTTTCATTATTTAAAAAAATCAATGGGGGAATATTTGATTAATCTGTATATTTTTTTGTAATGGAGGAAATTTTAAATTTTATATATTTTATGAACATATTAGAATATTGAATGATTATATTTTTTTTCTAAAATTGGGAATTCTATTTTACATATATTTATATGGCTCATGAGTTTATTTTGACTATTGTGAGTGAAAGGGAAAAAATTATTTTCTCATAACTATATGAAGTATTCCATTAAAATTGAGTTAAACATACCTATTTTTCTAAGTATCTTTTTATTTTTAAAATAGGGGAGACTATTGACTCAATAATCCATTTTCTTCCACTATTTAAAATACAATCACTTTTTAACTTCCCAACATGATATGCATAGACACCTAGAAGGGGGTGGGGTGAATTAGGTGTTTACTATGTTTTTCCAAATTATGAAATATCCTAAGACCCCAATGAAATATTATCCATGATTCCAATTAGTGTATGTGGATGAATTATATATTTATACTAGAAATTATTAAGTTTATTGAATTAAAGTAAATAAATTAATGTAGCACATAATATTATTTTATAGTTCAACACTATGACATACTCTTTGATTTCATTGTTTATTCTCACAAATAGATACTTAAATTAATATTTTTTCACTATATTCATAGATTCATATTTTTTTCTCCTTACAAAACATGAGTTTATCATGTTCTATAGATTCAAGTTCTATATATTAATAAAATGACTCTACCATTTTTCACAAATTATTACATGATATCAAGAATAATTATCCATCAAATACAAACCAAGGATCATAAATTTGAATGTATTTAGAAGATTAGGTACATAAAAATAGAACCATGGGAAAAAAATAAAACATATTTATATTAATCATCAATAATGAGATCATAAATTCCTTTGATATGTTACATTTTCATAGGATAACATGGGAAATTCATAGAAAAAAGGGATGAGATAAAATGGCCAGTATAAGAATAATAATCGAAATAAAGCATAGGGAATGGGTTAGAAGGCATAACATAATGACATAAAAAAAGGAATGTAACACTAAAAAACACATGAAATTATATAATAATGAAAATGGGATCATTTAATTAGGGGAAAATAGGAATGTGGAATAAACATATAATATGACATAAACATAAGTCAAGGCTAACTCCCAAGACTATTTCACATGGTGGAAAAAGTCCCATAAAGGAATGAGGTTTTCTTAATGTCCCAAAATGACGTCTCATGAGAATAATGATTACCCAATTGATTGGAGTGATATTTGGGTGTACCAAAAATAACATGTTCATTAATATGTGTTCCATATAAAGAATCAATCATATTGTATACACATAAGGGTTATCCATGTAATGAAATGTGTATCATAATCATATCATAAGGCATAAACAATGGGACTTCCATAATGATGTCCATTGAAGAATTGATTTAAAACATACACATAAATTCTTAAGGGAAATTTGGAATTGATCATTATAAATTATGTCCAACTAAAGAAAAAACATATAAAAATAGTGTTTAAGAATCTATAAAAATGTGCCACTTTTGTGCAGTTTAAGGAGAAATATAAGATTCTTCAAAAGAGGAAAAGTCATAATTTTGAGCATAAAATAAGAAATGAACTAAGATATTATTTCATGATAAAATGAGATATTTTTGGAAAATATTGGTTCCTTAAAATAGATTATGGCATGTACTTGAAAATGGGTATGAAATTGGAAAGTTCCCATTAATGAGGCTTTTTTATTAAGAGGAATTGAAAAGGGAACCTTATAAAACTTGTATTTACACGTAAATGAATGAAAAAATAATCTTGGTACATATTTTGGAAACATACACTCAGAATGTGGGATTAGTGCAAAAAAATAATTAAAAATTAAATTGGGGTAAAGAGTGGGAAAGTGTAACCCAAAGGAAAGATGAAGGTTAGGAGATAATCCCTTACCATATGTCTGAAAGTGTTATATACTTGTACATAAAGTCCTCTTGAGTGTACTCACCTTGAGAACCTCATTAATGTACATGGATATGGTATTATAGTGAGAACATAATGACTATATCATGTGTTACAAGTTTTTTTGATGAATTAGGAATAATATAAAGTAAGCTCCATTACTTACACGGTGTGAGGAGAAGAGTCGGTGAGGGGTAGTATTTATAGTGGCATGATATGAAGGTTTTTTATTATTTTATTCAATTTTTTATTATATTGGTTCTATAATATATATTTTCAAGATTCTTGTGACAGGAAATGGCCATTTACATCATCCATGACTTAAACATGACTCAAAAATTCACTTCTTTACTTATAATATCAATTACTATAAATTGCCTTACTTCACTATCACCCAAATAATAAACTATTTTAGAAATATTCCCAAAGTTCACAATAACCAATTTTTGATATTTATATTTAAAAAATGGACTCCATTTTTTGAAAATAATTTTCTAAAAATGAGAAATTTAATTTTTCATTAAAATCCACATTTATTCTAAACATACTAATTTTATAATTATAACCGATTTTAGGACATTTTAAAAAATTAAACAAGGTCTCATAAAATTATAATAATATACTAAGCCAAAAAAATCTTGATTTATGAATCTTTTATACAAAAATAAATTTTATTTTAAATCATTTTATTAATTATATAATTACAAATAAACATTTATGTTTAAAAAAAAAATAAAAATATATTTTAACATTTTAAAAACTTTTATATAATTATTCCATAATATTATTATATAATTTTTTAACTTATAATAGACATAAATTTTACATATACTTTTATAGGTGATGTTGTTATTCGATTAGATGGATTATTATTTCTAATGGTTACATTACTACTCCAATGTTCATGTTACTATTTCATTTGTATAGGTTATTTAATTTCTATAAATACCTCTTATTTCAAAATTATTTTGTGAGTATAATGTTTTTATTGGTTCTATATATGATTTATGAGCATTATACTATATTACATAATTATAATAATGGAATTTCCATTGATAAAATAGTGTGTCATTACATTCTTCTACCCTTATAAAATTTCACACTTAAAATTTCATTTTACATACTAATGTAAAAAAAGGTGAGGTATTGAATACCTAGATAATGAGAATAGAGAAAGGAAAAATTGAAAATATAAGGATATACTTACAAATGAAAAGTACATCCAAACCTATTATTCTATATGTTTTGATCTAGGTTATCCATTGTGATATAATTATCCCTAGGGTTCATAGTAACATTTTATAGTCCAAATCTCCAAAAAATAACTTCACTATCCTCTGATTCCAAATAAAATATCTCTATAATTTTACACATATTATTACATGATTTTAAGAAAAATTAACAACAAAATACAAACCAAGGATCGTAATTTATAGTGTATTTGGACGATTAGGTACATGAAACTGAAAACGTGGTAATGGAATAAAAAATTTACATATTAATAATATATTTTGAGCTCCTAAATTCTGTTGAGATCTTACATATTCAAATGATAACCTGGGGAATACATAGAAAAAAATATGATATAAAAACCCGAGTATGTTAATAAACACAGAATAAAATAACAACACATGGGTTACACGACATAACATGGCTATATAAAAAATTCATTGAACCAACATAAACATATGAAATCATAACATTTAGATGATGGGATCATGTAATCATTGAATAATAATATTGTGGAAGAAACATAAAACATGACATGAACATGATTTAAGGCTAACTGGAAGGTCTATATCACATGGTGGAAAAATTCCCATAAAGGAATCAGGTTTACTCCATTTCTCAAAATGATTTCTCAATAGACAAAACACAACCTATAGTATTGGAGTGATATATGGGAACCCCCATAATAAAATTATAATGATTTTATGTTCTATATTATGAATCTAAAATAATGTACAAATCTAATGATTACCCATGGAAAGAAATGGGTATCATAATCTTGTCATAATTACCAAATAATGGGTTTATCATAATGATTTCCATGATAGAATGGATTTAAAAGGTACATGGAAATTAATAAGGGAAATTATTCATAGATCATGATAAATGATGTCAAAATAATGTCATATCATGTAAAAAAAGTGTTTATGAATCTTTAAAAATGATCATCTTCGGTGTTGTTTAAGGGGAAATAGAAAAGTGTATTTAAAGAGGACAAGGAATACTTTTTTTCATAAAACCCAAAATTAACTAAGATATAATTTCATGATAAAAACTATGATTTTAGAAAAATATTAGTGGCTTAAAATATATTATGGAGTAAATTTAAAATTAGTAATAAATTTGGAATTTCCCTTTAACCAGGATTTCTTATCAGGAGGAATTGAAATGGGATCCTTATAAAACATGTATTTACCCATAAATAAATAAATAATTGAGAAAGGTACATATGTTTGGAACCTAAAAAAACAATTTATGAGGAGTAAATAAGAATAACTAATAATTAAATTAATATAAAGAGATATAAATATTTACCTGAAGTAATGATCGAGGTTCGAAGAGAATCACTTACTTTTTGTCCAAAAATGTTCTACCCTTGTACGTAATGTCCTATTGGGTGGCGTCTCCTTTAGAACCTAGGTAACACACATTGAAATGGTATTTTGGATAGAATATGAATACCATAATATGGGGAAGATCTTTCGGAGAGGATTTGAGCAAAATATAAGTGATATATAAGGATTAAAAGTTGGGATGAGAAGAGGTGGTGAGGGGTGGTAATTATAATGGTAGGAGAAAGAATTTTTTGATTTTTTAATATATTTTGTTATTATATTAGATTATAACTATAAATAGTGTTTATTCTCGTGATTATGTACAATAAATAGTGCATGTGAGCTTGAGATATTAGAAACATACAACATATATGACTCAACCATGAAATAAAAGTTACTTATTTACTTATAATGTCAAATATCATAAATTTTCAAATTTTGATATTCACAAAAAAACCAACTATTTTATAAAATTCCCAAAAACTCACCATAAATATATGTTTACATCTATATTTCAAAAATGGAATCCATTTTATCCAATAATTTTATAAATACAAGTAATTTAATTTTTAATAAAAACTTTCATTTATTTAAAAAATACGGATTTTCAAATTATAACTGATTTTTTGACACTTTGAAAAATTAATTAAGGTATTATAAAATTATCATATATTAATTAGACAATATAACGTTAATTTATGAATCTATTTTATAAAAATAAATTTTATTTTAAATCATTATACTAATTATATATTTTTATATAAACATTTACACTCAACAAAAATATTGATACTTAATTTATCATTTATAAAACATTTATTTACTTATTCCATGATATAGATATATAATATTTTAAATTATAAGATACCTTAATTTTGAATATAATTTATTTGGTGACGATACTATTATATTGGGTAGATTACTATTTCTAATGGTCACATTACTAATTTAATGGTCAACTAAATATTTCATTAGAACGTGTTCCTTAATTTCTATAAATACCAATTATTTCATTATTCCGTTATGAGAATGATGTTTTTTTTGGGTTCCATATGTTATTGTTGAGATTTATAATATATTACATAATCATAATAATGGTATATATATAGAAAAAATTATGGTTCATTACAATTCAAGTGATTATTTGTAGTCTCTCATGGAAGTAGATCTCTAGATCTTCATAATATAGTTATGATACAACGTAATAGATATCCTTCAACTCCAAAAAATATCCCTTGAATGAAAAAATATCATTAATATTTACAATGAAACTCAATATATTCATTATAAAATAGATTCAATGATATTTAGAAACATTTAATCAATATTCCTTAATAAATTTTATAATTTTAACATTAAAACAAAGAGTACATCATTATTCACCAAGTTCTTAAACACAAATAGATTGAACCACATAATATAGGCCCAGATATGACTATTTAATTCTTATCAAGAATAAAATATAATTTATTTCTTAGAAATCGATTCTTCATCATTATGCATTGATACCTAGATGATTAACTCATTAAAATAGGCTCTAATCATTCTTTATGTTCTTATTCTTTGAGATTTGATCTTAAACATGAAAAAGTATATCTCTCATATACTAATGTCTCAAAAAAATCTTATATCATCATATTTTATTTTTTTACATAGCTCACCATGAATTAGATTTATTATTTTGGAATAAAAAATATTAGCCTCTATTTCAAAGTCCGAGGATCTCATTTAATTTTTCACCTAATTCATACAAGGGACATTATTA
Source organism: Viscum album (assembly GCA_963277665.1). Taxonomy (NCBI): domain Eukaryota; kingdom Viridiplantae; phylum Streptophyta; class Magnoliopsida; order Santalales; family Viscaceae; genus Viscum; species Viscum album. The sequence continues at coordinate 1,146,730,715 of OY728156.1, forward strand.
TGATATTTATTATTATTAATTACTATAATATAACACTCATAGGAAATTCTTATAGTTCCCTTATTTATAATTATAATTTTCATTTATTATTTTTCAAGACTAAATATTCAATATTCTGGATAGTTCTATAAATATCAAGATCTATTTTATCTTCTTCATAGCCTCAACTAAAAACAAATCTACTAAAATTAAAATTAAGAATTATACAAAGGTTTTTTATTAATCTAACTAGAATATTTTGGAATCTCTAATTATAAATCATATAACTATACTAATATTATGATATATCTATAAAATCATTTTATGATCCTCATACAGTTATCATTTTCTTCTGAAAATATTCATCTCAACATGAACTCAGAGAAATATATCATCCAAGGGGTTTGAAAATAATCACCCCTAGACTCTCTATATCTACACATGGTTATCCAAATAATAAAATGAGAACATGAAATGAATCTGAACATGGATCAATCACCTCAATAATTCTAGATACAATATGTGAATCATGTTTCTCTTTGATTCTAATTGTGTCCCTATGTTTCATGGTAAATTAGAAAGAAATATGTATGTTCTAAAAACAATCATTCCATTATTTTCTCAGTCTAAAATGATTTAAATTCATGTTAGGGTAACCCCTTGAATGGATATATATTTTTAATTCACCTAATTATTTTATTAATAATTATAATCATTATAAGGATAAGTTTAAACTCAGTCAACCATTATTTAACTCTTTAACTTAATCAGAATACTACACATGAATCAATCTAAGTGTTATTTATGGTCTTTTTGGATCACAGAAAATCATATACCTTATTATATGAGGATTTTTATTATAGAAATTGTGAAAAACAAGTACATTATTGAGTAAATAAATAAACGTAATCTAATGAATAATAGTTTTACATTTGGATGATTAATACTCATTGTCAGTGGAGCTATCATGAAGATAGTAATGATAATACCACATTTATACAGGTTGAATATGATAATCATGTAGTCGATCAGTCATCACCATATGGTACATCATATCGGTATATGGTAGCTCGATTTCACTGATTAATGGTATAAATTTTATCATGTAGTCTATTAGAACATCTTATGGTTGGTTTTTATAGTACCTCAAAACCTTACGGTTTCTCATCCATTTTTATGGAGGTTGATCTGATATTTATTGTTGGCTTATCATTGTCACAATATCTCTGTGTACGTGATTACATCACTATTATCACGATATGTCATTCTTATGTGGTAGGCCATGTTATCTTTATATGGTATGTTCTTGATTAGTTAATCTATATGGATCATTGATAAATTGAAATATATAGTAAGTCTGGCTGAGCAAAAAGTATATAATTGTACATGTAGCACCGTCTCATTTAATTCATTTATTTTTATCATTATGGAATAGTGAACATATAGGTGGATATCAAAATTTTCTATCTATTCATCTGGGAATAAAATAATAAAAATTTATATATAATCAAGAACTCAGTAATGAATCTAGGATAAGATCTTGAATATACTCAAATACTTCACTCATTTGGTACACTGCCCTATGAAAAACAACATCCACCATGCATAAGAAAATATGGGCACTCATGCCTTCCTATATGTTGGATTATCCAACTTTTTTCTATTTCTTCTAATTCCAACTTATACATGATATGGATAAAATAATTCCCATGAAGGAAGTCGATGAACATGGTTCTTACAACTAGACCAATTTTTTTCATAACTCAATATTAAAAAATCAGTAATATGATACGTTTTTAATGAATGAAACCATTTAATTCCATAGAAAACATATTAAATTTTTTTCTTTATTTGACATTAAATGTCATGAAAATTTATAAATGAAAAAATTTATATATTTTTTATGGAATTAATAATATTTATACCACATACAAATTGAAAATATCCATAAAATATATTCAACAATACCGGATCCTTTTCTTAACTTATTATCAATATTCCTTCACATAAAATGTATTAGATAATTTTCATTAATCAAGAATAATTAAAATATTTCTTGAGAAATTAAGGTTGGGTTTCCAAATTTCAATCATATTGGGTGGATACTCCAATCCAGCACATATTAAATTACCTTACTATAATTACATTAACAATGGAAAATAAAATAAAATAATCAATATGAGTGAACTTAAATCTCTCTATTTGGATTCATTTTCATTTAAAAATTTAGTGTTTCATCCAATTCATTTCATCTCCCCCTAATTGAAAATAAATGATATAGTTGGTAAAAAATATCTACCCCATATTGATATGATATGAATGGTAAAATCAATTAAGCATATTCCCCTTATTTACTAAGTCTTCAAAATCTGTTAATATTTCTATCACTTTATGGATATAAAAATATCCCATATTATAATATGGATGAATTTTATAGATATAAATATAAAATTGTAATTATTGAAAACTATTTTGAATATATATATGTTGAAAAAATATCTAATAACCTTCCTCAAAATTTTAATATCTACATAGATTCCATGAGATAAGGAATTCATATTATTTCAATCCTATAAGTTTCATGAGGTTAGTAGGAATTATAATCATAAAAATAATTGAATGAATACATATAGAAACACTATTTGAACAACGTTTTGAAATAAATCTATCTACTCAAATATTTTTGGGGAAAATCAATGTTAAAAACTTGATTTATATAACAATAAATAAATCATCCCATTATATAACCACATTGTGATACCAACTAAAAATATAATTTCTTAGGGGATGTATAAACTAGATTTTAAAAAATGAATATGAACATGAATTCCTATGAACTAACATATCACAACATTCATGTGGAAATAAATTTCCCCCTTTTGAAACTAACAAACCCACTTAATGATTATAATAATCATAAATCATAAAAGGATTAGTAAATTGAGTATCATTCATAAAAAAATAACATTTTCAAGGTATATAATCTTTATTGATTTTGAGAAAAGAAATAATTTATAGATGCCTTAACTTTTTATGTTTCTCCACCTTCGGGGTGAATAATGTACTTAATCTACATTCAATTTAGAAATAATTATCAAATTCAATTATATTTTATCTTGAAAAATTCTCTTTCTACACTAAATATATAATCCAATTATAAACATCATCTTCACAATAACTATCATGATCACTCTACTTTCCCATTACCCAATGTATTTTTTTTATAGAAATAAAATACAAGTAGTTTTGACACAACATAAAAAATTATCTCTAATGGAAATGAAAACATAGTAAAATTTTATTTTATGTTGGGTTTACTTCCCTTTCTTTATAAAAACGAAATCCCTCTTTTAAAAAATATCTTGAATCCCAATATTGGGAAACACTTATAGTCTATTTGGGAATAAGGTAGAGATCATTACCTCCATAGGTGTATCATAGGGGATAAAAATTTATTCTCAATTGAAACAAAATTTTCATTTTATATTTGAATTTTGTTACCTTTTTCATGATTTAATTAGTCTTTACATTGCAAATTTTCTTTATAGTGATTACCATGGTTTTATTTTAATTTTATTATTTTTCATTATCTTGAATAGATTTATTTTTCATTTACTAGGATAAAAGTTTTAATTACAGATTCTATATTTAGACTCATTGGGTGTTCCAGCTGACTAGGTAATATAATCTATATATATTTAAGGATGTGAAAATATTTCATAACAGGTGTGGAACACTTATTTATATCATTTTTGAAATTGGGTTCCAATGGTGTTTTCCATTTCTTATATATCAGATCCATCTTATCTAGTATGGTAGTCATTGAAAATTTTGGAGTGTAGCTAGTTATATTTCACATTTCACACACAAATCCATTCATCTTAGAGTTAAAACCCTTATGAAACTTATAAAACATAATCCAATTCGTCTTTGGAGTTGTGTTCTAAAAATCATTCCTCATTGAAATATTTCCCATGGTGGACCTATACACCCACTCTTCTATAAGTGGTGATCCTTTCATGAAAACATTAGTTGTTTTCACTAAATTATTTTACATGTTCTCTATATATTAATGATAAAAAATAAAATCACACCAACATCTTTTTTCAAACCTCCTTTTATCTTTTGTATAAGGCTATCCTAATTTCATAGATTTATGTAACTACTAAATATCTCAATTTTTATTTAGACCGTTTAGGGATCTACTACATATGGACCCTATCACATTCACTATTGAGAATATGGTGGGTCTCTCTTAATTTTCACCACCCAAATATTTATATATTTTATATTTTGTATTGAACAATTTGATTATACACTTTCCATGTATACAAGTTCTTTAAAACATTATCTAGACCTCCTCAAATTGAATGATAATGAGACTTCCCTAACAGTCCTCTAGCCCGCATCAGCACCACTATTAGTCTCTATTGATAGGATGTTTACATCTAAATCAAAGATTTTAAGACATTACTTTTTTAGATCGTGTGGTTATTTCTTTCATTACAACATGTAGTTTATTTGGTTCAACCCCATCTCTTTAACACTCTTGGCTACCACATAAAGCTATGTAAATTTTAAATTCAAGTAAATTCTATGTAGTATCATAAGTGAAAAGGACCCCTATTAAATAATAACTTTCATATAATAATCCATTTATAATAATTAATCATTCTAATCATGTAATTAATTTTAAATTTTAACTTATTTATCCTTTTCGTTAATTATTCATGATAGTGTGTTGAATATACCCACCTGTTTTGGTAATACATCATCCATTGCATCAAAATATTTCCCAAGCTATGAATCATCCATATATAGACACATAATATATGTTAGTATGTCTATAAAAACATTAATAGGGGATATTGCATGATATTTATTAATTATATAAAAATAATAATTGATTTATTTATAATATGAATTTTTATAAAATTCTATATAGCTTGAAAGAACTCACCTTGATAAATTCATCTCACCATGTTTTATATAACAAAAAATAAACAAACTAATTTTAGTTGTTAGGTGACTATGCATATCCTTTGAAATTATAACATCATTATTCATCTTCTTTATTTTGTCTCTGAATTTCAAGAAATAAAAATTTTCTTGAAGAAAAAAAGATTAGAATTTTTAATTTCTATGTTATGATATTATTTAATAGTCTAAAATATACACTTAATAATAGAAAATAAAATTAAGTGGATCATAAAAATAGATCCAATTAAAATTTATCTTGGATTTATATATAATTGAAATTACCTATAGGATTAGTGAAAACACATTAGTGGGTATGGTATAGTAATTTATTGATTACATTTTATAAAATTTGAAAATATAAACTGTATGATCGAAATAGAATATATAGATGCACAATTACAAGAGGGGGGAGGGGTGAATTGTAAGTTTAAAAACATTCAATTTTAACCTAAAGGAAATATATGATTAATGAAGTTGAACAAGGTAAATTCACAAACCCTATTTGATTCTTACTTAAAAGGATAATTAAAAGGGACCAGGTCCAATTATAAGAAACCTAAACTTAATCAAGCTAAACTTAAGGAAACTTAAGAAGGCTTACCTTAGGGAATGATTCTACCTTAAATCATACAGAATCTTATTTATATAAGAGTTAAAAAAGTATAAGAAATTATAAGAAATTTATACTTCTTTTATTTAAAAAAATATATTAGAAATAAAACTTGTAACAAAAAAAATAAGAAAACTAGTTGAAAATATTCTAAACCAAAGAAAAGGGTATCCCACAACCTTGGATAAAGTTCCCTTGGTTTATAATTTCAAGAAATTCTGTCTTACCCACACTAGGGTAATACCTCGATAAAAATATCATATTTTTTCTTGTTGTCACCATAAACCCTCAAACTTTAAGGTAGTCAGCACCTCTGTCTTCCTATCCCCGGAAGCCCTCAAACTTTAAGTTAGTCAGAACCTCTATCTTAATATTCCTAGAAGTCCTCGATTATATTTAGCAATAATTGAAGTTGCACTAATCAAGCTGAAAAAGTTGTTCAAGGATGAAAAAGATGTTCATGGAACGCACAAAGTATGGGATTCTCTCTCTATAAATAACTTCACAACATCACAACATGTAATATCTAGATTGATCAATCGATCGATAATTAGATCTTTCAAATGAGCTTCTATTTATAGGAAAAAATTCAATGATTGGATCCCTCCACTAACGATCATATTTTTACTTGAATACCAGAGGGATCTGTATACGTGTCACTCAACCAATGGTTAGTAATAATCAAATTGTACGACATCGTTTTATGTAGGAAAAAAAAATGTAAAGAAAATTGTATCATGTAAGAAAAAAATTCTGTGGTTTAAGCAAAATAAGATCCTATAATGTTGGAAGAATTATTTAAAGAAATGAAATAACTATAATGAAAACTTTTAATCGGATTCTTAATTAAGTGAAAAACGGAGTCTAGAAAAACAATTAATATTTGGATTCTATTTTTCAAAGAATTCAGAGTCTGAATTCTATAGCATCCAGAATCTAAATTCTAAGGAATTCGGTGTCTGAATTTCAGAGAATTTGGCGTTGGAATTTTAGAGAATTTGTAGTCAGATTTTTAGATAATTTGAAGATTGAATTTTAGAGAATTCGAAGTCTGAATTTCAGAGAATTCGGATCCTAGAAATAGATAATTCGGAGTTTTAAAATAGATAATTAAAAATCCAAGATACTGTATATAAGGTCCCAAACCTGAAACTAGGTTTCATCCCTTACAAATGTTGTGTAATTTTTAAAAAAAAGAAACATGATTAAATACACAAAGTTAAATACAAAAGAGTACCTTTTCTGATCTAGGTTCTAGAAAATTAGATACATAAATTACATTATAACAAAAATATTCAAATTGAAAATAATGATTCTTCAGCGTGTTGCTTCCACAATAGAGTTTCAACGCAGCAAGTATGCTAAACCTGAAAAGTGTTTATAATTCATAGGGTGAGCATAAAATACCCATTAAGGGGTTTCAAAACAACCAATAAATTTCTTAAAGAATCCCTTGAAATAAATATAAATATTTAAAACAGATTTTCACAAATACTTGAATATATATAGGAAAATGGTATTTCACAAAATAATTATGTTTGAAAGTTATTGGGAATTATCCTTTGAAATTATTTTGTTTATGTGGGTTATTAATAATACTTGGTAGACCATTATTAAAATCCATACATATAGCCACTAGTCTTCACTAAGACTTATGGGTTCACTCCCTATAATGTCACAAAACCCACCACTACCAATTTTCAAATCATTTTCCCATGGAACTGACTTTCTTATTTCTTACCCAAAATAATTTCCAAAATACCTACATAATATTATTTTCTTTTAAATAAAACAATCTTCCTCATGTCCTCACCATTTCCTCAAAATGTTTTAAAATCATTTTAGGGAGAATACCATACTTAGAAAACACACACTTTTTTTGAAAACCGCAATTTCCTAAAACATGGGTTTAAGTGCGTGCAAGATTACATAATGCTTGAAATGCCTCACATGAGCTAGATGATGACCGTACCTATTCATGCATGACATACTAAGAGATGCAGATGCGAGTTCACACATGAAATAATAACTTGAACAATAACTACACATAAAATAATAACAATTATCACATGCAATTATGTAAACAAAAAGAATATAGGAAATTATTCATAAATAAATCTTTAAACACTAGTTTGGTAGTTGATAAATACCATTTATATCTTCAAAGTAAACAAGAAAGAACTAACTCCACTTAATGTGTTCATATTTTTATTCATGTATATGTGCACACACACACACACATATACATATATATACATATACATATACATACACACATGTATGTATGTAGTTTGAAAATATGAAACCCTTGCAACCATAATATTTGAGGGAAAAATTATTTAAAACAAGCAAACTTATAATATGTGTAATTAGGACTAAGAAGATATAGTTTTACACAAACACACACACACACACACACACACTGTAACAGCCCGAGATTTTATGAAAAATATTCTTTTTATTTCACTAATGTCTTGTGTTGTACGCTACACCAAAAGTAGCTTGCACAACACGCATCCTTGACTTGCCTTGCATTACACGCAATCACAACCTTCCTCGATAGCGTGTGTAGTACGCAATACTGAGTTTCACTAAACAACGATATTCTATTAAAATATTATTAAAACTAGCCGTTATGAATAGTAATAACCACTTTTTAAATTTTAGAAATTTTAGCTCTCAAAATGGACTTCATTTTTGGATTCGGAATACTGAAATTATCCTAGGGTGAAATTTTGGTATTTTTCTGAAAACTTTCAATTTTTGATGAATAGTGAAACCACTAAGTGGTAGGTTAAAAACTGAATTTTGCATAAAAAATAATTTTACCGCTTCTGTGAATGGAATTTCGAAAATCCGATAGACACGGTTGATATCAGTAAGTAAAATGTGGTTCAATGAGATAAAAATAATTTTTTGGTGAATATTAACTTTTTACTTTTTTTTACCGCGGTTAATAGTAAATAGGGTAACTAAGGGTAAAAATGATATTACTATTACCCTAAAAAATGTCCTAATTCTATTGTATAAGTTTAATTCGACCAAAAACAAACTTAGGAATACAATATGACCATTTAGGCCCACTTGGATTAGATTAGGACATTTATTATTAATTTATTTAAAGAAGGGTTAAAATAGTTAAAATCAAAGTTTAATAAGTAAATCATTTTTAATATGGGGTTATACATTAGATAAATTCGACTATAAATATTCATTAGAAAGATAAAAAGATTTCCTACATAATGGTATTTTATTTGTAATTTTTAAACATTAAATAATTTAATTTATTTATGACACAATGATGATGCAGTAATTATCTTATTTATGAAATATTGACATAATTGATGTTATAAACACCAAAATAAATGTAATTTGAGACTTTTTATGAATTACAATAATTTTATAGGTTACTATAATATATTAGTGTTGATTTAATAAACTTGGTTCGAACATATAATTCTGTTATGACTTTCAAAAAAATCATATATCAAATAGTGTCAAAATTGACACAAAATAGTTTTTAAATCAAATATTATATTATTAATTGTTATTTTATTCCTAAAAATCTAAGGTTCGGCCAAATAACTTAGATAAGGATATATTTATTAGTAATAAATAATTTGGGGTTCGTTTGGCATGTTATAGTAAGTGTATTAACCATATAGTGAAAGAAAACAAAAAGACACGATAAAAGTTAAATTATTTAACTTAGAGTTAAATCTAATTGATAAGGTTAAAATAATATCCTAAACTTGTCTAAATCCTATTGGTTGATAGGATTTCGACCCATCCCCACTTTATCTTCTAAATAAGACCCTTTGGAACCATTATAAACCGATTTTGACTTTAATATAAAATAATATTTTGAGATATTCCTAAGGTGCCCCTCTCCTCCCTTATAAAAGGACACCTCCTCCCCCTCCTCCTCACACCAATTTGAGCACTCAAGCTCGTACAACCCCTGACAAAATCTCTTCTCCACTTCCCTAGCAACATCTTAGAGGTTCTGGTCTTCCTCAAAGACCAATTTTAGTGCCCTACAAGGAGGTCTCAAAGAGGCGCTTCAAAGAAGAGGTAATTACCGTTACCAATTCTTTCATCTTTATTTATTCTTCCACTTCTTCTTCTTAGGTTGTTTCATTATGAAGTAATAACATCAGTATCACTCATATACTGATATGTTATTATAAGTATGAAACAACCCTATTTCACCATCTATCCATCCTACGGAAAAAGAAATCACCGCGCGTGCGTACGTACGGATTACCGTCTCCACGCCGTGGTGTAATCTATTTTCCACCACCACCTTACATGGATGGGTATAATGGTGTAAAGAATAACTATACATAGTTATTACAACATCATATTTATTTTGATATATTGTATAATCCACTCAAATTCAATTCAATATTTATGGAAATGATATCATCGCTCGTGCGTACGTACGGACTACCGTCTCCACGACGCGATGAGATTCATTCTCCATGTTAACCATTTAAGAAAGATTATAAAGTATATATAAGAAATAATAATGAAATATATGAAATTATAAAGCTACTGGATTTATGTATATATATATATATGTATGTCATCTACTTACTTCCATTCAAGACAATAAGGAAAGGAAAACAACGTTCATGCGTACGTACGGACTACCGTCTCCATGAACGTTGTTTTTCATTTCATTTATCTATCTATTATATATATATATATACTGAATATATATGATATATAAATCATATTTTATATTCTGGAAGTAAGTAAATCATGATATAAGTAATAATAATGTCAAGAACAACAAGTCAAAACACCTACGATAAATGAAACAATTTTAACCAAAACGCTTCTTTAACATGGAATTTACAAAAGAACGGGTAATATAATGTCATAAGTGAACCATATATGATATCATAACAATGAATATGATTCTTTAATAAGTCAATGACATTATTTAAATCATTATACAGGATGTTCGGACACATACGAAGCAAATCGGACCTAAGGTAAGGGGAAATATCACAATCTCACTTTTATCCGAGATTGTTTTTACTTTGGTAATTACTGGGGTGTATTTTATCATCCAAATCCATGTTCCCTCAATATGTAATATTATTTCCATTCCTCTACAATAGTTTATATCCAATTTTACCCTTCGGTGAGTTTTTAGTAAAAGATACGAAAGGAATCTTTTGTCGTTTTTTCGTACGAGGTACTTTTTGACTTTTCCGACAAAAGTACGAAGAATGTCTTTTTTAACTTATACGGCATGAATGGATTTTTAAAACATTATTTCCAAGAAACTTCCTTTACAAGTTTTCATGTTTATTTTTAATCAACTTCTTTTATTTTAAAGTCGTATGACATGTTAATAAAGGAAAAGTGTTTTTGAAGTAGGAAGGATATTTTCCTCAAGAATGGAGTTCAAGTGTTTTATCAAAATTATTTTCCATCTGAGATAATAAAGGGTTCTGTTTTTATCCCTAATATTTCATTGATTTTATCATGTTGTGATGGAATTATTTTTATGAATTCCTTTATCTTATATGAATTGTTTTATGATGTCATGTTGTTTAAGAATCCCATTTTTATTACATGGGTTACGCTATGATGTATGGTTTATGATTATGTGGCACACATAAGAAAGGATTCATTATAGGATGGGTGGGACCTATATCTCCCTCCAATGCATTGGGTAAAGATTTTTATATCTCATGAGATAGACAGGGCTGGAACGGTAGGTTATACCGGTTCAGTGAAACAGGACTGAAACGAGGGTTACTCGATTCAGAAAGGGACTTTGTCCACTAAGATAGTCTTGGCAATGAGTCTTGACTAACAAGAAATGATTCTATATGATTATGTGTGAATGCCACAAAGTTTCATGTTTTAAGATTATGATTATTGTGATTACATTTCACTGCCATGATTTATCCCATGTTATGAAATTTTGATCTCTTTTGCAGGTTAAGATTTCCAAAAGTTATGTTCTTGTGTATATGATGTGATTGATATTTCTTTTGTTTACCCTTACTGAGCATTTGAGCTCACCCTTTTATGTTTTCTTTTCCCCAGGATATAAAGAAAGGTTTTAGGTTAAAAAAAGGGAAGATCTTTATGGGAGATATTGAAGATCTTTCACCACTATTAGAAGATTACGTTCCGAGTTTCCAAAGACACTAAACTATTACGATCCTTGTGTGTGTGTTTTTGTTATGTACTAAGTATTACACAAAAGTAATGTAATGTCAATGTACGTCAAGCTTCGGGTCTCTACACACACGCACACAGATATATAGCTTGTATATACATAAATGTTTAAAAAAAATAAACAAAAATAATAAAATTCTCTTACTTGATTCAGATCAGGAGAGGGCTATGGGTTTCTAGAACTGAGAGAGACAGCTTGACATTGAGAAATTTGGGAGTTATCGGATGCACAAAGAGGGTTATAAATAGAATAATATGCATATGATTTTTTAATTAAAGTATTTGATGTGGGATAAGGTGGAGAAAACTACGACGAAGCTGGTAGACTCAATGGTGAGAATTTATAGGTTTTGTGCGACACCTGGTTTAGCAGAGAAGAAAACCTTTATTTTCTTTTTAGTTTTTTTATTATTTTTTTAATTTTTATATCGATATCCTATCTCTCTTTTAAACCCATGAGATTAATTCGTATCTTTATTTTCTCAAAAGTTAATCATTATTTTATATTACATTATCATGTTGATATTTACATTTTCTCCAAATCTCGATTCCTTCTTGGTTACGCTTCCCATCAATTATTATCATTTTTTTAAAAAAAATTTATTCTTTTTTTGACTCATTTCACACTTTTTTACTAAAAAAAAACACATCATTTTTTATGTAGACATCATGTTATAATTTTATATATATAAAAATATATATAATTTTTTTCCTTAATATAAATAATTATATATTTTTTTTGTTTAAAACATAAACCTGAATTTCGTTTTTATATATGTAAATTCATTTTTTTGTTATATTATTTATATTTAAAATATCAAAAAATATCATAAAACAATTTCATATTATTATTTTATATTTTCTTTTTAATCATTATACACCACATTATTGGTTAAACAATACACATTATTATATATTCTTATATTTTTTTGTGTTGACACGTTACCTATTTTTTTTATTATCTCATTTATTGTCAAAGTTATCTCTACTTTTATTAATATATATTAATATATTTTTTATCTCTTTTTTTATCCTATCATTTTTTTATATGCCAACATTTCCATTACTTCTATTAAGTCAACATGTCAATCAATTAACTTTGTCATGTCATTAGTATTTTTTTAATAATATATTATTCTATATGATTTAATGTTTTTACATTTTTTAACATATTAAAATAATCTTTTTTTAAAAAAGTGCAACTTTATAAATAAATATATATATAAATTCGTTTTTTATTAACCAAATCAAACAATTTTTCTTAAAAAACACACACACATATATATAAATGTTATTTGTAAAAAAAAATAATTATATATATTTTTAATTTATAAATATATAAATATATGCGTTAATTAATTTTAATTTATAAATATATGATATATATATACGTTATTTATAAAAAAAAATAATTATATATATTTATAATTTATAAAATTTATAAAACAATAATATAAATTATTTTTATAAAATTTATCATAGTAACAAATTAATAAAAATAATCTAATCATAATTAATAATCCAAAACTAATAATTATATTTCAATATATATATTTAAATATATCATATTTTTGAAAGTAAAAATTTTTAAAAACAAATTCATTATATTTTTATATAAATTTTAAATTATTAATCATAATCAGATTTTATAAACACTTAATTTATTTAATTTACAAAAAAATCATTCATTTAATGATTATTTTATATTTTAAAATTTTCAGGATGTTACACTGTAAGATTCCAAGGTGTTTTGTAGGGATTAGAATTTTGGACTTAATAAAATGATTATACTTGGTTTTAAGAAGACATTGAATAAGACATTAAAAACCAAGGTAAGGATAAAACTTTTCTTAGAGGAAGAAAATTTTTCTTAAGAAAATAATTATTAGAGAAATATAATTTTCCTTAAGAAAATGTGTTTGTGATTTTCAAAACATAGAGGCATGGAAAAGTCATAACAAAACGTTATTGACTCAACAATCTCCCACTTTTTGGAAAGAAAAAACAACCTTTCAAAAAACAATATAATGAATAAGGATTTTTCTTTTAGACATTAAAAGAAAAACTTATATCCCTTTACTTATGACTTATAATGAATACAACTAACTCCCCCCTTAGGTTTCGAAATCCATAAGAATCACATTCCTGTCTTTCTTAGAGAAGTTATTTTTTCTTACTTAAGAAAATATTCTTTTAGTGGACTCCCCCTTACTTAATCTCACCCTTTCTTAGGGAATTCTATTTTTTTACTTAATATTCTTTTGATCATTATTTTCTCCCACTTTGTGATTTTCAAAAACGAATAGATAGAATTAAAAAAACTGCACCTGAAATAATAGTGATATACAAGAAAAAATAATGGAATCAAAATTTCGTTATGATAGGAAAGATTTATTACAAGGAAAAAATATAACAAAATATCAGAGTTTCATGAAAATAATTTATCCTTGTTTTCCTTTGTAAATAGCTTCCTTAAGGTTATCTTTAACTTCTTTATATCCTTGTGATCATCCTCAAACCCTTTGAGAAACTAATCATGATCTTGATTCTTCTTTTCGAGAACCTTGATTTTTTCTTGAGATAAAACCTTTTCTTGAGACTTTACTAACATTTATTAATGTGTGAAATTTTCTTCCAACTCTTCCCTGAGTTACCTTTCTCTCTTTAAATTTAGAGAAAATAAATTCAAATTTCCATTCAGATCTCTATCCTCTTGCGTTCGGGCAGTTTTCTCGAGATTCAGATTCTCTAAAAAACTTTTTGTAAGGTTTTTAATTGAATTATATGACTTATCAAAAGTATATTTTACTAAATCTTGAAAATCGTCTATGATTTTCATATCATCAATCATTCTCTTAGACCATTTGGTTATTTTCTTACATGATCTCCTATGAGCATCATAACCAATATGGAAATCTTGAATTCTAATTCAAGTTTGATAAAATTTTCCATGATCATGCTTATTGATTCTAACTTCTGATTGAAAGAATGCAGAAGCTTCTCGAATCTTGAATCGTTACTTGAAAACAAGGGTATTGTGTTCACTAATTTATTAAAAGAATAAACAACAAAATCTGGACCCATCGATGTTGAAGATTTGGATATTGATTCTTTTTTTGGCGAGGAAAATTTATCTATCTCTTCTGTTTTAGTCATAGACGTTCCACCAACATCTTTATTAGCTTTCATGACCACAACCTTTTTAGGTGTATCATCAACCACCTTATTTCCTTTATCAAATCTAGAGATTTCTTTCTTAACTTTTTTAGTCTCATGTTCACTATCTGAGACTTGGATTATCTTGTCTTCATCAATATCTTATTTCTCAGCATCTCCCTTAACATCCCCAGGATGAATGAAATCATGATTGCTGCTCACATCATCATAAGGCTTATCAATCTCATCCTATCCATCATCTTCTTTCCCTTGGGAAATTAATTTTTGTTGATTCAAATTGGGATATTTTAATTGATAACTTATATAAAGGGATTTCCTTCTCCTGATATTCTTCCACTTGTTTTATTACATATTCAATTTCATCTTCTTCTTCCTATTCTTATTTTTCTAATTATTCTTCTTGAGCTATCTCTTCTTCTTCAACAGGTTTTGGTATTGAAAATTTCTTACCTAGAGTTTCTACTGGCACTGAATCTTGAAGAAAGAATTTTGCTACTTGGATTTATTCAGAAGCTTTCTCAACATCTTTGAGAAAATATTAGACAATTTCAGCTTCTGAAATTTTATGCTTCAACTTCTTCTCTTTTTCTTTCTTTTCGCATTCTTCAACAGCTTGATTTTTCATGGCTTTTGCCTCAGCAAGATCTAGGCCAAAGCTAGCATCACCCTATTTCTTCTTCTTCTTCCTTTTATCTCCCCACTTTTCTTCTACTTCATTACAAAATGTTTTTTATTTTTCATCTTTGGTGGAGTTTCCTAGGATTCCATAATTGGATTCTTTTCTTTGGGTTCTAGTTTATTCTCCTTTCTATTATCCTAGGTTTTCTTGGAAGTTTCCCCTACTTCCCCTTTCTTGATTAAAGCTTGAATATCACTTTCAGAAAGATCATAAAAGTCTACTCATTTGGTACAGAAGCCAACTTTCATCCTCTTAAGAAAATCATTACTCAACAACATGATCTTGAAGGTTCTTGGTTTTGAACAACAGATAATTTTAAATGATTCTAAACATAGGATGATTATCTTTTACAAGATTACTAGATACATGATAATTTGATATTTTAGGGTTCTATTGTTTATATTACTGATGTTAAGTAGAATGTACTTAATTAGATTTACTTTTATTAGATTGACCAAAAAGTCCATCATAAAGATATCAATTTTTTTAAGAGAGTCCTTGTCTTCCTTTCTCAGAATAAAAAAACCCTGCAACCACAAAGCTAACAACCTGACGTTTGTTGAGTGATGGTTGATCTTTGGTGACTTCACTCCATTGAGTTAAGGCACTCAATTGACTTTAACTGCTCAAAAATTCCTATCTTATCTATAACCTTGTGAGAGAAAGAGATTGCTTCAACTATATAAGAAATATTGAGAATATTTGCAGTCATGTTCAAGGATAAATAATAGGCCTTCCCATAGATTTTAAACGAAAATTTTTCCCTTCCACCTTCTTCATAAAAACTTATGGTATCATAAAATTCTATGAGAAGGTCAGGATAAACTGGATCCAGACTCTTTGTCTTATCTACACATAAACTATCCCATCCATTTAGCTTGACATTCTTAATAATCAATTATACTTGGAAAAGAAATTTGTGTTAACCAACCTTTCTTTGTAAATTTTCCAATACTTGATTTTCTTGTTTGAAGTCATCTGATTCTATAAGGAAACTTCAAGCGGCATTCGAAATATAAGGAAACTTAGAAAACTGAATAACTGATTTATATAAGGGTAGAGATTTGGTGAAAGAAATCTTGAAGAACCAATGTGGGACAGAGATTGGGGGGGGGGGGCTTTATATAGGCTTCGAGATGATGGTTCAAATTCTTGATTTAATACAATGACGTAAATAAGCTTGATCAGATTTAATGGTTGAGTTGAATGCCGAGGAAGGATTTGGTAGGTTATGATCTTTTGAGGTTTTAAATAAAAATCATATTTAAGGAAAGTGAATCTGATAGAGTTTTCTTAAACCAAGATAGAAATACCAACAATTAAAAAAAATACAATTATAGAGATTTAAGTAAGGAAACATACATTCTGAATTGTTTATAAAGGATTTTCAGTATTGATAAGGTTCATGAAAAACTTAGATTCTGGAAAACTTTTTTAAGGAAAGGAAAATTTTTAGGTTCTGAAAAATTTTGTAAATGAAAGTAAATATTTTTTGGTTCCAAAAAATTTGGTTAAATAAATTGAAAAAAATTTAGGTTTTGGAAAAAAATTGGTTTAGGAAGTGGAAAAAAAATATTATTTTTTTAAGAAGAAAAAAACGTACCCCTCCTATGAAAATTACTTTCTTAATTTAAGGATATAGGTTTCAAAAAAAAGTTAATATGGAATATTGCCTTATAGTTATCATTCCTAAATTTTGTTTAATTTATTCAAATCTATCAAAGGGTAAATATTTTGTAAAAATATCAGCAAGTTGATCTTGAGTTCCAATAAATTAAATAATGATTTATCCATCTAGTGTGTGATCCCTAAGAAAGTGATACCTAATATCTATGTTCTTTGAATGAGAGTGATGTGCATGGTTTTTTCATAGGGAAATGGAAACTGTATTATCACACAATATATGTGTCTTGGTAAAAATCTTGCCACATTTTTTGAGTGTGTGTTGCATCCACAACAGTTGAGCACAACAACTTCCAGCTGCTACATATTCAGCTTCAACATAGGAAAGTTATAATGAGTGTTGCTTCTTGCATGGACAAAAAACCGATGAATCTCTTTAGAAATGAAAATTTTCGGATGTAATTTTTGTATCCATTCTACATCCACCGAAATCGGCATCTGATTTTTTTTAAAACAAAATAATTTTCTTAAGAATAGAAAATTCTTATATATATGGTTCCATTTAAGTAGAAAAAAATTATTTTCATTTCTTTTAAATGAGATTTATTTGGATTATATTGGTATCTTGCACATAAGAATACTGAAAACATTAGGTCTGGACAACTAGATATTAAGTATAATAAACTTTCTATCATACCTCTAAAAGATTTTTGATCTACTAGTTTTCTAGCTTCATCAAGATAAAGAGAATTTTAGGTATCTATTAGAGTGCTTACACTTATATTATTGTTGTATCCATACTTTTTAAGAAGAAATTTAATATACTTATGTTGAGATATATAAGTTCCTTATATTTTTTGAGATATTTTAAAACCAAGAAAAAAATATTAACTCGCCCATCATACTCTTTTCAAACTAGGATTTAATTATATTCACAAATGAATCAGTTGAAGATTAATGAGTTGATATTAATATAATGTCAAAAACATATATTTTTACAATAATTTTTTTTTATTTTTTTTTATAAAAAAACTTGGATCAACAGTTCCCTTAACATAATTTTTTGTAAGAAAAATCATGTAAGTCTATCATAAAATCTCTAGGGACTTTTATAAGTCCATATAAAGATTTGGTAAGTTTAAAACATGTTCAAGATGTTTTGTGTCTTAAAATCTAGGAGGTTGTTCAACATAAACTTCCTCTTGAACATATCCATTAAGAAGAGCACACTTCATGTCCATTTGAAAAAGTTTTAAATTAAATAATGCTACAAATTCTAGTAGAATATGAATATATTCAATTCTAGATATTGGAGTATAGGTTCTTCATAGTCTATTCCTTCTTATTGATTATAGTCTTTAGAAACTAATATAGCTTTATTTTTTACTATGATTCCATTTTCATCACATTTATTTATGAAGACCCATTTTACTCAAATTACAAAATTTTCCTTAGGTATTTTAACCAAGGTACATACTTTGTTCCTTTGGAATTCATTTAGGTCATCTTGCATGAATTTAATCCAATCATCATCACCTAAAGATTCATCAGGGATTTTTGGTTCTAATTAGGAAATAAATGCTAGATGTTATACTTTATTTCTTAAAGAACTTCTAGTACTTAAAGGTTTATTTACATCACCAATGATACTATCACTGTGATGATTATTAAGAAACAATTGATTTGGGTTTTTTAATACCTGTTCATCAATATAAGGTAGAAATTCTTCTGGGGTAAATACTTCAAAAACATTTTCTTGAGTATTTTCATTATTAGAAGAATGTTGTATCAAAGGTTGATAATCTGTTTTTGAAAACACATATGAGGATGTAGGTTGGGGTTGTTTAAAAACAAAAGGACCAGTTTCATAAAATTTAATATGTTCTATTTATTCTACAATACAATAATTTTTATTAAAAACTCTATAATCCTTAGAATTAGTGGAGTATCCTAAGAAAATTACCTCATTCGAATTGAGTGTGAATTTATGTAAGTTATCTTTATTATTCAAGATGAATAATTTTCATCAAAATACTTTGAAGTATGAAAGTCTAGGTTTTCGACCAGTCCACAATTCATAAGGTGTTTTGTTAATAAAAGGTCTCATTAAAACTCAATTTCTAGTATAACAAGAAGTACTAATAGCTTCAGCCCAAAAAATTGTATCAATTGAATATTTACTCAACATGGTTCTAGTTATCTCTGGATGAATTCAGTTTCTTCTTTCAAAATAACCATATTGTTTCGGAGTTCTTGGAGCTGATAAGTTATGAGTAATACATTTCTTACTACAAAAAGTTTCAAAATATGTACTTTGAAATTCTCCTCCATGATCACTATGAATATTTATCAATGGAATGTTTTTCTCATTTTTAACATGGGACATAAAAGTTTTGAAATAAGAAAAGGCTTTATATTTATTTACTAGAAATTAGATCCATGTAAATCTAGTGTAATCATAAACTAAAACAAATACATAGTATTTTCCTCCAATACTTCCAGTTTATTTTGGACTAAAAAGATCCATATGCACTAGCTGTAATGCATTAGAAGTTAAGACTTCACTGATTTATTTAAATCTTGACTTATGTTTCTTTCTATATTGACAAGGATAACAAAATTTTTAAGAATCAAAACTAAGCTCCATTAGATCCTTAACAAGTCTTTTATTTGAGAGTTTTCATAGATTCTTAAGGTTACGTTGTCTTAATATTCTATTCCATAACCAAGATTGATCTTCCATTGCAATAAGGCATGGTTGATCTTGGATCATAAGGTCTTCTAAATTCAGTGTATAACCATTCTCATTCCTATGGGGATATAGAATAAAACCTTCCTTGAAATTGTGTACTAAGAAGTTATCATTCCTAAAATTTACAAGGTAACCTTCATCACATAATTGGATTATGCTAATAATGTTGTGATTAAGACCTTTAACAAATAAAAAATTTGAAATTAAATCTTTTCCAAGAAGAACAATGTTACTTATACCAACAATTTCTCCCTGGGCATTATCTTCAAAGGTTACTTTTCCTCCTTTCATCTTTATAATCTTTTCAAAGAAGTTTTTGTTACTATTCATGTGTCAGGATAATACACTATCCATGTACAATATATTTGTGTCGGTACTTCCTTTATTTTCATTAAAAAAATCGTTAGAATTTTAGAATCCAAACTTTCTTGGATATGGAAATTTGAGAAAGTAAAACTTTAGGAATCCACATTTTCTTTTAAAAATAAGCTTTATGAAATCCAAAATATAGGGTTTTATTTAAATAACTATTTATCCCCCAATGTCCACCACACTAACACTTAGTAAAAAATAGAGCACTTTGGTGAAAAAAATAATTATGACTAAAAACTGGTTTTGAGTGAGTATATCCAAATGTAGAAATATTCCTAAGAGGATGAAGTTTTGAATACATTTTATCAAATTATTTCCTTTTAGAAGTAAAATTTGACAAAAGTTTATTTAAGAAAAAAATTTCATATTTTAGTCTGATGACCAAATTATTATCCTCATAGTCATTAGTTTTAGAATTGGTGTTATCATCTAAAATATTTTTTTTAGAAATAACATTTTCAAGATCCTTAGAAAGTTTTTTTGTCTTAGAATTAATTTATTTATGGTTTTTAGAAACACTTTCAAAGTAAAAAAGTTTTCTAATAAACTTATTTTAAAATATATGATACTTCTTTTGTTAAAACAGAAATTTTAGAATTTTCTTTCTCTAACTTCTTCTTTATTTTACAATTCTCATTCTCAAGTAATTTAGAAAATCTAGAAATGTCTTCAAGTAAAGGTAAGGTATTATCTTCTGATGAAGAATATTATTTATATGAAGATTCAAAATATTCTTCATTTGTAAAATTATCATTTAAAGAAATATTGGTTAAGGATTAAACATTATGTACCTCTTCCATAAGACAATGATTTTCAATAGCTACTCTGGATATAAGACCAATATTATTTTAACAAGAAGACTCATATTCTGAAGATTCTTCTGAATAGTCACCTCCACTGGCACTCGAGGTGTCATTAGCCTTCAAGAAATTCTTATCCTTATATTTGTATAACTTCTTTCTATTCCTTTCAGAATGATTTTCCTTTCTATCTTTTCTCTTTAGCAGAGTATAATCCAGTCAGATATGTCCCGCCCTTTTTCACTCATAATAGGTCACATCAGAATCTTTTTTGTCCTTTCTATCATTATTCATATATCTATACTAATTTTTTTCCCACAATATTGATCATACTTCGAGCAATATTGGATAATTCATTCTTAGATTGTTCAATTTCACTTGATTAAGATATAACAACATATTTCTTAGATTTTGATGTAGTTACCCTTTTTGGAGTCTTGGATTTAGATGTAGTAGTGAAAGCTACACTTCCATTACCATTCTTCTTTTTGTTAAAACCAGCTTCTCTCTTCATTATTGTTTCATTCTAAAGAAGAATTACAAATAAGTCATCAAGAATAATTTTTGATACATTTCTATTCTCATCAATAGATATTTAATTAGATTCCCATTCATTAGGTATGATATCAATTATCTTGTCCACATGAACTTTATCATCAAGACCATTCTCTCTCACAAATTTAATAATATTGAAAATGGTCATAAATATTTGTTGTACTTTGCAAACAGTTTCTCCATAAGGAAATAAAAATCCATGATATTCAGATCTTAACACAACTCTTCTAGTTTCTATCACATTAGAAGTTACAAAATGTTTTTTTAAAAGGTTGGGGCCAAATCCTCAATTTACTATTTTAATGAAAAAACCTCTTTTAGACTGGGTAGAGGGAGACCCATTACATAACCCGAAGGCCCAAGGCCATGTGGCCTAAATACAAGGCTTGAAAGCCCATTTTTTGGCCCAAAGGACCCTTTAGTGAATAGTACTTCTATAGTACCTGCTACAACACCACCGCTACTACAGTACTTGCTACAGTTCCTCCGCCGCTGCTATAGTCAGCCGCTTCATAAGAAGATATTTTACTATATATATTCCTAGTCATAGAACACAAAAGAGTATTGCATACCTTTTTGTTTAATTGATATTCATATTTTTCCTAGTTGGTGAAGGTTCTAAATTGCTTTTGTGGAATTTTTTAATATCCAGTAATCATAAATTTGTTTTTGACTCTAATGTTAAAAATAAATGTATTCATCCTATATCTCCAGTACTCATAATCATTACCATGAAATATTGGTGGTCTGGTAGTATTTAAGTTGTCTATAGAACCGAAATTCATACCTTCCATTCTATAAGAAAATGATTTTCTATAAAACTTGTTAATAGAAAATGTTTATAAACAAATATATAAATCTTTAAGCAAGAAAAGTTATGTAGGAAAAGTTGATCAAGAAAAACTTGAGCAAAAAAACTTATATGCGGGTATAATTATTTCAAAGACCTCCTCTGATACCAATTGTAGGATCAAAATAGAATATGTAGATGCTAAATTATAAGAGGTGGTGAATTGTAAGTTTAAAATATTTCTCTTTTAACCTTAAGTAAATATTTGAATAACAAAGTTAAATAAGGTAAATTCAAAAACCCTTTTGGTTATTACTTAAAGGGATAATTTGAAGGGCCCAGGTCCAATTATAAGAAACCTAAACTTAATCAAGTTAAACTTAAGGAAACCTAAGTAGGTTTACCTTAGAGAAATATTATACCTTAAAGTGTACTGAATCTTATTTATATCAGAGTTAAAAAAGTATAAGAAATTATAATAAATTTATACATTGTTTATTTAAAAAAATAGAGCCAAAATAAAACTTGTAACAATAAACAAGTAAACAAGTAAACAAGTAAACAAGTAAACAAGTAAACAAGTAAACAAGTAAACAAGTAAACAAGTAGAAAATATTTTAACTCAAATAGAAGGGTATCCAACCACCTTGGATAAATGTACCTTGATTTATTCTTTCAAGAAATTATATCTTACCCACACGAGGGTAATGCCTCGATAAAAATACCGAAGTCTGTCTTACTATCCCCACATGCCCTTGAACTTTAAGGTAGTTGGCACCTCTTTCCTCCTATTCAAGAAAGCCCTATAACTTTAAGGTAGTCAAAAACTCAATCTTCCTATCCCCAGAAGTCCATGATTGTATTCAGCAAAAATCGGAGCTGCACTAAGAAAGTTGAACAAGGTGTTCATGGCTGAACAAGAAGTTCATGGAACACACAAAGCATGAGAGTATCTCTCTCTAGAAATCACTTCACATCATCACAACTTGTAATCTTTAGATTGATCAATCGATTGATAATGGGATCATTCAAATGAGCTCCTATTTATAGGAAAAACATCAACGGTCAGATCCCACCCCATACAGTTATATTTTTCCTTGAATCACAGAGGGACATGTACACATGTCACTCAACCAGCATATAGTTAGAAACAAATTTTATGAAATCTTTTTATACAGGAAGAACATGTTTAAGGAAAATTTTATCATGTAAGAATAACATTCTTAGGTTTAAGTAAAATCGGATCTGATAAAGTTGGAATAATTATTTAAGGAATTTAAATAACTAAAAGGAAAACTTTTAATCAGATTTGTAAGGATGTGAAAAATTGAGTCTAGAAAAAAATTGATATTTAGATTCTGTTTTTCAAAGAATTTGGAGTCTGAATTCTATATCATTCAGAGTCTGAATTATGAGGAATTTAGAGTTTGAATTATGAGGAACTCGATGTTCAAATTCTAAGTAATTTGGTTTCTGAATTCTAAGGAATAAGAAGTCTGAATTATAAGGAATTCAGAGTCTGAATTCATAGGAATTTGGAGTATGAATTCCTGAGAATTCAGAGTCTAAATTTTAGTGAATTCAGAGTCTGGAAATAGAGAATTCAGAATCTAAAAATGGAAAATTAGGTAGACAAGGAAATCTAATATTCTGAGGTTTTTGATAAGATCCTAATTTTAGAATTAATAAAATTATTATACTTGGTTTTAAGAATACATTGAAGAAGAAATTAAAAACCAAGGTAAGGATAAAAAATTTTATAGAGAAAGAAAAGTTTCTTTAATAAAATAATTCTTAGAGAAAGATAATTTTCCTTAAGAAAATGTGTTTTTAATTTTCATAACATAGAGGAATGGAAAATTCCTAAGGAAACCTAATTGATTCAAAATAAACCTCATAATAATTTAGCCCAAGGTATAGGTTACGGAATGTGGATCTATTTTATGTTTATCATATCATTCATCAACTCCATGGAATACAGGAAATTCAATAAAAAATAATATAAAATATTTATAGGGTTCAGTTCTAAGTCCCACTACTTACCTTGATTTATTTTTCCCAAAATCATAGACTCTTCACTATAATAATTGTGACTAAAATGGGTTTTGTGATTCTCATAGTTTCACATTTCGAGTCTCGTTGGACTTATAAATGTATAATTTTATCAAGAAAACCATCATGAACTTCTCACAATATTTATGGAGTCTCCATGTGATCTGCTAGTATACCCTGATCTACATAGGTTCTATGGAGTCCCACTATATATATTTATATTAATGTTTTTATTTTAATTTCATCATGGTTGTAGATCAATAACTATGTGAAATATTACTATGAATTAATGTAATTGAACTCTTTATAATCAACAACATATTCTTCGAATCCATATTGATCATTAAGAAATAATTTCATATCATTCACTACTTGAAACAAATATTCATATATCTTAAAAACATATTCATTAAGATACCCCACTCAATGAGAATCTTTGATATTCAAATATAGTATATCCTAATTATTCATTATGTTCTTTGACACTAGTAGAATAAAAAATAAAACTAGGTTAATGTGGCTTGGTTTTATTTATATTGATATTTTACAATAAATGTTGATGTAAGAATATATTATACTTCCTCAAAACGTGATACATAGATGAACTAACTACCATTATAGCATCAAATAATTATTCTTACTATTTTTCTTCTTAAGGTTTCTTCTAAAACCAAATAGTCTACATATCATAGATACTGATGTCATAAACACTTATTGTCTTGGTAAATTTTTCTTATTATACTCAGGTCAATAAGAATTATTCATATTAATTAGGAATTTAAACTGTTAAAATTAAATTTTGTTCCCTCGATCATATTTATTTTATGATCTTTTTCAAAAAAGAATTTTCTTATGATCTTTAGTAGTATTTTTCCTTCAATGGTTTTCTCCTGGGAACTTCAAAAAAAAACCCATACTATATTATTCCAATTTTATATTCTCATTCCTCTTGGATGTAAATTTGATATTACACATTGTTCAAGAATGAAATATATCTCCTTTATCATCTTTATTTATTCATATAAAAATAAATCAACTTAAATATCGTGTAATCATTCGACATAGTTATCTAACAAGTCAAAAAATAATCTATGAATTCAATCATTTTTCATGTTCTCACAAAAATATTATCTAGATACATATATATGAGCATTAAATAGTTCTTTTTTCCTTTATCATTTGGTTAAAAAAATATTCATCTCAACTCGATCTCAATCAAATATATCATCCACAAAATTTTTCAATAATTTCACATGCCCTATCTAATTTTCCACATATTTTTTAGAATCATTGAGACAAAACATGGAATGAATTATAATGTTGCTCATGATCTTCTATAATAATTGAATGTATTCATGAAAAATTATTCAGTTATGTTTTTGATAGAATACGATTGTGTGTACATCATTCACTATTATTTGGTAAGAAATTAGTATAATGAACTAACTAGTATGAAATGTTTTTCTTCTTCCCAATATGTTTAAATGCAGGAAAGTGGAACTGTATGAATGTATCTATATTTCTAACACAAATCATCCATGCGTTAAGAATTATCACCATTAGATTGGTTGGATTAAACTGAATAAGAATTTAATTAACTCCAAAATAAAATCATATCACAATGCATGATTAATTTTAGGTGATCAATAAGATCATTCAGATCACTAAAGATGATTAGGTTAATTACTAGGGGACATGTCATTTAGTAAAAATCAAAATAGTAAATAAATCAAGGACATAACTTGATGAAGTCCCGATTTCAGTCTTCATCTAGGTGGTTGATCATTAATTATTGTCTGCCTTTCTACAAAGAAGAGACTCACGATAGGTCCTTGTTTGTATGTGAGTTATTCCCATCACCATAAAATTGATCAATCATCACCGTTCAGTAAATAATAAATACTTAATGAAGCTGAAGTTCATTTAATTTAGTTGTTAATATTTTTATGTGTTTGATCGATACACTCAAAATATATTTGCATAGTATCTTGAAGCCTCACGTTAACTGATAATTTATTCTTGATGTCGACCAGACACTCACGTTCATTTCTAGATCATCAAATTAGATTTTTGTTCATTAAAAAATTAATATTCTAATGTTAGGTCCATATTAGGTGGTATTTTAGGTACTATTCATCAATTTGGTTCTGAGGAAGTCAGATCATAAATATCTTTTTTCAACCACAATATGCAGGAAATCCGACTAGATGATGGTAGATGAGGGGAAATGTGTTTTTTTCTAGTTTAATACATATGAATATAAGAATAATAAATATTTTCTAATGAGTTACCATCCCAAATAGATTATCCATTTTTATAAGAATATTTTAATAAATGTACATGTTGAACCATCCTATTGACCCTAGACCTATGGTCGACACCCAAATATAATCATTGACCTCTCTCATAGGCCACACCACCCTAGATGGAAAAACATTCATCATGAAAATGTGAATATGAGTACCCATTCCGTTTTATACACTTGAAACCATAATTTTGATTAAACTATTCTAATGTGAGCTTGAGTTAGATGTTGTTGACCCTAGTACCCACCTATGCTATGGATGTAATTGGTACTGCAATTTCCCTACTGATAGCCTAAATTTTTGAGTATATCAATATTAAACAAATTTTAAAATATTATGTGTTAAATGAATACTCCATTTAATAAAATAGAAAACATCCCAAAAAACTCTTTATTTAATACAAATATATCAAAAATGAATCATAAAAAAAAGTAACATATTTTTTCGTGGTCTTTATAAAAATATTTATCATCCAAATAAAACATATCATTAAAATATATTTCAAAAGGATAGATCCATATTCTATTTTCATTTCCAACCCATTCATAATTAATATATAATATGATGTGTTTTCATGCAGCATCATTAGTATATATCTTGTTCAATTAATGTTAGTTCACCAATCATAAATTCTATTATGTGGATACTCAATTTTGTTACCCATATCATTATAATTGATTGATGAATTTTTTATTCACAACACATATATTCAATAATACTAGATAAAATAAAATTTGTATAAATATTTTTAACATGATGCTGTGTTTTTTTTCATTATTGTGAATAACCAAAATCTTGTAAATGAAATTTTGGATATTTTAAGCATGGGTTGAAATGAATGATAATTTAATTAATTGATATTTTATATCAGTATTCTTATATTAAATTTAAGATAAATCTACATGTGATGATTGACTTCATCAGGAGATGATATGATTCTCTGTATTCTTTAGAAGATGATGATGAATTTTCTGATGATGTTTCTACTATTCCCTAAGAAAACATAATTTGGTTGTTTGATTGTAAAAACATCATGGGTAAATATTTTTTTATACTTGAGGATCAGAGAAAAATATGTATATTTATCATTCGAAATTATTATGTTCAATTTTATTATGTGAAACATCTCTTTGGTGAGAGTGAATAAAATCAGTTAAAGTAATTTATTTCAGAGTTCCTTTTAAAGAACTATTAGAGATTTATGTTTTCATTTTAATGATCTATATTATTCCACATTGTATTCATTATTTTTGAGCTATTAAGATATTTTGGTATTTCTAGGTTAGGAATACATTTTATTATCTAATCATTTATAATCAATAGTGTATGTGGAGAAGATTACATTGTTTTTTATAATCATCTTAACTAAGATCTTATTGTGATAGGAATAATTATACACCTTCTACAAGATTTATTGTCAAGTGTTTTCAAAGAGAGGAAGAAAATGTTCCTTGAATATCTTTAAAATATCCTCCTTACACATTTGATAAATTTTTGAATTTAAATTAATAGTAAATATAAATTTTTTGTTGTTAATCAGAACTACATTTTTTGTTTGAAATTTTTATTGTATTTAAATTTTATTTCAAACAATGTTTGTAAACTTTAAAACATTTAATGAATATATAAAAATATGAATTAACGTTGTTTCTATTTTCTTAATTATTTTTGTTACCTTTCAACTGGTTAAACACCATTGAAATTTCTATTACACTTGAATAAATTTTGATTTGTTCACATGATAAAATTTATAATCAACATAATCATTGAGGTGGATAAAATATGTGGGTTGATTTTTAGTTTACAATTAAACCACTCTTAGTTTTCAACCTTTAAATTCTAGGGCTATATAGCCAAAAAAAATATTATAAGAATAAGTAATTAGAATTTATGTCTTCTAGAAAAAATATAATCTGACGTAGAAAAATTAGTTATTCAGAAAAAAAATTTATGAGAAGGGTGATACAGGAAACAATATTTCTCATCTTTTATGAAAGAGACACTATCAAATTATAGACATAGATTTCAGTGTGAAATTTTCTAAAATTACTAGGATTAAAATAATATAAATCATTCATGTGATTTGGGATTGATATAATTATTATGTTTTCAAATTTGATATAATGCAATATTTTCTTAATGAAACATATTATAAGGCGATCAATAGTGATCAATACGAATGGTTTATCAATAAAAATGATGTTTCTGCAATTTAAAATAATAATAATGATTTTTATGGTATTGAAAACTCATCATAAAAACAAAATTAAATATATAAAAATATCATAAAGAGAATGCACCATAATAATGAAAATGTGTATTCTTATCACTATATCATAGGAGTCAATAAAATTCACTCATATTGATTAATTAATTCAATATCTTAAAATTTTTAAGATAAAAGTAGATGTTTTTTGTAATTTTCATCCCAATAGAGGAAACAATTTAAGATTCATATGATTTTATAGATACTATTCATTTAGGTTTTCATGTAATAAATAACTTTGGTACTATATTCATCTACTAATAAAATTATGCACATAAATAGTTGAAAAATATTTTCCTACAAGAATAAAGTGTGGCCTACACTCTATTAGGACATGGTATAAAAATGTACATAAATAAAGATGAATAGAGTTTAGATATAACGGAGTTCGAAATTATTATTTTTATCCAACTATATTAAAGAAATATAATACTAAACATTATTCTTTATATTATATAATTTTTTTGATTCCAAATAAATCTTAAGGAATCACATCTTGTAGAAGTGAAGAAATTGTTTCACTGTATCAAATGAATTATTTACTATGTATTGAGGTGTGAGAGAAACATTTCATTATCCTTTAATATATATTACAATTAATACTGGGTATAATATTATGGATGTCATAATTCTATTTCTCATGGGGTATTATTTATTGGACAATGGTACATTTCATATAACAATAAGAATAAAAATTCATTCTACCATAGCTAAAATGATGTTTTATTTTTTGTAACATTATAATAAATTATTAAAATTATTTGGGTGATGATGTATATTAAAAAATAAATATGAATATATCATACAATTTTATGAATTAGAGTTGAAATGAAATATAAATTAAAATATCAATATATTTTATATAATATATTAGGTAAATAAAATTGAGATAAAGTGCCTATTCATCAAGGATAAGGTTAAATGTTGTGAGATTTCATTAATGTATTATTTATATAAGTTTTTGTTAAAATTTATCTTAAAAAATCCCTAAAAAATTATTCCACATAGATCATGAGAGTGTCATTATGAGTATATTAAAAATTAAAATCCTATTATTTTTTCATGATAATTTTACCTATTTCATTCTATTAAATTTACTGACTAAGGTGGTAATATAAAAGGATCCCTTTATATAAATTAGTGTTATTTTCGTTTAATTTACTTGTGATATTGAATGTGGAGATATGAAATATTAGTAAGTTGAAAATTGGTTCTTGTAGGATATCTCTAATGATGATTCATATATATCAAACAGATACCAAAGTAGATATTGAAGAAAAATTTGGTCTTGGGAATGATAGTAAAATTTTGATATTATAGAAACCTCACATGAGGATAATGGGAAATGAGGTAGATGTGGGTTGATAAAAATTGAGATATGGTCAATATAATAATATTCTTTACACTGAGTGGTGGGATAAATATAAAAAAATCATTTTAAAATATAGGTTTGTGTTTATATATCATTCATAATAGATGAATTATAGGCCCTATTTATTTTTATTGTTCATTCATAATAATGAAAAGTATTCTAATGTTTTATTTATTATAAAAATGTTCATCAATGAGTTGGATACCAATTACAACATGTATTTCATGAAGAGTAATGATGATTTTATAAGGAATATCAAAACAGAACATAATGGGTGATGATTACAATGTAATAAGTAGACGTTCGATGAATGATTTAATTGTAAATAACAAAATCATGCCATAATATTTTTTATTTTTCCATGAAAGATTTTTAGTAGTTAAATAAATCACTTTAATGAAATTGATTCATTACATAACAAAATGAGTCACACCATAAATATTTTATCAATAAATTTTAAGAATATAATCATGTTCTGATGTATAGGATGTAAAAAAATTGGTCTCACACCATTTTTAAAAGTTAATGAAGTCATGATACAATTTGGTGTATGAAGATATAACCAAAAAATACTCATCATAGAGAGTAAGACCAATAAATATATAATTATTCACTACATATATTATTTTAATGTGATCAAGAAACAATGTTTTTGATCTAAATACAATGGTGTTCAGTGTGATTTATGAATCACATTTATATTCTAAGGGATTTTAATTGGGTATTGTTTACTAAAATATCACACCGGAAACAAGGGCACATGAAATAACACCTATAAATTATATAACATCACATAGAATATTCTATGACAATGTGTGATGAAAATATTAATAAACACTATGATATCATCCCACCCATTCTAGTAATATTTTATCTTAGATTGAGGAGAAAAAAAATTCTACAAACATGATAAAAATTCTAGAGGTGGTTGTGGAAGTTAATAAATATTCATCAAATTTTTGATGCATTTTTTTTCTAAAGTATTTTTTTTCTATATAATAATTTTTTTCCATTTATTTATTCCTTATAAGATTATAGTGTTAGTAGTGTGATCACAATATATGGGTACCAATGATTAACCACATGGTAAAAGGTTTAGTGAACCTTACAAAAATTCCAAGGATGTGTTTATTTTTTCTTCATATATCATTCATAATCTCATAATCATCACTATGATCTAGTCACACTAATTGATGATTTAAAAATCATGGTTTGGTATTTTCCATTTCCAGTAATCACTTATGCATTCCCCATCTTTGTAGTGGTATGATCTTTCATTTTCCTGTCATAAATCTCAAAAATCTAACCATAAATACAATTTATGATAAAAAGAATCAATTAGAATATTATCAATACATTACTTAGATAGAAGTTATTCTAATTTAATTACATTAATTACTATTAAATCATTGTGATATGTGAATTTAATACAATATTTAATTAATATAAAATAAGATAATAAATTGGATAATATTCTGATTGAATTATCAAATAGGAAACACTAGTACATAAAAGGGTTCATTTTTCCTCACTTTATCATTCTCTAATGAATATTTAAATTCAACTAGAAACCTATATATTGAGATAATCCTTTAATAATAAAATCTATGTAAATTTATTAATTATACTAATTCATTGATAATAATTTGTCAAAAAATATATTTAGCTTCATTTTTTTAAATAACATCTTGAAACTATTAATGATAACATCAAACAGTAATAATTTTTTTTTCAAAATACCAACCAAAGAAGAATATCCCATTCAAAAAAAATTATAAATATTGATATAGAAAACACTTAATGACCAAATTAATTTTTTATGCTAGAAATTATTGTTTATTGAGAAAACATTGGGGGGTTCAAATAATCTATACAGTATAACATACATAATTAAAATAATATCTAATTAATTAACTTCAAATAAAATGAAGTTTAAATTGTAAGAATGGGATATTTTATAGTCATATTAAAAAATTGAATATTAAATAACATGTATCAATGTTTCAGGATCTTTTGATAAATAATCAATGACTCATTGATATATTTTTATCCCTTACTAATCATTATATCTCATTATTATCTTTTTTACCATATTTTACTCGAATTTCCTTTACATTTATATATCTAGAAGGGAACAATGTGTGATGAAATATAGAAAGGAAATGTTTTTTATATAATATATAAATATAATTTCTAGTGACATTAATACTTTGGATTCTATGAGTTTATTTTACAATTTAGATGAAATGTATAATCCGGTAAAAAATATAAATTGTTTTTTATATTTTAAGTATGTATCCTAGTATCGTTGAAAGATATGTACTTATATAACAAAATATGAATGTGTGGGGTGGGATTATCGGTATAAATTATAAAGTATACGAAGATAAAAATTTATCAATAGATGAATGTAATGTAGAAACCGTAATAAACTTACAACATTTAAATTATTTATTAATGAAATTAAAGGATTAAAATTTGTTACTTCATGTGATTATAAGGGCAATGTTTTTTTAACAAAGGGGAAGAATCAACTATCTATTTATCTCAATGAATATGAAAGTTGAGTAGGATATTTAATAATTTCTGTGGAGGTGAAAGTTATTTCAAAAAAGGAATGAATAATTTTCTGAAAAAAATTTTAGATTAAAACTAAAATTGGATAATGTGAATATAATTAAATGTTCTATATGCAATATGAGTTCTTAATGATAATAAATAAAAGAAGTTAGGTAATATAGATGATAAAATATAATGAAAAAATAGTAACCTATACTACAATATACAGGGGATCCAATAATGTATTCACAAGTGTTCATAGAAAAAGGGAAATGAATAATTTTTGGTTAATTAAATATTATTCTCAAGTATAATTATTTTTTAAAAAATATTTTTATATTGACATGTGTATATATATATATATTATTTTGGGTTGTCTCTATAATGAAAGTGAATAATGATTAAATAAATTAATATGATTCCTAAATTAGGTGAAGAATTAATATGAGGAATCAACGAGATTAATGCATATATTATAAAAGGGAATATAACACTATATATTGAAAATATATATAAATAAACGTAGAAATATAGAATCTATATCCTAGGTATGTACATTAAATATTGAAATATAACCTGAATATTTTACCTAATGAATGGAATCTTATAATGAATGTTTTGTTTCAATTATTTCATCAAATTTGCATGGTAGTATCTATGTTTTAATGATATTTTAATTAATTTTTATAATTAATTTAGATAATTTTGTAAGGAATAATTTTAATAGAAAATAAAAAATCTCCTTTAGTGTTTTTATTATTTATTTTTTCCATATTTTTATTGAATTGAGATTGTTGGGAAATTATTTTGTTATTCACAAATGATTTTTTTGTGGGTTTTCAAATATAGAATATTTCAATTTAGAAATATGTATGATAATTTATATATAAATGAATTAATTATATAATTATTTTCCATGTTTATTCTATCAATCCATGATGTAAACTACTATCTTAGAAAATTGAATTTTGGTTGACAGAATGGAATTATTAAAGAGCATTGAGAATTAGTATGGAAAAATGGTGGAGAAAGTTAAAACATTTATTATTCTAGTAAACTATGTGGGTATCATAATATTAAATATTCATATGTTTATACATATTATAATCCAATATCAAAGTTTAACCATTTCATCATCATAATTAATATTTTAGTAAGATATTTAAAACATTTATTTCTCACTTTAGTGACACATGGTCATGGATATTTAGAAAAAAAGAAACATGATATTAAATAATTTGAAGTATGATAAAGGTATTTTACAAAATTATTAAAGTTGGTAAACTGATGAATTATTTTCAATAAAAAATTTCATAACTCAGTTCAAATCTTATTTTTTACCCTTCTCTCTCTAAAGGCATAAATTAAGGTTTTTCCACTTTTTTGCATGATTCTGTGAAAAATTTAACTTGGGACACTTTATAAACAATATTTTCGTTGTTCAATTATTATTATTAGAAAATTCCATACAAGGATACACACAGTGGAAATTATAAATGGGATAAATATGATTCAAAATATTGAAGGTTAGTTTCTCAAATCACTATAGTAATAAGAGTTTATTAAAAAATTGAATGGTATAGTCCTTCAAGAAAAAGGTTATGTGTAATTTTTAAAATCATTCCTTACAAAATTAATTTTTTTATTCACATGGATTAAAAAATATCATCTAAAGTGGAAGATTTTATTATAGGTAGGATGATATCATTCTATTGAGATCATAATTTGAATCCTTGTTATAATTTCAATAATGTGGTTCTCAATAGATGGTTATTCTTCATTCCTTAAACAATTATAATTTTATTTTTTTAATTATTGTGATTTTAAATTATTTTATTTTTATAGTCTTTATAAAATCATCATATGATTTTCGTTGTTAAAATTTTTGAATTTCTATTTTTTTGATAAAAATTAAATTTAGTATTTTGAAGAAACGATAAATTCTAAATTTTTTAAAATAATTGAATTTGATTTAGGAGAACTAATATGATTTTTATAAATATATGTGTTATTATTAAAATATAAATCTTTTATTTTTCTTTGAATTATGGATTATGTATTAATTATATCATGATTTTTTATATTGAACATGATAATTCATTTCACGAATTAAAAAATATTAAATTAAATAAATGAAACCTAGATTTGAAAAATAACCATTACACGTCAAAAAATAGTCAAACATGATAGAAAATACTCATTCACTGTAGGGATAACATGGATGGATTGTTTAAATATTTGAAATATAGAAAATTTTTGTTAATTAATTTGCATACAATTGACTAGATGGCGAAACACGCTTGGTGATGCTACAAATATAGACATGTATTGTTTTGTAGTAACTGATTGGTTTATATGAACTATTTTTTAGAAACTATTATTTATATAGTGCTTCAATAATTTAAAGATAATATTTATTATATTTTTTGGAATAAATAACATATATAAATACCTAAATGTTATTAGTATAAATCCTTATGAGTGTTGTGGTACTCCCCATAGGACACTTATCTTGGTGACTATATTAATTTCTCTAGTCATGATATATGAAAGGGGGAATATATCATGTGTCATTGTGATGATTCATATGATACACATCATAAGACAAGTGATTATGGTGATAGATTTTATTGTTAATTATTATATTATCTATGGGGATAATCTATACTCAATGGATATGTTTCTATATGTATATTTATGTATTATTAAAAATAATTTTTTATCTTTCATCTATATCTTAGTCAATCATTTCATATTTATTTTTTAATTAATTTTATATAAAAAATAATAATATCAAATTTTAAAACATTTATTTTTGTTTTTAAATAATATTCCCCAAATATGGAGTGTTACCCCTAAACAATATTTTTAAAATTTAGAGATCAACAGAGGTGCTTGAGGGATTCTAAAACACATGAAACTGTAAGAAAGTTCTCATCTAAATATGGAAATAAAAAAAATAATATTATAATTTATTTTTTAATATTTATTATCATGACATATTTTTTTCTTGGAGAATATGATGCTCATTACTCAATCAGAAACTACAAAAATGAGTATCTGACCTATTATAATAAAAACATGAGTGCCATAGAGCATATGAATGAAAGGAAAATTTAGTATCTTTTAAAGATTATTTATGAATACTGGTGGTTTACATAATAATTGTTTCATATGAGAATTATGTTTATAAATTATTGAAATTGAGTATTTAATAATCATAAAAATTTTATTTTTAATAATAATTTCATTACCATGGAATGGTTTTAGAAATTATCTACCACTTTGTTTAATTTTTTTTCTTTAAAATGAATTTTGAAGAAATTATTTGGTGCTTTCTTTGGACCTTAAACTATGAAGGGACTAAATTTCAAGAATTTGAATATGGAAAATTATATATATAGATTCCCATTAATTGATTATATTGAATGTTTTCAATTAGTAGAGATGATATTTTTTCATATCTTATCATTAGATATTAGATATTTTATAATTATAAGATTAGTAATTAAAAGAAAAAATTTATATAATAAATGAGAAATGGAAATTTTAAGCATTCCAAAACACATGTTTTCATTAAAATAGGTCACTCAGAAACACATAGAGGGCATGGATCCAGAGTGACCAAAGGAGGTGAATTGAGTCTCTATGTTTATGAGGACAAACCCCAATTTATTTTAAATATTAGTTATATACTTGATGTTATATAATATTAATAATGGAATAGATAAATGTCACAGTTCATTAATATGAATAGAATATCAATTATAGAGTACTCAAATACATTCTTTTGGAATATACTCATTAGTGATATTAGATTGAAATTGAAGAATTCTATCTTGATGATTTAATACATATTGTGTTTTAAATAATTTTTAGTTAATTATTTTGCTAAAGGATATTAAAACTAAATATGTATCAAGAGTTATTGGAGTTGGAGGATGTAAATTTTATATTATTAGAGTGAAAACCATGTTTTATACAGTAGTTCCTTTTAAACTATTTCCAATATCGAATGACCACCTAGAGGATAGATGATTCAAAATTCAGTGTATGAAAAATATTATGTATAATTTCATTTATCTTAACTGACCTTCCTCTGATGCACTAATAAAGAGGTCAAATATTCTAGAAGAGGACATGATATAATGATTGATTATATTTACCATAATACATTGACTAAATAGTGGAAATTTGTTTTCTAGTAGACATAAATAGAAGAAAAAGAATAATTAACCAGGATAAAGTTTGAAGATGTAATTATGTTCTTGATCATCTCAAGGAATAAGATACCACTGGGTGTCTAGTTTTGGACCATAATTTATTTGAAGAGGGATTTTTCCAATGTGATTATAATAAATAATAAGTATTGAATGTTTGGAAACATGCTAAAATATTGTACATAGTTATTTTCTGAATCTATTTTTATATTGAACCCACTTGAGGATGAAGAATTATTTGTCTTCAACTCATGTGTAGAATGTATTTTATGTTTCTTGAGATTTTTTTGGATTTATTTGATATTCCATTAGAATATTTCAAGTGGTTATGAGCTATTTTGAAGAAAATATGAATTCTGTTTCATGGTTAAAATCTAAGTATATCCTAAATACATATGATTATTTTTAATCTATACTCAGTAAAAAATATATAGAGAAGGGGAAATAATTTCCATTTAAATTTATAAGTAACTATGTCTAGGGAGTTAAATTTGGAAAAATCCATGAAAGTGTAAGAGTAAGTATTCTTAATAAATAAGGTCCAATGTAGATAGATGGACTAGGAAAGTTAAAAGTACCTCCAATACTATCTATATACATAAGATTAAATATGATAAGAGTATCTATAATGCTATATAATTATTATAATGTGAAAAAGTAAATCTGACCAGAAACATGAAAATTGATAAATGGAAAACACCGTCCCAGTATATGCAAGAGTCATTTCCAAGATATAAAACTTAAATT
This sequence comes from Viscum album, assembly GCA_963277665.1. NCBI lineage: Eukaryota > Viridiplantae > Streptophyta > Magnoliopsida > Santalales > Viscaceae > Viscum > Viscum album. Next base: position 1,146,768,761 of record OY728156.1, read on the forward strand.
ATGAGTTATACAATGATATTTAAGGTTTTCATATATGGATTAAATTGATAATTTCAAAATTTTTAATAATGTTATGAGGTATAAAATACTTATATAATAATAAATGATATGTACAAATCAATGTGAGTGTATTTCATGGGATATGAAATTATAATGATTTTGTTCTCAACTTGAATGAAATAAATTCCAAGTTTAATGTAATAATGATGAATGATGTTATTATATTCAATGATTTAGAATGGTAAAAAAGAATTAAATTCCATGATGTGATGAGTAGGATCACTAAGTAATGCTATTAGAGGAGGGAAACATGTTGATGATTTTTTTGGAACGAGGCTTTCAGAAACACCAATTGAAAAAATTCCAAATTATAATCCATGTATAAGGTTATGTTTCTGGAAGTATCCGTGACATGATAGGATATTACATTATTAAATGATTACAATACCTAAATAAACCCACATCCTGATAAATGAAATCACACCATTTAATCATTATTTTATGTTTTCCATTCATAAATAGTGTTCCAAATACATGTGAAATTTTTGGAAGATTCAATAACAATATTTATCCAAATAATTATTTATGATCATAGGTATGAAAAATTTGGATAGTTTTTCATAAAAATTTCTGTATTCTTTGAATGATATTGTTTATTATTTTACATATATTATTGAATTACATAAGGATGATTATAATAAAATTACTATATTTGAATATTGGTTATGTGTTCTAAATTTTAATATTGTGAATAAAATTGGATGTAATAGATAAATAAATTTGGAATGTTGAGAGAGGGATCATGATACCACAATATATGGTATATTTACATATTAAAATCTGGAAAATAAATTAACATGATTTAGAATACATTAATAAGATAAAGAGGATTGTCATGTACTGAGAACATGGTAATAATTATGAAAAATTATCAGGATTAATGAGTTTCTTATTGACATTATATTATGAAATTTGGATGACTATTATAAAAAAAATATGATCACAATTGTGTCTCACACTGGTATTGTTGGTCTTTTCAATGTACTATTTCTATATGGATTATGACATTTCTTGTTTTTCTAAGTATGTTTGGTGAGTGAATTTGTGTGAGGTTAAATTTGATTCACTTTTACATAGGCAATTATTTAGAATAAATTTAGAGTTATGTGTGTGTGGAAAAAATCCACCATACACTGAGTGAATAATCATTAATCTTGTTGAAAAACCTTTTGATCGAACATGTTAAATTAATTTTAATTTTTTTTAAATTATGTGTATAAAAAATATGTATTTAATAATAATGATACTGATAATGATTTTGAAAAATTAAAAAATAATCCTTCACCCACTCTTAGACTTTATCAATACCCAAGTGATCCGAACAATTTGGTTTAGATCCTAGGTTTTATATTGGTGAAATTTGTTTAATACTTTTATGTATTAACACAACTAATTAAATTGAAAAGTGGTAAAGACATTAAATGTAGTTAGTTTTTATATTAGGTTGTAAATTATAGTAATATGTATTATCCCTTTTAATTTTTTCTTAGTATTTTAAATAATGGTATATAGTACTGAGTGAGATTTATGAATAGTCATTTTTTGATTAAAATAATATTGAATGTGATGAATGTTTATAAATTATTTTCTAAACTATTTATTTGGGAATGAAATAATAAAAATCATGGAAATAAAATATAAAAATAAAATCTATGAAAATAGACATTGTTTTTAAGAAGTAAACAAGAAAGTGACATAATATTGATTAAAAATTAGTAAAAAATAATTTGAAGACTTTAAAATGAATGAATATGAATTAGTTAATGAATTAATTTATAGAGAAAAGTATATTGTTACCTCTATATAATTGTTTGGGGACACTTCTTAAGATTATAATATATTGATGAAACATATGATAATTTTACCATACATTATTGATAAAATGTTCTCAACAGTTCAATATAATAGTCTTGATTACATTAACATTTATGAGATTCATAATAATATCATTAATTATGAGAGAACAAGTTGATGAGATATAAAATTAATGTTAATGAAAGATAATAAAATTTACTTTAAGGATTTTTAAAACATAATGATTGAATATGAGAATATTAATTTTGAAATAGAAAATACTATAGGGGATTTTATTATGAGCCACTTTTTATGATAAAAATATTTTTAAAAGGGAATGTTATTTATCAAGGGAAACATTACATTAAATGTTTCAAACATGGAATGACTGGTTAATTCTCTTCAAAGTTACCTTGGATGATTATAAATGAAAATAAATACAATGAATATGGTTAAACATTATTTACTAAAAATAAATAAATCATTAAAAATCAATATTCATAAAAAGGAATGTATAAGGTGACATAAATGTCTTTATGAATAAATTAGTTATCTTTTGAAGGAGTAAGTTAATATATTATTGGGTGACATGATTCAAGGGACACTTATAAGGATTATCAAAAATATCCTGGTAGAAAATGAAATGTATAGTTTGTCTAATTTGATAAAGAATGACTAACAAATAGTGATTTTTAAAATGAAGGAGAATCAACCAAGGATAACAGAATGAGAATGGATATAATGATCCAGTTAATAAATATTCATACATTAAGAGATGAAAATTTAATTCTCACAAATATCTATGATAATAATGATCAAATACAGGTTGAGAAAGAATGGTTTTTATAGAATTTGAGAAGATGAAACATGAGAATAATATGAAAATTAAAATGATCGATGAGATGAATTATACTAATTTGATCATGGATATTTATTTTGAAAATTTAAAAATGATTATTTGTAAAGCAGGTAAGGGAAAAAAAGGAATGATTCCAATATGAATTTAGTATGGTAGTTGTAGAAGTTTTTCAATTTTACCAATATTAAACATAAATTACTACAAATGATAAAGATATTAAAAATCAATTAGAAAATTATATGAGGTCTCTTTCTAAAAAGAAATTTATATTAATTGAACGATCTAGTTACAAAATAATATATGTATTAGTTACAAATTATGATGAAAATTGAAAAAATTCTCAGAGTTGGATAAAGAAAGTTTTTATAAAAATTTCTAAATCTATTACCCAACACCTAAATATGATATCTATAAATATATTCAATGAAAGAAAATCATAGTAATTATTATATTGGATCAACATTTAAACCTATTATACAATATTTTTTCTCTCAAAGGAATAGTTTTTACTTTTTTTCAAGTGTTGTGTGTTTCTCTTATAATAATGTATACATTTTATAGTACAAAATGTCTCTACCCAGAGAAATAAGAGAGTGTGAACAAAGGTGAGATATAAATATTATATAATACATCAATGAGTTAATTTTTTTGAGAAATATATTGATGTAGATAAATTTTTTTGAGCACATCAAGGAATTTTATTGAATATGAAACACTGAATAATAAATCTAAATAAAGTCCCATAGAGTCATACCAACATATTTATATAAATTATTGAAAATAATGAATGGTTAGAACATAAGGGGTTTCAAAACAACATGAATCTAGATTTTAATCCATAATCAAGGACTACAAATATGAGATACCATTGATTATGGATAATGGATACTATTACTATATAATATGTGATTTGAAAACCCTTATAAATATTAAATTGTATGATAATATTTTTATGATTTTTATTAATGATAGTTCAATAATGATCAAATGTGTTGGAGTCACTCAAATTTAAAGAAATCAGATAAGATCTAAAAATTTATTATTTTTTAATTGCTTGAAGCATAATTTTTCATGTTTATATTAACTCTTTGATGATTTAAATTATGTGGCATTCGGAATTTTTTTATTGGTGATAACAAAAAATATGGGTCCATGAAAATAAGTGGTTTGATAAATAATGAAAATTTAGTACATGTCATAGAATCTACAATATATTACATTAAGAGTATTACTAAAACCAAAAATTTGTTTCATAGAAGACCTGGCCATCACAACCAACGTATATGAAAACAATAGTAGATAAGAAGTTATAAGAAATTTTCTATTTTCAAAATAAGAAATTTTTATCAATTGGAAGACATGTAAAAATGAGACTATGATGAGTATAACTTACAAGGGTATTTACATTCCAAATATACAACCATTAGATAAGGTTTACTAAGTTTATTATAGATCCATGACAAATTTTAAAATATGTGGTAAAAAACATGTCATCACATACAATGATTAATAAATTTAAATGAATTGAAATATATTTATTTCATGTAAATACAAATAATTAAACATGATTTAATGCTTCTGAAAGTAAGTTAAAAAAATATTTCAAAATAATATGTTCTAAAAGTTATAGTAATTATTCCATTAAATAATTTCTTGAATATATTTATATACATGAAATTAGACATGATTTTATTTCACCTTGTACTCCTAAAATAAATAAGGAGACTGAAATGAAGAATAAAATTCTGATTGATTCATAAAAACCATACTGAATTGTAATTTCAACTAAAGATACTTATGGATATAAGAAATTATTTTCATACTAGAAATTATACTTTAAAAAATAGTTATTTCAATTAAAAAATTATAGGACAATGAACATTATAATATTTCATTATATCAGTATACCAAAATGTAATTTATGATAAAAAGGGAAGTATCATTTATAATAAATAATAAAACTCCTACAATAAAATGTGTAAAAATATGGCCCATCACTATAATATAGTACTCATATGCATCATACTCATGAAAGTCTGACACGTATACAAGGTAAAATGATATTATAAAGTAAACAATAAAAGCATTAATAGATTTATTATAAAATTGATTTTATTAATATAAATTATTTTATGTGATACAATTATGTGGATATATAGGTATAAAAATTAAAATAGGAATCAGAGCTTTTGAAAAATATAAACGTTGCAATATGATTGTTGAGAATTTGAAAATTATAAAAATAAAATTACCATTATATATAAAAATACTTGATGAAATTAAAATAATCACTTGATAATAACTTCTTTAATACTTAATAATAATTATTATATAAAAATGGATATTAGTGTTATTGTATACTTTTGTATTAGAATAAAAAAACTCAAAAATTAATGGAATTTTTATGTTTTTCTCCAAGTGTATGATTTTGAAATGAAAAATGTTTGTATTTGAAAATTATAATATATATATATATATAATTATTTTGAAAAAAATAGAATTCAAATTTTTAATCACCATGTTGAAATTATCAAATGGTGAATTTATCATAATTTTCTAAGAAATTAAAATTTTTAGGTAAGTAGTAAAATACAGTATGGTTTTATAGTAATTATTATGACCTCGTAAGGAATAAAAAATTACATAACAAGTAACATAAATGACCGATCAACTAGAATGAGTTTATTTTTTAATTTAATATTTTTTATTTAATAAAATTAATTTTATAAAACTATAAAAAATCACCCAAAACCTAAATTATATTTTATGACTTTAAAACAAACTCATTGTGAATAATTATTTTATAAATATTCAATATAATAAACTTTAAAAGGTATTTTATTCTCAAGAAAGTAAAATTGAAATACTATTCCCTACATAAAAATATTGTTTAATAAAATATTGTGGAGACCAAGACTTTTCTAATATTTTATATCCTTGGGTTTGTGGAACATGCATTAAAATTAATTAAAATATCCCCCATAATCCTTATTAATATAAACAAATTCTCCAATTCTTCTCTATTGGAATGTAGTCAAGATTTAATTCCCTATAAATTTCCATCTCAGTAGTCTCTATAATGTTTTTTTATGGATCAGTTATTTTCCTCTCAATATTTATGGTGATTATTTTTAAGTTAGCTTTTACTAATATTTGATATACCTTTTTTATTGAAATGATTCAAATTTATTTTATTTTCAATAAGATTTTTTTTATTTATGTTAATATATTCCTTATTTTTTATCAATGATTGATAAAAATTATCTCTCTTTATAACACCATTACATTCCATTATAATTCTCCAGCATTCTTGTTGAATGAAAAAATCATAAAATTTTGGTAAAGTAAATGTGTGTGTAGTTTCCAAGAAATTAAATATTATTTCATATACAAAAAAGTTGATAAATAATATGAATTATATTCATGTCGTACAAATATATTCATGAAATTATGTTTTCTAATTCTATTTATTTCTAATATTATTCAATTAATCTATCCATGTTTCTCAATTTTTAATTATAATATAATAAATTACAAATAATGTTTTAAAATGTTTTTGGATGATGGTTTTTAGTGATTTATTTTAAAAATTATTATCTTATGGAATTTTTGGAGGAAAAGTTTCTATGTTTTTTATAATTTTTCTGTAAATTATACAAAAAATTGACCATCCAAGTTCTATCCCTAAACAAGCATCCCAAACCCACTTATCTAGGCTCATGAAAGGGTCACATAGTAGAGAAAGACACAAAGAGGGACTTCCAGTGACGTTAGGTCATGAGACCTCGTAGGGGAATTAGTGTCATTTAGAGTATGAGCCTGTGGAATACCCCACACATGTATAGGTCCAGATCCCTAATGGGCTATGGTACCTTGTGCATGTGCAAGTGAAACTGTGAGCCCATCTTCGGTGTATAAATATGAGCTATGGATGTGGCTCATTTTCATTTAACCACACACAAATCCTCTACTCCTTTTCAATGAGGAATTCAAATTTTATTGGAATTGTTCATTTTTTCCAAAATTGTGTTGTTGCACCTTTACCATGTGTTACTTCACTTGGATATTTCCTAATCCACTATCCTTCGTCATCCCTACCATATGACACATGTCACCACAACCTACAATCACCACAAATCCCAATCTCCTACACCAGAAATCTTTAGTTTGATCCATTGGCCACTTATAACATCTAAAAACACATGGGATCACATAAGGAGCTATGGATGACCACCATAAAGGATCTTCCATATTTCATATGGCCATTTAGAGGGCCAGATAAAGAAGGATATCTATCATTGATTCCATTCTCCACTAAACGACTGCTACCCTCCCATGTCTCACCGCCACATTCCATACAAGACGATTCCAACATCAGCCAATATCTACTAAGTATCACATTCCACCATCAAGACAATGGTATATAATGATGTCATTGATCCAACGATACCATATGGAGGAATTTTCCCCTACTATTTTTTTCGTAAGTAAACCACCCTTGAAGGTCATGTGAAGTACAATACACCAATGATGACCCTCTATTCTCCCCAGGAACTCCATTATTTCCACATGAATCTCAGATTCACCTATTTTATTCCACTAATCCACACAAGATTCATAATTTTCTATTCCAATTTAATCCCATACACAATTTGAATCTACCTTTAGAAAATGTAATGTTCATTGTATATGAGGAAGACCAATTATCACCATTCCACTACTAAGAACCACCCCTGCATTTCAATCATGAAGAAGAAACACAACTTCCCCACTCATGAGTCACAACTTCCACTCACTAAACCCATACACAATGAATATTTTCACCATTATCACTACTACCTTGTTGTGGATCCAATGTGAAGAGTGGGTTTGTCACCATGAATAGATACACCCCTAGAAGGATTTGAGCGAGAAAATGATCCAATGGACCTATGGGATCTCACAAAATTCCAATATTTGGAATATGTTTAATATTACAAGGGGAGGGATGAGACTTTAAAAAACACCAGTGATCATGCTAAATAAATATTATATAATAATATATAATGAATAAAAAATATTTGATGTTGGTTGATGACAATTATCGACGTGATACACCATTGTCTAAATGGTGTATGTGCAACATTGGATTGCAATGGTGGATTTTTAATGTTGGATGTGAAATGGTGGATGTGAAAAGGTGAATGTCCAATGTTGGGTCTTATATAATAGTATCCCAACCATAGATATCATCTACAATTTCTATGAAAGTACACCTCAACATTAAAGTTTAGAAACACCTTGGAATTTCTCCAATTCAATATAAAATATATTTGAAAAATATTTTAAATTTCCATTAATATATAACTAAATATAACTATGTGTAATTAATAGGTTATCACCCTCTATAAATACCATGATAAAACTCCACTAGAGAAGGATTGAGGGATGATAAGGGAAAATCCCTAGATGCTACTTGATACTCTCTTTCTATTGCTCATATTTATTTTTTACATTTTCATGACTTTTCCACCATATACCCTCATTGATTCCCTTTTAGTATATTGTTAGACCCTTTTGTGAATATGTTATGGGGCGTAAAACTTATTTAATAAATAATACCTAGTTATTTTATCAAATTATTATATAAAATTATCATATCACCTTTTATTTATTAAAGGATTTTCTATTAATGGTTTAATAATTTTAAAGGGATATGATTGTATTTTCATTTCAAATCTAAATATTCTAAAATATCTTGATTAAGAAAATTTTTCCCCCTTTTAGTGGTTTATTATCATAAAAATTGGGTGATCTAGGGTCCTGTGGTGATGTTTTTAGTGATTACTATATATGTTGGGGGAATAAACAATGGACTAGTTTGGACACGAGGGTAACTCAGATCCAGATTTGGTTTTTCATATTTGATCTGAAGGAGAACCATTATGACTATCACACATTTTATGGAGAATATTCCAAAAAAAGAAATTGTGTGGATATAACTCATTTTCTACAATCCTTAATAAAGTATTAATGGCGAGGCATGATTTTTTATATATTAATTAAAAAAATAATTAAGGAAAGGGATTATAATTTTTGGATCCATGATAGAATTACATAAGGGAATCGATTCCTAAACCAAACAATTTTTCTCTAAGATGATCTTCACCAACCAAGATCTTTTATAAATATTCATTAAAATCTTGTTATTTATTTACATTTTCACTCACGACAACTTGTTTCAAAACACCACTAACTTTAGATGATTTGCTCAAGACTACTAGTACACACTTAAGGGAAAAATAATTATTATTTCTACACGTCATGACTAGTGTGCATCAAAAAATATCATCGTTTTTGGGGTATAGGTTTTAAATAATACCGACAACATGCATGAATGTAACATATAGTGGGAAAATATTTTCTATTAAACTAGATATTGAGAATAATGTGTTAAGTAGAACTCAAAATATAAATCCTAAAAACCATTTTAAACAAATTAAATTATAATACTGATGTGAAACATTTTACGTTCACTCAGTGCCAACAAACCTGAAGTTTAACCCACAAGAAATCTTATAGGGATTTTATGCCCCATATTTTTATAGACAAAATAATCAAAAAACTATTCCTATGAAACAAATTGAATTTGATCTGTGAGTCAATATGATTCTTATATTACAGATGTTTAAAGGCCTTGCAGGAGAAGACCAAGACCTTCACAATGATGAGTTCAACTATGTTTTTTCGAGATTAAATACATGAGGGGTTGCTGATGAACAAGTCACGTGAAGGTTATTTAACTTTTTCACATGATTAAAATCTAAATAGAGGTTGTGAATCCTACTACCTAGATAAATACCTATCTAGGATGATATACAATGAAGTTTCAATCTTTTATTATTTACATCCTCTTGGAGTACCCCAATAATGAAGGGGATATATGTCATTAGAGAATATACTGTGCAAACCATTTGTGAATATTGGGATAGATTAAAAAATATATGTGTAGGATATCCCCACAAAGTTTTTGAAGTTCATCACATCATATAATTCTTCTACTATGGGATACTGGAAAATTATAGAATCATCGTGAATTCATTATGAATAGGAGCATTGATCGATAATGCATCCATGGAATCTAGGACCCAAATCGAGAATCTTTCTTAGAGTTAACAATATTTTGGAACAAAGGGTTTAAATAAAAGAGGAAACTATGTGGTAAAAATATATAAATCATAACCATTGATTCAGAGAAACATGAATAATTAACAATCTTACTAAGGTAGATGGCAGTGAAACAAGTGAATGAGCATCCTACCCTATGTCAGGTAAGTTGTAACTTCGAGACCCCATAACCCCAGGGCCGGTGCATTATTTTTTAAAAATTTCATGATTATAAGTAATAAAATATCAAAGGACTGGTCTATTTACTAGTCTTTTATAACAATATACATAAATAGTTCACTTTTTACATATTTAGAACATAATTCATAGGAAAGGAAAATAATTTTCATCCTTGAACCCATTTAAAAAACATTCATGTTCATAACTAGGTGAGGATAGAACAAAAAAAGGGGTGAACTCAATTTCTAATTAAGGGTTAGTAAATTGGACAAAATAATGAATTGATGAGATTAAATCAACATGTAAATGTAAAACTGATAACACATTCAATTCAAATGATCTAGATATAACATACTCAATATGGAAAGATTAGAAACAAAAAAAATTCTATTTAATCAATAAACTGAGAAAGGAAAGAATCCATATATTTTTTGACACACTAATATTATAGATAATAATAATAGATAAATTATCAATAAATTAAATTCTTAAATATTGTATTTCATGTATCAAGAACATTATCTAAGACCAAAATGGACTTTCACAGGATGGTTTTAGTCTGCGGGCATTCTATTTGGAAATAAACTTAAAGGGTTTGTCACCAACTGATTTTGTCCCATGATACTGTTGACGAATCAAGGGGCTTTCATTAACTGGTCCCCAACCCACTGGGTTTTAATTAAACAGTCCCCAATCCCTATAATAATAGTCTAATTCATTCCTCATATATCAATTAATCAATTTAAAAGATATATTTAAATCAACATATCCCATACCACTTGGAAAGTTTTGAAACATAATACCCATGAAAGTAAATAATTATAAAATGAAACATTTAACTCCATTAATATAAAGTTAATCATGATATGATATGTCAAAATGGGTAGTATATACACCACAAAAAAGAATTATGTGTTGAATATGACATTTATCTCACAAATATATAAATTGAGATGAAAATACCTTACCGCTTTGTAATCGTTTATTTAAAAGTCCACAGAGTTATAAAATAAAATATTTTCTTTGAAAATAACCTTTTAAGCATGTAAAGTGAAATTTATATAATTATGGAATAATGATGAAAATTAATTCCATTAATGTTTATAAGTAAAAAAAACATTCCTTTTAATTTTATAATAAAAGTAATAAGGTACCTGGTTTTGGAAAATTATTGAAGATTTCTTTTAAATATTTTTTAAAAAGTAAAAAAGGGTTCAAAAGTAAATAAAAAATTATTTGATATTATTAAAAAACATTGAACACATTTTTTGAAAAAAGTAACATAGAAGATAAATATTCCCCAATGGAGGCTTAAACAAAAAAAATCTCAAATACATATGAGATTGTGAAGTAAATACTAATCACATTATTATCCGTAAAATCATATACCCATGAATCAAAGGAAATTATTTAATATTAAAATAAGAAAATATTCATAATAATACTCATAAGAGACATTAATAGGCGGTATATACCCCACAAAAATGAAACAAGTAGTGTATAAGTCTTGTGTTTCATAGAAATAAAAGTGATATAAACATCTATTACCTTGTGTTTCCTTTTGGGAGAACATCATCTAACCTCATGTATAATGTTTTTAATAATGTTACTAAATTATTATAGAACCATATTAGTATTTATGGTATCATATATGATCTTATTATAATATTTTATTACCCTTTTGATAATATTCATTCATTATTTTTACTATTTCAGCTGTTAATTGTCCAGTTTGTTGAGCAAGTTTTGACATGTTATTTGTTGTTCCTATTGCGTAGACCATGATTTTATTTTGTAAAGAATGTAAAACATTATGTAAATATCATATATATATATATAGTATATATGTATTTTGTGTAATCTATAATACTTGGAGATAAGAAATGAAATGCACCATTCCTGGAGATGGTAGACTGTACATACACATGAGAGTTACTTCAATTTAATTATATCATTTAAAATAAGAAAATGTAATTTAGGTTTATAATAATTATAGTATCAAATTTATGTCATATATTTCACATAAGTTTTTTAAAATAATCTTTAATAAATTCCATGTATAGTGTGAACAAATCACATATTTTTGTGGAAGTGGTAGTCAACATGTCCACAAATGAAGTTATCATATTGAAAAAATATTTAATGCATGAGGGTGTGTGTTATATAATAATTAAAAAAGAATAAAGACATAATAATAACATATATATAATATAAAAACATAATTTCCATCATAATTACCATCCACAATAGGTGGTAAAGTAGAAATGAACAATATCGATTCGTGAGGCGGTAGTTCTCCATATACATAAACTATAAGTTCATTACACATTAGATGGAAGTGTGTGTGAGTGTATGTATAAACATAATAGAAAAATATTAAAATTTATTTTATATACTGATTCTATTATATTAACTTTAAATCAGGTGAATTTAATTATGTTTAAAAAGTAAATAAAAAACGTTCATTGATGAATGTTATCTCTTATTTGGGTATCACCTTTTAACATGCATAAAAGGACTTATTTGGTTGGGTTTCTGAAAAAATGTAAGGATACTAGGATTAATGGATAAATAGTGTAAGGATATTTCGATAAGTTTTTTCTAAAAAAACAGGTTCTTAAGTGTGAATAAAAGGGAAGAATAAGTGACCTTTTATAATAGAGCAAAGGGTCACTCTTAAATATATTTAAAATATTAAATTAATATAATGTAATTTTATAATCCAAATGGTTCAAAAGTGAGTTATTTAGAATAAAATATTCTTTTGAGTCTAAATAATCTCAAAATAATAATTTTTAGACTTGTTTATGTCCCATTATTACCCTTATCATTTGGTTTGAACCCATAGTTAAACCATTTAACTCTTACATGACAAGTTGGAATGTTACTATATAAGGGTAAAAATAGTTACAATAAAATTTCAAAAGAACCAAAAATGAGTAATGGATGAAATTTTTATCTTTATATAAATATTTGTTCTGAATTTAATATTTTTATGAATATTATATCATTTAGTAAAATATTATTTATTTTAAAATATCATTAATTTCAATTTTGACATTATTAAATATATGATGTTTTAACAATATCGTAAAATATTAAAAATAGAAAAAATATTTCTAAAACATCACTAATATAAAAAATGTATCAACAAATGTTTTGGATGAAATAAATTATGTCAAATTATATTGATTTTAATATTTTTAATATCCTTTATTTGATATTTCATTTTATTAAACTATTACTGCACCATTATTATGTCACCATTTATTGTAATTATATTATACCTAAAAATTATAAATAATTTTTAATTATGTAGATAAACATTTATCTTTCTAAATAATTTTTATAGTCTATTAGATCCCATTTATTACCTAATATTAAAAATATTTATCTTGTTAAAAATAAAAGTGCGACAAATTTATTTTCCTTTGAATATAATATAATAATGACTATATTCTCATCCAGAAGGCCAGAAATGGTTTCATAACCGATACTTTAATGATTATAGACGAAAAATACTCATCAAATAAAATTAGGACATGTTTTAGGGTAATTTTATAATATTATTTTTCCCTCAATTACCCGACATACCCTTTACCGTGGTAATAAAAGTATTAGTGAATTTACTATTCATATGCCAAAAAATAAAAGAAACATAATTACATAATTAATACCCAATGATTCTAAACATGGAATATATTTTTAAAATTACATAATATAGAAGATTCATTAATTAATTTAAAAGTAATATCGTTGATGATATGAGAAAACATGTTTTTAAAGAGAAAAGTTTGAAATATTGAAAGGTTTTTATATCCATTTACAATGTAAAATTGATAAAATGACCTAATACGGATTAAATGATAATAAATAACATTATTATACATTAAAAGATATAAAAAATATAATTTCACACTATTAATTATTTTGATGAAAATATTTTTTTTGAATTAAAATTTAGTATTTTTCACAATTCGTCAAAACATTAAACTTGTCAGAAAAAATACCAAGAATTCAAAAAACATTATATCCCTAAATAAAATTATACGTTTATTTTGTCCAATAATGTATATAAGCTTCCAAAAATTTTATTTAAAAAAGTTTCTCAATTTAAAGGTGGTAAAACTGCTTTTATAAAAATATAGGTTTTCAAGTATAATATTGGGTTTGTTCTTATCGTATTCCTATAAAATATATTGGATGAATATAAAAAATAATTGATTTAATATATGAAATATTTATTTAATTAATATAATTAATTAATAATAACTAATTTAATATATTAGGATCAAATGTCATTGTGACCATAAAAATAGTTTTTTATAAAAACATTTTTTATATATTACGTTAGTTCTTATATTCATTTAAAATTAATTAGTAACTAATGAATTCAACCATATATTTTTATAAGTTAGTAAATAATATTAATAACCCCTAACATAACATTTAGGTTACATCATGTTATATTAAATAATAATATTTAAATAATATATTATTATTTGGTAAAACTCAACCTTGCATGTAAAATAATCCAAATCCTTATCAGTTGTTGCATTATCATAACATGGTGTTGTATATAAAGAAAACTAGAATAAAATTTTTAAAAAATATAAATATTGTAATGTCTTGGGGTGTCGCATTCTCCCCAACATTAATAAATTGTGTCCTCACAATTGAAACTCGATATTGAAATCTAGTGGTTTGACCTTTCAAAATATCATTGTAGAAATACCACATTAGAAAATGGATTAACGGGACATTCAATTTAATATAATGAAAGGGAAGTTCAAAGTTCACTGGAGATAACACATACAAGGGTTCCATGTAGGAAAACATGGACATGGAAGAGAAAACTAACCATAACTGTTTGATGTTGAGGGATAAAGAACATGATCTGAAGAAATTTATCAATGACAAGGATATAAATCTACGATGATCTAAGAGACCATTTGATTCATCAGAAAAGATGGTACTAGGAAAACATTTTTGGCTTCATTATCTTTTCCATAGTGTTGAATAATTCATTTAATTCATATACTAAGAATATAAGGAAATATACTTACATGACATGGAGATTTTCATCCATTAATCAATTTACACCACTAAATCATCTTTTTATCTAAATGATGAGTATCAAAGATGATTTCTTTTCATTCCTGAAGATTTTTAATCAACATATATAGATAAAAAAAATCCATAAATGTATAACTATATATTCTTCTTGTATTTATACTTTAACCAAAACCAAAATGGTTAGGATAACGTATGATGTTTCCCCAAAATAATCTCTAAAATTCAATTGTAAAACCCCAATTATCAACATAGATCATTCATAAAATAAATATCCTTCATAAAAAATATTCTATACAATGATTGAAACCCAAAAATTATAATGATTTGATTGTATAATCTTTAAAATAAAATCAATCACTCTAAAATTTTCATGACCAATCCCCTTGGGCCCGTGCCATCACTCCCCCAAGCCCACCTCCCGAAGTCTAGTGGTTGTTGACTAGAACTGAAGTCATAAACCTGCAAGTGGGATGAATTTTTCTGAGTACCTATACATACACACATAAAACCACGCCCCAAGAAAACTGGAAAAGAGAATATGCATGCTAATAAACAACCACTGGGTCTAAAGGAAACACTAAATGTAAATGATCCAGAATAAAAACCCAACAAAAGAAAACTGTAACAAGATCAAGTACACAATCAATGTCAAGCCGTCCTTTGAAAACCCCACTTGATGGGTTAGTATAGAGTAAACTATCAAAAGTCATAGAAGAATGTCCCACCTTCCTAATCTCACTAGGCACCACCTGGTCCTAGGCCACCAGTCCTCTTTCAAGTCGTCGGTCATCTACACCAAACACAAGAGGTGTGGGAAAATCCCGTTTAGGGGTGAGTAACAAAATACTCAGTAATGACCCCAAACCAACAAGGAAAGACCACAAAGCAACACACAAGAAAACCAAGAATCATGATCACAATGAATTATCACAAAGCAAGATAGATCGCACTAGGTATAATCTAGAGTAAGGAAAGTAAGACAATTAGTCATATCACATGAAACCTTGGGCTACTGGAGTACTCCTTACCAATGAGTATTATGGGTATGCCAGGTCACACAATGCCTCTCCCCACTTTGGGCCAACCAGGTCACATAGGGCCGCTTCCCCTTAACCTTAAACTATTGTGGTACTCATCCTGGATGAGTACCATGGGTATGCTAAGTCACACAGAGCCACTCCCAACCATGGGCATGCCAGGTTACACAGAGCCACTTACCACCTTGGCCATCATACTGAGGTACTCCTCCCCATCGAGTACCATGGGTCTGCCGGGTCACACAGAGCCTCTCCCCACCATGGGCCTACTAGGTCACACAAATCCACTTCCCACTAGGCCATCGTAGCTGATCCATATAGGGTCGCTTGGTAGCAGTCTTTAGGTCTTAGTCAGCCATAGGATCTCCTCACATAGTGCGTTTGATTCCAGGAGAACCTATTTTAAATCCATTCTTCATATTTCAACTTACATTAAATTCTTAGAGTATTCCAATAGTTCCATCTCATTGCGTGGGTTCCAACACTATAAACGGCTTGTCAATCTGATGCCCAGTTTGAAAGATATTGGATTTTTTTAAAAAGGGGCCTGTTCGGTCTGGGTCTGGTTCGACCCGGCCGAACCGACCCGACTCGACCTAGCCTGGGGTCCACCGACCCAACCAGGGTCCACTAACTCGACCCGGATCTAGCCCGCCTTGGGTCTAACCCGGTTTGGCCTGACTCGATGGGGAAGGTTCGGCCCGTTGGGCATGGGTCCCACCCATTGGGTGTGAGTCCGACCCGCTGGGGCGGCCCATACCCTACTGCAAGCAACTGGACTAAGCATTGGCACCTACTACTATTTAGACACTTTCCGAGCCGGCTACAGATACCGCCTCCGGCACGCCACCGCCCACCCGTGGCCACTGTTGGAGCCAATACACTAGTGGGTTCTTCCGTGGACCACCGAGTCTGCTCCGGTGGTCCATTCTTCATGCCTCTTGCGCCTACGACCTTTGGGGGATTCCATCTTACCTTTAATGGACCCAAATACTCACTACTTCCATTTCGAGGATACAACCATGAAGAACAAACAAAAACGCACAAGGCAGAGGTGATTGGGCCTTGTTCTTGTAGGTCCACACCCTATGCGTTAGAGGTTTAGAAACATGGGATAATGGTTTGATGTTTTATCACAATTAATCAAATAATCCTGGTACAAAACCCCATGAAATGTACCCTCCCATAAGAATGAGTGATCCTCAGATTAACCTGTTCATGGGTTGATCCACATTTGTCGTTTAGAATAAAGAATGGGGAAACATAAAACAAAAACAAACCCCTACCTCATTGGATTTCATTTTTGAAACAATCCATCAGAGAGGATTGAAGTTTCATTGGCATTTTATGCTCTCCCATCCCATTATTTGAATTACATTGATGTCTTTGGAGATTCTCTGGCATTCTTTTTTCTTCATTGGAAAGAATTCTCGCTGTAGGTTCGTTAGAGAAACTCCACCCTTTGTTCCTGATTTCTCCAACGTGTTAACCCATTAAAAGAAAAAACATCACAACATTTATGTTATGCTATGTCATCACGTCAATACACTGTTTCATTTATGAAACAACATATCTGTTATGATTCTTTTAATGCATCATTACTCTACACATTTATGAACAATTAATGAGCTTCATTTAATGTGACTCATCGTTGTTTTGTCACCATACTGCAACATCTCCATGCTACCGCCCAATGGTTGGAATAAAAATTTAGGTTATTTTATTTTTTTCAGAAATGTACGAAAACTTTCTTTTCCATTTGACCCTCTCCGGTCGAAGTTATGTCCTTTCTAAGAGAATACCGCTGTTTTGAGTTCAATGGTTCCCTCATATTTTTTATCGGAGCACTGGTTTAAAATTTAGAAATACCCTCTCACATGTTTACTTACATGACCTAGAAAAATATCAAAATTCTATTCTAGGCTCAATGGGCCTTGGAATCAGGTGCTGTTAAAGCGTCTGGTCTCGAAATAATTCCATATAATTTAAAAAAAAATTATATGGGATTTCTGGGACATTAAATTGCTCCCCCTATTTTGGGATTCATGTCCTCTTAAACCCAAAAAAGGTTAAAAAAATAAATGGGGGTACTAAACATGAATATGATCCTCCTGATCTCATGTGATCTCCTTGATATTCTCATGCTGCTGTAGAACGTGCACCCGAGGAATCAACCATCCATGAAGTACCCACTCTTGTCGATCCTCTATCTCTACTCGGAACTCCTCAAATGTCACCTCATTATCAATGTCTATCTCTCCCTAGTTGATGATGTGTGGTGGATCATACACTTACGTCCTCAGTTGCGAAATGTGGAAAACATCATGCACGCGGTGCATCTATGGGGGGAGAGCTAGATAGTGTGCGACCTTTCCAACTCTACTTAGAATTTGGAAAGGTCTGATGAAACTCAAAGTTTACTTTCCTCCCTATCCAAATCTCAGAAATCCCCATCGAGGTGAGACCTAAAGGAAAACATGGTCTCCCTCCTCGAATGCCAAGGGCCTCCTTCTCCTGACCACATAAGATTTATGCCTAATCTGTGTAGTCCTCATTCGCTCCTAGATGATCTGAACCTTCTCTATGGTAGACCACACCAAATCTGGACCCATAAGTGCTGACTTCCTGGGGTCTATCCAGTATAGAGGTGATCTATAAGCCACCCATACAAGGCCTCAAATGGTGCCATGGAAATGGTGGAGTGATAACTATTTTTGTATGTAAACACCACCAGTGGTAGGTGGTCCTCCCAAATATGACCAAAATCAAGGATGCAAGAATGATTCATGTGCTCCAATTTTTGTGCAGTTCACTCCATCTAACCATCTTTCTAAGGGAGAAAGGCTGTGCTCAAGAGCATCTTAGTCCCGAATGCCTCCTATAATCCCTTCCATAGCTGGGATGTAAAGAGAGTTTCACGGTCTAAGGATATCATTGAAGCCACCCTGTGTTACCTTACTATCTCCTAGATGTAGAGGCATCCCAATCCCTCTACCGATCCCTACTCCTGGATGGGTACAAAGTGATCCGACTTGGTGACTCGATCAATGATCACCCAGATAGATTCGAGGCCCCTGGACATGAATGGTAACCCCTTCACGAAGTCCATAGAGATACCCTCTCATTTCCACTCTGGTAACACAAGTGGCAGGGCCATGCTTGCTGAAACCTAATGCTCAACCTTCACTTACTGAAATGTGAGGCATCGTAAACTAAACTCTACCACCACTTTCTTCACCCCATTCCATTAGTACTAACGTCGGAGGTCCTGGTACATCATCGCCACACCAGGATGTACTTCCAAAGGGGATGTATGAAACTCCCTCAACACCTCCTACTAAAACATCACTGGTACTACAGTGTGTCCTATGAAAAGGATGACATGCTCCCCACTATCGAAAATCCATCAAGATCCTGTCCTGAGGATAACTGAGCACATAGAGCCTCACAGTCAATATCTACAAGCTATGCCTCCTTGACTCTCTGTAAGAGTGGGTGAGTGATAGTCATAGACTAAAGGTAAGATACTCCATCATCATCCATGAAGTATATCTATATTGTGGCTAACTTCTCCATCGACTCACTCAGCAGCTGTAAACCTGACCTCTTGCTGAGGGTGTCTACCACCACTTTCACTTTCCTAGGAGTATAGACTATCCCAAAGTCATAGTCCTAGAGGAACTCCATTAATCACCACTATCTCAAGTTCAGGTCCTTCTACAATAAGATATACATGAGACTCTTGTGGTCAGAGTAGAGGGTAAATTGTTTACCCATCAATTAGTTCTACTACATATTCAAAACAAAGACCACTGATGCTAACTCAAGGTCATGGGTAACATAGTTCTGTTCATGCTACCTCATATTACATGATTCATAGGCGATAAATGATCAATCCTGCATTAGGACACATCCCAGTATGATCCCTGATGTATCCTAGAAAACCACATACCCAACTCCCTCCTCTAGTAGTCTCAAGATAAGGGAACTCGTCAGTCTCCGCCTCAGCTCCTAGAAACTCTGCTGTAACTTCTCCATCCACACGAAGAGTTTTATCTTATGTGTCAAGACTGATAAAGATGTTTCTACTTTGGAAAAGTTGGGCATAAACCTTAGGTAGTATTTAATCAACCCCCAGAAACTCCACACCTTAGTCATGCTTCTGGGTGGCTTCAAATCCAACACTTCCTCTATATTTTACGAATCCACCTCAAATTTTTCCTCTGAGATGACGTGTCCTAGAAAATGGACCTATCAAATCCAGAAATGGAATATCGAGAGCTTCACATAAAGACAGTGCTCTCAGAGTGTATCCATGACTATTTGTAGGAGTGTAGTGTGCTCTTCTTCTGACACCGAGTACACCATAATCGAAGCCGATGATAGCTTGATCTATGTTCTATCTCTGAGAACCACCTCGCTCCATTTAGCTGATCGTAGAGTTCATCAATCCTAGAAAGTGGATATATATTCTTCAAGATCACCTGGTTCAGGTGCTGGAAGTCCATACATAAATTCAATCTCCCATTGGCCTTGTTGGAAACCACATCAGGGCTTCCCATGGTGAAATACTAGGCCTTACAAAGCCGTTATCCTGCAAGTCCTCCAACTATACCCTCAATTCACAAAGCTCCATGAGAGCCATCCGGTTTTCTGGTGTGGATATCGGTGCCGTCCTAGGGTACATATCAATGTAGAAGTCTACTTCTCTATGAGGAGGTAGTCCCAGAATATCCTCAGGGAAGACATCCACATACTCATCCACCACTATAGGAAAGCTAGGACTCCTCTCATCCACAACACCAAGGGTGAGGCTAGACAATTAGTGAGTGATCGACTGCGCCCTCCATTGAGAAAGTTCTTATTGTGATAAAAAAGTTCCCTTCCCACTAGTGAAGGAAAACCTAGCCCCATCCTTGCAGACACACTGCACTTTGCGCCTAATACAGTCGATCTGAGCATAGACTGTTGATAACTATCACATACCCAATATGAAGTCATAAGGCCTCGAAGCTACTATTAGGGGATCCCAGCTAAAGATCTCACCTCCTAATGTAATATCACACTACCGATGATAGTGTGTAACTATTGAATCTCGTCCCATAAAAGTCTCTAATCATAAGGATCGAGCCTATGGATCCACCTGAATCTCCGAACCTTAAACAAGGTTCGCTGAAATAAAAGAGTGACTAAAACCAATGTCTATAAGAACTGAAGTTAATGTGGATAATGTCACGACCCGTCCCTCGGGGCCCGTGTCATAATTACCCCAAGCTCGCCTTCCGTAGGCCAGGGGCTAGTGACTAGCACTAAAGGCGTAAATCCCTATAACTAGGAAGGCATTTCCTTTATAAACGTAAACAAAAACACAACCAGAGTACAAGCGGAAGAAAACACTAAGTACAACAGTAACAAAAGTGCTGAAAGTACAAGGGGCCGGGAATATAAGCCCAATAGATAGGTACAACTATAACTGAAAGTAAAGTACAAAAGAAAGGACGAGAAGCTGGAAGATGACACGCAGCTCCTGGTTCGTCCACCATAGTTCCTACCTGAAGGGTAGGTACATATGTCCTCCTCAGCACTCCACGTCCGATCGTCCTTCCGTCTGTCTCCTCCGGGTACCGACTCGTCGTGAGATCCACCTCCGGGTACTGTCCAGTCCTCGAACTCTCGGCCTCCGTCAGTGCTGTCCGTCGTCTGCATCCAACACAACAAGGTGCGGGCATATCCCGTGTAGGGGTGAGTATAACGATACTCAGTAGGGACCCCGAGACCCTCAAGGTCTCTCTAAATCCAACAAGGATAACCACAACGCAGAATCTCAACAGATAACCCTTACTTAGGTATAATCCCATACTTATACCTATGTTATCAAGAAACCCATCTCAAACATGAGGAAACACAGAGGTTATGAAATCAACGGATAACCACTACTTAGATATATACCCATACATATACCTAAGTTATCAAGTGACCCATCTCAATCATGAGGTAAACACATAGGTCATAGACTCAGCTCAAACCATGATTTTCATTACCGAAACCGTAACAGCTAAAGAGCTCCATCTCTGACGAGTACAGAGATCCTGTCACGACTCCGAGGTACTGCTCACTAACCATAGACTGCTGAGGTACTCCTCCTGTTGAGTACTGCGAGTCTGCTGCCAACTACCAGGCGCTCCGTCCGTTGAGGGTCTGCCGCCAAATACCGGGCGCTCTTTCTAATAGCCCACAGAGGTACTCCTCCCGTCGAGTACCGTGGGTCTGTGGCCAACTACCGGGCACTCCATCCGCTGTGGCTCTGTCACCAAATACCGGGTGCTCCGTCCACTGGGCTAGTTGACTCACTCCAAGTCGAGTCGGTCAAGTAGTCGTCAGGTCTCAGCCGGCTACATGGTCTATGTACTCTGAACGCTCGTCTCCGGGAGGGTCCGCTCCATGAGCTACAGGTCGATACTCCAAGTATCACAAAGTTCCATGAAGAAGTATCTCAAAGGACCGCCTTGTCATAGGGGTATCAATGCAACAGACGACGCGTCTATCAGACGCCCGGTCTGTGAGTTATTAGCCTTTTCGTCCCAAGGGCCCGGTTGGTTTTGTGTGCGAACCAACCCGGCCGTATCTCAACTGTACCCCGAACTCTCATACGGTATACTCATAGGGACCGTTTCTCAACGTGAGCACCAACGCGGCTGACGGTTCATCAAACGGACGTCCGGTCTGAATGTTATCAGCTTTTCTGTTCCAGGGGCCCGGTTGGATTTCGGGTCCAATCCAACACGGTCACTATCCAACTACGTCCAAACCTCAGGGAAATTATGCTAAAAGTTCCTTCTCATCAAGAGGAATCCAACAAAGTCGACGACACGTCAATCGGATGTCCAGAGCTCAAGTTATAAGCGTTTCCGCTTCGAGGGCCCGGTTGGTTTCGGGTTCGAACCAACCCGGCCATACCCCAAGTTCTCCGAAACCCTGAGTGTAATATACCAAAACAACCGTCTCGATCCAAGGATCACATCCCAACTGATGGTGCGTCGATCAAATGTCCATATCCTATGTTATGGGCGTTTGAACAAAACTACCTGATAATAGGAGGTTCGGGCCCGGTCCGACCCGACCCGATACCCCCCTGGGTCGGCCCGAACCGGGTCGACCCGACTCGGGTCTGACCCGGCCTGGGCGGCCTAGCCCGGTACATCCGGTCCGCGTGGCCAGCACGGAGCGGGGGGTTACAACCCCCCCCCCCCCCCCCCGCGGTTGAGTGAAACCGGCGCGACATAAGCCGCACCCCCCAATCCGGAATGGTTTCGGCTGTTCCGGTTCTCCATCCACCACCGCGGCTCAGCCGTGGCAACTTGCTCCGTCTGTGCACCGCCGCCGCCTTCTGCGGACCACCGGACGCGCTCCGGTGGTCCGTTTCGCCTACCGTCTTCGCCAGTGGTCCTCCCGGGACCCGATCTTCACTGCGAAGAGTTTCAAACGCCATTACGGCCCGTTTCGTCATCGCCCGTCGATCCACACACCAATAAACAAACTGCGGAGACTTCGAATCGCCTCTTCGGCCCCGACTCCGGCCGCAGTTTCATTCAGACTCAACGGCGCGACACGATGGTGACGCGCTTCTTCGTCGCGTTCTTTCTTGTTTCCGCGCGGTGCCGTTGTGCCACGCCGCCTTTGTTCGAGCCACAACGAACACAACATAAAAGGGGGAGGAGGATCGGCCGTGTTCGGGTGGTCCGACCTCCTCTCGTTAAATTGATAACTGGCGGCCCGAATATTAAACTAAGAATGAAAAGAATTATTTATGAACAAAACCAAACATCTACTTGGATATTTGACGTCGCACGTCGGGTGTCGCGGAGAACGGCGTCGCAGGGGTCGGACGTAGATTCCGTGGATGTCGGGGTGCGTCCGAGGAGGAAACGACATTTCCTCACTTGTTGTGGGGATGAAGAAGAAAGGTACGTTGTCGTTGGCGATGATCACCGCGGTCGGCGACTTCTCCCTTGTCGCGGAGGAAAAGAAGAGTTGATGGCCGTTCTTCATCGAGAACGTTCTTCGCCGGAGAATGAAGTTCTTCACGAAGGAGGAACTCCAGTCTTTCTTCACACCAAGGCTCCCCTCAAAAATATTTGCCCAAAAAATATTTCATTAAGCCTCATTCTCTTAAAATATCTCCATGCCATTCAAAAAAAAGTCAGGAGGTGACAAGGTTAATTAAATTCCCTTATTTGGCTCATTAAGTTTGGGAGGTGGGGAGGCTCCTCATTAAGAAGGGAAGTGTCCAAGGAATTTTCAAGGGAGGTTTTAAGAGGTCAGGGGGGGGGGGGGTTATGGGGAGGTGAGGAGTTAGTGGTTCGTGTGGGTCCCACCACACTAAACCCTCCCATGGGAGGTTAGGTGGGTGTGGGACCCACCTCGAACTCCCCCTTTGTAGGATTACATTCACCTTCCTTAGATAAATTTGTTCATAACAACATTTATCTATGTT
The DNA here is from genome assembly GCA_963277665.1 of Viscum album. Classification (NCBI taxonomy): domain Eukaryota; kingdom Viridiplantae; phylum Streptophyta; class Magnoliopsida; order Santalales; family Viscaceae; genus Viscum; species Viscum album. Next base: position 1,146,793,407 of record OY728156.1, read on the forward strand.
AATCAAATCCCATTTATTAAACCTCAACCTGCTCAAAATGCAGCTACGACAAAGGTCCCCCCTAAGCAATTACCGGTGCTGTGAGTTCATCGGTGCCCTCAGATTTCAATTCCGAGCACTGTTGCAAAAGATAGAAAAACCCGATCGTACGTCCACTGAACGTACCCGAGCTAAACTTCAGAAATTTATTCCGGGCACACTGGGCCTTGGAATCAGGTGCCATCAGAAACCGCATACTCGTAAAATTCCAAAGAAATTAAGAAAGAATTTTCCTTGAAATTTACGGGTCTTTAAATTACTCCCACCTTAGGGATTTACGTCCCCATAAAGCTTTAACACAAACTAGGGATACAAAAGTGGTATAGAGCATGCATCTGAGCCTTCCGCTCCCATGTGCTCACCTGGAGGTTCCCCTAATGTCAACGAAATCACACAAGAGGAATCGACCGTCCTCGTAGGACTCGATCTTGTCGATCCCCAACCTCTATTGGAACCCCGAAAAGGTCACCCCAATACCAACATTCAACTCCCTATGGTCAATGATATGCGTCGGGTCAAGAACGTATCTCCCCAGTTGAGATACGTGGAAGTCGTCGTGCACCTGGTGCAACTGAGGTGGATGGGTCAAGTGGTAACCCACCTCGCCTACCCTGCCGAGGACCTTGAAGGGTCCAATGAAGCACGGAGATAACTTGCCGCCTCAGACAAATCTCCATAATTCCACGTCGAGGTGGGACCCGTAAGGAATCGCGGTCGCCGTCCTCAAACTCTAGTGGTCTCTGCCTCCTGTCAGCATAAGACTTCTGTCGGCTCAGAGCTATCCTCATCCGCTCCTGGATGACCTAGACCTTCTCTGTCGTGGCCTGGACCATATCTGGTCCCACAAGAGATACTAAGATTTCTTCTTTTCCAATAAGAGAAATCCGGTCTCGTCCCCTGGATGAACCACGTTCTTTGCCTAATACAGTCAATCCGGACATGAATGATACATTCATGCCATGGACGACGTCGTAAGGCCTCGACGTTACTACCAAGAGATCCAACCATCACTCTTGCCTCTAAGGGTCGAGTCACACTGTCCGCATCAGTGTGAGGTAACTGGGTCTCCTCTAGTAGTAATCTCGAAAGTGAGGGTCAAGTCAAAAGTTTTAACCGGGACCTCTTAGTACACAAAAAGAAAAGGAAGCAAACGTTACAAGGAAAAGTGTCTTTTATTACTGTAGCTCAAGTACAAAGACACACAACAAAGACAACAAGGAAACTAGTAGCACCAAGATCAAAGGTCCCATGCATGGAACTATTCCCTCTCTTGTCCGCTAGCTTCCAGAGCTCCGTAGTTGTATGATTCTGCTGCCTGAAGCTGAGCTCTCCCATGTCCACCTGTTCCCTGCAGTCGGGGGGGGGGGGGACCTCCTGGTGGTGGTGGTGGAAACACCTCGAAGCGTCGTCCACCTCCAGCTTCATGACCAGCTCCCCTGCCATGGCCGCCTACTCCTTGCGGCCCGCCCTGATCGAACCTCTGCCTCTATCTAAGAAGTTCTTTATATATCTTCTGATCATCTGTATGGCGGGTCAGACAGTCAGGTGCCATGTGACCAAGACCGCCGCAGGAGTAACACTGCCCACTCTTGGTACGACTGTCTCTGACTCCACCCCGGTTTCCCCGCAAAACTGAACATGAGTCATGAAATCGGCCACCGGTAGGTCTGGTCCTCTTGGACCTCTGCATCATCTGTCTACTGCCCACTGCAGAAGACTCTGCCGCATGCCAGCTAGTGGTGGGTCCTGCTGCTGGAGACTACTCAGCAAGGAAACTCTCCACTAAGAGGGATCTCTCCAACACCCCTGCTGCGTTGGGATGCTGTGAGAAACAACAGAAGCTCTAATATCTCACCTGAGCCCCTGCTCGAATGTTCGGGCCCTGAAGAACGGGTCCCGTACCATATATTTGGAGTAGTGCGAGAGGTCTGTGAACCTCACTGAGTACTACGCCACTGTCATGCTACCCATCTGTAGAAGCAGTAGATCCTGTATATGCACCAGTCGAAGGGTGGATGGTACAAACTATGACCGGAACATGATTTCGAAGTCTGCACACAGAAGTGTCACCTCGTCATGCATCTGGAGCATCAAGCTCCACCATCTGCCTGCTGCTGCCTGAAGGAGGTTGGCAGCAAGGATCACCATGAAGTCTGCTGGTGTCCCTACTAGCCTGAAGACTCTCACCACAGCCTCCATCCAATCCTCAACCGCCTGCGGGTCCATCTCTCCCTTGAACCTGGGTGGCCTCTGGCGCTGGAACTCGTGCAGTGCGCTCAAGCGACGTGCACTCTCTGCTACTGGGGCTGGTGGCATCAGTGGCCCAATGGGTGATAGTTCCACTGGTGCCTCCACTGGTGCCTCAACTGGGATAGGGCCCTATACTGAGGCCACGTCACTCGGTGGGCTATCAATATGTACAACTCTCGAGGATCTAGCTGGTCATCCACGGTGAGGCATCCTGAAAGAAGAAAACGTGACACGGTCAAACGATTTACCTGTTGAGCTGACCTGGTTTGAGCTGTTTTAAAAAAAACTTTTGAAAACACACACGCAATCAGTGTTTTTGTGCACTGAGTCGGAAATCAGAAGTCAGGGTCCTAGTGTAGGGATACGTCGGCCACCCGCACCAACACTGGACTCCCTAAACTGAAAACCACACTTAGTACGCTTAACACTATTGCTTCAGAGAAAGGGAAAAAAATATCAGAGTCCTAAGTTCTGCGGTAGAACTGACTTCTCTGATAACAATTTGTCACGACCTGTACCCCGGGGCCCGTGTTGTAACTACCCCAAGTTTAACACCCCGAGCTTCCACAATACGCTTCTCATTCAATAATGCAATAGCTTTCATTGTACACAACTTCGAGTTATAAAACACCGCGACTAATCATAGTAGCCGTTATGAATAGTAATAACCACTTTTTAAAATTATAGAAATTTTATATCTCAAAATGGAATTCATTTTTTGATTCGTAATATCGAAATTAGCCTATGCTGAATTTTTGGTATTTTTTCTGAGAACTTCTAATTTTTTATGAAGAGTGAAAAATACTTAAAAACAACTTTTTTAATAAAAATAATTTATAGTGATAAATTATACTATTTAGTGGTTTTAAAGTATAATTAGAATATATTTTTATCATTTCATCCAATGGTGGTCATTAGAATTAATTTAACATTGAAATTGGACATAAACAATTGCCAATCTTTTGATATAAATTGTTTCTTAAAAACACGCTATTTGTTGTGACAGTGGGAATTAATTATAAAATAAATTAATGCAACTTATATTTTTGGAATTTTGTAAAATAGACATCATTTTTGAAATCAGAATATCAATTATAGCTTAGGTTGAAATTTTGGCATTGTTCTGAAAAACTTCAATTTTTGATGAATAGTGAAACCACTAAGTGGTACTTATAAAAACTGATTTTCTGTTTAAATGAAAATTTTCCATCTTTGTGTTTTTAATTTCAAAAATCCAACATAAATGGTTTTCATTAAGAAGTAAAATGTGGTTCAATGGGATTAAAATAATTTTTTTGGTGAATAGTAACTTATTAAGTTTTTAATCGCGATTAGAGGTAATTAGTGTAGTTTAAGGTAAGAATAATGTTTTAATAAAATGAAATGAACTAGAAACATGTACTACCCTCATTGGATGTGTCATGGACGACCAAGAAAATCCATGGGTCAACTTGGGGACCCCATGGAGCCACTTTGGTTGGAAAATGACATAAATATCTTTTTATTTAATGTTAAAGTAAGAATGACACAAACTTGAGATGTTTTACTAAAACAATTTTTACATGGGGTAATAAAAGTCATAGTTTTGACTATAAATAATAAGTGGAAATATAAGAAGATTTCCTACATCATAGTATTTTTTGTATAATTTTTAGACATTAAATAAATTAAATTATTTATGACATCATGATGATGCAGCGATGACCTCATTATTTAACGATTTAAATAAAATGGAAAGATAATGTAAACTATAAACCTACACATGTCCAAAACCTATTGTATGGGTGGATTTTGAACCCTTATCACCTTATCTTGGAAACACATAAATGTGGGACCATTAAAATCCGAAACTCATTCTAAAATAATGTAACATTTCCTTACTTTCCAAGAGTGCCCCTCCTCTCCTCTTATAAAAGGCCCCCACCTCTACCTGCTTACCCACACTTTCAAAGCCTTTGGCTCGGACAAAACATGCCCATTTTGTCTCTTCACATCCCTATATAACTCCTTGAAGCCTCACTTTGGGCATAATTCTTCCCAAGGAAGCCTTTGAGCTCAAACCAAAGGGAGTTACCCGATTTTAAGGTAATGTCTTCACTTGTGTCCTTTTGTTTTATTTTGCTTCTCCAACCCCCTAAAATATTTTTATTATTTTCTTTTGTAACAACTAAAGTATATTCAATATACTAGGATGTTTTTATAAGAAGGATTCTAGTTACAGTTACACACACCTTCGTCTAATGGTTAAAGAACATACTGTTTCTGTGGTTGGCGATTTTCTGCCTCACGAAACGATGATTGTTCAATATTCTTTTAACTTCTTTAAAGGTGGCCATTATGATGTCACTTTATTTTATATATGATATATATGGTATTTATGTTTTCTATATGATTCTGTATTTTATATTTAAACCATACCTTTATTCTTTTCATGTTGTGTAAATGAGATAATTTCATATGAGGAAGTGTGGACTACCGCCCCTCAAGTGATGTGACTCGTACATGCAATACATGGAACGTATAAAGAATAAAATTAATGATAATATGTGACCTATGTAACATATATATTATACTGGAATTATAATATATATATATATATATATAATTTATTTTTAATTCCGTTAATATGACAAAGAAAAAATGAAAGTAGCTTTCATGCGTACGTACGACCTACCGTCTCCCTGAACGGTGCTTCTAGTTTTTATCTCCAAATGATATGGAATAGTATAAAATGAATATTTACTGGATATATATGAAATTTTAATCATTAATACTATTCTGGAAATTATTTACTTATAACTACATGGACAATCATTTTTCAAACAAGTTCATTTTTGACTCATGTACCAAACATCGACAAAAACGTCTGATATGAACTAACATTATTAAACAATTATTATAACATTATAATATGTGATATGAACTGAATAATAATCTTTAAAGGAGGTCCTTAGGCAATTATAAATTGACCAAAGTTTATTATTCAGGAATATAAAGAAACGAACAAGACAAGTTGGACTTGAGGTAAGGGATCCTACTCCTCTCTTTCTTTTTAAGTACACTCTTTTATGTCATTCCTTTTAAGATAATCTTTCTTATGATTGGGATGTTATTTTATATTACTCCTACTGTAATTTTTATGTTCATATGATGAGAGACCCTATTTTCTCTCATCAATCCATTTTGGAAGTTTTGAGAGGCGCCGTTAGGCTGCCGAATTTTCGTAAGAGAACTAACCTCTCTCTTTCTTTTGTGTCACTTCTTTTAAGCTCCTCTTTGTTATGTTGGGGGATGTTATTTTATATTAATCTTGCTTTAAAATTTATTTTAATATGATTAGAGACCCTATTTGATCTCATCAATCCATTTTTGTAAGTTTTAAGTGGCGCCGTTAGGCTGCCGAGTTTTCGTAAGGGATTTTTCATCTCACTTTTATTCCCGTGAGATTTATGCTACATTTGCCACAATTTCCTTTGATTGGTGTATGTACTGCCCATTATTTTACTCATTGTGTAATATAATTTCATTTATTAGTATTTACATCAATGTTGTATTGTCATTCTTTCACGGGATGTATGTTTCGAAAGTTACCCAAGTCAGTAAGGGAACCTTTCACCCTCCTCTTTTTAAAAGACTTATTTTGTTATGTCTTTTAATTCACATACTATTATGTTGGGATATGTTCTTATATATCCTTGTTGATGTAAATTTTATGACCAAGTGATGAGATACCCTTTTTATCTCTCATCAACTCTTTTTTGGAATTTTGAAGTGACGCCGTTAGGCTATCGAATTTTTGCAAGGGAACTTCTTAACCCAATTCTGATTCTTTGGGATAAACTTGTACTCCTTGAATATGTCGTTATATGATTATGTGTGAATGTCCTCTGATTTTATTACACTTAACGCACACTTATATTTCATGTATTCGTTTGTCACACATAATTATGTAATTGATTTATCCTTAATCCAAGGATACCGTCTTTGTAAGGGACTTCATCTCAATCTCCATTCTTTGAGGCAAATCTTGTTTTATACACAACCTTCTTTTATACATGGTGTATAAACCCCTTTTACTTTTACATTTATCCAAAAGGAATTTTTTTTTATGAAGTTTTTTACAAAACGACAAAAGGGAATGTTTTTGTCGTACGTATGCGGCGACAACGACTTCTCTGCCGCCGTGACCATTATTTGAGTTTCGGCTTCCTCTACAAGCCATACCTTATTTTTAAACGAAAAATAAATACCATGTTTTACTTTTCTTTTATTTTGGTATTGGAAATGGTTTTCATAATGTTTTTATATCAATGTTTTGTATTGATATCTTGTGATTGAAAAGTGGAAATGTTATGTTTCCTTTATGCATGTTTTATGTGATACGATTATGTTAGGGTTCTTGGGCATTATTATGAAGACGGGTGGTTCCGTGATAAACTAAGGGCAGGTGAGCCCGATATAGCTCTCCAATTCATTGGGAAACACGAAGGAGTGAAATGTTAAGGTTTCTTAGAAGAGATTTAGGGAATATACTGTGGTGGGTATTCCAAACGTAACCAAGAGGGTTACTCCCTACGTAAGAATGTTATGAATGCCTCAAGTTACCTTTTATGTCTTATGATTTCTATGATTTATTCATGATTTTATGAGGTATGTTAAAGTGCCTATGTTTTATGGGTAAAGTATGATTTCATTCTTATGTATATATGAACTCATGTTTCTTTTCCATATTTTTTTAACCCTTAATGATATTTTTATGCTCATCCAATGTTTTTGAAATGTTTTTTATAAGCCAAGGGAAAGGTACATGATGTGATGATAGTGTCAAGGATGTGTCAAGAAAGAATCCATGTTTTATTTTAAATATGTTTCCATTGATGAGAAAAATGAATACTGTCTTTTATGTAACCACTTCGCTTAAATGTGGAATGCAATGCAAGTTTCATGATCTAATTCTCTAAAACTCTAAACCTGAAAAATCCTCAATGTGTAATCTTGTAATAACTCAAGATTAAGCAAGGTTTAAGGCTGGTTCCTTATAGTTTCGGTTCTCCATCCACCGCCGCGGCTCAGCTGCGGTGGTTTGCTCCAGTGGCGCGCCACCGCCGCCGGTCGACGGCGCCGCCGGTCACCGGTGCCGCTGCGCCGGCGTGGCGCGCCGCCGCCGCCTTCTACAGACCACCGGACGCGCTTCGATGGTCTGTTTCGCCTTCCGTCTTCGCCAGTGGTCATCCCGAGACCCTATCTTCACTGCAAAGAGTTTCAAACGCCATTACAGCCCGCTTTGTCATCACCCGTCGATCCGCACACCAATAAACAAACTGCGGAGTCTTCGAATCGCCTCTGCAGCCCCGACTCCGACCGCGGTTTCGTTCGGCCTCAACGACGCGACACGACAGCACCACACTTCTTCGTCACGATCTTTCTTGTTTCCGCACAGTTCCGTTGCACCGCACTGCCTTTGTTCGAGCCGCAACGAACACAACATAAAAGGGGGAGGAGGATCGGCCGGTCCGAACTCCTCCCATTAAATTGATAACAAGCGGCCCAAATATTAAACTAAGAACACAAATAATTATTTACGAACAGAACCAAACCACTAATTGGATATTTTACGTTACACCTCGGGTGTCGCGGAGAATGGCGTCGTGGAGGTTGGATGTAGATTCCGTGGACGTCGGGGTGCGTCTGAGGATGAAATGACGTCTCCTCACTTGTTGCGGGGATGAAGAAGGAAGGTACGTTGTTATTGGAGATGATCACCGCGGTAGGCGACTTCTCCCTTGTCACGGAGGAAAATAAGAGTTGATGACCATTCTTCGTCGAGAACATTCTTTGCCAGAGAATGAAGTTCTTCACGAAGGAGGAACTCCCGTCTTTCTTCACACAAAGGCTCCCCTCAAAATATTTGCCCAACAAATATTTCATTAAGCCTCATTCTCTTAAAATATCTCCATTCCATTCAAAAAAAAGTCAAGAGGTGACAAGGTTAATTAAATTCCCTTAGTTGGCTCATTAAGTTTGGGAGGTGGGGAGGCTCCTCATTAAGAAGGGAAGTTTCCAAGGAATTTACAAGGGAGGATTTAAGAGGTCAAGGGGGGGTTATGGGGAGGTGAGGAGTTAGAGGTTCATGTGGGTCCCACCACACTAAACCCTCCCATGGGAGGTTAAGTGGGTGTGGGCCCCACCTCTAACTCCCCCTTTGTAGGATTAAATTCACCTTCCTTAGATAAATTTGTTCATAACAACATTTATCTATGTTAATCAAATACCATTTATTAAACCTCAACCTGCTCAAAACGCAGCTACGACAATGGTCCCCCCTAAGAAATTACCGGCGCTGCGAGTTCATCAGTACCCTCGAATTTCAATTATGGGCACTAGTTCGAAAGATAGAAAAATCCGCTCGTATGTCCATTGAACGTACCCGAGCTAAACTTCAGAAATTGATTCCGGGCACACCAGGACTCAGAATCAGGTGCCGTTAGAAACCAAATACTCGTAAAATTGCAAAGAAATTAAGAAAAAATTTTCCTTGAAATTTCTGGGTCTTTAAAGAGAAGTCAAAGATCATTCCTCTAATCATATTTAGAGCACTGTGGTCATAGGCCTCCACTTCCTAAAGCTGAGCTCTCCCCTGTCTACCTACTCCCGGAGGCCGTGGTGGACTACTTGGGGGTGGTAGAGGTTGTACCTTGAAACATCACCCACCGCCTGCCGCTTGGCCTGCCCCCTTGAAACATTCACCGCACTTTGTACCACCTTACTTGAACCTCAAAATATACTTTGGTGGCCCCTCAAATATCTGCTGATCATCTATGTGGCGGGTTGGTCAGTCACGAGCCATGTGTCCCTACCCACCGTATGAGTAGCATGCCATGTTCCTCTACTAACCCTCACTGCCCGGTGACCTCGCACCATCGATCCTATATTCCGGGGTCTCCCTATGGATGGTCTAGTCTTCCTAGGCCTTTGCGTCATCTTTCGGCTACCCTCCATGGATAACTCGACCACCTGTCACCCAATGGTAGCTCCCAAAGTCAGTGCCTGTTCTACGAGGAATCTCTCTACGATTAGAGCTCACTCTATTACTCATTACTGAGTGGGGATGCTGAGGAAATTCATCGATGCCATGATTCCCATCAAAGTCCCTTCTCAAAGGTCCTATACATGAATAAAGGGTCCCTCACCATGTCCATAGAGTAGATGGAGAGTTATGTAAACCTCTCAGTGGACTCAGCCATTGACATGCAGCCCTGCTGTAGATAAAGAAGCTCCTGTATGTGAACTAAGTGAAATGTTTCAGGGAAGAAATACTCCCATAAAATCCACTCGATTCCATCCCAAGGAGGGTCACCTGATCATGATTCTAGATGTTAAAGCTCCACCATCTCCCTACTGAGCCACGAAGAAGGATTGGAGCTAATATCACCATCTGGTCGAGTGACGTTCTAACTAAGTGGAAGACACACATCACCACCTCCATCCTATGATCAGTGACCTGAGGATCTATATCTCCCTTGAAACAAGGAGGTCTCTATCTTTGGAACTCATGCAAGGTGCTGAGCCTGTGCTCATCCTCTCCCAGTAATTCCAGAAGTAATTGTAGATCAATGGGTGGTGGTAAAGCTAGTGCACCACCCAGTGGGGCCATCTCTAGTACCAGTCCCTGAACCAATGCCTCATTTCTAGGCAGGCTGTCCTCATGGTCATGCATCAGAATCCTAGTTGGATATCTATATGGAGGAATCTTGAAACAAATCAAGATGTACCATATTCAATAGGTTATACCTGGTGAGATGACTCTAATTCAAGAAGAACATGAGGAAACACTCAATTCCTATATTATGCCTACAACTAGAGTTTTTATGTATAAAGCCAAAAAGTATAATTCAAGGTCCTAGTGTATGGATACGTTGGGCACCGCACCAACAGTAGACACCCCAAATATGAAAGTAAAACTTGAAACATTTATCATTATTTCCCAAAGATAAAGAATAGGCTCTCAGTCTTTGAGGTAGAACTGACCACCATCGATATAACTTTGTCATGAGCCATCCCCCAGGGCCTGTGGTGTGACTCCCCCAAGCCTACCTCTCAAAGTCCAGGGGTTGGCGACTAATGCTGAAGGAATTAACCTACAGGAGGGAGGCATTTTATTGAGTACCTTTACACACACACATACAACCACATCCCAAGAAAACTGGAAAAGAGAATATTCATGCTTTTGAACAACCACTGGGTGTAAAGGTACCACTGAAAGTAAATGAGCTAGAATAAAAACCCATAAAAAGAAAACTGAAACAAGAGAAAGTACCAGATTCATGGAAATCAGTTTGCTGAAAAACCCACCTGATGCGTAAGTATAGAGTAGTTCCAGATGTCGTAGAAGCACTTATCGCCTACCTAATCTCATAGGCACTGCCTGGTCCTGGGCCACCAAGTCCTCTACGAAGTCATCAGTCATATGCACTAGACACAAAAAGTGCGGGCGGATCCTGTACAGGGGTGAGTAACAAAATACTTAGTAGGGAAGCCAAACCAAAAATGACAGACTACAAAAAAATCCACAAGAAACCTATGAAGCATGAACCCAAATATAGACAACTCACACTAGGTATAATCTGAGTAAGGAAAGTAAAACCATCACTGGTATCAGTAGACACATTGGGGTACTGGAGTACTCCTTCCCAATGAGTATCGTGGGTATTCTGGGTCACACAGAGATGCTCCCCACTATGGGAGTGCTAGGTAACACAAAGCTGCTTCCCCTTAACATTGGACTATGGTGGTACTCATCCTTGATGAGTACCATGGGTAGGTTGGGTCACACAGATCTCCTCCCAACTGTGGGTATGCCGGGTCACACAGAGCCACTTCCTAGCCTGGACATCATACTGAGTTACTTCTCCCCATTGAGTATCGTGGAACTTCCGGGAAACACAGAGTCATCCCCCACTATGGACCTTCCATGTCATATAGAGCCGCTTCCCATTTTTCCATTGTTGCTGATCCACATAGGGTCATTTTTCTGCAGTATTCAGGTCTCCGTCAGCCATAGGATCTCAACACGTAGTGCGCTTGATTTTGGGAGAACCACTCCTAAAACCATTAATTATATTTAAACTTTCATTAAATCTTCCTTAGAGTTTTACAAAAGATACTCCTCATCATGATGGTTCCAATTACACAAACATCTCATCAATATGATGCCCAATTTGAAAGATATTGGTGTTTTTTCGAAAAGGGGTCAGCCTGGTCTGGGTCTGGTCCGACCCATTCAGAACGACCCAAACCGACATGGCCCAAGGTCCACCAACCCAACCTGGGTCCGCTGACCTGACCCGGATACAACCCGGTATGGGTTCGACCTAGTCTTGCCTGACCCGATGGGGCGGGTCTGGCCCACTAGCACGACCTGTGCCCTACCTGGTCTGCCATAGGAGGACTGACTTCCTCCTCCAGCCTAGACATGTATCACGTTTGGGGTTCCATCACATGGCTAGTCAAACCCAACCACTTGGGTTTTCTGCATGAGATAATGGGACTGTGTTCCATGAGGAACTGTGGCCTAAGGCTTTGGGCCGATCCACCGATGCGGCTGAGGAACTGTGTCCCTAACTCCAACCACTGACTCAAGCACCGATAACTCCTGCCAACTCTGGCACGCTGGTGGGTTCTTTCGTTGACCACCAGGTTCACTACGGTGGTCCTTTAACCGCACCACTATCGCCTATGAACTCTGGGAGATACCATATTCCCTTTGATGGCCTCAACTCTTCCTTGCCTCCATTTCAAAGATACAACCACAAAGAAAGAAAAAAAATGCACAAGCGGAGGAGCTTGATCCTTGTTCATGTTGGTCCACACCCTCCATGTGAGAGTTTTAGAATCATGGGATAAATTTTTGAAGTTCTATCACTATTAATCAAATAATCTTGATGAAAAACCCCAATAAAAGTACTCTTCTATAAGAACTAATGATCCACGGATCAACATGTTCGTGGGTTGATATGCATTTTTCATTTAGAATAAATAATGGGTAAAATTTAAAAAAACAAACACCTAACTCATTAGATTTCATCATTGAAATGATCTGTCGGTGAGGATTCAAGTTCTGTTGGCATTTGACACTCTTTGATCTCATTCTTCAAAGTACGTCGATATCGTTGGCGATTTTCCAATGTTCATCATTTTTTTGGAGAGAATTATTTCTGTAGGTTCATCAGAGAAATTCCACCCTTTTATCCTTATTTCTACAACACATTAACCGATTAAAATATAACATGTCATAGTTTTTCTATTACGGTACGTGGTCATGTCATTATGCTCTTTCATTTATGAAACAACGTATCTGTTATGTTTCAGTTAATATGTCGTTATGCTACATGTTTACAAGCCATTAATGAGATTCATTTAATGAGACTCATCATCACTTTTTCACCACACTGCATCACTTCCATGTTATAGCCCAATGGTTTAAAAAACAAAAAAAAAAAAACTTTTTAAGTTATTTATTTTTTATTCCTAAAAGTCTAAAAACAATCATTTCTGGTTGACCCACTCCGGTTGAAGTTAAGTACTTTTTAGTCAGATCCCATTGTTTTGAGTTCAATGGTTCCCTTGGATTTTTGATTATAGAACCAGTTTAAATGTTAGAAAAACCCACTCACACATTTAATTAAATGAACTAAAAAAAGTTCAAAATTCTATTTCGGGCTAACTGGGCCTCAGAGTCTGGTTCCGTCAAAGCGTCTGCGCTCAAAATAATTCTATATAATTTAAAAAATATTAAATGGAATTTCTAGAACATTAAAAAATTACATATACTAAACATTTAATTCCCTAAATCTCATAATATACAAGGTTTGATAATAATTTCAACAAATAACATGAATTACCATAAGTACACAATAAAACCTTATTAGACTCCACAATACAATTCATTATGTTTACCATAATATAATTAGATTGACAAAATATTTATATTCATCCAAAATAATAATTATTACTTAATCACTAAATCATTTCCAATACCAATTCTATCTATTTGAAATTTTTTTCCCTAAAATCAAAATAAAGGTTACCCATTAGATATTACAACTAATTAAAATAATTATACTGACCAGGACATCATGTAGGCTAATGGTAGGTGTTTCACCCTGATTGTGCTTCTGATGTGGGTTTATGCCCTATGGACTTGTTAGACTCAATGGGTTATAACCTTATATACAAGTTTTACTTTTTCTAAAATCATATTAATATAATTTCAATAATAAATATTATGGAAATCCATGACATAAGGTTAATCACTATATAATACTTTAACTCTGGGTTTTAATAAAACCCCAACACATAAATACTTTATCCATTTATTTATACATATGTCCTCCCTTAGTCTAAAGATTTTCCTTTTAAAGTGGGTACTTACAAAAACCAAAAACTGTAGTGTGAGAAAAAATTATCATATTGGAAAAATCATACACTTACGTATAAATATAGAAATATTATAATGGGTTTAAAAAAATGTAAATTATCCACTATCATTCACTTGTAGTACCTAGACAAGGATGTATTTCTAGGAAAACCACATAATCTATATCTTAATAAAACTCTAGGAAGTTATTATAAAATTATACTCAATGTATATCATAGGGTTATGTTACCTAATAATGTTTTCCTAGATCTTATTTCCAGGTTTTCTAGTAATCTTCATATGATACCAACTGTAATGCTCTGACCCCAAAATTTAGTATTCAGTGAATTATTTTATTGCATGAGCATGATTATATGGAATCTAATCTTAAAGGAATGATCATTTTACTTGTCTTGAAGAACTAGATATATAAATTGTTTCTTATTACATTTAGAAAATTTAAATCATAAAAAAGGAAAATAACTTTCATCATTTCACTCATTCAAAAAAAACTTTACTTCATTACTTGGGGAAAATGGAACAAATAAAAGGGTGAAATAATATTTTTTTGTTAGGGTATATAAAGAGTAAATAGAAATGAATTTATTAGAAGAAATCAACATGGAAAGGAATATAACTAAAAATATTCTATTTAAATAAAAAATAAGGCATACTCAATATGGATAGCTAAGAAACAGAGACACATTCCATTTAATCTAGAAACTAAGAATGAAATGCATCCCTAGATTTGTGGACGCAATAATATCCTAGATAATAATAAAAAATTAATTATCAATGTATTCAATGATTAATTATTTGAAGTCATGTATTAGGAACATGAACCACTACCATCATGACCTTTAAAAATATGGTTTAAGTATGTGGGTAGAAAACTTTGTATTTCGATTGGAATGAAAATCGAAGGGTTTGTCTCCAATTGATTTCATCTCATGAGAATACTGATGCATCAAGTATATTTTATTAACTGATCAACAAACCAATGGGAATTAATTGAGAAGTCCCCAACCCATGCGATAATTGTCCAAAGCATTCCTTATATATCAAACCATCGATTTAAAAATATATATTTAAATCAATGTGTCCCACACCACTTTGAAATATTTGATAAAAAATTATTCAATGAATAATTTAATAACATGAATATAAATAGATTCATGATATTGTATATCACACCATACAAAATTATTAAGTGATCAGTAGGAAATTTATCTCACTGATGTAAAAAATGAGAGGAAAAACCCTTACCAAATTGTAATAATTTATTTAAAAGGCCATGAATTTATAAAAGAGAATAGTATCTCTGAAAAAACCTTGTAAACATGTAAATTAAGATTTATAATATTATATTTTCTTGATGGTGCTAAATTAAAGTCATTACTTTTTTGGTTTAAAAAACATTCCTTTTACTTTTTTAAGAAAAGTCATAATGTACCTTATTTTTAAAATGCTAGAAGATTAATTTTAAATAATTTTTTAAACATTATAAAATGGGTTTTAATTTAAAAAATAATTTTATAATATAAAAAAAATTTAATTTTTTTTTAAAAACACTAGTATGGATGTGAAATATTCCCTAGTGGATACTTAAATGAAATCAATCTCGAATTACAATGAGACTGTGCAATAAATACTTATCAAGTTATAATCAGTATAATCATATAACCAATAAAGAAATAAAATTATATAAATGTTAAAATTACATAATATTATGAATATAACTCATAAAATACATTCATGGGTTCTATATACACCACTCAAAATAAATAAGTAGTGTACAATGCATGTGTCTCCCAAAAATAAAAGTGAGACAAAGATCACTTACCTTACGTTTGTTTTTGGTTGAACAACCATTGTCCTCCAATATAATGATTTTATGAATGTCAATATAAATATTTATTATTTTATATATATTATCAACTTATAATATCTTATTACCCATTTTTTAGTAATTATTAATTATTTTCACTATTTTAGATGTTAATAGCCTAATTTCTCGAGTAAGTTTTTGACATTTTATTTGTAGTTCATATTATATAGATCACGATTTCATCATATTTAGAATTTAGACCATGATTTAAGTATCATATATATCCATTATATATTTATTTATATCAATCCATAATATTGGGAGATAAGAAATTCAATGCACAATTCATGTAGACGATATGCTATACGTACGCATGAAGGATACTTCGATTTCATTGTCATATTTAAATGAATAAAAAGAAATTTATTTATTTTATATCTCCCATATCATATTAATTTAAAATAATTCATACATTTTTATTAAAATAATCCTTAATACATTCCATGTATAGTGTGTACGAATCACATCATTTTGAGGAGGTGATTGTCCGTACAACCACAAACGAAGTAATCGTATTTTCACAAAATGGAAAGCATAAAGGTGTGTGTTTTATAAAATTTAAAAAAGAATAAATATATCATAAATAAAATATATATCATATAATAATTGGGTTTCCATAATAATTATTAATGATTATAGGTGGTAAATTAAAAATGAAGATCATTTTATGAGGTGGTAGTTCACCGTACACAAAAACGATAAGTTCGTTCCACATTAGATAGAAGTGATTGTCTGTTTAAGTAAAACACTTAATATAACAAAATATAAGTATATATAAGATACATAAGTTATTATGTAAACATTAAATAAGAATAATTTAGTGGGTTTTATGAATGAAATTAATAAAAAACATTCATTGATGAATATTTCCTCTTCATTGGGTATCTCCTTTTGATTTTCAGAAAAGGACTTCTTTGGTTGGATTTTTACCAAAATTAATGATTATACGATTATGGTATGGCCTTTTATAGGATATTAGTATAGGGTTTTTTGAAAAAAATAGATTCTAAATATTTTATAAAAGATAATAATGTGTTCCTTTTTATAAGAGAGTGGAAAGGCACTCTTTGAAATATTCAAAATATTAAATTATATAAATTAATTTTATACTCAAAATGGATCCAAAAGTCCATTATTTATAATATAAGAAAATTATGATAATTAATAATCGTAACAAATAATTTTTAGACAATTTCATCTCCTATTATTAACCTTATTGTTTTGTTTGAACCCATAGCTAATCCCTTAAACTCTTACCCTAACAAGACAGAATTTTACTATTTAAGGGTCAATATAGTTACTATAAAATCCAAAAAGAACATAAAATGATTAATGGATGAAATATTTACTATATAAAAATCATTTAGACAAATTTAATATTTTTTTTGAATTTTATATCATTTAATAAAAAAATATTTATTTTAAAATATCATTATGGACAAATTTGATGCCATTCATTACATTACTTTTTTAAAATATCATAACAAAAAGATAAAGTCTAAAAAATACTTCTAAAACATCACTAAAATTTCATATTCATATAGAAATTTTTTTATGACATTAATCATATGAAATTATATTTATGTTAATATTTTTGGTATCATTTATTTTTGGTATCATTTAATTAAATAAAAACCGCATCATTATTGTCTCATTATTTAAGGTAATTATATCATCATTAAAAATTATAAAAAAATTATAATGTTTTTTATAAACATTTTATATTTCAAAATACTATTTATAGTCAAAAATTACCCTTATATTAAACCACATTAAAAATATTTCTCTTGTTAAAATCAAAAGTGTGACAAAATAGACTTTCCTTTGAATATAATATTATAAAGGTTATACTCTCATCTAAAATGAAAAAATGGTTTCATAACCTTTAATATAATTTTTAGGGATTAAAAATACACATAAAATAATTTTTTTTACAAGTTTTAGGGTAATTTATAATATTATTTTTACACATAATTACCCGACTTACCCTTAACCATGGTAGTACATATATTACTAAATTTACTATTCATATGTCCAAAAATGGAAGAAAACTGTTTAAATAAATTATAAAAAATGATTCCAAATATGGATTATACTTTTCAAAATTTAGAACACATATGTTTCTATAATTAATTTAATATTAATCCCATTGTTGAAAGGACAAATTATAAAGTGAAAACATTCAAAAGATTGGAATGACTTTATATCCAATTTCAATGTGAAATTGATTATAATGACCAAAATTGTATTAAATGATAAAAAAGTAATCTAATTATACTTTAATTCCAATGAAACATATAATGTATCAATATAAATTATTTTTATGTAAAAATATGTTTTCAATTAAAATTTTGTATCATTAAATATTCATCAAAACCCGAAACTTCTTAGAAAAATACCAATAATTAAAACAAAGTATTTTTTTGATACTAACTTAAAAGAAGAATTTTATTTTTGTGAATTATTTATATTAATGTTTAAATTTTTTATTTTAAATAGATTCTCCATTAAAAGGTGGTAAAACTGCTTTTATAGAAATTTATGTTTTTTGTGTAATATTGGGTTTGTTCTTGTCTTCTGCCTATAAAATCTATTGGATGCATATCCCAAATATTTGATTGAAACTATAACATATATACATCATTAATATCATTCAATAATAATAAATAATTTAATTTTTTAGGAAACAAAGACATCATTAGGTTAAAAATAGTTCACTATAAAAACATTTTCTCTATATTTAGTTGGTTCATTTATTCTTTTATAATTAATTTTTAACTAATGAATTCAAACATATATTGTAATATGTTTGATAATATTATTCATAACATCCATCTTAAATACTAGGTTATATCTTATTATATTAAAAAATTTTACATAATATATCATTATTTGAAAAAACATGGCCTTTTGTGTAACACAACCCAGCTCATTGTTGTGTGTATCATAAGCTTAACATGGTGTTACGTATAAAGAATGTTAGAAACAATTTTTTTTTAAAAAAATATTTTAAAGTTTTTTTGTGTTACATAAGTGGTTTATGTAAATCACCCCATCTATTCACTGATAAATGTGTTGTATTACAATCCATAGAGTGTTGTGTAGCTGCATTCTAGTTTAGGGAGTTTCAATTGAACAATCCATGGAGGTAAGGGTAAGCCCAAAACGGATTTAGAGTTCACAAAATTAATAATGCCCCCCCCTATAGTATAAATTCTAAAATACTACCCCTTTCCATAAACCATAAAAGTTGTAATACCAAAATAAGCCTATCAACCACCTTATTTTTAGAAAAAAACCTACACACAATCCTCATATTCTGCACCACTTATTGAACAAAGTCAAGGAAAAGAGATGGAGAAGATAAAAAATATTATAAAGAATTTTTCCAATTAAATTTGATAATCTCATTGACATGATTTCCAAAACCCTAGAAAAATGATAGATCATTCATTCCCAAACCCAAAGGAAGGTGTGAGAAAGATCATCACAAGGAGTGTCAAAGAGATCCGACTACTAGAACACAAGGAACCTAAAGCTAAACTGAAATAAGGTGAGTATGAAAATTCAATAAATTATGTACTGATTCTAAAAGACGAAACCAACCCACATGGAAAAGAAGAAAATATCATTGAAGAAGAAACTTGTATATGATTTAGGAATGAAGGACTATAAACTCCATTGAAATGTATGAAAATGGATATGAAAGTAATCTCCCTTACACTCCCATCAAGGTTTATAAAATCCATGAAAATTATGAAAGAGAAACTTAGAAGTGTAATGGAAGAAGAATTTTATAAGGATAAAATTAACATAACCCTCTTGGAATCCATTTTTATAATTCCAAAATTTTAAAAATTTATCAAATATATTTTCATAAATTAAAATAAGATGTATACTAATTAATGGATCAAACTTAGAAGAATAATTTCATCCATGATCACACTAGTATTACAAAAACAAATGTCATGATGCTGGGAAATTCTCTATCCCCTACACCAATGGTTCTTTAATTTCTTTTGACGTGTTGTGTGATTTTGGTGCCTCTATTAATGTAATTTGTGACTCTATATAATAATATCTGAAAATAGATAACATGAATCCCACAAGAGTGGTTGTACAACTGGTAAACAGATCCACTGTCTTTCTTTTTAGAGTTTTGGCGGATGTTCTAGTAGGAGTTAAAGTAATTGTTTTTAAAATATACTATTATGTTCTCACCATTGAGAAATATAGAGAACTAGGTCCTTCAACATTTATTTTTGGAATTCCATTCATAAATAAAAAAAATCAATAATGTAGATGAAGAAACCACCACATAGTTAGGAGACAAAAAGGTGCACTTTATTGTCCTTGAATTAAATAGGAACCCTTTAAACAATCATCCAGTCTTTATAATTAACCATGTATATTGTATTTTTACCATTGAATACTTAGTAACTCTTTAATAATTTTTATCCTTAGGATATAAAAATTCTACTCAAAAACACCAAAAAAAAAGTAAGCACTAAAAAATATGGAAATTTTCTTTTTAATAATCAATGAGATAAAACATCTGTATTTTTATATAGTTTTAAGATGATAATTATATGAAACCATTTTATAATAATTTGAAATATTTTTAAGTAGGAAATTTTAAATCAATATCATATATGAAACAGTCCCCAAATTTGGAATTTAATCTTCTCCATTTTGGATTAAAATATATATAACCTATGGAATGAGAAAAATTACCAGTTATCATAGACTCCATCCATCCAAAGAACATGTGAAAATTTTAATTGAACCTTTAAAAAGAATTATTTAATCTCTAGGATTGATACTTGGATACATACTTTGGATAAACCCCAGTTCCTATATAATTTTACTATATGGGGAATATAAAACTGTTTAGATACTCCATAGAATACTAAATCCCAACAACATGGAAGTTGTAAAAAGGTTATTGAGATATTTTTGGCACCTTACATAATAAACCCAATTTCTGATCCATAGTGGGTTGTCCCAATCCATGTGGTTACCAGGAAAACTTGTTTAAAAATAGAGATAAATGAGGATAATTAATTAATTAAAATGAGATTCCAAAACTTTTGGAGGATGTGAATTGAAAATAGAAACCTATACTATGTCACCCAAAAGGCCATTTCTCCATCCCATTCATGGACTAAAAGATAAATAGTTTTCAATGAAGGATACATTACTATTTATTTGATGATTTTTTGGTTATTTTTAGTTACCCATTTACCAAGTGAACTAAGAGAAGGAAAAATTAACTTTCCCTTTTGGGACCTTTTTGAATAGGATGATTCATTTCAAATTATATAATGTTATATTTACATTTAATTGGAGTATGGTAAGCATTTTTCAGATCAAATAGAGGAATATCTAGAAGTATTTCTCAATGAAATTATTTTTTTTGGAAAATCCATTTACCTTTGTTTTAGGAACATGAAATCAGTTTTGAAATTATGAATAGAGAAAAGGCTTTTTTTAAAGTTTAATATGTATCACGTTTTGGAGGAAAAATAGACATTTCTGGGTCATATCATTTCATAAAATGTAATGGATGTTTTAATTCTAATGTTTGGGTAACCAATTATTTACCAAATTATTCCTGTGTGAGACATATTATGTCATTTTTGGGCCTTGTGTTGTTTTATAGAAGATACATCAATGAAATTAGTATGATTTATCTTCCCAAATAAATATTTTATTTAAAATAAGATGACTTTGTTTTTAATGATATTTGTTGCTAGGAATTTGATGAGAATATGTAAAAGATAATCACCCTAAAAATTATGTGGCCCCGAGACTAGGAGATCCCATTTGAGTTTCTTTATAATGTATCAAACCAAGCTATAGTAGAATTACTATCCTAGTTTATTTATGGAATGACATAACTCATTAAATATTACTCAAGAACATTGGATTGAACTCAAATCAATTACACAACTAAACAAAAATAATTCCATGATATTTTATTTTCATTGGATAAATTTATATCTTATTTACTAGGAACTAAAATGGTTTTATTTTCTGATAATGCACTAATTAGGTAGTTGATAAAGAAGGATAATTCCAAACCCAGGCTAGTGTAATGTATACTACTCTTGAAAGAGTTCATTCTAGAGATGTGGGATAATAAGGGAGATGAAAAATAGTTGTAATATAATCTCACCAGACTCAGAAACACTTCTAAAATATATATTCTCGTACTCAGCCTTCCCAAAGATCACACACCTAGAGAGAAACTATATATAGTGGAAGGTTAAGTACCATGGTATGATGATTTGGTGAATCATTTGGACATATATTAAGTACCTTCTCACAATGAATATATCTAAAATAACTAACTAAATGTAGAATCCAAATTTTATATTTGACATGATATATCCTTATAGAAAATAAGTAATGATAAAGTAATAAAAAGGTTCTTATAGGAAAGTGAAATAAAATATTTATTTTAAAATTTCCATATATTTACTTATGGATGCTAATTTAGACCACAAAGAACTGCCAAAAATGTGTTGGAATGTGGAATTTATTAGCCAAAAACATTTAAAGTTGCTCATGAATATTTTAAAAAATATGATAAGTTTCAATATTATGGGAATATTTTGAAAATACAGGTGATTCTTCAAAAAAAGAACATTGTTTTGATATCATTGATGTGTGGGTAATTAATTTTATGGGAACCTTTCCCATGTATTTTGGAAATTATCTCATTTTACATGCAATAGATCATATCTCTAAATTTGTGGAAGCTATGTCTACCATCACAGATGATGACAATGTTGTATTTAATTTTTCTAGGAATAACAAATTTTTTAGGTTTGGACTACCAAGGGCCTTCATCACTGACCAAGGGACTCAATTTTTAAACTAGAAGATATAGTATATTATTAAAAAGTATTGGATAAACGACAACACATATAAACCATATCATCCCCCCAATATTGACCAATATGATGTTTCAAATCGGGAGATTAAATTTATTTTGAAGAAAATTGTTAGACTCTACTTTAAGGATTGTATTAAAGACACATTATGGGAATATCATCCAACATAAAAAACACTTTTAGGAATGAGCGCCTTCCAGATGGTTTATGGAATGAACTATATTCTTCATTTAGAGTTAGATCACCAAAAATATTGTGGTATTAAATAGAATAATTGGGAATTAGTGTGTTTTGTGAAAGAGATAATCCCACAATTACTAGAACTGGGGGAAATTAGAAGATAGACTTTCGAAAACATAATAATTTATATATAGATAATCAAAGTAGAACATGAAAAATTGATCCACCAAAAGAACTTTCCACCTTGAGTCCAAGTACTTATCTGAAATTATAGAATAAAATTAATGCCACATAAGATTAATTCTAGAAAGTAAGGACTATTTATAATTACTAATGTCCATAACTTTGGTACTATACTGGTTGAGAGAGAAGAAGAAGGAAACAATTTTTTTTTAAAAAATATTTTAAAGTTTTTTGGTGTTACATAAGTGGTTTATGTAAATCACCCCATCTATTCACTGATAAATGTGTTGTATTACAATCCATAGAGTGTTGTGTAGCTGCATTCTAGTTTAGGGAGTTTCAATTGAACAATCCATGGAGGTAAGGGTAAGTCCAAAACGGATTTATAGTTCAAAAAATTAATAATGGCCCCCCCTATAGTATAAATTCTAAAATACTACCCCTTTACAACAACCATAAAAGTTGTAATACCAAAATACGCCTATCAACCACCTTATTTTTAGAAAAAAACCTACACACAACCCTCATATTCTACACCACTTATTGAACAAAGTCAAGGAAAAGAGATGGAGAAGATAAAAAATATTATAAATAATTTTTCCAATTAAATTTGATAATCTCATTGACATGATTTCCAAAACCCTAGAAAAATGCTAGATCATTTATTCCCAAACCCAAAGGAAGGTGTGAGAAAGATCATCACAAGGAGTGGCAAAGAGATCCGACTACTAGAACACAAGGAACCTAAAGCTAAACTGAAATAAGGTGAGTATGAAAATTCAATAAATTATGTACTGATTCTAAAAGAGGAAACCAACCCACATGGAAAAGAAGAAAATATCATTGAAGAAGAAACTTGTATATGATTTAGGAATGAAGGACTATAAACTCCATTGAAATGTATGAAAATGGATATGAAAGTAATCTCCCTTACACTCCCATCAAGGTTTATAAAATCCATGAAAATTATGAAATAGAAACTTAGAAGTGTAATGGAAGAAGAATTTTATAAGGATAAAATTAACATAACCCTCTTGGAATCCATTTTTATAATTCCAACATTTTCAAAATTTATCAAATATATTTTCATAAATTAAAATAAGATTTATACTAATTAATGGATCAAACTTAGAAGAATAATTTCATCCATGATCACACTAGTATTACAAAAACAAATGTCATGATGCTGGGAAATTCTCTATCCCCTAAACCAATGGTTCTTTAATTTCTTTTGACGTGTTGTGTGATTTTGGTGCCTCTATTAATGTAATTTCTGACTCTATATAATAATATCTGAAAATAGATAACATGAATCCCACAAGAGTGGTTGTACAACTGGTAAACAGATCCACTGTCTTTCTTTTTAGAGTTTTGGCGGATGTTCTAGTAGGAGTTAAAGTAATTGTTTTTAAAATATACTATTATGTTCTCACCATTGAGAAATATAGGGAACTAGGTCCTTCAACATTTATTTTGGGAATTCCATTCATAAATAAAAAAAATCAATAATGTAGATTAAGAAACCATCACCACATAGCTAGGAGACAAAAAGGTGCACTTTATTGTCCTTGAATTAAATAGGAACCCTTTAAACAATCATCCAGTCTTTATAATTAACCATGTATATTGTATTTTTACCATTGAATACTTAGTAACTATTTAATAATTTTTATCCTTAGGATATAAAAATTCTACTCAAAAAAACCAAAAAAAAGTAAGCACTAAAAAATATGGAAATTTTCTTTTTAATAATCAAGGAGATACAACATCTGTATTCTTATATAGTTTTTAGATGATAATTATATGAAACCATTTTATAATAATTTGAAATATTTTGATGTAGGAAATTTTAAATCAATATCATATATGAAACAGTCCCCAAATTTGGAATTGAATCTTATCCATTTTGGATTAAAATATATATAACCTATGGAATGAGAAAAATTACTAGTTATCATAGACTCCACCCATCCAAAGAACATGTGAAAATTTTAATTGAACCTTTAAAAAGAATTATTGAATCTCTAGGATTGATCCTTGGATACATACTTTGGATAAACCCCAGTTCCTATATAATTTTACTATATGGGGAATATAAAACTATTTAGATACTCCATAGAATACTAAATCCCAACAACATGAAAGTTGTAAAAAGGTTATTGAGATATTTTTGGCACCTTACATAATAAACCCAATTTCTGATCCATAGTGGGTTTTCCCAATCCATGTGGTTACCAGGAAAACTTGTTTAAAAATAGAGATAAATGAGAATAATTAATTAATTAAAATGAGATTCCAAAACTTTTGGAGGATGTGAATTGAAAATAGAAACCTATACTATGTCACCCAAAAGACCATTTCTCCATCCCATTCATGGACTAAAAGATAAATAGTTTTCAATGAAGGAGACATTACTATTTATTTGTTGATTTTTTTGGTTATTTTTAGTTACCCATTTACCAAGTGGACTAAGAGAAGGAAAAATTCACTTTCCCTTTTGGGACCTTTTTGAATAGGATGATTCATTTCAGATTATATAATGTTATATTTACATTTAATTAGAGTATGGTAAGCATTTTTCAGATCAAGTAGAAGAATATCTAGAAGTATTTCTCAATGAAATTATTTTTTTTGGAAAATCCATTTACCTTTGTTTTAGGAATATGAAATCAGTTTTGAAATTATGAATAGAGAAAATGATTTTTTTAAAGTTTAATATGTATCACGTTTTGGAGGAAAAATAGACATTTCTGGGTCATATCATTTCATAAAATTTAATGGATGTGTTAATTCTAATGTTTGGGTAACCAATTATTTACCAAATTATTCCTGTGTGAGACATATTATGTCATTTTTGGGCCATGTGTTGTTTTATAGAAGACACATCAATGAAATTAGTATGATTTATCTTCCCAAATAAATATTTTATTTCAAATAAGATGACTTTGTTTTTAATGATATTTGTTGCTAGGAATTTGATGATCATATGTAAAAGATAATCACCCTAAAAATTATGTGGCCCCGAGACTAGGAGATCCCATTTGAGTTTCTTTATAATGTATCAAACCAAGCTATAGGAGAATTACTATCCTATTTTATTTATGGAATGACATAACTCATTAAATATTACTCAAGAACATTAGATTGATCTCAAATCAATTACACAACTAAACAAAAATAATTCCATGATATTTTATTTTCATTGGATAAATTTATATCTTATTTACTAGGAACTAAAATGGTTTTATTTTCTGATAATGCACTAATTAGGTAGTTGATAAAGAAGGATAATTCCAAACCAAGGCTAGTGTAATGTATACTACTCTTGAAAGAGTTCATTCTAGAGATTAGGGATAATAAGGGAGATGAAAAATAGTTGTAATATAATCTCACCAGACTCAGAAACACTTCTAAAATATATATTCTCGTACTCAGCCTTCCCAAAGATCACACACCTAGAGAGAAACTATATATAGTGGAAGGTTAAGTACCATGTTATGATGATTTGGTGAATCATTTGGACATATAGTAAGTACCTTCTCACAATGAATATCTCTAAAATAACTAACTAAATGTAGAATCCAAATTTTATATTTGACATGATATATCCTTATAGAAAATAAGTAATGATAAAGTAATAAAAAGGTTCTTATAGGAAAGTGAAATAAAATTTATATTTTAAATTTTCCATATATTTACTTATGGATTCTATTTTAGACCACAAAGAACTGCCAAAAATGTGTTGGAATGTGGAATTTATTATCCAAAAACATTTAAAGTTGCTCATGAATATTTTAAAAAATATGATAAGTTTCAATATTATGGGAATATTTTGAAAATACAGGTGATTCTTCAAAAAGAGAACATTGTTTTGATATCATTGATGTGTGGGTAATTAATTTTATGGGAACCTTTCCCATGTATTTTGGAAATTATCACATTTTACATGCAATAGATCATATCTCTAAATTGGTGGAAGCTATGTCTACCATCACAGATGATGACAAAGTTGTATTTAATTTTTCTAGGAATAACAAATTTTTTAGGTTTGGACTACCAAGGGCCTTCATCACTGACCAAGGGACTCAATTTTTAAACTAGAAGATATAGTATATTATTTAAAAGTATTGGGTAAACGACAACACATATAAACCATATCATCCCCCCAATATTGACCAAGATGATGTTTCAAATCGGGAGATTAAATTTATTTTGAAGAAAATTGTTAGACTCTACTTTAAGGATTGTATTAAAGACACATTATGGGAATATCATCCAACATAAAAAACACTTTTAGGAATGAGTGCCTTCCAGATGGTTTATGGAATGAACTATATTCTTCATTTAGAGTTATATCACCAAAAATATTGTGGTATTAAATAGAATAATTGGGAATTAGTGTGTTTTGTGAAAGAGATAATCCCACAATTACTAGAACTGGGAGAAATTAGAAGATAGACTTTCGAAAACATAATAATTTATATAGAGATAATCAGAGTAGAACATGAAAAACTGATCCACCAAAAGAACTTTCCACCTTGAGTCCAAGTCCTTATCTGAAATTATAGAATAAAATTAATGCCACATAAGATTAATTCTAGAAAGTAAGGACTATTTATAATTACTAATGTCCATAACTTTGGTACTATACTGGTTGAGAGAGAAGAAGAAGGAAACAATTTTTTTTAAAAAAATATTTTAAAGTTTTTTGGGGTTACATAAGTGGTTTATGTAAATCACCCCATCTATTCACTTATCAATGTGTTGTATTACAATCCATAGAGTGTTGTGTAGCTGCATTCTAGTTTATGGAGTTTCAATTGAACAATCCATGGAGGTAAGGGTAATCCCAAAATGGATTTAGAGTTCACAAAATTAATAATGGCCCCCCCTATAGTATAAATTCTAAAATACTACCCCTTTCCAACAACCATAAAAGTTGTAATACCAAAATAAGCCTATCAAACACATTATTTTTAGAAAAAAACCTACACACAACCCTCATATTCTGAACCACTTATTGAACAAAGTCAAGGAAAAGAGATGGAGAAGATAAAAAATATTATAAAGAATTTTTCCAATTAAATTTGATAATCTCATTGACATGATTTCCAAAACCCTAGAAAAATGATAGATCATTCATTCCCAAACCCAAAGGAAGGTGTGAGAAAGATCATCACAAGGAGTGGCAAAGAGATCCGACTACTAGAACACAAGGAACCTAAAGCTAAACTGAAATAAGGTGAGTATGAAAATTCAATAAATTATGTACTGATTCTAAAAGAGGAAACCAACCCACATGGAAAGGAAGAAAATATCATTGAAGAAGAAACTTGTATATGATTTAGGAATGAAGGACTATAAACTCCATTGAAATGTATGAAAATGGATATGAAAGTAATCTCCCTTACACTCCCATCAAGGTTTATAAAATCCATGAAAATTATGAAAGAGAAACTTAGAAGTGTAATGGAAGAAGAATTTTATAAGGATAAAATTAACATAACCCTCTTGGAATCCATTTTTATAATTCCAAAATTTTCAAAATTTATCAAATATATTTTCATAAATTAAAATAAGATGTATACTAATTAATGGATCAAACTTAGAAGAATAATTTCATCCATGATCACACTAGTATTACAAAAACAAATGTCATGATGCTGGGAAATTCTCTATCCCCTACACCAATGGTTCTTTAATTTCTTTTGACGTGTTGTGTGATTTTGGTGCCTCTATTAATGTAATTTGTGACTCTATATAATAATATCTGAAAATAGATAACATGAATCCCACAAGAGTGGTTGTACAACTGGTAAACAGATCCACTGTCTTTCTTTTTAGAGTTTTGGCGGATGTTCTAGTAGGAGTTAAAGTAATTGTTTTTAAAATATACTATTATGTTCTCACCATTGAGAAATATAGGGAACTAGGTCCTTCAACATTTATTTTGGGAATTCCATTCATAAATAAAAAAAATAAATAATGTAGATGAAGAAACCATCACCACATAGCTAGGAGACAAAAAGGTGCACTTTATTGTCCATGAATTAAATAGGAACCCTTTAAAAAATCATCCAGTCTTTATAATTAACCATGTATATTGTATTTTTACCATTGAATACTTAGTAACTCTTTAATAATTTTTATCCTTAGGATATACAAATTCTACTCAAAAACACCAAAAAAAAAGTAAGCACTAAAAAATATGGAAATTTTCTTTTTAATATTCAAGGAGATACAACATCTGTATTCTTATATAGTTTTTAGATGATAATTATATGAAACCATTTTATAATAATTTGAAATATTTTGAAGTAGGAAATTTTAAATCAATATCATATATGAAACAGTCCCCAAATTTGGAATTGAATCTTCTCCATTTTGGATTAAAATATATATAACCTATGGAATGAGAAAAATTACCAGTTATCATAGACTCCACCCATCCAAAGACCATGTGAAAATTTTAATTGAACCTTTAAAAAGAATTATTGAATCTCTAGGATTTATCCTTGGATACATACTTTGGATAAACCCCAGTTCCTATATAATTTTACTATATGGGGAATATAAAACTGTTTAGATACTCCATAGAATACTAAATCCCAACAACATGGAAGTTGTAAAAAGTTTATTGAGATATTTTTGGCACCTTACATAATAAACCCAATTTCGGATCCATAGTGGGTTGTCCCAATCCATGTGGTTACCAGGAAAACTTGTTTAAAAATAGAGATAAATGAGAATAATTAATTAATTAAAATGAGATTACAAAACTTTTGGAGGATGTGAATTGAAAATAGAAACCTATACTATGTCACCCAAAAGACCATTTATCCATCCCATTCATGGACTAAAAGATAAATAGTTTTCAATGAAGGAGACATTACTATTTATTTGATGATTTTTTTGGTTATTTTTAGTTACCCATTTACCAAGTGGACTAAGAGAAGGAAAAATTCACTTTCCCTTGTGGGACCTTTTTGAATAGGATGATTCATTTCAGATTATATAATGTTATATTTACATTTAATTGGAGTATGGTAAGCATTTTTCAGATCAAATAGAGGAATATCTAGAAGTATTTCTCAATGAAATTATTTTTTTTGGAAAATCCATTTACCTTTGTTTTAGGAATATGAAATCAGTTTTGAAATTATGAATAGAGAAAAGGCTTTTTTTAAAGTTTAATATGTATCACGTTTTGGAGGAAACATAGACATTTCTGGGTCATATCATTTCATAAAATGTAATGGATGTGTTAATTCTAATGTTTGGGTAACCAATTATTTACCAAATTATTCCTGTGTGAGACATATTATGTCATTTTTGGGCCATGTGTTGTTTTATAGAAGATACATCAATGAAATTAGTATGATTTATCTTCCAAAATAAATATTTTATTTAAAATAAGATGACTTTGTTTTTAATGATATTTGTTGCTAGGAATTTGATGAGCATATGTAAAAGATAATCACCCCAAAAATTATGTGGCCCCGAGACTAGGAGATCCCATTTGAGTTTCTTTATAATGTATCAAACCAAGCTATAGGAGAATTACTATCCTAGTTTATTTATTGAATGACATAACTCATTAAATATTACTCAAGAACATTGGATTGAACTCAAATCAATTACACAACTAAACAAAAATAATTCCATGATATTTTATTTTCATTGGATAAATTTATATCTTATTTACGAGGAACTAAAATGGTTTTATTTTCTGATAATGCACTAATTAGGTAGTTGATAAAGAAGGATAATTCCAAACCAAGGCTAGTGTAATGTATACTACTCTTGAAAGAGTTCATTCTAGAGATTAGGGATAATAAGGGAGATGAAAAATAGTTGTAATATAATCTCACCAGACTCAGAAACACTTCTAAAATATATATTCTCGTACTCAGCCTTCCCAAAGATCACACACCTAGAGAGAAACTATATATAGTGGAAGGTTAAGTACCATGGTATGATGATTTGGTGAATCATTTGGACATATATTAAGTACCTTCTCACAATGAATATCTCTAAAATAACTAACTAAATGTAGAATCCAAATTTTATATTTGACATGATATATCCTTATAGAAAATAAGTAATGATAAAGTAATAAAAAGGTTCTTATAGGAAAGTGAAATAAAATATTTATTTTAAAATTTCCATATATTTACTTATGGATGATAATTTAGACCACAAAGAACTGCCAAAAATGTGTTGGAATGTGGAATTTATTATCCAAAAACATTTAAAGTTGCTCATGAATATTTTAAAAAATATGATAAGTTTCAATATTATGGGAATATTTTGAAAATACAGGTGATTCTTCAAAAAGAGAACATTGTTTTGATATCATTGATGTGTGGGTAATTAATTTTATGGGAACCTTTCCCATGTATTTTGGAAATTATCACATTTTACATGCAATAGATCATATCTCTAAATTGGTGGAAGCTATGTCTACCATCACAGATGATGACAAAGTTGTATTTAATTTTGCTAGGAATAACAAATTTTTTAGGTTTGGACTACCAAGGGCCTTCATCACTGACCAAGGGACCCAATTTTTAAACTAGAAGATATAGTATATTATTAAAAAGTGTTGGGTAAACGACAACACATATAAACCATATCATCCCCCCAATATTGAACAAGATGATGTTTCAAATCGGGAGATTAAATTTATTTTGAAGAAAATTGTTAGACTCTACTTTAAGGATTGTATTAAAGACACATTATGGGAATATCATCCAACATAAAAAACACTTTTAGGAATGAGCGCCTTCCCGATGGTTTATGGAATGAACTATATTCTTCATTTAGAGTTAGATCACCAAAAATATTGTGGTATTAAATAGAATAATTGGGAATTAGTTTGTTTTGTGAAAGAGATAATCCCACAATTACTAGAACTGGCACTACTACAAAAACGGGCAATAACAGCGCTAAAATCGGGCTTTAACAGCGCTAAAAAAGCGCTGTAAAGCTCAGCGCTGATAAAGGGGGGGGTCATTTAACAGCGCTT
The DNA here is from genome assembly GCA_963277665.1 of Viscum album. Taxonomy (NCBI): domain Eukaryota; kingdom Viridiplantae; phylum Streptophyta; class Magnoliopsida; order Santalales; family Viscaceae; genus Viscum; species Viscum album. The sequence goes on from OY728156.1 coordinate 1,146,825,290, forward strand.
TTTTAGCGCTGTTAAAGGTCACATTTAACAGCGCTAAAAAAGCGCTGTTAAATGTCACCTTTAAGGGCGCTAAAAAAGCGCTGTTAAAGGATACCTTTAACAGCGCTAAAAAAGCGCTGTTATATGTTGCATTTAACAGCGCTTTTTTAGCGCTTTTAAATATCTCCTTTAACAGCGCTTTTTTAGCGCTGTTAAATGTCGCCTTTAACAGTGCTAAAAAAGCGATGTTAAATCCCTGCCTGCTGCTAATAAAATACCTGCACTAGTACAGCCAGCCGAGCAGACCTGCACAAAAACCAACCACAGACCTGCACAAAAACCAGTATCAATAGGATAGATCCTACCATGAACTCGAACCCCACTAATGGATAGATCACCCCTCCCCTGGAAAGAACCCAACTCCTTGATGGAAAGATCCCCACCTTCACCTAGACAGATCCCCCCAACAATAGACCCCCCAACTACACCTATAGCCCCACCTATTGAAATATTCTCCCCACTACACTAGACACCCATCCTCGGAAAAAATCCCCCCCACACCCAGCAGTAGACCCCCTCCCCTGGAAATATCCCCATGAACTAGACCCCCCAGCTGAATACTCCCTGGATAGACCCCCTTCATTAGAAACCCCATACCTACATGGAAAGATTCCCCTTTTTGGACAGACCCCCTGTTGAATAGATTCCCCCTCCCCATGGAAAACCCCCCCACATTAGACCCCCTACTAGACACCCATGGAAATATCCCCTTGCACTAGACACCCACTCCCCAGAAGGAAATATCCCCTTGTCGGAAAGACCCCCCGCCCCGCACTAGACCCCCTGCTGGATAAATCCCCCTAGACAGATCCCCCCAGTAGACCCCCCCCCCCCGCACTGGATAGACCCCCTGTAATAGACACCCCTCCCCACATGGAAAAATACCCCCTGCTAGACAAACACCCTCTCCCTACCTGGACAGATCGTCCTAGACAGACCCCCATGCTGGAAAGACACCCCTCCCCACCTGGACAGATCCCCCTCCCCACCTATACAAACCCCCCACCACACTAGACCCCCTATTGGACAGATCAGCCTGCTTCTATAAAGACCTCCTCCCAACCTAGATAGATCCTGGCCAGCACTAGACCCCCCACACTAGAACCCCTCCAAATCTCATCTGTCAGATGCCTAACAGACCCCCCGATACACAATTAAATTGAATTGTGCAACCCAAACACATGATAATATTGCTATTATACAAAACTTTTCATCCAAATGTACTACACTAACAAATAACATGCTAATATTACTACAACTAAATCAAGACATAGAGAAGAAAATTAGTATTTGGATAATAATCATCACTTTGAAAATATTAAATGCTTAGTTCTCATTTGAGACATAAAATGAATATGGTAACCATAAAACCAGTAAAAGTTCTAAATAAAATGAATACCTTATTTGGATTTGAATGGTAAAGTTCAACAAATTGTAAAATTATACATTTTTTATTTCATAATTGTATAATAATTTTGAATAAATTCTGTGAATTAATGAATATCTTGTTCTAGAATTCTAGTTTCATGGAAGAGGAAGACCACCTAAATTGAATGATAGAATAAATATCATATAAGAATTGAAATGAAAAAGAATAATGAAGCAAACATTTCCAAAACATGATATCTTTGTATCTTAAGAATTATTTTTTTTGAAAATAATGAAGGAAAAATATAGAATAATGAAAATTAAAATGATGAAAACTTACAGTGAATGGAATAAAATGACAACAAAACTAGAAATCTTGACCAACATCAAGGTTTGGACTAAATAATAATATACCAACCGAATCAAAAATAGATAATATTGTCAGATCAGAACATGAGAGAAGAAACTATGACCTATGGGCTTTCTTGAATTAGAGGATTAGATATCATGTTTCATTTGACATGGGCAGGAACAGCCCTACATCTAATTGTATTCCACAATCACTCATAGATGCCATTAAATGAAGTATAATCAGTATATTTTTCTAAAATATGAAATATTTGGTTCAAGTTGTTGAATAATTGAAAAATATCACAATTATAGTGACTAAATAAGTAATCATATCCATTTATTTCAATTAGATCTCTCAGTAAACAGTTTCTTATGATTTATAATATATTCTTTTTATTGAATCTAATAACCCAAATATACAATACTTTAGGAAAGCCATGTAATCCACCCCAGGTTTTATGTGTCATTTAAAGGGTCACATGCCTTGTCTCTTTACCCTGGGTAACTCCAATGTTCAGCTGCCTGTGTGAATATACATGTCATCTCAATAGAAAATTACATGGCATGTTAAAAAACATATACGTGTTACCCTTTGATCTTGTGTCCTCTTATGCACCCTTGCCCTATGTTAGTACATGACGTCGATCTCGTGTGATTCTTCCTGTGTATCTGTACAAGGGATAAACTGCGTAACTGGCTCATTAAAGACGTGTAGTGGGATATATTTCATGTAGGAAAGCCATGTAATCCACCCCAGGTTTGACTCGTACACGTCACATATGACCCATGGATCATTGTACTAAAGTGTTAACACAATCCTAAGGCGTTTGGTCGGTTTCCCGTATGTCAGTTGTTGATTTCACTTAAAAATAAATCCATTTTGAACAAAATAGAGGCACTTTGAGTGGTGTCGGCCACACCGGGCATCGGATTGAGTCGGGGTTGACTCTTACACGTCAAATTTGACCCATGGATCATTGCCCTTAAGTTTCAACAGAATCCAAATGCGTTTGGTCGGTTTGCCGCATGTCAGTTGTTGATTTCACTTAAAAATAAGTCCATTTTGAACAAAAGAGAGGCACTGTGAGTGGTGTCGGCCACACCGGGCCTCGGATTGATGCGATGTTACGTCACACATGAGTCATTGATCATTGTGAAAAAGTATCAACGCAATCAGAAGTCGTTAGATCGGTTTGGCGTATGTACGTAAAATATTGTCCATTTTAAACTAAATACATACACTTGGAGTGATACCGGTCACACCGCGCCTCTGATTGAGGCGGGGTTGAATCTTACACGTCACATTTGACCCATGGATAGTTGTCCTTAAGTTTCAATAGAATCCCAATGGGTTTGGTCGGTTTGCCGTATGTCAGTTTTTGATTTCACATAAAATTAAGTCCATTTTTAACAAAACAGTGACACTGTGAGTGGTGTCGGCCACACCGGGCCTCGGATTGATGAGGTGTTGAATCGTACACGTCACACATGAGTCATTGATCGTTGTGAAAAAGTATCAACGCAATCAGAAGCCGTTAGATCGGTTTGGCGTATGTACGTAAAATATTGTCCATTTTAAACTAAATACATACACTTGGAGTGATACCAGTCACACCGCGCCTCTGATTGAGGCGGGGTTGAATCTTACACGTCACATTTGACCCATGGATAGTTGTCCTTAAGTTTCAATAGAATCTCAATGGGTTTGGTCGGTTTGCCGTATGTCAGTTGTTGATTTCACTTAAAATTAAGTCCATTTTTAACAAAACAGTGACACTGTGAGTGGTGTCGGCCACACCGGGCCTCGGTTTGATGCGGTGTTGAATCGTACACGTCACACATGAGTCATTGATCGTTGTGAAAAAGTATCAACGCAATCAGAAGCCGTTAGATCGGTTTGGCGTATGTACGTAAAATATTGTCCATTTTAAACTAAATACATACACTTGGAGTGATACCGGTCACACACAAAATCACCCTTCGACATATCCTACAATGTCTTCAGACCCCACCCTTTCCCCTCGGCTGTCAAAATCACCCTTCGACTATCTGGTTATGATTTTTGACAGCCGAGGGGAAAGGGTGGGGTCTCAATCCGAGGCGCGGTGTGACCGGTATCACTCCAAGTGTATGTATTTAGTTTAAAATGGACAATATTTTACGTACATACGCCAAATCGATCTAACGGCTTCTGATTGCGTTGATACTTTTTCACAATGATCAATGACTCATGTGTGACGTGTACGATTCAACACCGCATCAAACCGAGGCCCGGTGTGGCCGACACCACTCACAGTGTCACTGTTTTGTTAAAAATGGACTTAATTTTAAGTGAAATCAACAACTGACCATCTAGAGATGTATCTAAATTTGTGACTTTCTTTTAAATAGTGACTCTTTTCAGAACTGCGTGATATGAAGGCATTTTGGATATTTTACTGGTTCATGCATGATATGAAGGTATTTTGGAGATTTTACTGGTTTTTTTGTCCAAAGGCCAAAGAAATGTGGTCCATCATTCTTGCATGTTACTCGTACACATCACCAAGGACCCGTGGATCCTTCTCCTAAAGGATGAAGGCAATCCGGATGCGTCTGGTCGAATTTACGTAGGTCAGTTGTTGTTTCCAATTAAAGTGGTGTCCATTTTAAACAAGAGAGCGACCCTTTGGGTGGTAGCGGTCACACCGTGCCTCAGATTGAGGCGGGGTTGACTCGTACACGTCACCAAGGACCCGTGGATCCTTCTCCTAAAGGATGAAGGCGATCCGGATGCGTCTGGTCCGATTTACGTAGGTCAGTTGTTGTTTCCAATTAAAGTGGTGTCCATTTTAAACAAGAGAGTGACTCTTTGGGTGGTAGCGGTCACACCGTGCCTCAGATTGAGGCAGGGTTGACTCGTACACGTCACCAAGGACCTGTGGATCGTTCTCCTAAAGAATGAAGGCAATCCGGATGCGTCCGGTCGGATTTCCGTAGGTCAGTTGTTTCCAATTAAAGTGGTGTCCATTTTAAACAAGAGAGCGACCCTTTGGGTGGTAGCGGTCACACCGTGCCTCGGATTGAGGAGGAGTTGAATCTTACACGTCACATTTGACCCATGGATAATTGTCCTTAAGTTTCAATATAATCTCAATGGGTTTGGTCGGTTTGTCGTATGTCAGTTGTTGATTTCACTTAAAATTAAGTCCATTTTTAACAAAACAGTGACACTGTGAGTGGTGTCGGCCACACCGGGCCTCGGTTTGATGCGGTGTTGAATCGTACACGTCACACATGAGTCATTGATCGTTGTGAAAAAGTATCAACTCAATCAGAAGCCGTTAGATCGGTTTGGCGTATGTACGTAAAATATTGTCCATTTTAAACTAAATACATACACTTGGAGTGATACCGGTCACACACAAAATCACCCTTCGACATATCCTACAATGTCTTCAGACCCCACCCTTTCCCCTCGGCTGTCAAAATCACCCTTCGACTATCTGGTTATGATTTTTGACAGCCGAGGGGAAAGGGTGGGGTCTCAATCCGAGGCGCGGTGTGACCGGTATCTCTCCAAGTGTATGTATTTAGTTTAAAATGGACAATATTTTACGTACATACGCCAAATCGATCTAACGGCTTCTGATTGCGTTGATACTTTTTCACAATGATCAATGACTCATGTGTGACGTGTACGATTCAACACCGCATCAAACCGAGGCCCGGTGTGGCCGACACCACTCACAGTGTCACTGTTTTGTTAAAAATGGACTTAATTTTAAGTGAAATCAACAACTGACCATCTAGAGATGTATCTAAATTTGTGACTTTCTTTTAAATAGTGACTCTTTTCAGAACTGCGTGATATGAAGGTATTTTGGAGATTTTACTGGTTCATGCATGATATGAAGGTATTTTGGAGATTTTACTGGTTTTTTTGTCCAAAGGCCAAAGAAATGTGGTCCATCATTCTTGCATGTTACTCGTACACGTCACCAAGGACCCGTGGATCCTTCTCCTAAAGGATGAAGGCAATCCGGATGCGTCTGGTCAGATTTACGTAGGTCAGTTGTTGTTTCCAATTAAAGTGGTGTCCATTTTAAACAAGAGAGCGACCCTTTGGGTGGTAGCGGTCACACCGTGCCTCGGATTGAGGCGGGGTTGACTCGTACACGTCACCAAGGACCCATGGATCCTTCTCCTAAAGGATGAAGGCGATTCGGATGCGTCTGGTCCGATTTACGTAGGTCAGTTGTTGTTTCCAATTAAAGTGGTGTCCATTTTAAACAAGAGAGCGACTCTTTGGGTGGTAGCGGTCACACTGTGCCTCGGATTGAGGCAGGGTTGACTCGTACACGTCACCAAGGACCTTTGGATCGTTCTCCTAAAGAATGAAGGCAATCCGGATGCGTCCGGTCGGATTTCCGTAGGTCAGTTGTTTCCAATTAAAGTGGTGTCCATTTTAAACAAGAGAGCGACCCTTTGGGTGGTAGCGGTCACACCGTGCCTCGGATTGAGGCGGAGTTGACTCGTACACGTCACCAAGGACCCGTGGATCGTTCTCCTAAAGGATGAAGGCAATCCAGATGCGTCTGGTCGGATTTCCGTAGGTCAGTTGTTGTTTTCAATTAAAGTGGTGTCCATTTTAAACAAGAGAGAGACCATTTTAGTGGTTCAACATTCTTGCATGTTGCTGGTGCATATCATCTGTTAAAATGGAAAAATGACTCATTGGAGAAAGAATGTTTTATTTAATAACAATTACAATTTTTCTACGAACATTTACATACAACAATATTTCATCTTTTGATCCCCTTAACCCCTCTAAAAAATGACCACCAATTGTACATGTCCCCAAGTCAGATCATCATTGTATTTGTGTACAATCTGTCATCAGGTATGCGGCCCACTCGTTTCTGAACACATCTATATCGTCTTGTGAGTATGAGGCTTTTCGGCAGTCATAGTAGTACTGCAAAATAAAAAAATAAAGAATTAATAAATAACTTAAACGAACTAGTAATTGTTTTTGAAAATACCTCTTTAGGGATGCTTGTTTGCTGATGTAAAACGATCTCTTTCATAAATTTACAAACATAATAACCGCAATCATTATCGTTTGTTTGTTTTGGACACTGCAAAAAAATTGATCATTAGGAGAATAAATAACTTGTGTTGAGGTGTGTTTGGATAGTGAAATTTTATTATATATACCCTGATATTTGTCCAGACGTAGTACTTGTTCGGCTCCTTATGCTTAGCCCCTGTCCTCATACCATGATTTAGACGATATTGGTACACCGCCCTATCATAACTGAATCCTCAGTAAAAGATAATATATATTATATAAATTGATGTTTAGACCTAAAACGTAAGATGTAGTGTCTTACAGATTCACAAACTCCATCATGTATGGTCGGTTTGATGGATATCCTAGCTTTGAATCCAGAAAATAAATCTTCGGAGTATCCAAGTTCACCGCAATTAGCAACCAATGTTGCCTAAAAACACAAAAAGGAATAAGTAATAAAAAAAGTGAAAATATAATTGATATGCTTTAATCGTAGAGTATTACCCCTGCATGGTTGGTATTAGGAAAAGTCTGTCATCTGTAATCTTGCGTTCAAATGTTTTCAGCAAGTCCTTCACTATTGCATCCCTTTTTGATGACTCTATTTTTGTTTGGTGTGTTGATGTGATATAAGGACTAACCAGTCCAAATCTTGGCTCATGGGAAAATCCCTTCAACTGTTTTTCATAAATGCGTCTGTCAACAATATAAAATGCATTTAGTCATAATTTGCACATTAGATCAGCTTTTAGAAAATCAATTCATGGAAACATACCTCATATATACATTTACAACAGTGACGCCTAACCAACCGTTTTCAAGGATTTCATTTACATTTTCAGCAGCAACGAAATCTTGACTTTCCTCTCCGTATATATTATCTTCGAAAATCACTATATGACTATTACCATCTTTTAGCTTCGTATCCACATGAGTCTTCAATGCTAGTAAATGTGGAAAGAGAACAGGTGGTGTTATTGTGCTTTCAGTAGCTCCTTGGGATCGATTGGTCGATCATTTAGATGGTTTCGAGCCGATGTTAGTCACCCCCTTTCCTTTCTCCGTCTATAACAACAATCATTGATTCAGACACTCTTTTCATTAATTGTTAAGGGTTTAGCTTGAAAATAAAAGGAAATAAATACCTCTTTGTCTGCATGTACTCTTACAAGTTGTGCCGGCCATACAATGAATGTCCCAATAGCCTTTTCAACCGTATGAATATCATCGTCATCAAGTGGAATAGGTAGAATTGCATTTGGCTCATGAGCTACAGTAATCGTCACTTTCAGATGATCTTTTGAAAGTGGTCTATTATGCAGTGTGGCATCTGGGATATTGAACACTGTAGCCCTCGCTACAAGGCGATAGGTGGGTGTTGACAGATATAAATCACAATCATTATCACCCTGTAGAAGATCAGTACAGATAAATTATCAGTGTTTGTCTGATTCATATTTAATGGGAACCGTTATTAGAATATTGATTACCACGGCTAAGACATTTTGTTTAGGTGAATGGCTCGCCTCAAAGCTGGTGGGGGGTGGGGCAGGATGTTCATGCGGTGGTTGTTCCTGAGTTGTGTCCTCCCTTTGCTTCCCACCCATAAAAGTTGCTAGCAACTCTCCTTGCCATTGCAATTTTTCTTCAAGGGTTGCTATTTTTTCGCTCATTTGTTCCAATTTTTTCTCTGTATCATCTATTTTTTTCTTCTTCTCAAAATATACTCGGGGTGTCACCCCAAACCCTGCACCTCTGACACGACCGTATTTTTCCGGCTGCTTCAAAGCCGTCGATAATAGGTCTGTATCAGCTACAGGAGTAGCTGATTCCTGTGCCTGTCAGATATAGGAAAAAAACTAATTATTTTTATGTAATAGCAATTTTAAACAAATCTTTTTATCATCGTGTCATACTTACACATATTTCCCACACTTTTTGTGTGTTCTCATCTATTAACTTCCCTTCTTTGTTCACACGTGCCTCCTTCCATAGCACATGACGTGGGATAGAAGTGCATTTGGTTTTAGATTCATCAATCTACATATAAACATAGAAAGATAATTATGATGTTGTTTATTGGCACCTAACAATATTACTGTAAATTTACAATACGTACCATTTTCTTTTCTAATGAAGCGTACCCCATCCTTGCTTTACGATAGGGGTATGTTGGATTTGATGCACGTTCCTTATTTTCAGTACAGAGTTTCTGTTTCATAAATGAAATATTGACAATCAAAGTGATGAATACAGGTATCCTCAAACAACGTATTATCACTCACAATGTACCTGAAACTTCTCATCCCCACGACGGCCAATAAATGCATCCCATGCTTCTTGGGATATCAGGTGCTTATAGACAATGGGTGGGTGCGGGTTTATTTTACCTTTAGAATCTTTCAGGTGACATCTTGTTAAAATAGTACGAAAACCTCGATGAATCTTTCCTGCAAGCCTTAGTACATAATCCTTGTGTGAGTCGTCTACTATAAATGTACTCTGAAAGAGATTGAGAAGAGTAAGACACTGTTTCATCATTTTATTTGCTAGTTAATTAAAGAAATAAATTCATAATGTTACCGTAATTTCTTCCCAGATCACAGCCTTCAACCCGAACACAACATGGTGCCATGAATCTACGTCAATCGGCACGCGTTGCCGAGTGACAACTCCAATGTAACTGCTAAACATAGCCTTGTTGGGATTCACATGTTGGCCTCGTGCATTCCATCCGACTTCAAATTTGATGCCTTTGCTTTTCGCCTTAAGAATTTTGGCTAACACTGTCAAACTACGACGCACCTGTGATTTCTGCGACGTCGGTCCTTCATTCCTGACCATTTCATCGATATCAACATCATCTATATGTTCATCTACTATGATATCAACGGCATGTGCTGATGGTTGTTGGACCTCAACACTAAGAGAAGGAGCCGCAACAACAAGAGCAGCAGGAGGAGCAGTAGGAGCACCAGGAGCCGCAGCAGTAAGAGCAGCAGCAGGAGCAGTAGGAGCACCAGGAGCCACAGCAGGAGGAGGAGTAGGAGCCACAGCAGTAGGAGAAGCAGGAGCCGCATCAGGAGCAACAGTAGCAGCTGCATGAGCTGCAGGAGCAGCAGGAGCAGCAGCAGCCGCAGCAGCAGCTGCTTGAGAGACTTGTTCAGTCTCAAGGTTAGGAGCACCAGAATGTGCAGAAGTCATTATCTGCAAAAGTGGTTGAACAGTTCATTCAAATTACATAAATTCTGTAATGATAAGATAATAACATGAGATAACAAGATCTTTATTACAAACAAAATATAACCTGTTTACTGAACTCTCTTTATTTTTTTCAAAGGTTGAAGAGATTTGACACCTCTATCGACAATCCAAATCCCTTCATTGTGGTCTCCTCTAACATACAAAACATCATCTGCATTGGGACCGCTCCGAATTGATTGTGACGCACCACTAAAAGGATCGTCCTCAACTGAATTTTCATCGGAACCCTCAATAGTTTTGGACGATAACAGAACAATCGACCACTTTCGGTTTGCGGGATCTGGAACATAAAAAACTTGTACCGCTTGTGATGCCATTATAAACTGTTCGTATTTGTACCCTTCTTTACTAAAATCAACTTTCACAAATCCCCATTCATCTATTTTAACACCACTATTGTTATCAATCCATTTGCATTGAAAAATCGGCAATTGAAATGTTGTATAATCCAACTCCCATATTAGTTTGATAATGCCAAAGTATGACATATTTGCATAAATTGGATTTATATCCTTACTACCAGAAACATGCATCGCTTCAGCCACTAGTGTAACTCCACTATTTTTCATGGTACTCTCTTCATCATGTTCATCCGTATAGAATGTATAACCATTAATTACATACCCACTGTAAGATAATACATACACACTTGGTCCAGCGGCTAGCCATCGAAGTCGTTCTGAAATTGAATTCGGATTTTCATCCAACTGCTTAAAAATATGGTCCTGAAACCATCCTATAAACTGGTGATTATGTGTATCTGCTAACCATTTTTCAGCCCTCGATGGATTCAACTGCCTAAGAATTTCTTTGTGAGTTTCAATATATGGAGCAACCTCCCAACTGTTATGCAAAACATAAAGATGAGCCTGCTCCCGATCTGTAATACTGATTGTTACAACTTCTCTTCCAGAAATTCCCTCACCCTCAATGCGTCCAGTGTGACGAGATTTCGGGAGACCAATGCTTTCCACATCAGATAGGTATTCAATACAAAATTCAATGGCTTCCTCAACAATATATCGCTCCACTATACAACCCTCTGGCCGACTTCGATTTTTGACATATCCTTTCAAAATCTTCATATACCGTTCAACAGGATACATCCATCTATGGTGCACAGGACCAGAAAGTCGAATCTCTCTCACCAAGTGAATCATCAAATGAACCATCATATCAAAGAATGTTGGCGGGAAGAACATTTCTAATTCACATAATATGATGACAATTTCTTTTTCCATAGCTGGCAATTTCCCCGGGTCTAAAACTTTGCTACATATAGCTTTGAAAAAGAAACAAAGTTTGGTTAACGTATGACGAACATTCTTGGGTAAAATGCAACGTAAAGCTATAGGAATTAGATCTTGCATCAAAACATGGCAATCATGTGATTTCAAACCTTTTAACTTCAAATCATTCATTGACACAATGTTCTTGATATTTGATGAGTACCCCTCTGGAACCTTTACATCATTAAAGAAGTTGCAAAACTGATATCTCTCTGCCCTAGAAAGAGTATAAGCAGCAGGAGGAAGAACCATTCGATTTTCACCTTTCACGGGAGCCAACTCTTCTCGTATTCCCATGTCAACCATGTCCAACCTTGCCTTAATTCCATCTTTTGTTTTGCCAGGGGCATTTAGCAACGTTCCAATAACACTATCACATACATTTTTTTCCACATGCATCACATCAAGAAAATGTCTGACGTACAAACAATTCCAGTATGGTAATTCAAAAAAAACTGATCTCTTTTTCCAACCGATTTTCGTAAGGTTTTTCGAAAATGGTTTACCAAAAACAGTGTTCATATCTTTTACTTTCTCAAACAGCTGGTCACCTGTTAGTGGAGACGGTGTTGTGCGTTTTTCTGAACTTCCATTGAATGATGTCGTCCAAGATCGGTACTTATGCCGACGAGGTAGAAATCTACGATGTCCTAGAAACACATATTTCGATGAATGTTTCAACCTAATTGATTCTGTATCTTCTTCGCACACGGGACACCCTTGAGTTCCTTTAATGCTATAGCCTGAAAAATTTCCATAAGCAGGGAAATCATTTATTGTCCCATACAACATCGCTCTCAACGTGAAGTATTCACTTTTATAAGCATCATACAACATTACACCTGAGTCCCACAATAACTTCAAATCCTCGATCAAAGGAGTCAGATAAACATCAATATCGTTACCTGGTTGTTTTGGTCCTGATATAAGCATAGATAACATGATGAATTTTCGCTTCATGCATAACCAGGGTGGCAAGTTATAATTTAGCAACATAACAGGCCATGTACTATGAGTGCTGCTTTGAAAACCAAAAGGATTCACTCCATCTATAGATAACGCAAGACGAAGGTTTCTCGGCTCTTTTCCAAATTCAGGATACTCATGATCAATTTTCTTCCATTGAGGAGAGTCGGCCGGATGACGTAATAACCCATCTTTATTTCTTTTATCTGCATGCCACGACAATTGTCTTGCAGTTTCTTTACTTCCATATAAACGCCTAAACCTTGGAATGATTGGAAAGTACCATACAACTTTCGTAGGATTGGATTTATCTTTCTTGTATCGAGAAGCACCACACTTTGGGCATTCTGTAAGTGATTTGTTCTCCTTTCGAAACAATATACAGTCTTTCGGGTAGGCATGTATTCTTTCAGAAATCATTCCCATCGAGCGTAGCATTCGTCTAGCTTCATACGTCCGGCTTGGGAGCTCATTATCTTCCGGAAGCATGTCATTCAAGAGAGCAAGTAGTTCCGTAAAACTGACATCACTCCATCCATTGCCTGCTTTCAATTTATACAACTTCAGTACAACTGACAATGTTGTATACTTAGTGCAAGCAGCATACAATGGCGTCTTTGCACAACTCTTTAACTTCTCAAACAATTTTGGGCAATCACGGGGTTCATCTTGAATTGTCTTTGTCATTTCCTCAATACGATCTTCATCATCATTGACATCTGTAATCACATCCTCCATACGGTCTTCTTCATTATCTATATTTGTATTCATATCTGACGATCCATAAAACGCAGTTTTATCCCAGCCAGTAGCTACATTCGCTTTTTCTCCGTGTTTATTCCAATATTTATAACTCCGATCTATTCCGTGACATATCAAATGTTCTTCCAACTCCTCTGGAGTAAGTAGTCTAGAATAACAACAACGTAAACACGGACAAAGGATTTGAGAAGGATCCTTTGTGTGATCCTTTGCAAACTTGATGAACTCTTTCACTCCGTTCTCGTACTCTATTGTTAAACGATTAGAATCCATCCAATCTTTATTCATCTTCATCCTATTTGAATCTCAAATATTAGTATTTATGGTTCAAGTACACAAAAGAAGACTTCCAAATACAGTAGAAGGGAACCACTTCCTTGGAAGGAGATCAAGTAGTCTAACCTATAATCAAGATTCATAAAAAAGAATATTAGATTCACTAAAAAGATGATTATCTATCACTCTATTAGGAGAAAAAGATATGTATGCACCTAATGTGACATCAAACATGGTTTTACACACTTTGGGATAAACATGTGTTCATGTTCAGAAACGATTATAAATAATAGGATACCCCCTTAATTTAGTATCTCAACTTTTATAGAAAATATGAGGCTTTGAATCGCGTAGAATTGCATTCAATAGGAGTTTGTAAAGAGAGTTGCGTGCATGGTAAAAAGTTGCGTGCATGGACTTATTCTTATCGATTCGAGAATCCCTGGTGTCATAGTCTACACCTTTCTCCACCTTCATGTCTAGCGCATGTCAAATTATCTTAGACTGATTTTCCATTAAGTTACTCAGGATTTTCAAGGAATCAGTCCCCACAATATGACACTAAAAAGTTCTACCATAGTTCTAATTGCATGATTCTAAAATGCATGATTTCAAGTACTATAGTTGGTTTGATTCTATAGTAATGCCTAAGTCATTATGTTCTAGTCCAGACACCCCAAAAACTAAACATTCCCCCTCCCTTTGTGTGGGTTAGACCCATGCATGTAGTTTTAACTTAAAATATCTATGTACAGCTTGATTCTTTCCATCACAAGAAACATGGTGATACATAAACATCATATTTAGGGTCTATTCATGAGACATAAATTTCCCCATTGTCACTATGTCGGAGCCAAATCTACAGATGAAATTTTAAACACAATAAAGATTGTTTTCCCCTTGTGCTCCCATGAATTAAATAAATCTACATAGTGGAGTGAAATGTGAGGTTTTCCCCACTAGTGATATCTTATGAAAAAAATTATCCACTCCCATGAATAATCTAAATCTGTATGGGAGGATGTAATATAGGTAGGTCCTTATAACAAGACATTAAACTGTGTGGCCAATGTTCTGTCCCTATGCATGGGTCGGTCCTACATAAGGGAACCTTACCACATCGTTATAAGAGAAAACATCTCTATCATTTTCACTAGGAAATCTTGACTTGCATCTACCCTTTCATGTTCAGGCCTCTTCCTTTCAAAAACCATACACTATGCACAAAAAGGTCTTAATCCTCATATCCTTCCATGGCCATCGGAAATGAGCGGTCATCGTCCTAAGGTCACCTTTATTTGACTAATCACAATATGCACTGGTGGATCTGCATATGTTTCCCACTAAAAAGGCATGTCAACCAAAGACAATTTCGTCCTCAATAATGGATTTTACTACCATCAAACACCCTATGACATTTAAGTACCATATCAATCCTTGGATTCATGAACCCCTGGGTTAAAATTTACATCTACCACCCCCCCTCATGCATGATTATGGTAGAACATTCTTGGTTATACTATAGTGAAAAGGGTGAATCATTTCCCCTCCTTATCAGAACAAAATGGAAACCTGCACAAAGGTCCTGGTTTTAGGACATTAAACTACACCATTCCTCAACTCTCCATTACATAAGACAAATTCTAGTAGGTTTTATACATTCCATAACAACTTGAAGGGATTCCATGAATGTTTGAAACAAATAAATAAAACTAGAATAGAATTCATACCCTTAGTTGGTCGAGGGCGTTGCGGGTTGCGGAAGGCGGCCGCGGAGGGCGACCGAGGGCGGCCGAGTGAGGCGGAGGGCGACGGAGGCGGAAGAGAGCGGCCGAGGGCGGTGGAGGGCGGCCGAGGGCGGCAGAGAACGGCGGCCGAGGGCGTTGCGGGCAGCCGAGGGCGGCAGGCGGTGGAGGTCGGCCGAGGGTGTTGCGGGTGGCGGAGGACGGCGACTGTACCAAGGGCGGCAAGCTCCGGCGAAGCGAACACAGCAGCGGTATTCGGGAGAAGAGTAGCAGGGTTACGGTTCCGCGAGAGCTTTAGCTGCGATAAAACGAGGGCACTGTGCGACCGAATTTATAAAAAAAGTCGACTAAGGTTTTATCAGCGCTAAAAAAGCGCTGATAAAGGCTACCTTTATCAGCGCTAAAATTATAGCGCTGATAAAATCTAGCTTTATCAGCGCTTTTCTAGCGCTGATAATATTATGATTTATCAGCGCTAGAAAAGCGCTGATAAAGATTCCCCGTATCAGCGCTACAATTATAGCGCTGATACCGGGTCTCTTTATCAGCGCTTTTTTAGCGCTGATAAAGATAATTTTTATCAGCGCTTTTTGAGCGCTGATAAAGGATACACTATATCAGCGCTGAAATTTGAGCGCTGATAGAGGTGTTCTGTATCAGCGCTTTTTTAGCGCTTATATTGGCAACCTTTATCAGCGCTCAAAAAGCGCTGATAAAGACCAACTGTATCAGCGCTAATATTTTAGCGCTGATACAGATCATATTTATCAGCGCTTTTCTAGCGCAGATAAATATTACTATTATCAGCGCTAAGAAAGCGCTGATAAAAATTAGCTTTTTCAGCGCTGTAATATTAGCGCTGATATAGGGTATCCTTTATCAGCGTTTTTGCTTAGCGCTGTTATAAGGGCGCGCTTCCCTTGCCCGTTTTTGTAGTAGTGTGGGGGAAATTAGAAGATAGACTTTCGAAAACATAATAATTTATATAGAGATAATCAGAGTAGAACATGAAAAACTGATCCACCAAAAGAACTTTCCACCTTGAGTCCAAGTCCTTATCTGAAATTATAGAATAAAATTAATGCCACATAAGATTAATTCTAGAAAGTAAGGACTATTTATAATTACTAATGTCCATAACTTTGGTACTATACTGGTTGAGAGAGAAGAAGAAGGAAACCCATTCACTGTTAATGCTTAGAGGATGAAAATGTTCCATGGGAATCTACCCCATGAACATGTGGAGGATCTCATGATTCACCATCGTATCTATTGATTTCATCCCTTGTGGTTTCATTGAGCCAATGACATTAACTAAAGGCACTTATATGAGGTAACTAGAGTTTTAATCATTTATTAGTATTTAGGATTTAGTTACCTCTGAATTCACCCCATGAGCTTCAATGGAATGGTTCTTACAATGATATGAATTTTTTTAAAGGTAAACCATGAAAGGAGTTAAAGGAAGACCCTAAAAAGTTAACAAGAAAAGAGGACTAAGAATCGAAGGACATAGATTTCATTCATTCATTTACTATTTTTTAACTCCCATCATTTTTTGGGGACCTATTATGAGTGTTAACCTGGAAATTGTATGTCATACATGAATTGTTTCCTTATATGACTTATATAGGAGACATGAGTATATTGGTAATACTAGAATTACATGTTCTAAATTTTAATTATAATGATATAGAATGGGTAAAATAGAGAATTTAATTATTAATGTGATGCATGGATATTAAAATAAGGACTTGTGATTTGAGGGAATATGTTGATTCATGTAAATGAAATTTTCAAATATATTTTCATGATTTTATTTTATAAAACTATTTTGAATTAATTTTTTATTGTTGTCCATTCCATGATTGATTTTTTAAATCATCATTCCCATTTATAAGAGTATCTCTAGCCCAAATATTTACTATTTTCATGAGTGATTTGGGCACATTCCACCTAAAATAAATTGAACTGAAACTTGTTAAAGCTATGACTCCGAAAAAAATTTAAAATGATTGAGGATTATTTTTAAAATCACTTATCTTTGATAAAACCTTTACATATATCCATGTTTTTCCCATAGATACCATGAATGGAATTGTTTGGGATGATCCATGATTCAATCTAATTTTATCCATTATTAAGTTACTATTTTTATTTTCCTGATATTTTTAATTTGAAGTGCGGGGCTTGAGAAATTAATAGTAAAGGGTATGAAGTTATTTGTATGAGAAAACTATGGGGGGTGATACTTTGGGTAATGATAAAGGTTTTTAGATGCATACATTCATGTTTCACATTTTCCCCTTCTTAAAAAAAATAAAAAATTATGATTGGGTTGTGATTTGGAAGAATAAAAAATCAAAATTATCGGATTGATGATTTTTATCATTTGTTGTTAAGTGGTGGATTTTAGGTTCACTCAAACCATAATATTTGAAAGAGTTAAAAAATATGAAATGAGAAGAAATAAAAAAAATATAGAAAATTAAAGAAGGATAATATCACACATGATTCTTATTTGATCATGAACTTTACTTTGAGTTTTGGGAAAGTAGGAATTGCTAGAATTTGAAGGGGGAATGTCATTGCACTTTAACTTTTAATATCATGCACTATACTTTAATAATATAAGAGTCCTATTTGAGACTTAATTTTTAAACATCAATTCCTACCATCTCTAATCCTTATATTCAATAGAACATAGATTGAAAATCCCATATGATTTTATGTTTCTGTTGTATTTATAATGTGGTGAAAGTATTTACTTTACCAGAATCTATATATTGAGAATGTACTCATGATATTAGAAATAATCTATTTGAATAGTATCATGAGTGAAGATTGAAAAGAGTCAAAATGAGAGGTAAATAATGATTTGGATAGTTTAATAATAATTAATTAAGGATGTTAAATGATTGAGACAAGATGATCCATCGGTTTCAAATGGAAAAGTGTAAAATAATTGGGTTAATTGATTCATTGAAAATTGGGAAATTAAATTTATATTTTAAGTGTAATTTTTAAATATTTGATTTGACATTGATAATTTTTTTATTTTATCACTTTTAAATTTGAATAATTATTATATTGGTTCTCTTTTAATTCCATGATGATATTTTATCCTTGATGACAAACACAGTTTAAGTGTTTAGGAACATGACATACTGATATATTCATGAAATTATTTTAACCAATTCTATTGATTTTCAATAATTTTCAATGAATCTATAATTTTTTTTAATGTTTTAATAATTTTTTTAAATAAAAAATAATGTATCAAATTGAATTTTGATGATGAATTATAGTGATTTATTTTATTAAATATTATTTTATATTTGTTTGGGATGTTAATTTTATAATTTTTTATAATTGTTCATGAGTTTACAAAAAAATTGTTCAGTTAAGGGATATCCCTCAACCAGTAGCCCATAACCCTTAACTATCTCAATTTAGAGGTTGGACGACCAGGAAGGACACCAAAAGGGCCTTCCAAACTGAATATTGTGAGTGCACATAGGGGAATTAGGCATATGCAGAGTTTGATCCCAAGGAATACTATGCACACGTGTTTTCCCAGAGCCTCCATCAGACATGATGGTCTATATGTGTGAAAATTAAACTAGGGACCCATCCCCATAGTAGACCTATAAGCTAGGGATACAGCTCATTTTCATTTCAACCCTCATGGAACCACTTCTCCCTTTTGATGTGTGATTCCAAATTTACTTGTGATATTCCTTTTCCCTGAAATTCTTTTGTTTACACCTCATACAAACATTCCATCACACCAAAATTTCTTGATCCACCATCGTCTTCCATCCTTACTGCCCCAAACCATATGTTACTTTCTTTAGTCATCAGAAATCTCCATCATATATTTTGAAAAGGATCAAGACCAATCCATTAGCCACTACTAGTTCCCAAAAACGCCATGGATCAACTCAAGAGCTATGGAAAGCAACCATGAAGGTTTTTATAGGCTTCACCTGGCTACTAAGAAGGACATATGAAGAAGGATCTTGCTCTACACATCTATGCTCTACAAAACTAGTGACTCCTACAATGTCTCACTACCTCATTCCATGAATGTTGATGCCACTATAGGATAAGAACCACGGAGAAGAACATGTTAATATCATGCCCAAGATAGTACATTATAACATTTATCCAATTGTGAAACATTCCACCATTAGAGTAATGCTCTCACTTCCTACCATTGAACAAATGGTAGAAATTTCTACTATTGATCCAGGGGTAGTATTGGGAGGAATCTTCCTCTAAATATTTTTTTTATAGGGACACTACCCTGGTAGTATCCATGAATATCAACACACCATAGATCACCCTCTATTATCACTAGGAACACCATTTCTTCCACCTGAAGTCTAGATTCACTGATGCACTACCACTTTCCCACACACAATTCATCACTTCCAACACATACTAAAGACAATATACAATTATATGGTCCCTATGATAGCTGTTACGACTCAAGGATTTGTGGAAGACCACTTCTCACCATTCCACTATCAATAAATACCCATGAATTCTATTCCCAGAGAAAAAACCACACTACCCCCCACAAAACTCATGATTAACGCCCACTGGACCCATATACGTAGCCTATTTTCATCATTTTCTTTTCTACTATGTTGTGTATCTACTGTAAAGATAAGTTGTTCCATATGAAAGGGATTCAACCCAATGAACGAATTGGATTAAGAAAATGATTCCACATACCTGTGGGGTTTCAATCTTTTCAAATCATTGGGTAATGTTTGATCTAACAATGAGGCGGTCACGAAATTAAATTAAACCACTAATCAAGATAGATTAAGGGGGGAGGAGAATATGTATTTAATAACAAATTATTTATGCAATTTTCTAATAGTGGTTGATATGATCCAACATTATCTCAAAGGTGGATGTATAATAGTGGATGTGCAGTGATGAAAACTAAATTCTAGTTGTGATCTACTGTTTTCTCAAATTGTTGAAGTTATCTCCCATTACAATGGAATTATACCAAAATATTAGAATTTTAAAAAACCTAAAAACATTTCCAATTCAATGAATAATATAATTGAAAATATATATTCAACACCAATTAATATATGAGATGATACAACCATGTGTAAATAAGAGGTTACCTTCATATATAAATAAAAGGATGTTGCACCACTGGATAAGGTTCATGGGATCATAAGATAACACACACTTCAATTTAAGGATACTGTATTTATGCTACTTTTGTTTCTTTTTTTACTTTCATATTGTGTTCTGCAACTTTTAACCACATTGTGTACCATTTAAAAGAGGGGTAGAACATTTTTTTACTAGGTGAATGGGAGGTGGACTTATGTAAAACTTGAGTCCTAATTTTTTTTGTCAAATTATTTTGTATAATTTAATTTCTTATTATGTTTTTGGTAAAAAATTTCATAATTTTATTGGTATATTATTTTATTTACATTTAAAATATGAATATTCTAAATTTTCGTGATAAAAACAATTGTTCTCCCTCTACATGGGTTTGGATCACACTGATTGGGTGATCTCAGGTCATGTGAAGAATTTTTTAGTGATTACTAAGCATTGAGGAAGAAATAGTTTTCTAATTAAGACAACTAGGAAACTCAATAAAATGTTTGGAATTTCATAGGTGATCCAACACTGACCCGATGTGGTTTTTAGAAATTAGAATGAGAATATCCGAATTTTGGAAATCATGGGGACTATTTTCATTTTATATGAACATTAATCAAGGGTGAAAAGGGAAAATGATTACTCTTCCATTCATTAAACTAATTAAAAAATAAAAATGATTAAATTGTAAGGTAACAAGATAACATTATAGAAGGGGATCTAATACTAAAAACAATCACTTTTCTCTAAAATGGTTTCCACACACAAGGATATTTGGTTCTTAGTAATTAAAATCATGGAATTTATTTACCTTAACACTCATGAAAACATGAATAAAAAAACTACTCTCCAGAGATGAATCTTTTCCCTACTTCTTTACACACTTATGGGTATAATAATTGGATTTTCCACACCTCTTGACTGGTGTGTGGCAATGAGACTCTTTATAGAAATCCTATAATGTTTTATTTGGTAATTAAATAAGTTTTTGAATTATTAGACTACTAATATTCCTAAATACACACTCAGTTATACACTCATTTGGGATACTAATTATATAATTCCAAAATCCTTTACAAACCATATTGAATGATTTATTCTAATTGATATCCCTACAACATTAATTTACTTTTCACCACGAAAATTTCTATATTAATATGATAAATTAAATTTCCATGACATTATGAATATCCTATTGGTTAAATGTTTATTGTGGATTATTCACCATAACCACAATATTTTTCTACCAAATGTAGAAATATTAATATTATATATATCTATAATATAATATGGAAAGTTGTTTATTACATACCCATGATTTTGTATGAGGTTCATTAGAGAATATTATTTTATTATTTTTTATAAAATCCATTCATATTATGGAATCATTGGATTCTTTATGTGATTGGTGCGGCCGAGAATTATATTTCCCCATGATGTTTTAATGGTTCTCTAGAGAAAATCTAGTTTGGTGTTTGGTATAATCCATATCAATTTTTATGTGACATCATAGAATGAGGCCTTATTGATATGTTAATGTTTCCTAAAATTATGAATTCCATCACCATGATATTGGTCATTTATATATGTGAATTTATTTTTATTTATATAATTCACTAATATGTTAGTATTTATTAAATTTATTTAATCTGGTCATATTATTAACACAATTTTTATGTAAGTTATGTTCTACTTTATTCTTCCCCTTTACTATGCATTTATTCTCATCCATTTATATTGTTTCCCATTTATCCTATAAAATATGAAGATTACTACATATAGAAAATGGATTTTTATGGAGAAAAAATAAATTTTCATGTATCTAGTATATATATATATATATATTAAATTTTCAATTTAATAATAATAATATATATATTTAGTTTACATGAGTACCAAACTATTTCTTCCCATGTGTTATGATCTATGTATTCTATATCATATCATTAAAATAACCACAACATCCAGGGTTCTAGACTCAGGGAGTTACAGTTTGTATTAAAGAATGTTTTGAAGAAAAATTAGGAACAATATTTTGAAGAACCTAGATAGATAAGTTATCCCTATATGAAAACCCTTAAGATATTCATGATAGATTTTGAGATTACCTAACATGAATATTTAATATATTTATACAAATTACATACTTTGTATTACAATTTTATTTATAAAGTAATTATGTATTTTTTATTTTTTAGAAATAGTGACTAATGAAAAGGAAAAATTAGTATTAAAACCAGTAATAAACTTATAGATTTTCCTCTAGATAGATTCATTGAGGAAGGAGGTAAAGTACAACATATAATAACATAATTTTGTTTGTTGACTTAGATTTCGTCCAATTATTTTTCTCCAATGGATAATAATATATAGCCTAAAAATGTATTTTAACATTGTTGGACCAATTTATTAGGCTTTAACCTCCATAATTCATTTAAAACATGAATATATTAGTAATTGAATATAAGATCAATACCAAAGATAAGGTATTTCTTAGACTAGTATATTGTGAGAGGATAAATTTTATAGTGTGTGTATATATATATAACATAGATATTTACCTATGGTGTAAATTCATTCAAAAATTTATTAAGTAAACTTATGTTATTAAGATGTAATGGAAGTGTTTGTAGGTGATATTCATTTAGATGTGTTTTTATCATGGTAAATGAGTTGACATAGAGTGTAAATTAATTAATTTAAGAAAAAATGGTGTGGAAACTATTAACAAGTATGATATTAAATATACATTTTTTGAAAGACATGTTGTATACTATGTGAATGAGGTACCATCCCAAATTTACCCTACATGTATAATCGGTCATTACAATACAAGTATGGGTTTAATACATTAGGACCAAATAAGTACATTTGATACAATTAGATAATGGTGGGGGGGGGGGGGGTAGGGGGTTAACAATGTTGTGTCCAATTAATTTTATTGATTACATTTGAAGGAATAATGAGTTGTTTTAAAGAAAATGAAAACACACACAAAGTCTTGAACTAAGACAATTAATGGCAATGGTTTTACCTAAGTTGTTCCTAGGTAATTTTTGGCAGAAATTTTTTTCTTTGGAAATTTCATCTCACTAACTCATGAATTATCTAAATACGATATTAAGTGTCTAACATAATGTAACAATTTATTCCTAAAAAAATTATGAGGATAATAAAAAATTAACCCAAAGGATTATTTTAATGGTAAAGTTTATTAATTACATTTTCCTTTTAATCAATATGTATAATCATTAAATTGAAGATGACTAAGAAAAATAATCCATCAAAAAAAATCTTAAGAAAAAATAAATTTAAATTTTAAATAACATGATATAAATTCTAATACATCCCCATGATAATCACTTGTATAATCCCATAATAGTTTTATCCCTCTATTTATGCAAATATCTCAATAGAAGATAAAAGTAGAGTCATAATAATCAGGATTTATGAATAATAATGGAATCAAATAACAATGAAATTCACTATTGAGTGAATGGATTCACACTATGAAGTGAACAAAATGCAGTGATTTGGATGAGAATAATAAGGATAGAGGATAAAGAATAACTTTAAATTATAAATCTAGAGTTAAATTTAACAACATACATGTATTAAAAAATATCATGATAAGAAAATTATAGTATAACATTACAAAGAAATTCTAGTAACCAAAATATCCATTTTCTTCCCAATATCGACCTAAAATAGAGACATGGATCCCCATTTTTTGAGAAACACCTTCCAATTCTTACCATTCAATAGGTTGTATAAAGGGTTGTGGAATGTGGGAGGAGTAATAACTTTTTATCATTTCCATGGGTCCATGGATGAATTCTCTCTCTCTTAATTGACATTTAAGAACAAATTTTATGAAATCCAAATTTGGATAGGTTATACAAGATAAAAAATTTGATCTCTTAGCTTTATTAAACATTAAAAATTTGAGACCTATTAGATCAACTTTGTAAGAGTTATTCCCCAAATTGGGAGATAAATTTTTTAATGTTGGAATCTAGCCCTGATTATTATTTTTAAATTCAACTGCCATTATATCCCTCTAAATGATAAAATTATCAATTGACTCTATTTAATTAAGTGTTAAAAAACTATTTCCCTTATATTTATTTAATAATTTATCTTTATTTTACTTCAATTTAAATCTCTACATCCATTTTAATTGGCCTAGGTAAAATAATTTTTTTCCTTAAATTTAAGTGTTAGAGGTCCAATATGTTCAAAATCCTTTGTGATTATCCTATTTTTCAAAGAAGAAAAACTTTTCCTAAAATAATGGTATTCATGGGCATGAAATTTAAAATTATAGTAATAAATAGATAGTGTTCTACAGGATATTGTAAAAATTGATTGATATTAGTTCTTTTTTAAAATGAATTTCACAAATGATGAGAAATTAAGTTGAAACTATAAAATTTACTAAACAAGGATTATATGAACAAATATTTTTTATGAAATATCATGATTTAATAAAAAATGTAATTTAATAACCCAATCACACCTCCCACTTGATATTTTCCAGTCCATAATTACTTACGAAATAAAAAAATTTATCCACTTTCCAAACATATTGCGAGATATAATTTTTGACCCAATCAACTCACATAAAAAATTCACGAGACATATATAAATATTATATAAAAAGAAAATATCAAAATAATATCCCAAGGATAATCCCTATCCATTTTTCTAATTCAATGATACCATTCAAGAAAATATAATTAAAAATAAGAAAGTGTTGTGTATCAAAAAAGACGATGGGATTATATTATTATTTATGAGGGGAAAATGAAATTGCTAGGTTTAAATATGATTAATCTTGAAGAAGAGATCCCATTAATCTTATTTTAGGTTTTCTTTTTATTTTTTGGTTTTTTAATTATATTAAACACAATAGAAATTAAAATATAAATTGTAAGAAAGAAATATTTGGAGCCATAATATGTAAGTATATAATTCCAAACATGTTTTCTATTATATTTTTTATAATAGATATGTAAATCCAAAATCTAGAAACAGAAACTATGGACTCATTATCTTCATGTCTTGAATGTCACACATTAGGACAAAACCTTTCCCTATGTAGTCATTTTACAATTTTAGTATTTTAATTTTGTATTTTTCCCTTTTATTTATGGTTATTGAAATTAAACAGAAGTGATCCCAAATAATATTATATTTTTAGTGGACCTAAATAAATAAAAAATTATTTCACAATCTAATGGATATACAATGTGGTGTTTTGATTAAAGGTATGAGAAATTAATTAGTAAAAATGAAATTTGAAAATATTAGAAACCAAAATTATGCCTTGGAATTTGAACATTAATAAAGGTTATATTCAAGGAATTAAAAATCAGTTGACATTTATTTTTCTTATTTCAAAATGTACAATAAAAAAATGGACAAGAATTTTTTTCCATGATTAGACAATTTTTTTAAAAATTAAAGTTATTTTAGAGTTTCTCCCCCACCATAGAATGAAACATCCAATAGTGACGAACAAGAATTGAAAAGAGATTTTATAATTGGAATGAAATGGGGGAAGTGATGTTAATGAATTGTATTTGATATGAATTATTGGAACAAAATCACATGGTTTGATGATAAATATTGAATAATATGATATTGATCTTCCACACTCGATGTCACACATAAGATCCTTATAGATGATTAATAATGATTCATTGAATTTTAGATTACATGGGTGTTGTAATGTCTAATATTAAATGTATTAAAATCTTAAATATCATACAAAAAAAACAATAAAGTACAATGAAAACCCCAAGGGGAACCCTTAACTAGAAAAACCAAATATTTGATTAAATATAAACACATTGTTTAATTCATATTTTTTTATAAGAAGACATCAAATAAAAATAAAAATAGTAGAAGGGTTACCTATAAAAAGGAACATAGTTTAATGTTTCTTAACATGGTCCCTCCCAAATTACCCAATAAAACCATTCAACATATTAAGAATTATATTGTTCAGTAAATAAATTTGATTGTGACTTAGTCTCTATTTGCATTTTTAGGAATATTTTTATATTGATTCAAGGATAATAATACATATACTAGTGTATGGGATAATCCCATTAGTATAAAAATTGGTCTATCCAATTGGTTTCTTAATCATTATTAAGTCATTAATGATAATTTTCACATAATTAGCTTTGAGAGATAATGAGATGAAATCTGAAATTTTTTGGTTATCCCCAATGAAGGAAAACCCAATAAAAGAAGGATATTACCTGAATTTTATCTTGGTTTAGTTGATGTTTCCAAAATTGGATTTGGAATTTAAATCAAAATAGGTATTATTTCATAATTTTTTCAAATAATTGGTTAAGTTAGTAATTTATTTTAAACCAAAAAACATTTCATATCAGTGTTTTGTGTGGTTACAGACCCAATTTTTATTAATTTTTCAAATAGTTTAATGTTTTTTTCTAAAAACCCAATAATGTATAAATATTCAGGACAATAATTTCAAATTTTCAAATTCACCATTTTTGAATAAAAATTTCATTCTCATCCTAATTTAAATGCCCATTACAAAATCTATCATATTCCTCATAATGAAATTCAATATTCACAAACCATATCCTCCCATTATCCAGAAATGATTTCTCATATTGTAATGTTGATTCTTCATCATTCACATGTTATATTTAATCCTTCTCTAGCACTCAAATCAATGGTTCATATTATTAATTAATTATCTCACTTTAGAAATAATCATATCACTAAGTTGTTAATGATAGGGTTTTTTATAATAATATTATAATATGAATATTGAGAAAGGGAAAACCTATGTGGGAATGTGTTTCTTTTCCATTGTAATGATTTTTATTTATAATCTCAATGATGAATCTTTTGAGTTCATTTTATCAATTTTTAAGAAAAAAATATTCATATAATGTTTGTGGAAATGATAGGGAAATGGAATTATATTGTTTTAATGGAAATTGGCTATGTATCTGAATGTTTTGTGGATATTATAGATTTAGACCTTCTAGTTTATTGGTTAGTTTATTAACCCACCAATTGAAGCTTGGATTTTCATTATTCCTTGTAATGAAATTATTTGATTATGTGTCCTATTGAAGTTTTATATCATTCACATGTATTAACGGTGTCACAAGAATAAATTCCAGGATTGATGGAATTATTGGATGCTTTTCAGTTTTAGGATCATGTTTGAACCAAAATTTTCAAACACGACCAATTAAATAAAAATAATTTACATTTTTCTGGTGTGTTTCTTCAATATTCCTAGATAGGGAAGAAATAATAGCTTAAAATATATCACTATAACTAATAGTATGTACCATTATAGTTGTGAGGTAATAATTCATGGTTTTATTAAAGAAATTCCTTCAGATAGGGTCTACCAAATGTGCATTTCATATTTGATTTCCACCTTGGTTCATGATGGGGTAATATTGAGCATAAACTATCGGGGTGAACTCAAATTTAAATTAAGATGTTTTAAGAAGATTGGTTTCACATAGAATAATACCCATAGATTTTATTGATTCCCCTATACAATGATTATCAACCCTAATGGAGTGGGTTGAATGGTATCTAGTGTAAAAGGAAACAAATGGACAAAAATAAGAAATAATAAGAATAATGGGAGTAAGAAAAGAGAAATGGGATGAGAATAAAAGGTGAGTTTTGAAAAATGAAACTTTGTCTCAATAAACAACACTAAAATTTTCGGTCACCAAAAGCAACCTAAAATATAGAAGCGGTCATTATAGTACCAATAGGGTTCGAATCGATAGGAACCAAATAGGTAACCTTGATATAATCAGTTTTTTAGGGGGAGGGGGGGATATGTAATGAAGTTTCCAACTAATTGGATTGATTTTATTTGATGAATTAATTATTTTTTAAGGACCGAATGAACATAATAAAATAATTAATCTAAAATATTTAATGATAATGTGTTGATCCTAGGATGGTTATAGGGTTATATTTGATGAATTTTATTTGATAGAAATTTCATATCCCATTGTAATATGTATAAAAAATGAATTATGTATCCAAATTTATTCACCAATTTAATCCCTAAAAATTTCCTAATATGATAACCAATGGACTTATAGGATAAATTTAATGAGATCATTATGGAATTGGATACTACTAGCACTCATAATGTATAATCATTAAATGGGGAAATGAAAAAATAAAACTAGGTCGGAACGCCCTAAGGCCTTCATTTTTTATTATTTTTTGATAATCCGCCTTTCAAGGGGTGAGGTGGAACCCTTACAAGGCCTGAAGGATCAGAGACAATTAGATGGACTGTAGGTCTTAGATGGAATCACCCAGACAAGAAAACTTGGAAATGCTCCTCCCCCACATATGTCAAGATATCAGCACTCCACCTTCACAGGACTGGTCGGCAAACTGTCCTATGCAAAGCCACACAGGCTTAGTACCGATGGCAAAGCCATACCCTCTCATTCTTCCAATTCTGGTTAGCTCTGATCTAGTGGATGAACCTACCCTGAATCCTCCTCTGAAGTATTGTCCCTTATATTCTAATTGGTACATCTACATTTCATGTGGCCCGAAGGCCTTGGGATGGCCCTAAGGCCTTAAGGTGGCCCTAAGATCTTAAGATTCATCGAATGGAAGTCATAAAAAAATTGAATAATTTAAGTTTAAATGTGCATGAAATATCATTCAATCCATCCCCTTCATAAAAACAAAGATCAACCGATAATAGGGAAAACTCTTTATTTATGAAAATATCTCAATGAAAGATAAACCTATACTCATCAAAAGAAGGATTAAAGAAGATTAATGAAATAAGAAAAGTACATTAATTATTTTTTCAATTGATTCTAACCATGAAATTATTTCAATACATTGATATGTATTGGAATAAGAAGGTTTGAGAATAAGGAATATTATTAAATTAGAAAACTCTAGTGAAAATGAACAACATAAAAGTTAAGAATTGGTGTACGAAAACAAAATTACACCATAACATTACATAAAAATAAAATCAACCAAAAGTTCATTTTTCATCCCAAAATCTACCTTATATTGAAATTTGGAGCACTTTTTGTAGAGAAACACCATTAAACTTATATTCATTAAATATTTTGTCCACAGTGTGATGAAAATTGAGTGGTATAATGACATTGAATTACTACCCAGGTGGTAATCATGATTTTAACCCCTTACATGATCTGCTAGATTAGATTCATGGAGATACAAATATGCTAGATTATAGAACATATAAATCAATATATGAATATACATGTAATTATTATATAATCCATCAAAAGATTATCCCGATTGGATCATTCATTTAAGATTTATGCCTCAAATGATGAAAATAAATTTTTTTTCATTTGAATATGTCCCAGTATTAAAACTTCATTATGATCCACCTAGATATCTTTCCAAATGATTGAATAATCCTTGGAATAATTTAATGAAATGATAAATATGAAATACATTATATTTGGATAATTTTTAAAATTCAATGGGCTTTAATTGAGGTATCCACATCCTTTTTATTAGTCTTATTTGACATATTTGTTTCCCTGAAATTTCTTATTAGATGCCAAATACGATCAATATACTATTTGGATATAAAATTACTCTTAGAAGAAAAATATTGACCTGATCAATTATATTCATTATATTGAATTATAAAATTAAAATAATTAATATAGTATTCCACAAGATGATGAAAAAATGGTTTGATATTAATTCAATTTAAAATGTTATTTTACAAATGATGATAAATGAAGTTCAAACATAATAATGAACTAGCCAAAGATTTTATGAACACTGGATTATTTAAAAAATATATTAATGTAATAAAAATTTCTTAATTTCATAATTTAATAAGTATGATAATTATATTTATAGAAAAACCATAAGATTATATGGGGATTAATTGTAGTCTAAATTCTATTTAAAAATTTCATCCCCATCAAGGTATAAGCATATCAGAAATATAAAAAAACTAATGTACTGAAAAAATTCAGAGTAACAAAATAAAATTAAAAGGTTCATTGTTTTAAAATATATGACAAATATAATATATACCGAGGAAAAATAAAAATATTGGAATATTATATCTACCGATAAATTGATTATAAATGTGGGATTTTTAAAAAATGTGAAGTATTAATTTATAAATAAGATACTCCATTAATAATGTTATAAACTATAATTTAACCCAATGTAAAATGGGAAACCAATAAAAAAGTTATTTTATCATCGAAGGTTGTATTCTTAAATGTTACTATGATTCTTTTTACATGAAGCTTTGATCTGTCTTTCTTATCATAAAATATCTTCATTATCCTGATCATTAACTTTCAACTACAAAATCATGATTTTTATTGTCTCTACTATTAAGTTATGTAGCTTGGTATTAATTATTCAAACATGTAAGTCTTGATGATTTTACAATGAAACATAAAAATTATAAGCTCTAGAAAACACTTGAATATAAATGACATCAGAATTAAAATATTCATCAAAACATTGAAGAGTGAAAGTTATTATATCATTTCAATGTATACTCGAAGGTCTAATAAGTTCAAATAAATCTATGCGTGTCTTTATTTATAGAAAAAGTTGTGACAACCTCCAAAATATGGATTCTAGTATCCTTGAAGTTGATCAAAAATATCATCAATCCCCAGCAAGGGATATGAGTTTTTGACTATCGACTGGTTCATCTTACAATATTCCACATAATGTATGAGGGTACCATCCGCCTTCCTCATAAATTAGAAAGCCGAACCCCAAGGATAAGTATTGGGTCGGATGGAAGCCTTTACCCAAAACTCCTCTAACTACTTCTTAAGCTACTGTAACTCTGGTGTAGACATCCTATACAGGGGAAAGGTCACCAGTTCCACTCCTGGAACAAGCTAAATATAGAAATATACCTCTCTATCCAGAGGTAAACCTGAATGGATGTTTGGAAAGAAATCTTTAAAATGATCCACCACTAGAGGAAAGTCTATCTGTGAAGTCCCCTAGTGATCCAAATATAAACTAGCAATCTAATCTATAATTCCTCCCAACCCATGATTCTCGGGTCCAGCTCTGCTCGTCTGGACATCCCATTCACCCTTGTGTAGAAAATATCTTCCCTCTAGTGATGTAAAATTCATTATGTGGCGATAGAAGTCAACAAAGGCCTGAAAGGAGAACAAACAGTCTATTCTGAGAATGTCATCGAAGCCTATAATCTCTAATACATAGAGGTCCCATAAGAAGTTACACCCACCAAATTCAAGAGGTAACTCCTTACACTAATGTACACTAGTCATCCTAATCCCCACCAGTGTTTATAGAAGCATAACATCATCAGAAGTATAGATATAGATCCCATGGATCTCTACAATGGCAACTGATATAAAACTATGTGAATACCCTGTATTAAAACGAGTATAAGCTAAAACCGAGGAAACTATAATCGTACCTCTAAGGGTAGAGGTTTCAGGATCCTGATCCTACCGGGTCTGATCCCTCACAAAAGTTAAAATTGTACCATGGCCCTGTGACCCTACCTAGTAACCCTGAGTTGGTCCACCCTACTATCACTGAAAACTTGTCATCTAGATACCATTCTCATGACCACATCCTCATCTTGAATGACCTGATAAACTCCAGTTCCCTAATTGATGAGAAACTAGTGGTGATCCTCCTGAATGTGGAGTTATAACAGATCCCCTCTCACTCACTGCTAGTGAGAAAATTCTGCAAAAATGATGATAATATCCCATCCCGACTTAAGATCGGAACCCGACTGGGTCCTTCGGGAAATGATGTCTCATATGCCCACTTTTTCCGCACTGGTAGCACACTACTTGGATACCTAATGAAGCATCCCTCTGATGCTTCCTTATATTGGTCAAAGGAGTACCAAACTTGGATTCTGAACCACCTTGGATCACTACTCCAAATATCCAATGGACTCAATATCTTTCAACTTCTATTGATGAGACTATATGGGAACATATACTATGATAATTCTACTAGTGAATGAAATATATTTCAATAATTTAGGTAACTAATTTCTCATAAATCTTTAATCCATTTTTATTGCATCAGGGATGATTGATTCTACTTGGAAGGGTGGGGGATTAGTGGTACCCTTGTTTTATGAATTTTTATACATTTAAATTAAAAAACATGCACTTGCTAAGGTTCTAAATCCTCTCAATAGTTCTATCAATGTCTCCTTCCATGAACTAGTAAAATAAGATAAGGTAACACAAAATTTTTACAAGGAACGATAATGAAAGTCCTACTCATTACCATGTTTTTATAGACACCCAAATGTAGATTCTGATCAATATATCCACCAGTGAAGACAAATGGATATACACCACAACTCTATAATTGGTTAGACACCCAGAATTCTCTTTTAAATATATTGGTTAGAAACCCCCAATAAGAATACTCTTGTAGCTAGTTAGGAACCCCATTTACCAAATTCCATTTCATTTTTCACAACGATAGAATGAATGTCTTCAACAAGAAATATGCATTTACCTTACTTTTGTTAAAATATTAAAGGCCTTATACACATGACCTGGACAGTCTTGTTGGTCCTTGAAACTTTAGCCACATCTTTCATGATATGAATTCTCCTTCTTCAAATGCTTGGGTACATGGAATCTCTTTCTTCAATAATTACCTAGATTTTTATCACTCTTAAAATTAATCTATAATAATGGTTTCCAGGAGACTTTAAATGATATTTCAATTCAGTATGTATTTTCATTACCTAAATATACATATTTATACAAAAATATCTGGCACAGGAAACTCAATTAACTTAATGAATTTTAATTTTTCATTTAAATCCTGATTTTAATTTATCAATAAATAATCACATTTATTATATTATTACATCAAACAATAATAATTTTTTTTGGGTATTATGTTTCTCAAATTTAATACCCAATTAATTTCAGCATTCATTATTTTTCATTCATTAATTCCAAATTATTTATGGGTATTATTTTATTCTCAATTTGAATACCACATAAATGTGTGTATATTTCCTTCTACTCATTTTCTATGAATACCCAACTGATATAGATATTAATTTCTTCTTATCATGTGGTTAAGTAATTACCCAATACATACACATATTTGATGAATGCATGAAATCATCTTATCTTCATGATCCATATTTCAAGTTTCCTAGGAGTATATGTCGTGGATCCCTATATGAAATGAATCTACTTGGAAGGTTTAGGAATCCCTTTCTCTTGATGATAAGTCAATGGTGTGACACTATGTTTTAATGGATTCATGAAACCTTAATCACTTGAGTGGATCAGGATCTAGCATACTTTCTAACATGGGTAATTGATCACTTATGTAATGTGGCGCTTCTTCTATCATTAAACACACATGAAGGACACATGTTTTTATAAATGACATCACATGAAACTAAACTCATCTAATGGCCTGAAGGCTTAGGGTTAATCTATTTCTTTACACATAAATGAATACTTTAAGGAATCAAGTTTACTCTATTGTTATCATGTCATTTGAAATGTTATTCTATTTTCATGAATATAATATTGAGAAACATGCATGTAATTTTTGAGAATACCTATGTAATAATATCTAATTTTAAATCTTCTAGGAATTCAGAATCATTAGATTATCATCAAGTTTCGTACCACTTTTTTTCTAGCATGTTTATGCATAAATAGTGATTGGATGTAACCTAGATCATAGTTCATAAATTTTGTCTCCTTAATTTGGTTTTGGGCCTTCGGTTTAGTCCAAGGAAGATCAGGTAAGATTTTTGATGCACATAAATTGTGGTAGAACCACACAGTGTAGATCCATCGAGTGAGAGAGGTGGAAGAATCCAATCTATGATTGATAGAATAATAAAGACACGTTCAAATTTATTTTCATAGTACTATATGTGTTTTAAATCAGTGTAATAGTACTCTTCTTCCATGAGGTACCACAACATTTTTTTACTATGTCATGGTTGTAGTATGTCAATTAAATACTACCTAAATTGGTATAAAATATTGACACCCTCTATCTTCTTTCCTATCCACATGGTGACACTACTGCTCTACTATAATGAACCCTCTATGGTATTATATCCTCTCTAGCACTTATTTATGATCCCACACTCCTTCAACCCATGGGCTTATCTGGGATATTTCCCCTGGGTGTGTTTGATCTCTGGGTGATCCCATGTTTGAGCCAGTCATGTCTTTCTTATAGGTTATACCTTTTTTATTATTGCCTCTATTAAAATTAACATATAATAAATTTAAATAAAAAATGTAATGAAAAGCTAAAAAAAATTACAAGGAAACTTCTTCTGAAAATTATCTTCTACTTGTCATCTTCTCTCACTCATAATGAAATGTATATTCATATTTTTTCATGTGTATATCTTAACATCATAATGAATTTAAAACAAAATTCATGGAATTTATTCATCATTCAATTACTTTCTTCCTATTATCTACTTGTTTTAAATTTTTTGAAATCTCTTTAGCAGTTGTGATTGGCATCTGAGATCACTTAAAAAATCATCATAGTTAAACATGGATAAATTTCCATATACGATATCCAATTCCATAAAATTAACCCATAACAACTCTCCATTCAGTAGAAAATCTTGTTCACTAACATTTTGAATCCTTGATAAGTAATGCATCACTTGGTCACAAAAATTTCCCCTTTGTATTATTTTTAATATCTTCTCTTATCATAATAATTCAACATTTTTAAACTTCAAATATTCTCTCTCTTATTGAAAATCAAATTTAACTGAAAATTGGGGTTTCTACTCTTCTCATATTTCATCTTCATAAAAATCTTCTCATATTTTAAAATAATGTAATGATATCGAAAGAAAATTAGAAAAGTTCCTTTATATAATAAACACTCTGTATACGTATCCTAACCTATTGTATAAAACAAGAGTGAAATAAACAAGGTTTTCTAAGCTTTCCATAACACATACACACATGTGATATCATTCTCAATGTTTCTGAAATCACAATAAGGACTTTCCAAATTTGATAATTATCGTTGAAATAGAAAATACTAAACACTTCAATAAATATATTAAGAAGTTTATGTGGACATGGATTACTACCCATTTGTAACATTTTCCCATAAACCAAACACCCCCTTAATGAATAAAATTATGGAAAAATGGATTTAAGTGTGATTGAAATACCTAATGTTTCTTAAAATATACTCATCATTATTATCATATAAAATAATGAAATCCATGATAAACCATACTTCCCATCTTTTCCCTACATGTTTTCTCATAAAACATAAAATTAAATGGAATAAAGAGGAACATATTATTTCTTTTGGGGAAAAATTCATAGTGAGATTTTTTTCTCATCCTATATATTAGCATATTTCCATGATCTTCATGGTATGTTCTTTCATACTTATAGAAATTATTGATTAATTGTGTACTTATTTTCTTCCCCCGAACCCCTTAAATTGTTTGGATTATATTTTTCAACATCTATTACAGGAGGATCAAACACATTCCAAATTTGCTTTATTTTCCACAAAAAGTTTTAATGTTAGTGATATATTGTTGGTGATAGATACAGTATTTGTTTTGGCACATTTTCATTATCAAAAATATTAAGTCTATTTTATATATTGATTGGATTTTTACTAGGAAAAAAAATCTTCTAATATGACATAGTAGTGGATTGTATACATATTGAGTATTTACCCATCCATGCATTCTTCCAATTGAAAATCCTTTCTATATGACTGAGGTTAAAGAAAATAAAAAATTTACCAAATTAGGAATACCTAATTTTTTCTCTTCTTGATTTTGATGTTATATCTTATAGAGTTCTTTCAACACATCTGATATTATTTTCTTTGAAACATTTACTCGTGATGCTCCCAAATCACGCACAATTAAAAAATAATGTGGATTTCATCTTTTTTGAAGGATATTTAGTTTATATCTATAGGAGTAAGTCTTCTCCCCAATTCCTCTTATTTTCATGTCATCTTGTCTTATCTTGGAAACCATTACCTTGATTTTTAGATTCAAGTAATCTTCTTCTCTCCTAAATTTTTCATTTTTCAAGTCTAAATATTTCATAATTGATTAATAAACATCCTGAATTATCTATTGAATTTTTTTTATTCCATGATAATTCCTTGGAATAAAAACTTGAAGTTGTTACCTCATCATCTATAGAATCACATTTCTTTTTTATCTCCATAATTGAGCCTTAAATTTTACAATATTTTTGCACACAAGGGTTAGAATTAGAAATCACTAAAGGTTCATATTTCACCTTTATTAGAGAACACAACATTTGGGATAACTTATTATTATTTTACATTTCATGAAATTAAAGGAGAATGATTTAATCTCCAATAATGGGATTCTTCTTAGGAACCTTTTTGCGGACCTTGTTTAGTTTCCCTTTTTTAAAAGTTTTTGAGATAAGGGCAATGAGATCATTAAAATATTAATTAAATTCCATCATTAAAACTTATTTCATCTTTATAGGTGACCTATTCTATAATACAACTCATAGTTACCTAGGATAGATTGATACCCCTAAGAGAGGAGGGGGTGGATTGAGTCATTAGTACCCCTGTTTTATGAATTATAATCCTTTTAAATCAAACCTCTGAAACTTGTTAAGGTTATCAATCCTGTAAATTTTTTCTCTCAATCTCACCTATTGTGAAGTAGAAACAGAAGATATGGAAAGAAACATTATCTAAAAGGTTGGGAAATGGAAGTCCAACTCCTTACTGTTTTGGTTATAAACCCCAACATGGATTATTTTCACTATCTCTACAAATTAATACAAATAGTCAAAAAAACTCATTCTCAATTGGTTACAAACCCCAATTTCTATCTCCATAGTAGGTTAGAAACCTCGAATTATCCTCTTATCTGATTAGTGAGAGACACCAATCAAACACCTCCAATAGCTGGTAGGAAACCC
Source organism: Viscum album (assembly GCA_963277665.1). NCBI lineage: Eukaryota > Viridiplantae > Streptophyta > Magnoliopsida > Santalales > Viscaceae > Viscum > Viscum album. Next base: position 1,146,862,581 of record OY728156.1, read on the forward strand.
CATCTATATGTTCCTTTTTATTTGTCCCAGTGATAGAAGGAAGTTCTTTATAGATTTTATTCCTCCACATGAATGTTGGATGTCCCATCATTGTGTAAAAATATTCAATGCCATCAACATATATTATGATTAATCTTATTGTTCCTTGAAAATCCAAATAGATATTGCATGATCTAAATTCTCTTTCTTCAAAATCTTAGGTACATGGAATAAATTTCATCAAGAATGACCAATCATTGGCATACTATTAAAATTAATCTTGCTTAATGGTTGCGATGAGTCTGAAAATGATCATGTAATTCAATACACATTTCAATAACCTTCATTCACATATTTATCAAACATTATTATTTATAGGAAACTAAATTAATTACAAGGTTTAAATTCCACCTAGAAATCCTCATTTTAATATATCAAAAAATAAACACATTTATTATTTTATTCATTTAAAAAATAGTGGCCAAAAGTGGGAATTATGTTTCTCAACTTAAGTACCCAAATGATTGTGGGTATTATTCATTTATCATTCTTGAATAAACATTATCTAATGTACCATATTTTTTCCATGTAGTATATTTAAATATTATATGGATTAATTTCAAGATATAACATTGAGACAATTGTAGATTCCAAGGCCGGGTGTACCCGGAACAAATGTTTCAAAAATACTAAAATATTAAATAGCACATGTGCATGGGTTTTCTAAAAAAAGTGGAATAAAACCTTAACAGGTTCCCGAATCAAAAATTTTAGGGCACCGTTCAATTTATAATGGTGTCTACCCAAAGTGTGACCTAACATTGGTCGGGGTAGGTCACTTTTGAAAACGTTATCGTAGGTGTAAAAAGAATAAAATAAATTAATAAAGTCTATTTATTTTAAAATTTGACATAGAAACGAGTTAAACATTTAATAATATCCTTATTTTGAAATATAAGGTTATCCTCATAACCCTAGAATTTTCTAGAGACATTCGAGAGAGAACTTTTGAAGAATCCCTCCGATGGATGATAATGAAACCTCAAATTGGCAATCAACAAACACCGATCTTAACAAATATCACCAACGATGATGACACTGTGGCCACTCTTCATCATTGAATGATATAAATTAAGGTAGTATGATTTATTTTGATTCTGTTTTCTATTATTGAATCCTATGATTAATATAGACTAATCTATGAATATATTATCCCGTGGTTCAATCATATTTGCGGGATGAGATTATTCTACAGTTTTATCAGGATGATTAAATCTCTATGATTAGAACTGTTGATCGATTCATTTACAATTATTTTAGTGATGAACCATGATTGAAATACACATGAGGTTTTTACCTCTTTATTTGATTATTCTTTTCTCCCCCTATTATGGAGTTATTTGTTATTCATTCTTAATTATCCCTCATATTTGAAATCATTGTGAAAAATCATTCATTACACCTTTGATTCATTACAAAATAATCTTAAATTATATATTTGGCATCCGGAAAATCTGATGGAGGTTCGACAATGGGTGTGGAAGAAGATCGAATGGTGGTGGGTGTCGAATCCATATTGTTTGGTGGAAATAAAGAATGGATAAGATCGTATTTTATGAGATGATTGAAGGGACAAATCCCATCGATTCGGTATTATAGTGCCTAGAAAATCTTGGATTTTGATTTTCGTGGTGAATGGATCATGAGAACGGAATCCAAGTGATTGATGGTGAGAGCGTGAGGAAGAATATAGGTTTCTAGAAAACCTGATACACATGGAAAGTAGTCTTTGACTACATGGTGTGTAGTCCCCATAAAATGAATCAGCATTTATATGGGATGTACACATACATGGGGTAGAGTACATGGGTTTCTTATAAAGTGTGTAATTCCCCACATGGATTTCCTTGTATTAGTTACACAGACAACCCCATGTATTTTTTCATGGGCACAAACACACTGGTTGACTTCATGTACTAGCACACGACTAAAGTATATGGGAAGACCCTAGATTCAAGGACATGATATGTAACCACTTCTACATGCCGTGTACCAATATAATACATGACATGGTTTAAAGACACTAACTGTTGTACACAAAAAGTAATCTGGGTTAAGGGATATGGCGTGTGATAATACTACAAATCATGAACAATTTTATATATGGAATTAGGCACTTTTCCTCCTTTCCATGAAAATGTTTATTCAGGGTTTATTCTCTTTATTATTTCCCTATTGTTTGGAAAAAATCATTTACAACTCCTTGGACTATTGTCCATTCAGCAAGACTTCCTGGAGAGAGTCTTTTGAATCCCCCAAGAGACCTAGAGAAATATTCTCTATCCATCCTCATGCCCTAGGTGGAGTTCCTGGTATAGATGTGACAAACAATATTTAGGTGCTGATCCTATAATTAGGGGGCTAATCCAGATTGACTTGTTGGTATCAAACCATGACACTAGCTTTGATTCTCATATTTTGTATCATATTCTCTTCATACTATCAGTGTATCTTTATCATGATGGTTCTTAATAAGAAGTGCCTCTCAGATGGACGTTAGTAGTACTATCAGACTCAAGAGTTTGTCCTCCGAGACATGTTATTTTTAGAATCATTGAGCAAAGTTCCTTAGGCTGGGCTACAGTGGTTGTGACTTACCTCAAGACTGTGTGTCTTTTTTATTATACTTGGATATTCTTGTCATATTTTTTATGGACATATATTGAGGTAGATATGACTATTATTTCCTATGTTTTTTTTGATTTGTGATTTTGGGTTGTCCTAATGAGTATTGTTATACTCACCCATATAGGTGGTTTTCCCGCACATGTCATTTATTGTGTAGATTATTGACATTTTGATAGATTCCTAGTCAGACCAAGACCGAACGATGATTTATGAGACCAAATAGACTATGATGTGTTCCTACGTCTTTTAGACAACAACCCCAACACCTTTTCCAACAAGTTGGGTTTTTGTTACAGACTATATGTGCTGGGATTTTATTTGGCCCTGTTTTACTTTACATTATATCTTTTCATACTATGGTTATGGAATATAGTTGAATGCATTCATTGGTTACTCAGTGGTTTTTACATTTCTTCTTTTTGTGTGATTGGTGATTTTTGCATCTGTACAAGTACATAGGAAATGCCTCCCATGTTAGTGATATTCCTACTTAGTGCTAGTCACCAGCCCTTGGCCTATTGAAGATGGGCATGGGGAATCCTAGTAATGGACCCACTAGGATAGGTCATGATACATTATTTGTGGGAATTATTTTATCCAAGTTTTTAATACTCTATAAACTTGTGGGTATTTCCACATACTAATTTTCCTTGAATAACACAATGATATTTTTATTCTTTTTTTCTTCTTCATGAGAGTATGTAGTCACCCATATCCCACCCATCAAGAATGATTGCATGAATATCATATACATTATCCTTATTTCACACATATTTTATGTATATTTCATGGATTTCACGATGAAATGAATCTACACGAGTGGTTCATGCAACTACTTCTCACATGGATAAGTCACTCGTGTTCCACTATGTTTACATGGATTCATGCATCCTATTTAATCCCATGTAACCCACATTATGGTATAATTTATAATTTTATTAATTGATTAACCTTGGTCCACTATTTTTATTCTTCATGTGGTTATACTTACATCCTTACACACACCCAAAGTACATGGGTTTCCTTAAATGATTACACCCTCAACTCACCTCATTTAAAAGCCCAAAGACTCGGTTCCTCTATTTCTGTACATGTAAATGAATACCAAAAGAAATTAAAAAGAATTAATTTGGACTCTATAAATTTATTCATGGCCTTCTATTTGGTCCAAGGAATCTCATTCATTATGTACATGGTTCATCAATGGTGGTAGAATAATGATACCAAAATCCCACGAGCAAGAGAGGAGGAAGAAGTCCATATCAGCATGATCAAATGGTGTCGATGATCTCAATTGGAAAGTCATGGTTCTACTAATGTTTTTAAAAGAATGAACAATAATACACCTTCGTACAACCCCACATAGTTTTTTTCACTATTTTGAGGCCATAGTATGTCAATTAATTTGTACCTAACATGAAAATAAATCCAAAACCCCTATAATGTTGTGCCACCCCACATAGAGGCGCTACTGATCTACTGTTATAAGACATTTTGGGGTGTTATATCCACTCCAATACTTATACACGGGCCTAATCTCTATCCCTCCATTGGATTATCTGTGCTAGTTCACATGGGTGTAGTTTAGCTCTAGGTCCAGCTTGAACTGAAGGTCGAGCTGTCCTTATCCTCCTTATGGTTTGGACCTTTTTTTATTAAGGAATCAATTGAAATTAACATATAATAAATACAATTATAAAATTTAATTCAAATCCATAAAAAATTCCAAGCCAATATAATATGAATCTTAATTTTCTCTTATATTAATATCCAACCCATAATGAAATAAATATTCATATTTTTTTCATGGAGATCTATTCACATCCTCAAGCATTAAAAACAAAATTCATAGAATTTCATCTTCATGAAATTACTATTTTCAGGGTATTAACTAGTATTAAACAATGTTAAAACTCTGTAAAACATTTCATCGGAATTTTTGATCATTTAAACAAATAATAGAGTTAAATATGGAGATTTTAAAATGAAACTAATCCAATATCATTAAATAAATCCATAAAATTTCTCCCGTCACCACCACTTCATCTTCACTCACATTTTTTCTCCTTGAAAATAGTTGAAACAATTGGGCATAAAACCATTGTTACATTTAAATTAATTCAATTATAACATGTTCACTATATTTATAATAATAATATTTAATAAAATCATAAAAAACCTATCTTTCTATTAAATTTTTTAATATTGTTGACATCAAGAAATAAAAAAACCATAATCTTAAAAAAAGTATGTATTGAAGTGTATTGTTGTTTTAAAAATATTAGACCAATTGGGTCATTGACTCAACCATGTAAACTGTTTAGAAAAACTAGAAAATTAATGAAAAAAATTAGTTTTGTTTAAAATTTTAAAATAAAATTGAATGATTTCCATAGATTCATATGAGAATAAAAATATGTCCCCACTTAAAAAAAATCATTCTATGTAAGGGTAATATACATCTCCAATTTTTTCAAATAAAAAAAGAAAAATCATCTCCCAACTTTTTTAGTAATATCAAAATAATGAATTTTATAATTTCATTCCCAAAACAACCCCCATTTTTTTATTTTTTAAATAAAAATAAAACATATTACATAAAGGAAGGAATAAATATAAGTTATTGAGGTAAAAAAAATTTAAATTGAAAATATCCAAATTCTGTAAATATGTCCCATCTTTCGATTTGTCTAAGGGATATAAAAAAATTATCCCCTGAAATAAATATGAAATTCAGGTGGAATAATCAATTCAGAAGCATTTTTTAAAATTAATTTTATTAAAAATAATAATATATTTAATAAATAAAATTCATGGCATAACTATAAATAATAGTTGATTTAAGTAACTCAATTCAACATAGTCAGTTTTTTCTTAATCACATATAATGATTCAATATATTAAAAGTCAAGACATCTAAATTGATTATTTAATCTCATGATTCATTTTTGTAATATATTTTCATTTCTATTACTTCGTTTTTTTATAAAAAATAAACTTTTAACAATATTTACTGTTTATATCAGATAATATATTCTCATATTCCATTAAAATATTATCATGGCATGTTATCATCTATGTAAATTTATTATTGTAATTAAAATATTTTTATTTTTAGACACAACTGAATATTTTAATTCAACAGAACAAATATAACGGTTCAAATTTTTTAACCAAAAACCCTAAGATATTCTTAGGAAACATATATATTTTCCCAGAATGTATCATAATTATAGGTCAAATTGAATATATTCTTATTGATTGTGTTAATTTTGTTATTCGATGATTTTATGTTCTGGACAAAATTACTCAACATTCAGTCATATAAATCAATTACTTATTGGGTTATTTTCATATAACACTTAATTGAATATATAGGAACTATCAAATAATTCTAAAATTTCTAAATTTCATGATGAATTAGTTGAAATTGAATTAGTCTAATTTTTTATAGATAGATCAACAATCATTTCAACAATAATAATAATTTTTATATAAATTTCAAAAAATAATCATTCATATGATAAAAAGATTTATCTCAATCAATCATTTTGTAAACTAATGTACTACAAAACAATTTCTTTATATTATAATTATTATTTTCATTATGAATGATATGATTATAAATCGATTCACTATATTATTGAAGAGTAAAATATTAAACATCAATAGTATTTTTAGAAACCATTTGTTTTTACTTATATTGACTTTTAAGATGATCCTAATGATGAAGATATTGTGATTTATTTATATAAAATATATTTTTTATATTTTTTAATTGATAGAGATTATTTAAAAATAGTATATATATGAATAAAATATTATATTAGGGATAAATATTCAACAACTATGTTTTTTATTTTTTTACTTTTCAATCATTTCAATAGATATTTTGGAAAAATACTCTTTTCGAATGGCCTCTACTGATGCTTCCAAAAATTATGTGTGAATAATAGAAATAAAAAAATAATTATCGATGATGTAATTATTATGGATGGAATTATTAAGAATTTACCAATTCAGTAAAAAAATTAGTATCACTATTTTAATGATTAACTGAAAAAAAGGAGAGGAATTTTTTATGTATGTCTGATAGAGATTTTTTCCATATTCATTCAAATTAAAAATTATATTTAAATATTATTCCCCATAAAATCTCTAATGGATTGTAATTATATATAGTATGGTTATTTATACATGAGAATATTTTAAATTTTAGAAAAACATCCAATCTTATTTTTTTCATCATACAATGTCCATTCAGTATATTCCCTTCGATATTAGCCTTTAAATATTTCTAGAACAAAAAATAGTTTCCCACTAGCTCTATCAACATATTTTTATTTAGAGATTCTTTTTAATTATGTTGTAGAAAAAATTATGGATTTCAGGATTATTATAAAACTCTACAACACTTATCATTTTTTAGGGTATGTTTTATAAATCTTATTTATTTGGATTGAAATTTTATTTTATTTTTTAATATCTATTTAAATATGGATTTTTTGTTTCAGGTGTATCTAAGAATTTTATATTATACAATGTTCTTATGTGTGATTAAACTTCTCAACATGAATTGATTTTATCAAATATATCGAAGAAGCTAATAATTATATTTCAATATAAACATTCACATTTATGTCAAATATTAATCTCATATTTGTAATTTTTTTACATTAATTTTTTTTCTTAATCCATTAACGCTGATTCTCATTTTCTACATTATCTTCTTTTAGAAGCCTTAATATAATTCTATTTAGAAATGAATTATCAATTAATATTCCTAGTTTCAACATTACATTTTATATTAATTAAATTTATTTATATATGGACATGAAAATGATATATTTTCAGATGTTGATGAGGAAATCCAAGTGATACACATCATGCATTTTAATTGTATGATCATCTCCCATAATTTGATATAGAAATTTATTGACCCACTATAATTTTATATATACTTGTAGTGAATGGTCTTTAATTTTTTTAAAAATATAATTTATATAAAACAAGTCATTATATTCATTGAAAATTTTGAAACATCCATGATTATTTCAAATTTATGTGAAATGAATAATGATTCTCCTTCTAATGGTATTAAAATAAATAGTAAAAATTTCTCAATATAAATAGTAAAATTTTCTCTAAAAGGAAAATAAAACCTACTTAATTCAATCAACTTATGAAAATCTTATAGTACTATAAGATTCTCTAATCAATAATGGATCATACAACTAACCATTTTCTTGTTCTCCCATAAGTAGATAAAAATATTTCCTTAATTGATATTCAATGAAACATTTTAAGATAAATTCATAGTTAAAAATAATATATACTATCCTTAATTCCCAAATAAATTTTCCCATCAATAATTCTTTTTTATATGTAATTTAAATAATAGTATGTGAATAATGAAGTCTAAGGATCTAATAGAGATATAAAAAAGTATTAAACTGAAATTCTAAAAATCAACTCTTTTTCTACCTTCTTAAATATGTCTCATATAATATGATGATTCATTATGGATTTTCAAGATTCAATGGCTCAAAATGATTCCATATGAAACACATGATGTCATAATTAATTTAAAAAAAATATTTAAATTTTATATCTATATAGTTTCAATAATTATTATTTTTGAAAACTTGAAAAATTATTTCTGAATTCATAACAAATATTTCTAAAAATATATGAGGTTGAATAAGAGGACTTGAAATATTTTGTATGTTATATATTTTTTAAAATTAAACAATCTTATTTAATAAAATATAGTTCCCAAAATATACGAATCATAAAATTTATAATTCTATTCAAATAGATAAATAGGCTATTTAAAAATTAAATTAAAAAGATCACCTATATATAGAGAATTGGTGATATATTTAAAAATATTAATTTATGTTTTTTTAAATAACACATGAAAAAATATCATTCAAGTAAATTTAAATAAAAATTTCTTATAATGAAGGTCAATTTTCATCTTAAGGTGCACAATGTCTTAAAATATTTATAACTATTTCATCAAAATATATAACTATTCTAGTCTAATATACTTCAAAAATAAAATCTTCAACACCCAAATTTCTGAATTTGTCTTATTTTTATAATAAACACGTTCTGTAGTTATAGGTTCTTATGATCAGTAAAATGATTCTACTGTATTTATGAAAATATTTTTTATATATCATCTACCTAGTTAACACATATTAAAATATGATTCTTTGATACAAACATAATATTTTGGTTGATAAATTAGTATTTAATTGTTTTTAATTCAAAAATTAGATCCTTTTCTATTTTTTCTAATCAGACTACATATTTTTGGAAAATATTATTATCACATTGTAAAAATGGTAAAAAACATCTTTAGGAATACTATTATTGAAATAATTTAGAAAAAAATTCCTCCTTAGTAAATGATAATCTTATTTTTATCATTTAAGAATATTTTTCTCTATTCTTCTATTATACAATGATCTTTCAATAAATCAACATATAGTTTCCCTTTTTTTCAAAATTAACTTTAGAAACATTACCATAAAATTCTACTAAAATAGAAATTAATATAAAATTTTCATGTTTATATTTCTTGTGATCATTACCTAACGTAACCAAATATTAAATTTTAAACTAATTCATCATTATACACATTTTATTTTATTGTATGATTAGAAAAATCAGATTTAACATTCTACTATGCATCCTTCATTCCCTTTTTAATTTTTTTCATTAGATGAAGTATATAAATCCATTTTATAAATAGATGGATCATCATCAAAATTAATATCCTTATGACTATCTTATGTTAATTAATTTAAAATATGCAAGTCAAAATAAATTTTAAAATGGTCCCTAGTGGTCAATGATACCATAAAATACATATAATTTTCTTTAAAATATTCCCAAATATATATATAATTCTATGGATGTTAACAAATTCTTATAATAACATTACATAACTAGTATTATATTCACTTGAACTATATGTATGCACAAACTTTATAATTTTCATATTCTTTGGAATTATATTTAGATTTATTTCATTATTCTTATTTAAAATTAGAAGACTCAATTCAAATTTGACTTCTCCTTCTAAAATCATGATATATATGATTTTTTTGAATCATTTTTATCAAATTTATCACTTCTATTTTTATAATGTTTCCGATGGTATGTCTTATCTTGAAAATAAATACTTATTTCTTTGATACATTGTTATGAATATTAGGGAAAATATAATTCTCAACTCTTGTATTAATAAAATAATTCTTAATATATTCTATATTATAGTCATATTCATCAATATGAATATTATGAGTTATGTTTGGATGAATATTTCAAAGTGATCTAACATGAAAAACAACTATATTAAAAGCATTCCCAATACACTATTAGTTTTGATGAATTGATAATGTAAAATAGATACTGTAATGTGAAATCAAGTGAAAAATATCTGGTTTCGTCCAAGGAGTATAGAAAAATCTCAGACACCCTATAAAAGATAACAATATGTTTTTTGAACATTCTAGAATAAAGGGTCAATTTTAATTTAAATATCCCTAATAAAATTTATCCTCCTCGAGTATAAATTCAATCAAAAATTTAAATAAATGATGAAGCCACAAAAAATTTGGGTAACAACAATACAATTAAAAGCATCCTAATTTTTAAAAAACCATTAAATTAATATTCACAACACAGTAAAATATTTATCTTTATTTTATATCTAGCAATGAATAAAAAATCAATGTAAATTTTTAAAAAATTATAGCATTGATTAATTATTAGATACACCATAAAGGATGTTTTAAACTATAATATTACTAATTGTACAAGTGAAATCCCATAATTGATTCAATGTATCATTTGTTGTCAAATTTTTTAAAGGTATTCCCTTCTTTAAGTAGATATCATTTGACAATCATCCTTACCATGGAATACCATGATCAACCTGACTAGTTATTCCCCACTTATACAAAATTAATAACAGTGTCTCCACTACTACAATTGGTATCATTGTATCAATGATTATAACATGAAATAATAAAAACTATTATAGTGAATCCTCAAAAACATATTCTCTAGGAAAGACTCAGAAATAAATAATCATAATTACTATTATTGACATGTTATTGAAGAGTCTAGGATAGTGAGTCCATTTAAATTATTTATGTAATTTGAATCACAAAAGATTAATCATTGTATTCCATTTGTTATAACCAATGATGTAACAACCTATATCCTTTTCATTCTATGATCTTCATATTTTGGTGTAATGACATCGATGAAAAATATATTATTTTTAATTTTTAAGGACACTATGTCTGGATAAATCTACCAATGATGTTATCTAGGAACCACTATAGTGAATTTTTAACTAGTTAGTGTAATCTATTTTTTCTATTCACCTTAATATATTATCATATAAGCTTAATCCATAAGTAATTTGAAATATTTTTGGTTATTAGATTATAAAAAATCTTTATATCAACATTAATTAATAAAACCTTAGATCATTAGTATTTCTCTTAATTAAATTTAAATTATAAAAATTATAATATGATAAAAAAATAAAATGAATAATTAAATACTTAAGTAAGTGTATTTAACTTTTTAAAATAAAGGTTAAAACATGTATTTTAATTTGTACTATTTCTGAAATTCTAAAGGCAAATTTTTTACCTTTCATTATGATTTTAAGATAATCCTTTAAATTAAATTATTACTTCAATCATTTTCCTCAAACTAAGTGATATATATATGTTCTCTTAAGACCAATAATAAATTTCCAAATCATCTACTATTAATGGAATGTAAAATAATTTTTTTTTGATCACTATATTGATGAAATTTTTTCAAAGGAAAACAAGGTATGTGTAGAGTATTCTAAATGAAACAAAAATTTAAAGAAGCACCCATGGGAATTATATATTGGAATGATATTATTTTTATGTGTGAATATATGTATATAAAACTCATGAGTTCAGTTAAAAGAATTAAAAAAATATCCAATGATCAAATGTCAAGGGGATAGTACACTATTCAAATCAATGGAATGTGAATGAAGGGAATCCACTAAAATGGCATCCATGCAAGGATGTATAGGATTCTTCAATCACAATATATAATATTGAGGCCCAAAAAGTTATTATAACTGGAAATTTTACTATAATGTTAAAGATTTATAATATATTATTTTATTATGGATAAATATAATCATTAATATCATTAATTATTTATAAGAACATTTGATCACCTTATAATGCACTAATAAATGAGTTATTAGATAAAAGTAAATGTACAAATCATATGAAAATGAATGTGCATTCAACATTATGTATTAAAATTCAAGGATGTTATTTAGAATCATTTTTATTGTAACAATTGTTTTTGATTTTGATATAATCCTTATGATGGATTTGATATCAATTTATAATGGAAGTAGTTTTTTATCAAGATAAATAGATTACAAACTCTAAGTATGGATTAGAGTCCCTGGTTTTTGGGTGAGAAACATTATTGCCTATGTCTTGTTAAGAACCACCTCTTGTGGTTCATCTTAATAAAATTCTTGAAAATGATGAATCAATGAAAGCTTATGATATCCAGAAAATAAAGGATTCATCCATTACGAGGGTTTATATTGATGCATTTGTTGAGTATCTACTTGTATATCCACTGCACGTTGAGGTTTAATTCTATATTGACCTTATAACTTATGAAATAAAAATTTCCAAGAATCCATATAGAATATATCTCGGTGAATTATTGGATTTAAAGAAATAACTAAAATGTTGGTGTTATAAGGGACTCATATTCCCAAGTGTTTCAGCATAGGGAGAACCTATCTTATTTTTGATATCAAGGGTGGGCCTATGTGGTTGTGCATTGAGTACAAAAAAAGAAATGAGATTACTATTAATGAAATATATCCATTAACATTCAATATAAATAGTCTAATAACCATTGATGGTGAAAATAATTTTCAAATATTGATGTCTATTTAGGTAATTATTAATAATATTAAAAGAATAATTATATACCACATTTGAATTTCTATACAATGTATTTGATTTAAGAATTTACATATATGCCTTTTGGATGAAAAATAGAGAATAATTTTTGTGGATTTAATGAAGACTATTTCCAATAATTATACTGATAATTAGTTTGTGGTTTATGTTATATATATTCTCATATATTCCAAATCCAATAAATATTTGGAATACTATTTATGAAATGTTTTGGAGACACTAAGTGGGAATTATATATATTGAAAATTCAGTAACAATGAATTTTGGATTAAATCTACTTTTTAATGGCCATATTTTATACAATTATTTATTATCTGTTTAACACAATAATATAAATTTTTATGGAATGATCCACTATAAAAAAATACAGTTGATAAATATAGTTTTCTTAGATTATCTGGTTAGTACTAAGGATTATTTGATTTCCTTCCAATTAACTAATATGTTCACCAATGTTTCATATAAAGGTGTAAAATTCACATGCTCTATAATGTGTGAATAATGATTTAAGGAATTAATCAAAATATTAATCAATTCACTATTCCTTACCTTACCATCTATAATGGAATGTTTTTCATAAACACTAATGAAAAAAAGAATGGAATAGGATGTTTTTTTTATAAAAAATGATAGATTAATATATTCTATATTAAATAAATTTATGATTAATTAGAAGAACTGTCCAACTCATGATATCTATATGGAATATATAATCCTTTAATTAAAAATATAGATTTACTATATTTATAATGATAGGAGTAAAATATACAATGAAAAAAATTATGAATGATTATAAATATGTATAAGGAGATCAATATGAAACAAAGGTGATGGACGGAACTTTTCAAAGACAATGGGTGTAAAATAAAAAACCACCGTGGGAAGATTAATATGGTGTTAATTTCATTTAGTAATTTTATTTTTTTGAGTTATATCTATATTAATCATGGACAAGGATCCAATATTTATGGATTTCTATATTTTTATTTGGAAATTATTTCATAAGTGGAAACAAAAATCCTTTTCCATATAGGTTTCTAAAAATATTGTTATAGAAGATATTGATGTCTCAATAAGATGAAAATTGTTCAAAATGAATATTAAATCAATTTATGAAGGGAAATTTACATATATCATCTATTAATATTGTGTGTTTATGTTTTCGAAGAGACTATGTGTTCTATAATTACTTGAGCTTGATTGGTAAATCATAGATTAATCACATAACAATAATTTATCTATAGACCATTGTTATAAAATGATGTATAAGGATAAATAATTACTCTTACATGAGATAACATGATATTGTAAATTCTTAAATGAGTGTTATGTTTTTGATAATGAAAAAAGTAAAATCTAAAAAAAACATTACAAATATTATATGAAACATCTACCTATACCAAATTAAAAATGGGAAAATATAGTTAGGTATTTTTTCCTTTGGTTACTGAATAAATATATGAGGATTCATGTTATAAAAGCACCATGGATTGTCTCACCATATCTGGATAAATTGTAGAAATAATGGGGGATATACCAATTGAATGTATTGTATAACATGAATTCATTGATTTTATGAGTCCTTAGGATGAAACATTTTTAGCTGTATCTCAGTGTAACCCTCTATTCACAAATAAATTTTAGATGAGTATTAAAATGGTATTATAAATGAAGATAAATTTTAGCACCGACTATTACCATAAAACACGTGGGTACTCTGAAAGGATGACCAAAAACTTATTAGAAGTATTTATGTCCTTACCACTTAACATATAAGGATCATGGTACTAGTACCTACCTCTAGGTGTATTTTTATAAAACAATAACATTAATTCAATCATTCAAATAAAAATATAAGTCGCTTTGTAGGAAAAATATATTGTAATCCAACTTATTTGGCTGAATATGGGGAAAGGTGGATAGATGGCTGAGAACTTATTGATAGAAAAATAAGAAGGTGTGATATATCCTCAACGATATCATGAAATATCATATAATATTGAAAATATAAGCTGATAATTGGAGGAATAACTACAAATTCCATGTTGGGGTTCATTAAATCATGAAAATTTCACCATGGAACTAAGTTCTAATGTTTGGTAAGATAAGGAAGATATGTTTTATTGATGCTGGGTATTATTAAATTTTAGAAATAATTAAAGTTTTGTTTTTATGGGATTTCTACCCAAATTATCTAATTTGAATCGTGATTTCATGTAGACATTTTAATTATCTACATGCTAGAAAATATGCACCTACTCACCACCATTGATATAGTTCTATAATTGGACATACTATAAAATAAAGAGACTATACATATTTGTTATACTATAATTTAATAGGTATAAAATAAAAAACCTACTAATGAAGTTTCATTAGAGGAATTACATGACAAAAGAATATATATTGGGTCCTAAGGATAAAATGATGAAGGAATAGTCTCATTTTTTCAATGATAGATATACACCCTAAATTTTAGTAATGAAATTATTCAAATTGCGGAGACTATAATACAAGAGATTCTACTATAGTAAAAAAATATTTTGTCTCAATAATTGTGGAATGATTTTCATGATATTATATCATTACATTTTCATAAAAAATAATAACACAATAGAATCTAGATTATTAAAGTTTATTATAAAATATAATATCATCACTATAAAACATTTAAAAAAATGAATGAGTCCTATAATCACTTACTATTTCGGATCATAATCAAAAAATAAATACATGTATATTAGGGACATTTAAAAAGAGGAAAAAAGGAATGTAATAAAAATCATATATAAACTAGAATTAATATATGAATTATTATGAGGGTCATAATTAAATGTATATATAAGAGTAAATATGGACACTATAATCTGATCGTTGAATAAATATGACCATTGGAATAGAACTATTTGCAATGTGACCATTATAATATTAATTATATATTTAAAAAACAATTTGAAGATTAAAATATTTAAAATTATATGAAAAAGTATTCCAAAATAATTATTAATAATTAATATTGAGTAATATATACTAATACATTTGGAGACATTTTACTTTGAAAAAAAAGAAAAGAAAAATATTTTTCATATTTATCACACAAAATGCATGATTTTTAAATAGTAGTGTTTTTTATTAAAATTATTTAATTTATTATATATAAAGTATTATTATAAATAAAAAGACAATAAATTTGTAATTATCATGTAAAAATTATCAAATGGAGGTTTTCCCAAATTGTTTTGGAGAAAATCCAATATTTGAGTTAGTAGTAAAATTCAGTATGAAAACATGGTTTGTCATATGAAATTAAAATGAAATAAAAATGATGTAATATGTAATAATTTTTTTTCATTGAATATAAATGGTTCAACAAATTCACTCATTTATATCAATATAATGAAATTTATTTTCCAAACCTAAAATCAATCTTTAAAGACTAAAATTATATTTCAATATTTCAATAGAAGTTCATTATGAATAAGGATTCATTCCATATATAAAATCATATAGAATCTAGTGGATTTTGTTCTGAAAAAAAAAATAAAATCCCAAACATAGTACACACTATTAATATAACATGGAAGAAAAAATAGGAATTCCAATAGTTTAAAATTTTTATATAACCTAGTTTCCAAGACCCATGTTTTGAAATTAATAAACTAATAATCACTATTTGATATAACACCCACCCATTATCCCACTCCTGTCAACTCCAATTACATTTTGAAACACTATCCATTTATTTAATATCTAAGGAGACTATCCATTATTCTTATATGGTTTTAATGTGTTATTATTAACAATTATGAAGCCACTTTTCATGTTCATGGTTCTGAACATCTCTTGTACTTATTTGTTTTTAAAATAAATCAAATTTCTTTCATTTTCAATGATAAATGTTATTAAAATAAATTAGTATAAATAAATTAGTATATATTAAATTATAGATCACCAATAACTCTAATTATACAATATTTAGTAGTTGTTATAATTCTCAAACATTCCTATAGAATACAAAACATATTAACATTTTGGTAAAATATTGAGCGTGTAGTTTTATAGAAATGAAATCCTAGTAAGGACTCAAACTAGTGGATGTGGACACTATATTATATGCATGTAGTGTTCAAAACCCGAAAAATTTCAGTTTTGTATTACCTCATTCTCGATTCACTTCCCAACTAATGTGCTTAACTACAACCCTAGATTGACTCTCTAAAGGGATATTATTTGGATGTTTAATGACCTCTTTATGATCCGTAATGAAGGATTTGTTGGATCTAAATGGATATGAGATGGTACAAATATAGGGGTGGGGGGGGGGGTGAATTTTATATTAAAAAATGTCTATTAAAACCTTTAAAGAATGTTCTTAACATGAACTAAAATAATTCACAAAGCCTCTTATAAAAGCAAACAAATGTTCGAACTGACTCTAGATCCGATGGAATTGTTATGATACCAGAGGTTATGAAACAATTGTATTCAGATTGAATGAAAATATCAGAGTAATAAAAAATGTAAATTATTCTACCATATATCGTATAAAATCAATAATAAAAGTATAAGTTGTAATTAAAACAATTACAAAAGAATACAAATGGAAAGAAGAAATAAAATTATTCTCTTCCTATTACAATAAAAAGCGGAAAAGTAAAATATATTGAAAATATTTTATTCTAAAGGGTAGGGTATCGTTTTACCTAAGATGATAGGTCTACCTTACCAACACGGGTAATCCCTTGATATGATTATCATTATGTCCATCTTGCTATCCCCGTAATACCACGATTTTATAGGTAATCAACACCTCTTTCTTTCAAAAACATAGAATCCCTCGATATGAAGATCGGTTTCACCGTCTGCCTATCCCTAGCATCCGTTAATCATTATGACCTGATCAGATGCAAAAATAAAAACAAATAACTTATTGAAATAAAAAAACTAAGAATTATCTATTCATGGTTTTAAATTTCATGGTTTTTTCACAAATAAGAGAGAAGTCACACAGTCTCTCTCTAGAACTTAGAAGTAGCTGAGGTTTCTTCCCTTATTCAAATAACCTCCTATTTATAAGCCTCAGGTTCCAACGGTCATATTTTCTCCAACATTCATATTTCTATGGAACACTTGGAGGGACTTATACACCTTGAATTTCAACGATCATATTGAAAAATAAAACACAACATCATTTTGATTAGTTTATAACTAACTCCACCACATCATTTTGGTTAAAACAAAAGATATCTGAAAATGATAACATGGGTACGATTCAATATAGTTTTGTGAAAAATAATGATATGATGAAAAGTGTGTATGATGTACATTGTTATTATGATGCTCATATTCAATATGATAAATAGTGTCAGTACAATAGACATAGTTAGTATGATAGATAGAGTCAGTATGATAGACAAAGTCAATATGATTGATAGATTAAGTACGATAAACAGAGTCAGTATGATAGACAATGTTAGTACGATAGACAAAGTCGGTATTATAGAGAGTAAAATCTTACTCAAATTAGGTCCTTTATTTGATAAATGAGTATAAAGATATTTGTGATTTCCAAAAAAAATACATAAAAGTCAAAATAAGACTTTTGACTTAACAAATTGACCCTTTTTGGAAAGCACCAAATACAAATTCAAACTAGAAAGAAATACTTATATCCCCTTGAGTTATGAAAAATCTTCTAGATAAATAAATGAATACAACTAACTCCACCTTAGGTATAAAATTTCTTAAGGATTGTATTCATTTATATTTTCCTTAATTTCAATTATTCTTTACTTTAATGTATTACTTTTGATTAAAACATTAGTGACTCTCTCCCTCTGTAAAATTTTCTCTTTTATAAAATAGTCTCCCCCTTTGTGATTTACAAAACAAATGGGGTAGTCTTGAGTTTACTGAAATGGTTTGAGAGAAACAAAAATGAAAAAAAATGGAAATGAAAACATAAACCCCATTGAATTATCAAAGGTTCATAGAATTTTGGATGAAAATCAAGAAAGAAAGATACAACAAAACATTCATTTATTTTATCTTTATTTTTATTTCTTGATCAAATATTGTGGAACGACCTTCATCTTCTTAATTTCTTTCTTATCTTCTAAGATTGAAACACCTTGAGTTTTCAGAAGCTCTTGTTGGTCTGTAAAAATTTGATCCTTGTTTTTGTTGGTCTCTTCTTGAATTCTGATCAAATCTTCAAGAGTATCAATTATGTCTTGTATATTCTTATTTTATTCAACCAAAAATGTGTTTTGTTTCTTTAACAAAACCATTTCATCATTGAAATATGAAACCTTTGAGAATTATGACTCGAAAGGAGTGAACCTTTCTTGCAACTATTTCACTGAATGGGCATCAACACTATAAGTTTTTGGAATCTGATTCAACATGTTAATCATTTCCTTATTAAGCTTGTTGAAAGCAATATAAAGTTTATTTGAAATCCTCTTTAATTCTATAATTTATTCCTTATGTTCATTTAATGAGATTTCTATTTTTTATGACCATTTGTTCATATTGTTTCAAGCCTTATTATGAGCAACTGAACTATCACTCAAAACTTTTAGATCATCCTCTATAAACATTACTCGCTTTCTTAGCTCTATTACTAAACCCAATTTTTTCCTTTGATTTTTTGTAATGAAATATATTTTTCATTCAATTCTAGAAAAACAAGGAATAGTCTTTTCAATCCTTCTCAAAACATGAACAATTTAATCACTTTTCTTCAAAGAAATTTTGTGCTTTGAATCTATATCATCATAGTACAATTCCGGTTCATTGGATCGTCATGATTATTCATTAGGTTGTTTTACTTTTCCTTTATCTTTTTCTTTTTCAAATATTTATTCTTTAATATTGTCATGGATGATAATTACTTTCTCATCCTGAGAACTTTGAGCCACTTGCTTTATTGGAGAAAAAATTCTTTCCGATTGAGTTAATAAATATTGAACTGGTGCTTGATCAGCGTGAGGATTCATTTGTTGAATTCCTTCACTTTGTTTTTGAATAGAAGATTCTTCTATACATTTCTTAGAATACTGAAGGTATTGCGTAATAAAGTCATATTACACTTCTTATTCACCTTCTTGTTGGAAAGCCAAAAGAATAACTCCTTTTACTATTTCTTTCGCTTTTTCTTTCTCTGTAAGAGTTTGAACAATCAGTTTTTGTTGAATTTTTTCTGTTAGTTGAGAACATGCTAACTCAACACCTTTTAGAATTTTAGAAACATCAAAATATTGTGCTTTTATTTTAAAAAGTTTCTTCTTCTTCTTCTCAGTCTGTAGAGTATCTTCTATTCCCATCTTGTCGGCTAGAGATTTAGCTTGATCAAGACCAAAATGAGGATCACCTTCTTTTCTTTTCTCCACTTAGCTACAAATTAGTTACTGTATTTTGTTTTATTCTTAGACTTTTCACCTATTTGAGGATCTGACTTTTGAGTAACTAAAACAGTTAGAGCTGATTCTGTTAGAAGTGGTGCCTATTGATTTGGTACCGATTCTTCCACATCTTTGACAAAGAGTTTTGAATTCTCCTCAAGAATAACATTCAATTTCTTTATCATATTATTTCTTATCCATGAACCCTTTAGATATTTCAATTCTCCTTTCACTAGAATATTGAAAAACTTCAAACATTCAAGAATAAACTTTTTGAGAATAGTTGGATACATGAAAAGATTATACTTAATTTCTCCAGACTTCACATTCTTGATAGTTTAAAAAATGTAACCCATGAGATTTACCTTTCTCATATTAACATGATAGTCTAACATAATGATATCAGAAACCTTAATAATTTATCTATCCCCGTTCCTTGCAATAAGAAACCCTTAAATCCAAAGAATAATAAACAAGTTATCTATAGAGAGATGGGATAATTTTATTTTCTTCTCATCGATAGGAAATTGTGATTTTTCAGCTCTTTCCTTATTAAACGTACCATCTTCCTCATGTATCTTATGAGAAGGACAAAAGGATTCACCTTTAGTAGAGACATTTAGAAAATTTTCTACTTGTTTTATTGAAATAGAAATATTTCTATCATACACATAGAAATTAATAAAATCCTTATCAAATGAAACAATATTATCGAATTTTCTAACCTCTTTAACAAGAATCAGATTCTAAGATATGGGTTTCTCAACACAAATATGTTCCCAACCTTAGAACAAAATAATCCTTTTGATTGAAGAGTCATAACTATTAAATAAATCTCGTGAAACTATCTTATCTAAGAAGAAATCTATTTCTGAGAATGTTTTTAAAGACATATCGACATGAGTATTGGTAGAAGACTGAGACATAAAGTTTACTAACCAATGAAATGATCATACCGAGTCTTAAATAGAGGAGCAGTGGTTCGTCAAGAAATATGAAGAACTGGTGTGGGTTCTAGGAGGGGGGTCCTCTATTTATAGGTGAATTTGGGTGACTGTTGGAATTCTAAAACTAAAATTATAATATAAGTAATCTAAAATTATAGAATAAAGGGATTTTCAAAAAAAAAATTATTTTTATTCGAAAAGGTTTTTTTAAAAAGGGAAATAATAACACAAAAGAAAAGCTTTAGAAAAATAAAAAATAATGTACCTATCAAAGAATTCAAGGGAGTTATTAGTTTCATAGTATAATGAATGTAAAAAACATACTATAATACAAAATATATTGAGTTAAAATAATTAAATGAAATATAATTAAATATCAAACCAATGATAAAGAAAGTGAATATGCTCATTTTTAAGACCGATGGAAAACAAAGTCATTACCATATATTGTCGAGCAGATGAAAAAATAGTCATTACCATAGGTTTTCAAGATGATTGAAAAAAATTCATTAACATAGGTTGTCGAGTCAATGGAAAGAAAAGTTATTACCATAGGTTTTCAAGCTGACAGACTAGATTATTAGACCAATAAACAGAATATCAAAATGATAAATCGAAAGTCAAAACGATAAAAAAAATGTCAAACTAAAAATGAAGCCGAATGAAATAAATAAAACAAAAAATAAAATAAATAAAAAAATAGAACTAAAGACTTAAATAATTAAGATAAAATACAAAATATTAAAGGTGAAAAAAAATTATATTAAATAAAGAATAAAAATGGCTAATGTTATCCCCCTATAAAGAGGAGTGTTTTAATGTAAGAAAATTTGTAAAAATAGAAAGTAGATGTGAATGATTATTTTAATGTAATCATTCTTATCTTCTGTTTAATATATTCTAATATATTTGAAGGTAATTGTTTTCTAAAAATATCAGCAAACTGTTCTTTCATTGTGATGAATTTTAAAATAATATCTCCTTTTTGTGTGTGATCCCAAAAAAAGTGATGCCAAATATCTATGTTTTTTTCACGAGAGTGATGTGCATGGTTTTTAATTAAGGAAATGGAACTTGTGTTATCATACAATATTTGAGTTTTAGTAAAACTCTTACCAAAGTCTGTGAGTATGTGTTTCATCCCCAACACTTGAGCACGAAAACATCCAGCTGGCACATATTCAACTTCAGTAGTGGAGAGTGTAACTGAGCTTTGTTTTTTTGCATGACAAAAAATTAAGGAATCTACTAGGAAATAAAAAGTTCCATAAGTACTCTTTCCATCCATTCTATAACCACCAAATTCTACATCCATAAAACTTTTTAATTCAAAGTCTTTTCTAGAAGAATAGAAAAGGCATAAATCCAAAGTTTCTTTTAACAATTGGAAAATAATTTTCAATGATTTTAAATGAAATTGTTTTGGATTTTCATGATATCTAGAGAATAAGAATATAGAAAACATTAATTCTAGAAAACTAGAAGTTAAGTATAGTATAATTCCAATCATACCTCTAAAAGTTGTTTGATCAACTAGTTTCCCAGCTTCATCAAGACCAAGAGTTTTTGTGGTTCCAATGGGAGTACTAATACTTTTTGTATTGTAATATACATAATTTCTGAGTAAGTATTTGATATACATATGTTGATATATTAGTAACTTCTGGTTTTTGAGAAATTTGATATCCATGAATGAATGTTTATTCACCCATCATACTCATTTAAAACTCAAATTTCATTATATTCACAAATGAATCTGTTAAAGACTTTTGAGTTCATCCGAAAATGATGTCATCAACATAAATTTCAACAATCATAATATTTTTTTTCTTTCTTTATAAAAAGAGTTGGATTAGCTATTTGCTTGATGTAATTGTTCTGTAACAAAAATCATGTTAACCTATCATACCCATCTCTAGGGAATTGTTTAAGTCCATAAAGGGATTTAGTAAGTTTAAAAACATATTCAGGATGTTTTGTATATTCATAACTAGGGGTTGGTCTACATAGACTTCCTTATGCACATATACATTAATAAAAGAACACTTTACATCCATTTGAAAGAGTTTTATATTAAATAATGCTGTAAAGGCTAATAGAAATGTAATAGATTCTAGTATTACAACTAGAGCATAGGTTTTTAAATAGTATATGTCTTCTTGTTGATTAAAGCCTTTATAAACAAGTCTAGATTTATTTTTACAATGATACCATTTTCATCAAATTTATTTCAAAAAACCCATTTTATTTCAATAACAGATGTAGCCTTAGGTTTTTTCAACCAAGGTCCAGACATTATTCCTACAAAATTCATTTAGTTCATATTGTACAGCCTTAATCCAATCCTCATAACCTAATTCCTCACTTGGATTTTTAGGTTCAAATTGAGATTGAAAAGAAAGATGTTATATTTCATTTATTAAGGACTTTCAAGTCCTTACTAGTTGATTTACATCACCAATGATGTTATCATAGGAATGATTCCTAATTAATAATTGATTTTGATTTTGAAAAACCTATTCATCAACATAAGTTAGAAATTCATCAGGTGTAAATGTCTCAGAAACAATATCTTGCGTATTGACAATGTTTGAATAATATTCTATCATAGGTTGATAATCAGTTTTGGAAAACACTTAAGATGTAATATTTTTAGGTTGTTTGAAAAAAAGGGTCTGTTTCATCAAATTTAATATGTATTGTTTCTTCAACAAAACAAGTTTTTTTATTGAGAACTTTATGATCCTTAGAAATAGTGGAATAACCTAAAAGTATTCCTTCATCAGATTTTGGTGCAAACTTATGTAAGTTATCTTTTGTATTTAAAATAAATACTTTTCAACCATATACTTTTAAGTATGAAACTTTTGTTTTTTTGAACTGTCCTCAATTCATAAGGGGTTTTATTAAGAAAAAGGTCGAATTAGAGCTTGATTTATAACATAACAAGCATTACTAACAGCTTCTACTGAAAAATGTTTTGGAATTTAGTATTCACTCAACATAGTTCTTATTATCTCTTGAATAATTCTATTTCTTCTTTCAAAAACACCATATTTTTGAGGTGTTCTTGGTGTAGAGAATTTGTGAGTAATACCTCTTTTACTACAGAAAGTTTCAAAATCCTAATTTATAAATTCTCTACCATGATCACTTCGAATAGTTATCAATGGTATATTTTTATCATTTTTAACCTTAGAATTTTTTTAAAGAAAAAAAACACATCTAATTTTTTAGCGAGAAATTAAACCCATGAAAATATAGTATAATCATCAACTAAGAAAAAATACATAGTAATTGGCTCCAATACTTCCAGTTTGTGTAGGAACAAAAAGATCCATGTGTACTAACTGTAATGAATTGGTAGTTGTGACTTCACTAATTGATTTAAAGATTGACTTATGTTGTTTTCCATATTGAAATGATTCATAGACTTTAGATGAATCAAACATAAGCTCATGTAAATATTTAAAAAGTCCTTTATTAGAGAGTTTATATAGGATCCTAAGATTACAATATTGTTGTCTTCTATTCCATAAAAATGATTGGTCTTCCATTGCACTTAGAAAAGGTATGTGTTGGCTCTTAAGGTCTTCTAAGTTCAAAGTGTAATCATTCTCATGTCTTTGGGCAGATAAAATAAATTCATCCTTGGAAATGTGGACTATACAATTATTATTCTTAAAGTTCATAAGGTAACCTTCATCACATAATCGAATTCTGCTAACGAGATTGTTCTTAAAACCATCAAAAAATAAAACATTAGAAATCAAAACTTTACCAAGGAAAACAATAGTACCTATACTTACAATCTTTCCTCGATCATTATCTCTAAAAGTAACATTTACACCTTTCATCTTGATCATTTTTTGATAGAAATTTCTATTTCCAGTAATATGCCTGGAACATCCACTATCTGTGTACCATGTATTATTATAGTTTCTTATTCCCCCCCCCCAAAAAAAACAATTAAACATTCGGAATCCAAACTTTTTTTGATCTAGAAATATTAGCAAGAAAAATTTTAGGAATCCACATTTATTTTGAAAATTGAGCATTTTGGAAACCAAAAGATTGAGTTTTATTAAGAGGAAAATTTCTTTCCTAATGTCAACCACATTGACATTTATTGTAGAATAGAGCACATTAGGGAACAAAAACATTATTACTAAAAATCAGTTTGGAATGAGTATAACCAATTCCATAACAATTCCTTTAGAGGAAGAATTTAAGAAAACATTTTATAAAACTCTTTCCACCCCGTAGTGAAATTTGATAAAAGTTTATTCAAAGAAAAGATTTCAAATTTTATTCCAATGACCAAATTCTTATCCTTATTTTTATTTGTTTTAGAATAGATTTTTTATTCTAAAAATGTGTTCTCAAAAATTATATTGTCAAAATATTTAGAAAATTTGTTATTTTAAAAAATCACTTTTTCATGATTTTTTGAAAGATTTTAAATTTCAATAGTTTTAGAATAAAGATATTTATATAGATCCAATGCTTCTAATATTAAAATATTAATCCTATTATTTTCTTTCTCAAGTTTTCTAGAAACATTAAAATTTTAATTTTCTAAATGTTTAGAAAAGCAGGAAACTTCTACATAAGAAGGTAGAGAATTATCATTCTCTGATAAGGATGTTTCTTCAGTAGAAGAATAATATTTATTGGGAAAATTGTTACGCAAAGACATATTAGTAAGAAATTCATAACTATGTACCTTATCTATTAAGCAACGATAAGGAGTTTTGTTAAGGAGACCAACATTCTTGTGATTTGAGATATCACTATCAGAAGAGTCTTCAGAAGAATCACCTCCATTGACACTCCAGGAGTCATTAAATTTCAAGACTTTATTTCCCTTGGACTTCCAATATTTCTTCTTCTTATTCTCTGAATGTATTTCCTCATTCTTTTTAGCATAGGACAATTAGGTCGAATGTGTCCTGCTCTTTTAAATTCATAGCATGTGACTTTCGAATCTTTCTTATCCTTATTACCTTTGAAAGTATTTTCATATATGTATTGGAAATCCTTCTTACCAACAATATTATTCAATATTCTAGAAATATTTGTAAGATCATTCTCTGACTGCTCAATATCACTAGAATCTGATAAGATTTCAACCTTCATCTTTCTTGACTTATTTTTCATAGGTGATTGAAATTTTGTAGGATTCAATATAGTAGTTAATGACACTCCACCATTTTTCTTTTTCACTTTTTCTGCATCTATCTTAAGTCATTCTTTATACTATAATAAAGTTTTAAAGAGATAATCAAGAGAAAGATAATTAATTTTTCTAGACTCTTCAACTGTAATCCTCTTAGATTCCCATTCATTTGGCATAATGTCTGTAATCTTCTCAACTAAAAATTCATCTTCTAAATTTCTTCCACCTAATATTAATGGCTGTTAAATTTTTTCATAAATATCTATTGAACCTTAACTATAGGTTCACTATAAGGAAATTCAAAAGCTTGGTAGTCAGCTCTTAGAATAGCTCTTCTTGTTTTAAAAACTTTGGCAGTATCAAAATGTGTAATCTCTAATTTCTTCCATATACTATTAGTAGCTTCACATGAATATATTTGAATGTAAATGTGTATGGTCATAGAAAAAATTAAAGTATCGTATACCTTATAGTTTAACAGATATTCGAGTTTCTCTTGAGCAGTTAAAGTGCCGACTTCTTTCTTGGGGATCTTATATTCACTAGTGAGTATAACAAAGTTGTCTACAGTAGTGTTTATGATAAAATTCTTCATTCGATCCCTCTAATATTCAAAATCATTATCATAAAAAATAGGCGGTCTTTTAGGGTTAATATTGTCAATTTAACTGACATTCATCATGCTTTCCATCAAATAGATACAAAATAACTTTTACATAAATAAAGGTTAGTTTATAAAAAAAATATAGCTTGAGAATATACAGATCAATGGAAAACCTCCTCTGATATCAATTGTTAGATAAAAATGGATATAATATGGCACAAATATAGGGGGGAAGGGTGAATTTTATATTAAAAAATTTCTGTTAAAACCTTTAAGGTAGGTTCTTAACATGAAGTAAAACAATTCACAAAGACTATTATAAAAGGAAAGAAATTTTCATACTGACTATCGGTCTGAAGAAATTGATATGATACCACAGGTTATAAAATAATTGTATTCAGATTGAATAAAAATATTAGAGTAATACAATATGTAAATGATTATACCATATAGTGTAATAATAAAATTATAATCTATAATTAAAACAATTACAAAATAATACAGATGGAAAGAAGAAAAAAAGGATTATATTTCTATAACAATAAATAGAAGAAAACTATAAGATATTACAAATTTTTTTTCCCAAAGACTAGGGTATCCTTTTACCTAGGATAATAGGTATGCCTTACCAACACCGACAAGCCCTCAATATGATGATCATCATGTCCGTCTTTCTATCCATACAAGCCCTCAATTTTACAAGTTATCGACACCTCTATATTTTAATAACTTAAAAGCCCTAAATATGAAGATCAGTTTCACTATCTGCCTATTCACGGTCACCCTTGATTTCTATCACCAGATCAGATGCATAAAGAAAAAAAGCACTTATTGAAATAGAAAAACTAAGAACGATCCATTCATGTTTTTTAATTTCAAGGCTTTCACACGAAGTAGAGATAAGTCACACACTCTCTCTTTAGAACATGGAAGTAGCTGAATTTTTTCCCTCTACTTTAAATGACTTCCTATTTATAGGCCTCAGGTTCTAATATTCATATTTTCTCCAATGGTTATATTTATCTAGAAAACTTAGAGGGACTTGGACACCAGGCATTGGAACAATCATATTTAAATGGATAACATGACATCCTTTTGATTAGTTTATAACTAACTCTGCAACATCACTTTGGTTAAAAAAAGATATACAAAAATGATAACATAAGTATGAGTCAATATAGCTCCATGAAAAATACAGATATGATTCAAGGAGAGCATGATGCACACTGTGAGTACGATGGTCATAGTCTATATGATAAACAAAGTCAGTACAATAGATAGAGTCATTACGATTGATATAGTCAGTATGATAGACAGATTCAGTATGATAGACAGAGTTAGAATGATAGACATAGTATGTATGATAGACAGATTTAGTATGATAGACATTGTTATTATGATTGACAGAGTCATTACGATAGTTATAGTCAGTATGATAGACAGTAAAATCATATTCAAATTAAGTCCTTTATTTGAGAAATGAGTATAAAGAGATTTTCAATTTTCAAAAAAAATACATAAAAGTCAAAATTAGACTTTTGACTAAACAAGATTATTTCTTATTGATATCCTCTAACTATGAATTTTAAATTCACCACTAACATTTCATCATATATTTGTAAGTATTCGTTCCATTCCACTATGAATATCGTATTATTTCTATGCATATTATGGGATATTTACAACAATAGCTATATTGTTCAATATAATAATGATATATTGAAATTATGTATTTCAAAATTAGAATAATGGAAACTATTGATTTTATTTACATTATTATGTATGAGGTTCATATTGGAGAAATTATTATCTATTTTTTCCATTTTTTTCATATGATGAATGGATTGGGAAAGTTATGTGCTGGTCAAGCCTAAAATTATATATACACTCTATGCATCTGTAGGTCTATGGAGAAAATATAGTTTGGTATTTTATATAATAATTACCATTTTAGGGTTGATTTCACTGAAAATGGTATTGAAATTATGTTTATGATGTATAAATTTATGCAATCTATCATTGTGGGATCATTTTCCTTTTCCACGCTTTAATTTATTGCCATGTAATCCATGGATATATTAGTTGTTATTATTTTTATTTATTCATATCATACCATTTATTACATGCTTATGTATGGTAGAATTTATTGTACACTACCCCGTACTAAGCATGTGAGGTCAATGTTGTAGAGACCCTAGTTTGACATACATGGACATTACATTTCATTTGAATAATACATAATACATGACACAAACAGACACCCAAAGACCGTATTAGTTTAGTGTCTTTGGAAACTTGGAACACATTCTTATAGGTTGGTGAAAGATCTAAAAAATCTCCCCTAGAGATCTTCCCCATTAGTTTTCTTACCTAAAACATTTCTTTATATCTTTGAGAAAAGAAAACATAAAAAGGGTGAGCTAAAATTCTCTATAAATGTAAAAATTGAGAACATAAAACAAACCATAAACATTAGAATGGAAAAACATGAACATAAAGTTTAAATATCAAAATCTTGAGTCATGAAAAAAATATTGGGAGTACAGAAGGCATAGATCATAAAGAAACATTAACCATGATAGAATAACATTGGCATAAAACATGTAATTGTGGTGAAATAATACGCACGTTATATGATTTCCCTAGTATCCAAGGCATTATTTCCAAGACCCTCATTGCGGACAAATCACATTACTGAATCTGGTTTACTTGTCATTCCAGCCATGTATTACTGATCCAGATTTACTTTCCATTATAGCCAGGTATATATCATGAGATATAAATCTTTAACCAATGCATTGGAGGGAGATATAGGTCCCATCCATCTAATAATGAAATCATTCTTAAATGTGTCACAAAAACATAAATCATTCATCATAGCATAACCCATGAAATAAAATGGGTTTCTTAAACATCATTCCATAAAAATCCATATAAAATAAATTTATTTCATAAAAATAAATCCATCATAAACACAATCAAATAAAAATTAATAATAGGGATATAAACATAACCCTATGTAATCTTATATGGAAAATATTTTTGATAAAACACTTGAACTTAATTCTTGAGAAAAATATTCTTTCTTTTCAAAAACGTTTTTTTATAAAAATATAGTTCAATTTTAAAAGAAAGGAATTTAGTTAAAATACACTTGAAATAGTGTAGAGGAATATTCATGGAAATAAGGCATCATGAAACCGTAAAAATACATTCATTCCATATAATTTTAAAAAAACATTCTCCTCGTACTTTTGCTGGAAAAGTCAAAAAGTTCCTGGTATGGTAAAAAAAATAAATATACCTTCCATACCACGTAGTAGAAGTAAAGAAGGTGTAAAATTACTTTAAATATTTATAGAATAATATTAAACATTTTATGTAATTTCTTTAGAAAACATGGACTTGGATGATAAATATATCCCTAGAAAATAATTACGAATAAACAATCTCGGATAAAAATGAAATTGGAAAAGTTATCCCTTAACTTACATCAGATTTCTTTAGTATGTGTCTAAAAATACGGTGTAGTGGGTTTAAATATATTATTAACTTTTAACAGAACCATAATAATATTTATGATATCATATATGATTCACTTGTGACTTTATATTACCCGTTCATTTGTCAACTCATTGTTAAATCAACGTTTTGGGTAATAATTGTTTTATTTATCGTATGTGTTTTGAATTGTTATTCTTGATATTATTACTGATATAATGATTTAATTACTTCCATAATGTAAAAAACTATTTATATATCACATATATTTAATATATAAAATAAATATAATAGATATATAAATGAAATGAAATACACCTTTCATGGAGACGGTAGGCCATATGTA
Organism: Viscum album; assembly: GCA_963277665.1. Classification (NCBI taxonomy): domain Eukaryota; kingdom Viridiplantae; phylum Streptophyta; class Magnoliopsida; order Santalales; family Viscaceae; genus Viscum; species Viscum album. Next base: position 1,146,893,265 of record OY728156.1, read on the forward strand.
CGCATGAACACTATTTATGTTTCCTTATTGAATTGAATGGAAGTAGTAAATGAAATATATATATATAAATAAATCCATTATGATTATTATTTCATATATTTCATGATTAATTATTATATATACTTTGTAATCATTCTTGAATTGTTAACATGGAGAATGAATCTCACCGCATCGTGGAGAAGGTAAGCCATATGTACGCACGAGCACTGATATCGTTCCATAGTTATTGAGTATTGAAGTGGATAGTGTATAATATATTAGAATTAGTATCATTTTATAATAATAGTATATAGTTATTATTTCTACCATTATACCCATCCAAGTAAGGTGGGGGTGAAAAACAGATTACACCACGGCGTAGAGACACTAAGCTGTACGTATGCACGCGCGCTGATTTCATTTTTCGTTGGATGGATAGAAGGTTAAATAGGGTTGTTTCATATTTATAATAACATATCAGTATATGATTGATAGTGATGTTATTAATTTATAATTAAACAAATAATGAAGAGGAATAAGAAGAAGAAATAGATTTGAAATAATCAGTAGAATAGATTACCTCTTCCTCGATGTGCCTCCTTTAAATTTCATCTCAGGGAACTAGAGTTGGTCTTTTGAGAAGACCGACACCTCTAGAATGTAACTAGAGAATTTTAGAATAGAAATTTTCCAGGTTTGGCTGATCTTGAAGGCTGAAAATGGAGTGAAGAGGAAAGGGATGAGGTTACCTTTTATAAGAGAGGAGAGATGCACTTTTGGAAACTCTCAAAATATTAATTTATTATAAATTTAATTTCGATTAAAAACGGTAAAAAACTTATTTAATTAGAATATTAGATTATCTGAGTTATAATAACCATCATAAAATAATTTATAGATATATTTTGTATAATTTTTTATCCTTATTATTTTGGTTTAAACCTTATTTTACTATTTTTAATCTTACAGTGATATCATGTTATTTACACATTGTGGGTTAATTTAATTAACAAATCATGTAAAAAGACCCAAAAAAATTTATTTACGAAATATTTGAGCTTATATTAACCATTTGGATGAATATTTTATTTTTATGAATTTAATATCATTTAATAAACTATATTATGTTTTATGTTATAAATTATTTCAATTTTGGCCACTATTCATACTTGGCTTTTTAAAAATTTCATAAAAAATGATAACTTACAAAAAAAGTCATTAAATAATCTATAATATGTCAATGTCTTCCAAAAAATTCTTGGATGGCATAAAAATGTTCAAATTAAGTTTATTTTAAAATTTATAAATTCATTTATTTGAATCTTTCATTAACGAGGTAATCACAACATCATAATTGTGTCATAAATAAATATATTTATCTAATGTATAAAAATTATAAAAAAAATACCATGATGTAGGAAATATATTTATATTTCTAATTACTATTTATAGATATATATTAGTTATTTAACCCTATATTAAAATTTATTTATTAAAAGATATATGTTTACGTTATAGTTATCTTTACTTTAAATTAATTTTTATAAAATTTTATTTTCACATCCAAGTGAATCCATGGGGTTCTAAAATCATCTTAAGGATTAACATGGTCGAAAATATCTCATAAAATAGTTTTATTACATGTTTTAGGGTTTATTATTATTATTATAATATTATATGTTTACCCTTATTTACCAGATCTACCATTTAACCATGGTAAATAAAATAATTACAGAAGTTACTATTCACAATGTCAAAAAATAAAAGGTACCTATTTACACATTTTGAACCTTATGATTCCAAATAATTAATCTATTTTTACAAATTCAAAACACATAAGTTTCAGTAATTAATTTAAAATTAACTCCCGTCGTCAAAACCGAAAATTAGGTTTTTAAGAAGTAATAACTATCAAAAGATTGATTTGTATTTATGTACAATTTAAAAACATAATTACTTACAAAAACCAAAATTGGATTAAATGATAAAAATATAATCCAATTATTCTTTAAAACTAATTAAAAATATAATATAACTTTATAAATAATTTAGATAAAAAGACGTTTCGAGTTAAAATGCAGTATTTTTCACTATTCTTAAAATTTTAATTTTATTAGAAAAAAAAAAATTTAAAAAAAAGTAAATTTTAGTGTCTCCATTACAAATAAGATTTTTTTTTTCAAATTTAACTTATAAAAGTGTCAAAAACTAGATTTAAATTGGGTGCGCCATCAAAAGGCTATAAAACTGCATTTTTTGAAAAAATACTTCTTTTATCCGAAAAAATTGATTTTGTTCACATATCATGTTATAGAAAATGTGTAATATAAATTATAATGTTATATAAAATTCAAAATTTGGTTAATACTATTCATAATTTCTAGTTATATAATATTTTAATAATATATCATTGTTTAGTGAAGCTTGATATTTCATACAACTCAAGCTATTAAGAAAGGCCGCTCTTACGTGTAATGCAAGCCAAGTCAGTGTTGTGTATAATGAAAGCTTCCTTTTTTACTGATTGTAACATAATTAAAACGCAGTTCATTTATACATTGAACAAAATCTATACTCAGTGTTGCGTGAAATGAATTCTATCAAAAGAACTTGATATTGTGTGCAACATAAGCCAAGAATAGTGTTTCATATCCTACAAGCTAATACAGTGTTGTGTATAAGACAAGCTAATCTTGGTGTATCATATAAAACAAGACATGAAAGAAAATAAAAATATTATATCTCATAAAATATTGGGGTGTTATAAAATTTCTATAGTTTTTTCCATTTACATTGTAAACCATAAATATTTCAATAAGTGATATAAGAATTTGATAATAGAAATAATAAATATATATATATAGTTCATAAATATTAAAATAAATTTAATATATATATATATATATATATATTTATTTTACATAATATAGAAAATTTCTAGATCATGTGTATTGTGATCTATGTTTTATATACCCTTTAAACTAGATAACCACATGACCAGGGGTACTAGTTTTTGGGTGATAAAAGTTTTATAATAGACAATATTTAATGAAAATGTTTATTAATGTAGATTGATTATCTGGACCATTTTGAATTTATGCTTATGTTGAATTTATTTTGTTTCATAGTTATTGTTTTATCAATAATATAGGAATATGTTTTGTAATATTTTATTAAAAATATCAGGGTTAAATTTATATTGGAAATACACCATATTCATGTTCATATAGATGTTTAGATAACAAACATGAAAGTATAATAGAAAGTGAGGATGTAAAATTTTCATAATAATGATAAAGATACCAAGAAATAAATCATAAATATATATAAGGATGATGGTGTAACCACTAAACCTATGATACTTTTTGGAGAAGATGTATTAATTATTGATGGTGATGCAGATTGAGCCTATTCAACTGACAAGATTATTAATTCCAAAAACATTGGGTAACAAAAAAGTCATAAATTGAATGTGTAAACTTAAAATACCTTAAAGGATAAAAATAATTTAACAAAAACAAGAAGAAAATTTCTAGAAACTAGAGTCACTTGTTATTAGTAAAAATTTTAAAGACAAAATATTGAGGAATAATTTTAGAAAATAAGAATCAATTAGTTATATGAGTGAGGATCTATATTAAATTATGATGAATGATAAAAGGGAACATTTTCCCAGAATTGATGAATGGAACATCATTACAATAAGTTTTTTATTAAATAAAGATAAATTATACAGATGAAGTCCCAATATATAAGTATTTACCTATGAGTATGGTGTACTCATAAGTTTAATAAATTGACATTCATGAAACTATTAAAACCATTTTACGGTCTGAGATTATCATAATTTTCCTTGAAATTTTAGAAAAAAGAATTTTATTTTTTCAATGGATTTAGTTTTTAGTTAATGAAATATTAGTTCAATTATTATATCTATATATTGGGAAACCCATGGTTTTCATTATTGATAAATATGAATAAGTAGTAAGTATGTTGAAGAATGTTATTTTTCTATTGAAAAAAAACTCTAATAGATTGTTACGTCATGAAGGATGAGTACTTGATGAGAATTTAATTATAGTTATAAATTTCCTATTACTATGTATATGTAATTAAAAACATTACCACATTACTCATTATTATAGTTTTTTTGGTAAAGTAATATTTTCTAGAAATAATGATAAATTATGGGAATAATTTTCCCCAAAATTGATGAATAAGTATGATATTTACTTAAATAGTGATATGAAATATTTTATGGGATTATAAATAAACCAAGTATATGAGTAAATTTTTCTAATTGAATTCCAATATGTTATTTAGAAATTTTATCAAGGAATAATTATAGGACGCTTCAACAAAAACTGAATTTAAAATCAGCATGAACAAGTATTCTAAAATGAAATGTTATTAATGAGAAATATTTTAAGAAATCGATTTGTAATCATTTATATATGACTAAATAAGGTCAGAAAGTTTCTATGATGTTACTATGGTTACAAATCCATACAAAAAAATAAAAACTTATAGAAAAAAAATTATGTCTTCATATGTCTTGAATAAATTTTAATATAGCTAGTTGTACAAGAAGAAAAGTTTTCTAGATTAAAAATGTATTGAGAAATGTTGATTATTCTAGTTTTTTTGATGAAAAATATTCAATATCAGGTAAATAATTTTATATTAGTGAATGTTATGTAGAATAATATTCTAGGAATCATTCATTATTTACCTTGTATTTCATTAACTATTACTTTTTGGATCCACCATAGATAACTACAAAGATGATTATGAAGAGAACACTATATAAGGAAATAAATTATGTGTTGGATTCCCATTGATTAATAGTTTTTATGACCTATATACAATAAATCTATCGAATGATCTAGTGAAATATATTAGATCAATTAATATTGATATTAATTACAATTTTATAATTCATAAGGTGGATAAAAGAGAGTTATAGCAAGATTAGTTCTATTTAAGGATAATCACCAAAATATTATTAAGAAGTCACATAAAATTGAGTATTTGGAGAAGATAATATTGTTTTTTCCAAGAAATACAACCAAAATGAATCCTCTAAGTAATTTTGAGTTAGGTAAATCCATCTTTACAAAGGTAGGATATAACTAGAAGAATACCAATAATGCTATGAAACACATCTCTGTCAAGTGGATAAGAGTTTGAGCTCGTCCCTCCCTACATTGGTAAATTAATTCCCACTCTAGGAATCCCTTATATATATATATATATATTTATTATTTTTTAATCCTTCCCAAATTTCATATGTACGACTAGTTACACATCCCATGTAAATGATAGATCAAGATTATTCGTTTATGTGAATATCTATTGGATTTAGAGGTCAAGAATCCTTATTTCCCTTATCACTGCTTTTTTATGGATTTTATGTTTTAAATATTACATATATAATCCTTTTGGAGGTTATTGTTATCAGAGAAATAGGTCATAATAGTGAAGTTATGATCAGGAAAATGGATGGGGATTTATATATAATGTTGTAATGGGAATTATAACACACACACATTATTATTATTTAACAAGACATGTTGTATATTTTAGGATCTTATTACAAGGATTGATTCATTGAAATTTAGCATCCTATAGAGCAGACATTTATGCTGAATATTAATACGTCTAGTTGGTGTGGGTATACACATGAGAATCCCCTTTTAATTATCCCCCAAAACAATATAGTTGAATATTAATTGGTTTTTTGAACCTAGAATATGGTTTTAAGATATGTATGGTTATACTAGTTAGAAGGGATATGGCCTACCAAGCATCTCACGGATAATATTTCCCATATAATGGTGATATGATGATTATAAATAGGTAACATGGCTTCATGGATTGGTGATATATGTCCACCGGTGTATGGAATAATGAAAATATGATTTTTTTGAAGATGCGATGGAACCTCAATAAGGAATCCTTGGTATACCATTGATTCAAAACTAAAAAAACACGTAGTTTGAGTGAAAGAATTTAATTTTTTATAAAATGAAATTAAAATATAGTTTAATATTGTTTTTTATGGAAATTATCAGGTTGTTTTAGATCATGAAAACTAGGAATTTACCATGAATTGTATAATAATATTATAGGGAGATCTATTCCATTAATAGTAGGAAAACTAAGGTCTGGGTAGGGAATAAAAATATGTGGCTACCCTTTTCTTATCATTGAAATAACCATCTAAAACCATTAATACTATTTAATTCATTGTTTGCTAGAGAAATAAGTTATAATCATAGATCAATAATAATTAAAGAAGGGATTAAGGTTATATTTCCCTTTGAATAGCTTTTCACATATGACATTACTATATGGTTATTAGTTGGGGTGTACACATTAAAGATCCCCACATAGATGTGACTAGGGATTAAAAATTAGTAGTAAGACCATTGAGAACATGACTCATTGGGTGGTTATGGAAATAAAAATTCATTTATAATTCAAGAGTTACACCTATATGGGATCATACTCACCCCATATTTCTTCTTATTGGTTTTTGGGGATAGGAAAATGAGGTCAGTTCCTAGTTTTAGTATTAGAAGGATATTTAAGAATATTACTATATATTAGGAGATTATACTCACTAAATTAACTTATGTAACCATATATCTCTTGGGCCAAGTCAATTTAATCTTGGAAAAGTTAGCTTAGACTCCCTGACGATGGGATAGCCTCATTTATGATAAATGTATAGGAGCCCTCACTATTGTGGGAATACATGATTTAATATTACTTTATGGATAATTATGTTTTCTTGGATAATATTTAATGAACTTTTATCAAGGAAATTCTAGGTAAATTGGGTGAAAACTTGTGTCCATGCCCAGATCATATGCATCTGGTTGTTTTTTGAGAGGTTTTATATCAAACGTTTCAAGGTTATGTCCTTCGTAGAAGGAAACTATAAAGGTTTGATGATTTGGAAAATATTAGAGTGTAAATGTGTTAGACAAATTTTTAATTAAAATTGATACCATATAAGGAAGGATTTTTTATGTGGGAGGTGACCCATTTCAAAAGGCATCTTAATAGATTTAGCGTCACAAGTACCCTCACTGATGGGGAATTTTTTTTTCAGACTCGTTTATAGGACTGGAGAGATAGTCCTTTTGTGGTCACATCACTGGATAACCTTGTGAGATAACCTCAAGAGACATTAATGAAGGATCATGTCTTGGAACCTATGATGTTGGATCAACATTTTCATGGTTAGATCAGATTGTACATGCTTAGCCTCATGTTGACACCTCATGTGAATGAAAACATGAGCCTTTTTGTATTCTTGGTTACAACTTTTTTGGTAATAGTAATTTCATAATAGAAAAACCTATATAATCATAAAGAACCCTTACCTAAATCTATTGTATCCTCATGTATGTGTGTTTGTGTCCATTTTTGGTGATGGTTTGAGAATATATATGAATTCTCATGTAATTGTTTATCAAAAATTGATGAAGGCCTGTAGATTCTATTTGGACATCGTGAATTGGTGTAGGGAGTACATAGAATGAAAATGGGAAGTTATATAAAAGGATTCCATAATGACACATGGTTAGGTACTTCATAGAGTTGGGAATTTAATGAGGTAATCCCATGATCTCAACAACTAGCACACCGTAAAATCACTTTGAAATGCACACAAAGAGTCACTTCAATACTGATAGGTTCTCAAAGTGTTGAGGTATACTATGTGAGGTTGATGAATTTTTTATGTTGATTACCTAATGATTTATAAGGTTTATGAAATTTGGGGTCATTTACCTAAAAATTACACATGATGATCATGCTCCCCCATGTGGGTAGTCACCTCATAGTTCCAACTGATACATATAAAGGAATATAACATTGAAAATAACCTGAATGTATCCCCCTTATTGATTTTTTAAAATTATTACACTAATTGATGTTGTTTTGTTTTTATCTATAAGTCACAACCCTAGCTGATTTTACAGAATTAGAGTTCCCATGAAGTTTCTATGTTTTTGGTTATAGTGGACACATATATATACTAGATGGCCTACTATAATTTAAAACTATTTTATAATATTTTTTGATAAGATCATTAAGAATATATAAAGATATATCAACCTCCAAATTCAATCCAAACACTTCATGATCTCAATGTGTGTTTTTCTATGAATTATATTCCATATATTTAACATCTTGGTTGGAGTGATGATCTCATAATTAATGTGGTATAATCTCATTCCATCTCAGTTGATGAAATTCACATGTTTATCTAAGTAGTTCATGTGGTCACCAATGTGGTTTGTGAGATCTAGGACAATTTTTTCATAGTGGGATCATGGAAAGGTTTATTTATTTTCATTGAGTAAATTTCATAATATAAAACTATTTATTTTTAATTATTTTATAGAAATTCACATTGTTCACATGTTTTTTTCATAAAAAAATACTCTTGATTACATTTTATGGGGTTCAAATTCATCAAGGGTTAATATGCATGAAAAAAGTGACACCTCCCTACACTACCACATCATTTTACATTATTCCATTCTTTATACATGGAAGGGGTAGAAATAATATCCTATCTATTTTTTAATAATATAACCATGTTTGAGTGTGAATTTCTAGATGATGTACCCATTCCAACACTATTATCCTCAATCATTCTCTTTAGCTAGATCATCAATCATTAGAATATAATTCAAATAGAGTCCTCTAAAATATATCATTTCATCTTGGAACTAAACTAATATGAATAATACACTTTGGGATAATACCCAAGGATTTGGAAGGTAATGATGTATGTTAGATGAAAAAACACATAACTATGTGTTGATTAATAAGAGGTCGATGCTAGATCATAATATGGTATAGGCATCTTGTTTGTATTTATGATATTTCTATTCATTGATCATCTACTGAAGATAGAATTTTTTGGTGTATTTGAGTTGTCTTTAATTCACGATGGAAATCAAGACTACTATATTCAGTGAGTCTATTAGGATTTCAAAATCTTTCTACCACAAAAACCATAAAATCATTATGAAATAATAAGTCCATTGGAGTCAAGATATGAATAAATTATATAAAATGAATGTATAAGTTAGGATATGACTCTAATATGTGTATATAATTAGTAGAGAAACTATTTTATGGGACATTTGTGAACAATTTCTAACATTACCTCAACCTAGGAGTTCATTGAATGGAATGCTACAATAGTAAAATAATTGTACAAAATTGAAGATGATATATAAAAGATAGATCTCATCTCAATGATTGAAATCCTATTTTGGACAAGGGATTTAATGTTGAAAAATTCCATTGGTAAGGGTATTTAGTTGGGTGGATAAGGATATATACCCCCTGGATGTCTCAGTGTAATTCAGGCATGTTCATGCCAAAATTGAGGGTAGGGAGATTCGAGACCTGGGGATGAGAAACTATCTTCTAAGTTGTAACGACCCGGACCCGAGCAGCCACCCGAACAGTGCCAAACGGGTCGGGTGTTACGACCTTAGGCACACCTCCCCTGAACGCCAAAGGCTTCCGACTAGCAGTGAGGGTTTGAATAGGTATAGAGGGGAGGCTATACCCTAACGGAGGAAATAAAGGTACTGGTCCAAGTATAACGTCTATAAGCAACAGAAATTTAATGACTCAGCAGACTCAAACCAGACCCGTAAAGAGCAATCATATCAAATATCAAATAAACAATGGAAGAAATATAGAAACAATAGCAAAGGAAAGTAAACAGAACAACATTCTAAAAATCACAGAAACTACTACTGTAACAACAAACATGCATCCGTAGATAGTCATACATATCAATATATAATGGCGCCAATAGCTAACCAACAGTTACTACATAATAAGGTAAGCATACTGATACAAACAGAGAACTAAACAAGTAACTCCAGCAAGGCACGACCTCAAGGTCCATACCAATCTCCATGCCAACAACACTAAGGTACAACTCATGAGGCTGACCCTCTACCTCCAAGAAAATTCATAAATTCTACATGCATCCCAAAGGGCCCATGTAGGGTGTGAGACGAGTCTTAGTAGGATACCACCCGAGGGTGCGTACCTAATATAAGTGTTTCGACAGACATGCTTATATAAGAAAAATAGTAAACAGTTCAATGCCCAAAAGTAAACACAAACTTTACTGGTGCTCAACAGCCACCAGGAAGTGTTACATGCTTCGGCCAACGTCGGAATCTCTGATCTGTAACCTGACACCACGTGTCACCTGACACCATGTGTCTCAAATACCAACGTCTCGGAGGTACGCCCAATAATCATAACCCATCTCGAAAGCTCAGACTTCCCATGGAACAACATCCCGAGGAACAATTATACCTGTCCTCAAATAAGATCCGAAGGGACAATGATGTCTGCCCTCAAATAATACCCAGAGGAAAAGCGATATTTTCCCTCAAATCACGGCGAGCCTCGTACCCCAACCTAACAGCCTCAATGCTATCTCCCGAAGGCTCCTCACCTCCCACGTGGCTTCCTATGGAAAGCACCCCCAAACCAATAACACCTAACCGCATCTATTAGGGGCCTCTATCCAGCGATTGGTCGTACCACCTCATCACAGAGTCTATATGTGTGAACACTAATCAAAAGTACCAGGTGAGTGGTAATCACTACAATAATTTCCCAATCCACAACATCTCTGACACCTCTTGTCCCTACGAACCAATTGCTCAATTTTGATGGCCTCGCCATCCAAGTAACTCGGGCCAAGCCCAACTTGACAATCCAACTATCTCAACCAACGTCCATGATGCCCAATCTCGTGGTGGAAACCACCCAAGTAACCCAAGCAAATCCCTAAACTGTGATCAACATCACTCAACAAAATATCCGGGCCACGCCCAACATAACTAAATAGTTCAACACAGGCAATATCACACATTGCATATATATACTAGAAAGAATCACTTTGAATAGAAAATTACTAAACAGTCAAGTTGCACCACATGTGTGCCATCCCATACTAGGACCTAAGGTCTCAAATTCCTTAAGCAAATTCAATCATTCTTTAACAAATTAAACTCAATAGTTTAATCTAATCAGTTCAATTTATACCCATTTCCGCACCCCCAGACGAAATGACTCAAATGAGCAACGACCTCTATCCCAGCCTCGCTTGATCACAACTAGGTCAGGGAATACCTAGAGGCCTCCCACATTGAAGATAAATAATTAAAAACAATTAAATAGGGTTTCTCTCAATACCCGACTTCGTGACCGAAGGTCAAAACCCCCCAAAGTCTATGAAAGCATGAAAGAAGGTATGCACCACCCACCTCTACTCGTACGATGATACTCCTCCGATATCAGCCTCTGAATCGGTCTAAATCTTGGTAGATCTGTGTTTCCATCAAATTCCGACAATTCCGCTCAGATGGAAATTTCAGAGAAATGTATAAGGGATCTTGAACGAAATAGGGTGCACAGGGTTAGCCTTTATTACGCGGTCCTATAGAAACTGAAGGATCAAAGAACGGAGGTCGTATGATGGATCTTGGAGGATTTGTGTTCTTGGCGGTTTTTCAGATGAAGGGTTCGTCCAACAGAGAAGAAGAAGGCCTTTCTGGAAATAAGATGCGACGACGTCTCAGATGCCAAAATAAAAATAAATGTACACAATGTGTATTTAAAGACTACACGCCATGTAGATTTCTTTTGTGTACTCCGAATTAAGCGGAGTCCAGTGCACGACATAAACCGTGTACACGACCAACACACAGCCAGGGACTCGTCCATTATACAAAATGAGGTTACACAACGTGTCAAGGAAGACTACACACCGTGTAGATGGAAATTTACACATGGGAACCACATGGTATGTACTTGGTCTTAGACAGGCTGTCACATGCCTAGCTGATACACGACGTGTACTTGGGAGTACACGTCGTGTAGTCTGGAAATTTCCAGATACTTCCCAGATTTTCCAGACTTCTCAAAAATCAGCAAAATTTTTTATAGAAAAGCAGAAAATTCAAACAGGGTCAGATAATTTAACCCGCTCTAAAAACCCGGGTTCCTATAAACTTACCACCTTAACATAGCTCATCCCCGAGCTATCAGATGAAATCCAGAGATTGTACCGAACATACCACCCCGATCAAAGTAACCCGGACTTCCCCAGTCTCAAAGGTCCCGGCTAAATTCCTCAAGGGTCTCCCCAAATTAGGAATTTTCTACTCAGTCTAAACCTGAAAAAAAGCTCAAAGCAATCAAAATAAACAAAGAATTCCCAACGACCTATTTCCCATACCCATGGTCCTCCCGTGACGCATCGTCATGCCTGCACGTCCTCGGTGCTCGCATGTCGCTTCTGACATCCAATGTAACCCTCACCAAATTGGTGTCCGCCTACAAGTGGTCTTGCATCTCATAGATGCTCCAATCAAAACTTGGTGCCTTGCACCTCAGGTAACCCGCATCCACGATGCCCCGATGCCCCGATGCCCACAACACCTTACGTAACCTGCATCCTTGATGCTCCTAATGCTATGCATCTCAAATATATAATAACATATATAATGCATCCGATATGATTATAATCCCACTAGATAGAATCTAGTCAGCCCACAAGTATCTTGTGCAAGTTGTGCACTCAACCAGACATTCCTCAAGGGGCCATGCCAACAGAAAGCAAAGAAAATCACAGCCACACCCGTGGTGTACCTACCACCATCGTCAGCTCACCAGCCTACTCAGTCCCTGGCAGGTCCACAGCGTGCACCTGGCCTGAAGTACGACTGCCTCGTGCCTGACTTCCCTACGGTGCTGCTCCAGTCACCGGCCAATAACCCCTCAGCTGGGTTCCAACATCTCTGTCACGTCCTCCGCTCACAACTGAACCACGACTACCCTCTCCTGGTACCAAACCTGAACCAACACCTAACACCACAGCCTGTCCTAGTCCCTGTCTTCTGGCTATCTGAGAAGGCTGCCTGCAAAACCTCTCCAGATTCCCGACCTGTCTACATGCCCAAAACTCCTTCAAAGGCCTATCGCACTAAGCCCAAACATGTACCGGCTACCCACACTGAAAGAAAACCACTGCTGAACTTCCATGAGGAGGCCTAGCTGAGTCCTTGGCTTGCCCGCCCTGCTGGAACTCATCTCTACCTCGTATCCTACTATCCGAAATATCACCAGAAGCTGTCACCCTGCCAATATGGGGTCTATCCCTCTGGTTGAACTCTACTATAAGCGCTTGGTTCACCGCCTCAAAGAAGGAACCCGACCTGAATATGTTCACCTTGACCCGAATGGCGTGTCATAATCCATCCTCGAAGCGCCTCACCCTAGCTGCATCATCGCTTACCATACCAGGTGAAAAGCGAGACATCTTTGTAAAGGTAGCTGCATAGTCCATGAAAGATATATCTCCCTACTGAAGACTCAAGAACTCCTGAGCTCTCTCTGCCCTCAGTGTCTCTGGATAGAAGTGCTGAAATAAACTGCCCTCGAAGTCCTTCCAAGCTAGTCCCTCGTTCCTACAAGCCTGTACCTGTACATCCCACCAACGCTTCGCCGGACCTCTCAGCATGTATGTTGCTGGGTGACCCTCTGCCCTGGAGGCATCTCGAGCAGTTCAAAGATCATCTGCATGCTTTCTATCTAGTTTTATACCGCCTATGGACCACCCTCACCCTGAAAAAGCGGCGGGTGCTGTGACTGGTACTCCCGCATCAGATACGCCATAGAAGGCTCTGTACCCTGCGCGCCTTTTTCAATCCCCTGTAAGACACGTACCAGGATAGCTTGGAACTGCTCATCAAGCCATGGTCCGAATGCTGCCAAACCCGGCTGCTGCCCTGCCCGCACTGGATCCTGAACCTGATCCTGTCCCTAAGCCTGTACCTGCAGCTCATGCTCTGCCTGCACCGGATTCTAAACCTGATCCTATGGCACTGTATCTTTTCCTGCCTAATGGTCCATCGAGTCATGAAGGAGTAACCCTCTGAATACCATAAATTGTCATACATCCCATATATATATAACAATATATTCTATGTAGACAAGGAAAGTAGTAAAGAGGCAGTGTATAACAACTACCCCTACTCTTCCCTATCGCAACCGATGCCCTCGGCAGCCCGACCTCACGACCTCCTTACCCACCCCTAATAGAGCCCAGTATCAATGGTACCTCGTGCCATGCTCGTCCTGACAACCAACGTTGCCTCTAACCCAACGACCGAGCTTCCCAATCCTGACAGTTACACTGCCTCAGTCATAATACCTGCCTACTCACATAAGATCCAGACCCAAATATCCTACAACATGCAATTCTAAAAAAAATACACAAAGCATGGCATACATATCGAAATAAACAAGCAATTTTATCAGGAGTTTCACCTTTTATATTTCAAAGCATATAAAGCATGGAAATTGATTTTTTTCACATGGTATTATCACTTCACAAATCATACATGCAGTTATGAAATTGAAATACCCTAAAATGTGCCTATCAAAAGCCAAAAAAATATCCTTTCCATACCGGGACAAGGTCCAATTATCCCTTACCACACCGGTTCAAGGGTCACATATCACAATCAATAACATCACACATCATGTGAGCCACCGAGGTGGAAATCATATAAACTATAATCCGAACAAAAGAAAACAGCAATTCCCACCCGTGTCAACTAGGTCCGTCCCTCGTACCTGGGGCTGCAGGCACCCAAGAACAAGCTAGAAACCCAGTCCCATTAACAACCTATCTCCACTCTATCATATCCCAAATAGTAAAACTAGAAGAAATAAAATAGAAGCCTCAAACTCATTAGTAGCCTGTAAAATGATGCTACTAAATCCTTATTAAGAACTCCTCTGATACCACTTTGTAATGACCCGGACCTGAGCAGCCACCCGAACAGTGCCAAACAGGTTGGGTGTTATGACCTTAGGCGCACCTCCCCTGAATGCCAAATGTCGCTGACTAGTAGTGAGGGTTTGAATAGGTATATCATGGAGGCTATACCCTCACGGAGGATATAAATGTACTGGTCTGAGTATAACGTCTATAAGAAGCAGAAATTTAATGACTCAGCAGACTCAAACCAGACCCGCAGAGCTGAAGCATATCAAATATCAAATAAATAGTGGAAGAAATATAGAAACAATTGCAGTGGAAATTAAACAGAACAACATGATGAACATCACAACAACAACAACTGTAACAACAAACATGCATCTATATCAAGTCATACATATCAATATATAATGGAGCCAATGGATAACCAACAATTACTACATAATAAGGTAAACATGTTGATACAAAAAAGAAACTAAACAAGTAACTCTAGCAAGAAACGGCCTCAAGGTCCATACCAGTCTCCATGCCAAAACAGTACTAAGGTCCATCTCCTGAGGCTGAACCTCTACCTGCACGAAATTTTATAAAGTCTACATGCGTTTTGAAGGGCACATGTAGGGTGTGAGACAAGTCTCAGTAGGATACCACCCAAGGGTGCGTACCTAATATAAGTGTTTCAGCAGACATGCTTAGATAAGAAAAATAGTAAACAGTTCAATGCCCAAAAGTAAACACAAACTTCACTGGTGCTCAGCAGCCACTAGGAAGTGTCACCTGCTTCGGCCAATGCTTGAATCTCTGTTCTGTAACTCGGAACCACATTCCACCTAACACCATGTGTGTCAAGTTCCGACGTCTCAGATGTACACCCAATAATCGTAACCCATCTCAAAAGATCAACCTGCTGATGGAACAACATCCTGAGGAACAACGATACCTGCCCTCAAATAATAACTGGAGGGATAGCGATGTCTGCCCTCAAATAATACCCGAAGGGACAACAATATCTACCCTCAAATAACGGCGAGCCTCAGCCCCCAACCTGACAGCCTCAATGCTATCTCCCGAAGGCTCATCACCTCCCATGTGGCTTCCTATGGAAAGAACCCCCAAACCAATAACACCTAACCATATCTATCGGGGGCCTCTACCCAGCGAGTGGCCGTACCACCTCATCACAATGTCTATATTTGTGCACAATACTCAAAAGTACCTAGTGAGCGGTAATCACCTCAATAAGTTCCCAAGCCACCACACCCCTAAGACCTCGTGTCCCTGCAAACCAGTCGCTCAATTCTGATGGCCTCGCCATCCAAGTAACTCGGGACAAGCCCAACCTGACAGTCTAGCTATCTCAACCAACGCCCATGATGCCCAATATCGTGGTAGAATCCACCCAAGTAACCCAGGAAAAGCCCCAACCTATGATCAACATCACTCAACAAAATATCTGGGCCACGCCTAACATAAATAAACTGTTCAACACAGGAAATATCACAAATTTCATATATATAATGGAAAGAATCACTTTGAACAGGCAATTACTAAACAATCAAGTTGCACCACACATGTTCCATCCCATACAAGCACCTAAGGTCTCGAATGCCTTAAGAAAATTCAATCATGATTTAACAAATTAAACTCAACAGTTTAAACTAAGCAGTTCAATTTATACCCATTTCATCACCCCTAGCCAAAATTCCAAAAATTAGCAATGACCTCTAACCCAGCCTCACTCGATCACAACTAGGTCAGGGAATACCTAGATGCATCCCACATTGCAGATAAATAATTAAAAACAATTAAACATGGTTTCACTTAATACCCAATGTCGTGCTCGAAGGTCGCAACCCCAAAAGTCTACGAAAACACGAAATAAGGTATGCACCACCTACCTCATACTCATACGATGATACTCCTTCGATATCAGCCTCTGAATCGGTCTAAATCGTGGTAGATCTCTGTTTCCGTCAAATTACAGTAGTTCCGCTCAGATGGAAATTGCAGAGAAAAGTATAAGGGATCTTGAATGAAATAAGGTGTTCAAGGTTAGCCTTTCCGATGAGGTCCCGCAGCCACCGACAGATCGAAGAACGGAGGTCGAATGATGGATCTAGGAGGATTTGTGTTCTTGGTGGTTTTTTGGACGAAGGGTTCGTCCAATGGAGAAGAAGAAGGCCTTTCTGGAAATAAGACACGACAGTTTCTCAGATGACCAAATAAAAATAAAAGCACATGGAGTGTATTTAAAGACTACACACCATGTAGATTGCTTTTCTATAATCCAACTTAATTGGAGTGTAGTGCACGTCTTGGACCGTGTACATGGCCAACACATGGCCAGGGACTCGGACATTATACGGAATGAGGTTACACAACATGTCAAGGAAGAATACACGCCATGTAGATGGAAATTTACAAATGGGCACTACACGACATATACTTGGTCTCAGATGGGTTGTCACATGCCTAGCTGATACACGACGTGTACTTGGGAGTAAACGGCATGTAGTCTGGAAGTTTCCAGAAACATCCCAGATTTTCCATACTTCTCAAAAATCAGCCAAATTTTTTATAGAAAAGTAGAAAATTCAAATAGGGTCATAGAATTTAACCCGCTTTAAAAACCCAGGTTCTTACATAAGTTAATTAACTCCTCCATATGAAATAATTCCTTAACAAGTTTATAATTATATATATTATCTCATTAAGGGGTCTCTTGATGCACTATAAATTTGAACAATCATGATGGCATAACAACTTTTCTTCTGATGATGGGATTATATGGTGGTACAAATTCTATTCAGGTTATACTAGTATTATGGAAATTGTCATTAGAGAATTCTCCTTTTAGGATTATCATACCCTTATAAATTCATTTTGGTTTTATTTCAACACACATGGGGTCTATAATTTCCTTAATTCCTAACTGATCACAAACCCATGATTCATAATATACAATTACTATATTTTGGGTTATGACTTTTTATAATCGTTGACTATACATCAAAACAATGTCGAATAGTTATAAATTTTCTCTTTCCTATAGTATGATTCACCTATGAGGTCCAACATATATAATTCAACTAACACCCATTGGGAATGTTCATACCTGATATCTTTTGGGGATGGTGTTTTTTCTATGATAATTAATATGAATTTGATCTATATGTTGTAGTCACCTTAATGAATCATCTATAAATTTTAGTATGTTTAAAATTAAGGCCCTAAAATTTTTTATTGATGATAAAAAGAACAAAATCTAATGGTTTCTCTCTAATATTGACTGTTGCTAATAGAGGATGGGACATGTGATTGGTTCATCCTATAACCTACTATTACTGACATCCATCCTATGAATGATTGCAATCATTATTGGATATAGTTGTCTCTAAATGGGTAATTAGATAGTGGCATAGGACATGCATATAAACCATCAACAACTTAAAAAATGAATGAATATTAATAACTAGAATCATTTTATAGGCGCATAATAACATAAAGGCCAACAAGAATAGAGAGGCATAATGGGGATGTTCTTCCTTGATATTTAATCTGAATTTATTCCTCTAAAATATGCTTAGAATATGAGGAGGAAATGATACATCCATTAAAAGACTATCCTCTGGAAAATTAGGGTGATTTCTCAATCAAGGGTGACCAATTATTCATCTATTCTATATGATGTGAGATTCTTAGAATTAGTGAGGGAATTAGACTATTATAGGGGTGATCTGAATGATAAGGATTCATATACATCTCTTAAGAATTAAAAGAGAAACCCCAAAAGGATCAAGTTCATATCTAGACAAAATAATACCAATTTAGTAAATAATTTTGATTAAGTGAATCCTTATCTTCAGGAAATCATGATGATAATTCATTCTACCATTTTTATTTTCCCTTACTTTAATTGAATGGTTGTGACGTAGATTCCCAAATTCGTTTGTATACATGATAAAGAAATCATCCAATGTACACCATAAAATTTATGGAAGTTTTTTCCCATTCATTTTATTAGATATTATATTCACTTAATTAACAATTTTTATGATACCTTTTGGACACTAAAGATGAAAAATGTAACATCCCGGTTTCGGATGCCGCCCAATGGTGCCCCGTACCAGGTTGGTCACATGGACTCAAGTTTACCCAAATTCCAGAGGTTTCTGACTAGTAGTGATGGCCTTGGGTGTGATAGTGGGGAAAATATTCCCTAATTGGTAGAGTAACGCAGCCGAAAAACAATAATATAAAACAACGGAAGTAGTAATACAATAATATAAATAAACAATAGAATACTGAAACTGCAATAATAAAATATAGCAGTATCGCATGCATCATCTTGGTCCCATGCTCTCCAGCTCCACAATAATAAAGTACCTAAAGTAGAAGGGATCTTTCCATTACCTATAACTGCAACAATATAATCTGTTTGGGTCTAAAAGAATAACCCAAACTAGGTGTGAGACAAATCCAAGTAGGAAACCACCCAAATATCTATTCCTAACTCTCAGTGAATATATATAATAAGAAAAATGAAAAATAAAGTAATAAACTAGGAAGAACTCAAAAGTAAACAGTCCTATAGTTGCAACTATATTTATTTACATTTGTTAATTATTCAACAAATATTTTACAAGCAACCCTCTAAGAAAGTTCTCACAGTTTAAACCCTCTGGTTTTACAAAGACAAAGACTCTCTAGGGAATCAATCATCGTCAATTCCCCCTGTGGTCTTTTAAAAAAAACAACAGACTCTATAAGGAAGCACACAACATCCATTCCCCCTATGGTCTCATAATAGTATACTATAGACACTATGAGGGAGCACTCACTGTCCATCCCCCCTTTGGTCTCGAAATGTAAAAATTATAACAGACACTCTAGGGAGGCCCTCTGCTTCCATACCACCTATGGTCTCACTACACTAGGTTTCCATATCCATTTGTAATTAAATCATGAACAAAAGATATCCAACAACCAAAGTAAAACTAAAATAATACTTGGCTAAATATATTCAATGCATATCACAAGAATGCCATATAAACAAATCCATCCTAACTACACTAGGCATGGAAAACATAACAACCTAACAGACAGTTCTAGACCCAACGACCAATATCAATCAAACAAGGGAAAACCCATCCATAGAAAGGTAAAAAACCCTATTAATAATCAAACACCCTTACTCAAGAAAACAAACTATAGAAAACATTAACATGGTTAAATTCATAAAACACGCAATACCCTAAACTAGGGTATCAGTCACTTTTTCACATATAAAGCAATGACATCTATAGAAAGGCTCAAACCACCTACCTCAATGTTGTAAGATCGATATAGTCGAACCTCAACCTTTAAATCGACCTAGAACGTCATAGACCTACAAAAATGTCAAAAACATTCAACCCTGAATAACTCATGAAAGAGGAGAAATCAAGAGGAGAGGCTCTAGAAGAAGGAATAACTCACTGTGACTATTCCAGTGTAATCAACGGTATTTGATTCATAGAAAAGACATCCAAACGGGGGATTAAAGAAGAACTGAAGATATCCGTCACTCCTGGAAAAGGCGGTGCTAGAAGAAGACATTTCTATGAATGAGACATGACCCTGATCTGATATAACAATTAAAAATAAAAATAGACAGCTTGTTCTCTAAGGATTGATGGTGTGTATAGGACTTTATCGAGCCCAGATTTAGGTGGTCTCCAGGTCACCTCACACGACCATGTACTCAACCATTACATGGCTAGTACACAACTACCTGTGGAAACCCGGTACACAGCGTGTACTCCTAAAATTTCTAGAAACTCCCATTTTCTTAAAAACACTAGAAATCAAAATCCATACCTAAAATGAAGATCCAGGTTCTTACAAAAAACAAAACTTCCCTACTCTTATGTACTCATATGCAAGCATGCTGATGGGAAGTAAAGTTTATCCCAGCACTAGGTTTGATATGTAAATTTAGTATAACATTATTTGAAGAGTCATAAGAGAACACAAAAAATCATCAATATGTCATAATCTTGGAATCATATCAACAAATAGTAAAAATTTATATCATCAAAAAATAATATTATATGATAGGGTTCTATGGCTTAGGGAAATTTTAAGGGTTGGTTAATATTAATCATCGACATTCAAACATGGTGTGGAATATTAGTGAGTATCAAATTTTAGTTGATGGAATTTAGAAAGAAATAGAGGATGTTACTGGTATGACTTGGAAACAAATCTCTCATATAGGGTCCGAATAAACCATGTTGGATGATCTTATAGATCAATCAATAAAATTCTAATAATCAATCAATATCATTAATTATTTCATGGAACATATCATATGAAGGTGAGACACAAAAATGTGGATAGTCATCCCTATTGTTCAAACTAAATAAAAATAAATTATTATATTCACATTAATTTCTATCTATTAATTTCTATCAAATTTGGTTTTTTCATAATAATAACCTGTGAAACTCTTCAATGCAATTATAAAATAACTATAAACAATTTTAACTTTTAATAAGTAATGAAAAGAGTCAATTATAGTCCCTAAAAATTTGGAATAGAATGAGATCCTATTGATCATTGATCTAATATGGGTATAAGAATATGTTATTTCACCCTTATCAACCCAAAAAATTATAAAATAAATCATTTTCATGATTATTAACATTTAATAATTAGAGATATATATATTTAATATAAGAATATTAATTGATTTTTAAATCAAAATGGAAAGTGTTTTAATTAAGATATGTTATTATAGGGTTTAATTTCTAAATTATAGAAAAAGAATTAAAAAAAAAGAATATAATTTTTAAATCATCATATCAAAATTAACGTGGTGTCAAATTTCTTGATTTTTTATAAAGTATTAAATTTTCAATGAAAAGTGAAATCTATTTTTTTGAAAATTTTATTATATTCATTAAATTAAATAATTAAAAATTACTATTTTGTTTTGAATAATATTTAATGTAAAATATTTATTCATTATTTAAATTTAATAATATTAATTATGTTTGAACCATCTTTATGTTGTTTTTTTGTACATGTTTATTTTTCATTTTAAACATGGGGGTTTTAAAATGTTATAAAGTGGAAAACGTTTCACTTTAGTTATCAATTATGAAACAACTAGTGGGGAATGATTTAAATGGAATGTATATATTATATATTAATAAATATTATTTTAAATTTATATAATTATTAATACTATTCCTAGAGTTAATATAAAATCATCTCAGGATTGAAAAATTCATTTCATAGAAAAATGATTTTTCATCTCATTTACGAGGTTTTATTTTTAAATTAAATAACAACTGGTATGTCAATTTAATGTGATGAAATAATTTAAATATTTGGAATTATAATAATTTAAAATATCTTATTAATTAAACATATTTTATGGATATAATTAATAGTGAAAAAATTAAAAATATTTTACCATAGTTAAGTTAAAAACCTATTTACTGGGGTTTAGACAAACAATATAGTGGTTAAAATTACCTAAAAATTTGTATAAAATATATTTCATTCTATATTTAGATGATATCATGTATAATAATCAATAATGGACCATTTTTATCTTTCTTTCATGCGACAAATTTGGGAACACCTTTATCATTTAAAAAACTACAAGTGTTCAACTCATCTAACTTATAAAAATCCACCCAATCACCTCTCTTATTATCACCATAAATATATATTGGTATATAAAATCATACCCAAATACCATTCCTATATCTTTAATGAAATTCTAGAATCATTTATTTTAACAGAAGAAAATCCTAATAAGTGTATTTTTGATAACCTAAGGAAGTTGTATGAAGAATATGTATCATGATTTACCAAGTATTTTTATTACTTCTTCCAAAACATTCCAAACATACCCATTTTTGTGAATATAATATCACTATTAAAATACATATATCGAGATATATTTATTTTAATTTGATAACCTAAATCAATCTTCTCTTCCAGTAAATGGAAAACAATATCATTATTCATGTGTATCACATATTAGCACCTCAAGAACCAATCTGATTCGTTTTTTATCATTTCATTTTCAGGGACTGATATAGTGGTGGATTTAAAGAATATATATGATAATTATGACATAATTGTACCTAAATAGTCATTATATCATTCATACCTTTTTATTTTTAATTCTATAGGGTATACAATAACTTTTCTCAGGCGTACGGAAAACTACAACCTCATGAAGTGATGGGATAAATTTTGGACTGATGATTTTCCTGGAAGGTAAAAATTAAAAAATTTAATTAATATTTGTGATATACATATTAAATAATTATTATACTAATTAAATATTTATAATTATGAATATATAATAAATCATTTCCTTTCTTACCTTTCTACTATATGAAAAATGATAATGTTATCCATGCATACATATGAACTACCGCCTCCACAAAGTGACGCAATTATACTTCATCACCAAACTAAATTTATGGAAAATATAATTATATTTAAATAATTAATATTGTGTTTAGGATTATATGAAAAATTTTCAAAGAGAAATTATCACTTACCAATATTTTATAACGATCGGGGAAAATAGAAATGTTTCTTATGCCTAAGAAATACCTGTCATATCCATTATTTCAACATAGCTAATTTATCTTAACCATAATTTATTACTAGTTTAAAATGTATTATTTAATTATAAATATGATATATATTTCATTGTTATTATTTTTTATTTGTTTATATAATGACCTCTTTGACAATAGTTTACACGAATGTTCTATTTTGAAACAATGATCCAATCTTCAGTAAAACATCTGAGGTAATCTTAATTTATTAATTAATTTAAATGAAATGATAAGAGAATAAATAAAAGAAATAATAATAATAAATAATTCTTTATGATAGTAAATAATTAGCACTATTTTTTTTATTCAGGATGATAAATAATATACATGACAATACAGACTCAATATTGGGGACAACATCCTAATTTCTTTTAATTGGGTAAAATATTTATTTCATCCACCAATATTCTTCTATGAGGTGTATATACATACCAATTTATGTTTTATGACATTAATTTCTCTATTCTAATTTTATTTAATTTTTTTTATTTTATTCATTCATGGGGCTTACGATTAAAAATGTTTTCTCCATTTTTTGAGAAATTTCTTTTAAAATCACATTTTTACATTTTCTATAAAATTCATTTACATCCATTTTCATGATTTTAAAAAGTTTTTGAGAATTTAATTATATGTACATGAACGTTTTATAAATTAAAATTTGTATTTCTATAATTTTTATTGAAAAAGAATATTTTTATAAAATGATTTTCTTTCATTATAAAAAACAAAAGGAATGTTCTATTTTAACTTACAAAGGGGAAATTCTTTTTCTAACCACTTTTAATATTATTTGAAGTTTGTATTCATCTACACGATTTCATGTTTTTGTCAATGAAAAAACTACATTTAATTATTCTGGGTAATTTATGTATGGATAATTGGTTTTTAATAGAAAAGGGTATTTTTGATATTTGAATGTGTTTTGAAAAATGGTTTAAAATAGTTTTTAAAGTATTTTATGATTAAAATGGGAAATAATAATATCTTATATTTATGATATATTCCATTGAAATTATTTTAATAGGGTGGATATAAATTATAACATCAGGTGGGACTGATAGATTTTATTATATGGGTGTTCCCTAATAACACGAAATGCATTGGTTTATGATTATGTTCTCTAGGGAATAATATTAGAAGTTTATAACATCGTTATATGAATTTTTATGGGTTCTACAGGCATTATATAAGGGCTATATGAGATGATTTACCAAGGAACATACATTACTTTAAAACCATTGCTAATGATTTTACATGGAATTTATATTATATAAAATGTAAGAAAATAAACTTTTTAAATCAATATTGATTCCCTTTTTGGGTAAAATGGTATGATTTTATGATTTTTTGTTAAAAGATTTCATTTTTTATCTATAATAATTTATTTTGTATTTTTATACCCTTTAATATGATTTTTTTCTCATCAAATGTTTTTAAAATGTCTTCACCAGGTTTACAGAGGGGTTAGTGAAAAGAATAAGCCATATCAAAATTCATAATGATTTTTTTGTGAAATGATATCATATTTTAATTTAGTTTTTTTCTATTAGTGTAAAAATGGATACTGATTGGAAATGTCACCTTTGTATATATATAGTTTTTATTGGATTAGTTATGACCCTATTCTATAAAATAGTAAACCTGAAAACAAGCCTCTAGTTTAAGATAATGAATTATTTAATAAAAACCAATGATTACGTAACATTTAGAGATTGATATTTGATGATGGTATCTTAGGAATGTTTTATATTATTTTAGAGGTTATGAAAATGTAAATAAAATATCATTGAATTAATTTACATTATGATTAATTTAAAATGATATTGAATTTGAACATTACCACATTTCAATGAATAAATTATATTAGTTCAAAATGGTATTCTTTCAAGGAAATAGGGGATATATAGCATAAATTAACTAAGAATAAGATATAATTCCAAATTAGAATTCTATAATGGTCCTAATTACAACCTAGAATTTTTTTGTGGTGATATACTAGTTTAATTAGGCTTTAATATGTTATATAGAAACCAATTTATCCATAGATAAATTAGTTGATAGTTGAGGATTTTATGAGATATCACTCTATGGATTTCAACGGAACCTTGGGTCTTTTGGTAGTTTAAGGATGGATCAATTTGACATAAAATTTATTTGATGTTACAGGGTCTTCATAATGTCAAATGTAACTATTATGATTATCAATTTTGAAGTAGAAGTTTATTGATGGTGTTATAATGTTTTTAAATACCTAATAAATGGGTGATCATGATTCCATGAAATGGAAAAAATTTAAGGATATTTTTCTTGAGAAATATTTATCTATTTTTTTCCGATACTAAATTTATAAATAATTCCAATAATTGATATAAAATGATGATGATTCTCAAGATACACATGAATAATATTTTACATGATTGTACAAGTTTTTACCAAATTTTATTTGGGCCATGATATTAAAATTAATAGATTTTAGTCATTATTAAATCAAATTTTATGAAGATATTCAACTGCATATGAATTTAAAATATAAGATAATTTTTTTTCATTGTGCTAAAAATGCAGATATGTTGTTTTTTGACACCTATGTACCACATGATGATTAATGTATGAAACTTTTAGGATTTAAGGTTATGGGGAAACATAATCAATGAAATTATATTATTCAAAAAACATTCCATGTTGTGGTATGTTTTTTAAATGCCACCCTGGATAATTACTATGAAATCATGGAAGAGTAAATGGATTGTATAGTTTGGTCATATATATTATGATTGTAAGGAAATTAATCTTGAATAATCCATGAATTTGGTAACATATAGAAATATAATGATAAGATTTTTTAGTTTGAATGAGTTTGGTCGTTATGCTAATGTCTTCCAAAAGATAGTAACCCAGGATATATATCATCAAGATCAGAAGAAAAAGGATTTGGAAAATTATTTTTATTCTACTACCATTGATGTGGTAATCTAAAATGATATTTTGATTGGGATGTCACATGGGTATTCATATTATTCCAATACACTTATTGAATTTGGAACCTTTCATTGTTTTATTTTGTGAAATTTGAATGTACATTGAGAATAGCCACAAAAGAAATTAAGATATAAAATTTAGTTAAAACACTAAGTGAGAGTATTAAAGAATCCAAAATTTATAGGCTTACTCGTATTGTAATTAGTGGGATTTTTTTTCATTAAAATCAAATTGAACTACCCATAATGGATTTTGATATCGTTTTGGGTAATTATTGGATTTTAATTTATCTTGATAAGAAAAATTTCAGAGCCATGAATTTTTTATTCAATGATTTCATTACTTTGATAACATACCAAGAAGATGATTTTTTTTAGAAATTATATTGAAACTTACCAGGAACATATTTTCTAATATAAATAATCTTCTTAGTTTAGTGATATCCCAACTATAAATGACTTCATGGATTTATTCCATAATGATTTTGTGGGTGTTATTCCTAAACGAGTGGTTGAATTTATTATTAAATTAATAAATTACTCTAATAATATTTCAAAATCCCCATATCAATTAAAACAAGAATAATTTTTTGAATATAGTAATAAATTTTAGAAGTTTTTAGATAATTGTTTCATTCAACCTAGCACTTCACTATCTCATTATACAATTTTTTTTGATAAACTAGATATGGTTCAATGATACTTTTCATTGATTATTTGTCCTTGAATTACATCAATTTTATGAAAAATAATAATTTTACACATATTAATGATCTTTATGATCATATAAAAAGAGTTAAGTATTTTTTGAAGATTCATCTCAAGTCCTATTACTTTCAATTGAAGGGGTTGAGGAAAATATTCCAAAGACTCTGTTTCGCACTAGATATGAGTTGTATGCCTTCTTAGTTACTTCCTTTGGGATTTACAAATAACCTTTGATATTTATGAAACTTATTAATATATTTTTATTTTATTTATTGGATATGTTTTTAAATTTATTATTAATGATATTTTATTATATTTTAATAATCAAGTGGATAAAGTAAGAAAACAAAGGATGGTTTTTCTAACTATTAAAGAAAACAAATAATATGGAAAATTTAGTATCTATAAATATTGATTTCAATAAATTTCCTTCCATGGGAAATTTATTTATAAATATTTTATTACTACTAACCCTCATAACACAAATTATAGTGGCAATTTTCCAATATAAAAAATGAAACAGATACTCATATTTTACTTAATTTAGTGGAATACTACCAATAGTTTATGAAAAAATTTCTCAATCAACCGGGACATTGAAAAAGATAACATGAAAAGGAATTTATATTTTTTGGGAAAAAATAATGTGTGATTGTTTTTAGGAACTAATATGAATATTAATGAATGCCCATATTTTGTTCCTACCCTTCAGAAATAGAGAATTTGAAATCTATAGTAATGCTTCATTGAATGGACATGGTTGATTCCCAGTTTTGAATTATTAGGTTACTAATTTTAATTCACTTAAACTAGAAACTCATGATATAAATAATCATATGCATGATTTGGAATTAATTTTATGGTTTTTCCTTAAAAAAATTGGAGGGATAATTTGTATGAATTAATGCTTGAAATATATATTAATCATAAAAGTTTCAAATATATATTTATTTTGAAAGAAGTGATAATTAGATAGAGAATGGGAATTAAACACATTAAGGATTGTGAATTCACAATTCATTACCATCCTTGAAAATAAAAAAACTGGCTGATGATTTTAATCAGAAAAATAATGTTACATTAACCATATAACAATTAAAACATGAACCATTGGATAATGATTGGATAAACTTTTCACTAGAAGTTATGGATGATGTGTTATCCACTATTTTGGTTTATGTTTTAGTATGGTAAACTTGATCAAAATTAATTATGTAATCTCAAAAGGGGGATCATTTTTTATATGAAATGGTAGAATTAACTAATTAGGTCATGTTTCCTGTGGATAATGTGGATGAAGAATGTTTAATCAGATTTCAAAAAAGGTATTGTGTTCATTATGATTTTTATATTAGGTGAGTGTTGTTGATTAATGCTTATATTACTCAAATTTCCATTCATACTTGTAGTATTAAAATGTATCATGACACATGGGATTATTCTTGGTGGGATGGTAGGAAAATAGATATTACTACATTACTATATGGTGATTGACTTTTCATAAGAATAAATTAGAATCAAAACTACTGAAGGGATTTTTTAAGAAATTTGTAGTGACAAAGACAAAATGTTAAAATATATTTATGGATTTCGTGGTAGGATTGAAACTTACATCACGAGGTAACATTGTGATTTTGGTTAGTATCTTTAAATTAACTAAATATGCACATTTCATTCTAATTCAATATACTATGTAATTGAATCATAATTCCTAACTATATCTAATGCAAATAATCAGATTGTATAGAGTCCCTCTATCTATTATCTTAAACCATGATCATTTTTTATAACTAATTTCAGGTAAGGAGATCATAAGTCATTGGGTACAAAATTGAATTTCATCTCAGCCTTTGATAATAAAATTCATGGAAAGTATGAGAATCATTCAGACCATAGATGATATAAGTGTTTCTAATTTAATAGATTAATGGGGATGGTGGTACTATAATCATTCTATGATTACTTTTCATATAATAAATGTTTTTATTCATGTATATAGATGGAAAACATTATATATTCATATGAAATGAAGTATCCAACAATAGATTTATAGGGTGATATAGTAGTAATAAATATAATAGGACTAAAGTTGGTTAAGAAAATGGTTAAGAGGGTGTAGTTAATTCATTAACATATGATTATGTATCATAGTATAAAGTAATTTCATTCAGATAACTAGAGTAAAGATCTTTTTTCTAATGTAGGAGGTCATTTTATTCATAAAATATCACTGTATAAACGTGTTATTCATTTTTTATAAAATGAAGGATTCTTATTTAATTCATTTGACCATATAAAATCATTAAAATGATGTATCATATTCCTATCAAGTCACTTTTCCTCCAACTTTATTTCAAGTACACAACATTTTTCATGTTTTGATATTAAGAAAATATGTTCTAGATTAATCTCATGGTTGGAGTCATGATTTAGTTCAGTTGGAATAGAATATTTCCTATATCGAATTTCTGGTTAACATTGATGACCATATAGATAAGCTATTGTGAAATAAATTTATTCACCATGTTAAGGTTTTATAGAATAACCATTTAGTTGAAAAGGCAATATAGGAATTTTAAAATACTATAGGGGAATGATAACCTAACTTTGTTAGTAAGTGAATAAATTGTGATGAAAAAATTTCAAGAATAGGTGAATTATTTATCATCCTTGTTAATTATTAAATAAATCACTTTTATGGTTATTAATATTTTATCTTTATATAGTTATATTCATTATAAATTCTTCTTTAATTTATAAATCCAAAAGGAAATTGTTTTAATTAAACTCATTTCTATAACCTTTTATTATAAATATTAAATTCCATATAATAAAATATTAATTTTGAAAAATGAATACAATTTTTCAAATCATTATATTAAAATTACCGTATGGTGAAATTTTAGTATATTTTGGAAAATATTTATTTTTAATTGAAAAGTGAAACATTATGATATTTCTAAAAATGTCATTTATTTTATAAAAATTATCAAATTTCAAACTCAAATTATATTGTTAATACTATTTTATGTAACAAAAGTATTTTTTAGTTAATTTTAATCCACTTAATTACTTTTTAATCATCTATATATTGAATATTATCATATATTTTTTAGTTAAATAATAAGGTTTTTTAAAACAATATTAATGTACGTAATGCTTCTTCTTATTAATTAATTTAAAAAACGAAAAATGTTGAATTATTTAAATGAAATATATATATATATAATATCAATAAATATTATTTTAAATTCATACAATGTTGATTACTAGTTATATTCATAATATGAATTCATCTTATACTTGAAAAATAAATTTCATAGAAACCCAATTTTTTGTTACATCTATATGATTTTTATATGTTAAATTAGTAAAATTATGTGTATTGAACTTGGTATAATAGATGACAAATTTATAATAACAATAATTTATATTATATAATATTGTAATTTTTTTTTTCACAATGAATAGTGAAAATTATAAAAACTCATTACTGTAATTAAGGAGAAAAAAATTTTAGTAGGGGTTAAAATATAAATATACATGTTCAAATAACATCAAAAAATTTTAAAAATATATTTTTTGACCATATTTTGACCTTATATTTTTTAATACTCGAAGATGGTTCAATTTTGGATCCTATTTTCATGTGAAAAACTTGGGTACAACTTTTTCTTTTCAAAACATACTAGTGTGACAATAAAATCACTTATAAAAGGCCACTAACTCTCATTTATTATTTATCTCATAAAAAAATTTGTTTTAGAGAAAACCTACTCAAATTACTTACCTACTTATATATTCAATTCCGATATTAATTTTGTTGATAAAAAATTCAAACTATGTGCTATTTTGGTGGTTACATAAGGAGGGTATTTTAAGAAAAGGTATAATTATTAACCAATAATTTTTATATTATTTATTTTTCCACCAACATTAAAGGAACTTAGTATCACTTTTTACATCTATGAGACACATTCCCAATTCACCACCTATTTCATTTATGTGTTTTAAACAAATCACCTAACTTTTTTTAATTATTATAGTCCTAAAAATAATATGGTTTTACATATTCATTTTAGTAACACTCTTTTATGAGGTTTTTGAATCATTTTTTACCAAAGTATGGAATTTTTGACTCAAATTTACTCATTTTGGTTATGTTATGGACCTATCTTCTTTTTAGAGATTTATATAAATCAAATTTTATATCTAATATCATGAATATATTTATCCTCATTATATTTTAAGTTAATTTTAGTTAAATTCTTTAATGGGGCTTATGATTCAAAATTACCTTCGTGGTAAATATTTTATGTTATAATCACATTGTTTATCAGGATTTTTTATGGATATGATTCTGATGATCATATCTTATAATACATATCTAATGAAAATCATACAATTTTCTTCATATTTGGGTATTTCATGAGATGAGATTGATTCCCTTAATTTTACTCACTTCAAATCCTCAACGGTTCATGAAGATTGTTTTATAAAAAAATTCTTTTGGTCAAAAATAAATTTTCTTCTCAAATCATGTTCTGATAAAATTTTCTCAATTTTTTTCGTTTTTCTAAATATTTATTAATGAAAATTTAAATTATATTCTAATTCTAATTAATTTCTATGAAAGGAATCATCGAGAAATTTTCTAAACAATGCCAATTTTGATTTTACCAAAAACTTTAAATGTAGGATTGTGTATAACATGCATAAAACTAATAGTATTCCCTGCGATCATGACCACTCAATGAATATAATATTTCATTAAAGGATTCCATAATTTCATTTCAATGAAATTTTTTTGATAATATTTTGGAATTATTTATATTTTTAATAAATTATTCCAAATTGAAAATGATTTTGAAAACATTTTCTATTTTTAAAAAATGATTTTCAAAGAGAAAATAATATTTTCTCCAAGAAATAGTTTAACTAATTTTAATGGTTCTTTTATAATATTTCAATATTATTTTCAATGAAAATGATTTCCAAATTATTTAATGAATTTTTATTTTAATAATGTCACTTTCTACGGAATGTTATCATGCTCAAGAAACGTTCCATATGATTTATGTATCAAAATAATTTTCTATATAATATTGAATCCATTAATGTATGTTATTATTTATAGGTGATATGAACCAAATATAACATTTTTATACTTCCTTGAAATTTTTTATAAAGAAAATATTTTTATGAAACCATTTTATCTTTCACAAGTTATAACATGGTAAAATTATTATGAAACCTGCTTCTTCTTACATGGGTTATTCTATGGTGAAATAATTAAATTATAATGAATAATTTCTCTATTTCTAAGGCTAGGATACGATGAAATGGTTATGAAATCCATTTCATTTCCTGGGTTATGATATTATGAATGTTTTAATATGTAGTGAAAAACATACATATGATTTTAAATTTGTGATGTGTGGGTCATATATCTCAATCCAATTCATTGGGTAGATATTTATATATCATTAGATATATAATACTTGAATTGGGAGGGAACTGGGTTCAATAATGGTATTATCCCCTAATGATGGTCCCAGGAGTGAACCTTGACTACTACGATGGTATGGAGGTTTGAACAAATTCCAATATGATAACGTCAGAAGTTAGATGTGACTACTATGGAAGTTATTTTCCGTGATTATTTATATTCCATAATTTTATATCTCATGTTATTTATTTTCTCTAATGGATCATGTTATTTTATTCTATTATGATTCTTATCTTATGAACAGACCGTATTTTTGATATTACTCAGTATTATTATCTTTGATATGTAGGGGATGGTTTCTAGTTTTCATGCTCATTTTATCATACCCTTATATTAATTTTATGATTATGTATCTCCTGTGCATACACCTGATGAGAATATGAGCTCAAACTTTCTTAAGTTTCATTTTCCCAAGTTATGAAGAATAGTTTTATGGTGGGTATGATTGAAAATAGTACTAAAGAGGAATATCATTATAGGATTCATTTAAGATCATTCATGAATTAAGAATATTTTATTCCATGTTTCCAAAGGAACTAGTATATTATGGTCTAGAGGCATGGGTTTTTGTAATGTAATTAATATTGATATAAAAATATGTAATATCCGTGAATGATAAGACTAGAACACTATATAAAACCCATCAGATTTGTTCAACTGATTTGTAACATGATTCCTTTCAATACATAAAGGTTATTTATGTAACTAGGTACCACCTGTAACTTCATGTCCAATGAATTCCTCAAGTATCAAATGGTCTATTTAATTCATGAATCCAAATTCCTTATCAAAAATTTTCTTTACTGATTAATGGATATAGATTTATTAATATTTCCCTATATAATAAAATAATATTCAAAGTAAAAAAAATATGTTAAAAATGGTATATGGTTTAGGAAATAATCATATCCATCATACATGAATATGGATATGTAAGAGATATTTAGTTTCCAATATAAAATGATAATTTAAATGTGATTTTTTCATGTGAAAGTAATTAATCACAAAAGAGACTGTCAATATAAAATTATTTTTTACTTCATTGGTAACTTATAAAATGTAACCCTAGGAAAAATAAACATGAAATAAACCATTAATCATCATTAATAAATATTTATTCCTATTAAATATGATAAATTGAAAATATATACACCACATAAATGTGAATAAGTGCATATTACCAAACATGTCTCAATAAAATGGAAATTGAGATGAACTAACATACCTCATGCTTTCTTTTAGTCGAACATGATTTTAATTCATAGTTAATGGTTTCATGCATGTTATTAATTTTTAACAGAACCAATATTTAACATATCTTATTTTTTCTATGTTTTACTCTAGTATATTATATGGATTATTATTAGATATAGGCACTAGGACATCATGAGATTCTGTGACTCAGTTATTCCAAAATGGATTATTGAAAAATATTAAATATATTATTTTATGCAGACATATTTTTCATGAAAAAGTGTAAAAATGCATTAAAGGTATCTTAGATAAAAAATATGAGATCGTTTTTGAGTTTATAACATACATCTTATACTAGGTGTGACATAATAAATGTTATTGTCAGGTATTGGGTTTGATAACCTTCATGGGTGAATAATTAAATAAATGTAGTTATATTTATTTATTTTTTTAATTAAAATTCTAAACCTAAGAATATATTATAAATGATACTCTATGGAAAATTTATAGAGTTTTCTATAAAACCCTACAAATTCTAACATTGAATTAGTGGAGATTTTGGTGGAGAACATTAGATCATATCAATATTGAGGATCATTATGCCATCAAATATTTATGATCTACTTAATGATGAAAACATGTGACTTTTCTACACCAGTGATCATTACAAAATCTAGGTCAGATATCTGATATATGTAACTCCATCTCTCTACCTTATCCTATTCAAATTTGGGTCCATTCCATGAATAATAATTGATCTGTGCTTTGATAAATGATTTGTTTATGGATTATTAATTTGTTTATTGATGTTTATACCTCTACATTCATATTTTCAATCAAAATAGATCAAGGACGAATATAATGAAGGTTCATTCCTCAATTTTAAGGTTTATGGTTTTCTCTCCCATTTTTTCACATAATCATTAGTGGTATTTTATTTTTCCAATGGTTTTATGAATACTATGTATATGATCATTTCACAAAAAATCATTGGAACTATAATTAAAATAGTGAATGTTGGTCTTAATTGATGGTGAGTTCAATGTAAGAAAATGGAGGATGACCCATGGTGGACTAGAGTAGATCGAGGATCTCCAATCAAGGATTTAAAAAATTATTTTTCATAGAAATATCAAGTATGGATGATATAGAAGTAGAAGGTATAATTATAAAAATCTCATGTTAAAAGATGTGTAATCAAGAACGACATGTCATGTGGGGCCCTAGCTGTGATGCTAGGGTTTTCAAAGAGAGGGATATATCACATGGTGCATGAGACTTTTTGAACACTATATAAAACATTATTGTGTCTTATCATATATCTTGGAGGATACATGGACATGCATAGGCTAAGGTAAAGTGACATGTCCATGTGACGGCTGTCACAACCAGGTGTACCTAGGTTTGTACAGGGTCATAGTCACAATTACACACTCACAGACATATGTCATGGAAAAGGTGCTTTATTGACATCTACATGACATGTATCAAAAGTTTGTGTAATTTTTTATTTTTATTTCTATGTGGTTTTTGAGATGGATGCACACAAATAGACCATTAGTTGGAAAGACACACCATGTACACCCTAGTACATGCCGTGGAACCACTTTTGAGGTTGTTTCAAGCCAATTTTTTCTTTAGTTTGGATCAGTATTAGTTGTTTATGTTTTATTGGTCTATCCCATCATGGTTACAATGTGGAATTATTTATATAGATCTGGATTTTGATCCATTATTGATGATGTGTATCAGATAGAGTTGTTTGTGTCCTCCGTGAGACTAGGGAGTGATCGTCTATCATTCGTTCTTATAGCCTTGGTGGGGTTTGTGGAATAGGTGTGACCAAATTCATAGGGAATTATTTCCCCATATATTATGAAATTTTAGTAGGGTTCATGGTATATTTGATATATTATCTTATATATTGTGGGTTGATCCAGATTAGGTTTTTGTTTTCCCACAATAATACTTAGTGTGATCCCATATATGTGTATAAGGATCCTCAAAATCTAATGAGTTTTCTTGGGTGGTTCCCAAAAATCATAAAAAACTAGTTGAATTTATTTTTTAATTGAAGGGATCATGGAGTGGGTTCTCCAAAAATGATCATTACCTAGAAGCTTCAAGCATAATACTATGGTTTGAAGTCTAGTTGAGACAGCCTAGAGGCACGATGTCCTTCCTAAGTATATTTTTGTTTTTTTTCTTATATTATTTTTAATATTTCTTTTAAGTGTTGAATACTATTGATACATTATGTTTACTGATTTTAGGGTGTCTTAGTATGTATTTTTTACTCACCCCAAGAGGAGATCTTCTGGAATGTTTCATGTCTTATAAAGACGACAAAAACTTTTGACGTATTCTTAGAAAGAGCTTGACTTGGAAGATATTAGTGAGCCTGATAGACCTAGGATTGTACCGGTGGTTTAATTTTATATTTTTAATCAACTTAATTACAATATTGACATGATTTAATTTCTTTTGGTGGTCTTATATTTTACTATTTCTTTAAGGCACCATTTTTTTAAACTCTAATTACTGGATTACAGATCTATACATGAATATTATCAGTTGTTTAATATGTTTAAAATCATATCGTCTTGTAGATTTTTTTTGTGTAGAATTTATCCCATGTGTGTGAAGTTTCTTCTTGGTGCTGGTCACCATCCCCTGGACAACTAAAGGGTAGCTTGGGGTAGTTTCAGATCAGGCCCCATCAGGTAGGTTCATTATAGAGTTGTATCAGAGTAGTTGGTTATACATTAGGAATAATTTCTATTTTATTGGTTTGGTATTTAGGTAAACATTTTGTAATAGTTTTGTGGTTTTATTTCATTCTTGGGACCTGAGTGTTGGCGAATCTACTGATGTTCCCATTCAACAATAATTTTACTACCTCATCATTCACTCTGTACACATATATAATGGTTGTAGGTATTTTTTTAAAGTAAATAATATGTAAATGGTTTATCATTTTTATGTCCTTTTTATACTCTAAAAAAATAATCATTAACCCTAATATATCTTGTTTATTTTAGGATGCGTCTATGAAGACAAACATCAAGGATTCCATTGTGTGTTCACAAGGATAATCCACTGAATGACAAGGTTTCAGTACAAGGGTATGAAGATGAGATGGTACCATTGGTTTGTTCAACTACTATAACACCATATTATGGGAAACATTTATCATTGATTGTCCCAGTTGAGGATGAAAATAGGATTATCTCACTACATTAGTTTTGGAGGCAACGTCCTACCAGGTTTTGGGGTGATTCGAACCCCTAGTTGGCTGATGAATGGATAGAGTAAATCACTTGATTTTCAACCTCATGAGGATTCATGAAGATAAGATGGAAATCCTAGAGGTGATTCTTATTAAAGATATGATAAATGATTATAGTTTAATAAGAATCAATCACAAGATGAGATAGGTGTCTCATGGTGAGAATTCATACATCTCATCAAGGATGAGTTTAACTCAGAAAAATTGAAATTTGTGTGCATCTAAGAGATTTTACATCTATATCAGGTCAATATGAACATGGAATATTATTTGGGGATGTATAAATTCCTCTCACAATACCCCCAGATATGTTGTGATATCTATTATTCAGATCATATACAATTGAGTAGGTATTACACCATTATATAAGAACATTAGTGATATCTTTGTTTATTCCCACCTATGATGGATTTCTTGAGAGGGCCTCAGTAGTAGAGAGCTTCTTGAAAGAGAAGATTCCAATAGTGGGTGTTGGTAGTGGGAACCCAGGAGCCGAGACCATAGAATCTAGTATCTTATGGAAGTTTCAGGGATCTGGGCATGTTAGATGCTTCAAGAGACAATCCCAAGATAATGTATCAGGGGTCTTGGGCTCTCAGGGTGGCTCAAGTAAGCTGACAGATAGGTGGTGTTTCTCTTGTAATAGATGAGTACATCATGCATAGGATTGTTGGAACCACTCTAAAATTGATCGATATATAGTCGAGCGACCTCCCAATAAGGGACAGGGTAGGATCAAAGAGGTATACAGGGTAATGGACTTAGAAGGGGGGCATGTTATGACATCCAACATTTTTAAGAGGAAATATTAGGTTCAATAGAATACATGATTTGAAACAAATAGCGTTAAGAACACCCACTATTTCAAACCTTGGTTTATCTAGTGTTAGGATGTATCAGTGCTAGATAAAAGCCTTAATAATGGGGGCCTTTATCAGTATTTTTTTAGTACTAATAAATTGGGGTTTTTATCAGTGCTAAAAAATCTCATAATGGGGGCCCTTCATCAGTACTACGATAAAAGCACAAATAAAGGGGTATGTTTATTAGCACTACTAAAGAATTATGGATAAAGGGTCCCCTTTATTAGTGCTACTAATGAAGAACTAATGGGGGGGGGGGTTATGAGTTTTCTTTTACTAGAACGATTAAATTCCCCGTTTATCAGAACTTTTTTCTAGCACTGATAAAAGGTAAATTTCATAAAACAATTTTTTTCATTAATATATATATATATATATATATTAATATTTAAATAAATTTATATTATTATAAATATAATAAATATATTTTAAATATGTTACAAAAAATTCCAATACACGTTTACTATTAATATATATAATATTTAGTGAAAATAGAATATTAAATAATAAAAAATAGTAATTATTAATAATTTTATGATTATTATTGCATGGTAGTCATTTAATAACAATTATATGGCATAGAAATTAGATTAATTAATATTTTGTGGGGCTGAATTTATTCCGAGGAATTAAATTTATTGAGCTATTGTGGTTTTGAAAATTTATCATTTATCATATGGTAATTTTTTTATAATTAAATATATTCATATTTTATTATATTTAATTATAATGAATCAATTTTATAAATACATATTTATAGAGAAATGATTTTTAAATATATAGACCATATGGAAATAAATATTTATTATTCATTTCATTTAACATAAATAAATAACCATTTTATTTACATTATAAAATTTCATTTATATTTACATATGCCTATACTAATAATTTTTATAAATAAACATGTTTTTATTAATAATTAAATATACATTTTCTTGGATATTCTAATATATTTTAATAAATACATATATATGTAAACATTTTTGAGTATATTTGAGAACTATAAATGTGATCTTGTGTGTGTAGATGTGTATGATTGTGTGTCTATGTTGTGTGTATACATGATATATAAATGTATTTTTATATAAATATATCATTACCATTAAATATAGTAAATAAATGATTTTATAGTAAAACCATAGGAATATATACACACATACATACATATTTATTATATATATATATATATATATTTGTGTGTGTGTTGATAAATAGATATATATTTATACGTATATTTTAATATATGTAAACTTTTATTAATATATAATATATTTCTATAACATTATGTATATAAATATCATTGACACATGCACACTCACACAAACATATAATTTATAAATGTATTTAAATAAATAAATAAATATATATATATATATATATAAATTAATGATAATGTTGTATGTAAATATATGTAAATAAATAGAAATTATATCATAACACACAATAAAACATTTAAAGTAATTGATAAATAGGGTTCATTTTCAAATGGAGGTCATGAGATCAAATCCAGGTGGGCATGTGGGTGGGTGAGAAAGTACAACACTATGGTAGAGTGTCATGGTTTTTGAGGATGGGGGTGGGTGTGGGGAAGTTTTTTGAAGTGCCGAGAAAGGGGGTATCAATAATAGGCAATGGGTATAAAAATTAGTTTATTTCAATTATTATGAGAGCTAGAAAAAATCACCGATAAAAGGGTCCTTTATTAACACTATATAAAAGCACTGATAAAGGTGTCCTTTATAAGCACTATTGAAAAGTAATGATAAAGTATTCCTTTATCATTTAATTTTTCTAGCTCAGAAAATGGTCTTATTTTAACCTCTTTGTAGGAGTCTGTGCTTTTTAGGCACTGGTAAAGTCCCTTTTCTAGCACTATTAAAAAATTGTTTTTTGGTGGTGAACTAAATACTCTTATTGTGTTACCATTATAATATAGACATTAAATTGGTGTAAATAAATATTATTAACTATGTTATGAATTATAAATGGTCCTAATCATTAATAATATATTAATTAATGCTTAATAAATTAACAACTTTTTTTGTATGTTCATTTCATTATTCAAATGAATTTTCTTCTAGAATGATTCTTACTTATTTTGTTAGTGAAAATATAAATAATTTTTTGAAAATTTGGATTTTTTTAATAAAATATCATTTTACAAATCAACACATAAAAATTATCTTATAGTGTAATTTTATGATTTTCCAAGAAAAGTGTGATTTTTCATTGAATAGGGGAAAATACCAATTTTTAATGAAAATTTTATTTTCATTTGAAGTATATAAAAATAAAAATTATATTTTATATTAGATTAAATATCAAATTTATTTCTTTTTACTTAAAATATTCCAATTTTTGGTTTTCGATATAGATTTTATACAAGAATTTAATATAATTTTTTTAATGTTCATTTTTCAATTTTTTTCTTCTTCATTATGTTATTTAGATCTAATTTAAAATTAAATTCCTCAAATTCAGTTTTATAAATACTAAAATGGATTCTATATTTTTATTCAGGAGGTAACATATTATTAAATAGGTTAATTTTATTTTTGGACAACATAAATTAGAACCTTAGTAATTTTTGATAAAACGATACAAGGTAAATTATGCAATTAATGGTAAATATAAGATGATAAGTACTAGAAAATGACAATAACCTTTGATCAATTTTTTTTATGATTAAATTTCATCCATAATCATTAATTTTCTAGTTAAATGGATAATTATTGAATCACTGATTATATAACGACCTTTATAATATTTTATTTAAAGCAAACTCAAACGTGTCATACTCATGTTTTTAATAAGTTTAATATTTTTAATATGTTGTTATTGTAAAGATAAGTTTTACTCTAAATAGTATTTCAAAATATAATTTTTTTTCTTCAACATGGTATTTGTTTTATTTTTTAGGAAATAATAACTTAAATTTCCTCCAAAACATTGATGTTGTAATTATTTAATTAATGGGTAGACAAATAAATGATAATAAAAATATTTAAATAAATATAATATGAGTTCAATAATTTAACCCACATATTTTATAGATTAATTTGATTTGATAGGGATTTATTAAAATATTTTTTCTATGAGATACATTTTTTATTTATATTCTTAAAAGTCAAAGTACAAAATTGTGTCAAAATTAATAATAATGATATTTCACAATAAATAATATTTTATTAAATGATATAAAATTCAAAAAAAATATAAATTTCTTTGAATTATTAGGATAATTATTAAATTATCATCAATTATCCTACTGTGTTCTTTTTTATTAATTTATAATAACAATATTGTCCCTTAAAAAGTAAAATCAAGGATGTCATGGTATGTGTTATGGGGTTAAATAAACATTAAAACAAAATGCTATGGGTATGAATGTAATATAAAATTATCTAAAAATTGTTTTATTATATTATTTTGATTCATAATAATATTATATTATAAATTATTAAATTTTGAGCCATTTATAATTAAAAAGAAATTTATATTATTTTCATATTTTGATAAATTCCAAGAGTGACCCTCCCCTCTCCTATAAAAGGGAACCACTTAGTATCATTTATTCATAGTTCAAAACCCATTTTTTTCAACCATTATATACCAAAATACCTTAATAGAATCATAAAAATAAATATTTTTGAATTATTTTTGTATTAACAACATCATTTGTGGCCTTAAGGTCTTAATCAATTGAGGTTTTCCCTCGAAGAGTTATAGTTATTATCAGCAAGTTTTTGGTTTTATATATTCTTCCAACTCCTTGAAATATTTTTCAACCATTATTAAATAATAAAAATATTATATTAAATATAATTTTATTTTATTATGTTTATATAATAACCTATATCCATCTACACTTTTATCAAATGGGATATGAGTATGTTGTTCGTGTGCACAATAGACTACCGCCTCACCAACCGATGTGATTCATTTTCAATCTACATCTCTAAAAATTTGTTATAATATTGTATTGATTGTCTATATATGATATCCATAACATATGTATCAATATTAAATTATAATATATCATTTACCTATTTTACCATCATCTTAAATGAAAAATGATAAGGTTATTTGTTCGTACAAGTGAACTATCACCTCCATGAAGTGATGTGATTCATTTTTCAACACCACCTAAAAAAGAAAATATAAGTATATATAATTATTTAATATGAAATTTATGTTATTATGATAAATATATAAAGATAAAAATATACTTCCCTTCTTTCCATAATGATTGTTTATAAATAGAAACATTACTCATGTGCACGTACAACCTACAGTCTCCATGATTATAACATAGATCAGTTTTCATAACCATATATTATTGTTGGATTTAAAATTATAAATAGTTTATAAATGTGAATTTTTTTTCAGGAATATTAATATTTAAATTAATAATAAATGTAATCTTTGACCATTTTTTACTTAAGAAATTTTGGATTTTTTTACTAAATATCATCAAATCTTATGACATGAACATAAATAATTATATAATTGTATATAACAAGGAAATAGTAGATATAAATTGAATAATAAACTTGAATAAGGTTCTTAGGAATTTATATTATTAACATATATTTATTATTTAGTAATATCTAGAATGTAGGTGATGAGTCTGACACAAGTTAAGCGACTTCTTAACTAAAAAAAATTCATTTTTAATGTTTTAAAGTTTTATTATATAAATTGATCTTCTTAATGTCTATGTATTAAAATGTTTTTTATGAATTTATTTATATGAACATGAATTTTTTAAAACTATTATTTTCAAATATCTGTCATCATTTTTCCAAATGGAATCTTTTTATGGTTTTATGTAAGGGACTTTCTTTTAGAATTTTTTTTAAGGTTCCTTCAATATATTTTTACAAAACCCGAAAGAAATTTTTTGTTAAGTTCTTCATCATGAGAATATTTTCATATATTCATGAAATTTAATTATTTTATGATTCCTTTATTTTTTGTAGTTATTTTAAATGAATATAGATCCTTTTAGATGTACAAACTGTTTCAATTTTAAATTCATTTTTAAGGAAAAGGTAATTATCGTATCAAAAAGTGATTTTATGGAATTAAAATAATTTTAAAATGTTTTATGAAATTTTTTTATAGAATTAAATTTTGGTATTCATGATATGGTACTTTATCATTATACATGAGAAATGAGTGTGCATAGCTAGTTCTGGGTGACGCCGTTACAACTTATAGGATGGGTAGCCTAGATAATGCTAAGTGAGCCCGTTATAGATAATAGGATGGTTGAACCCTAATTTAAATTCATTTTATTATGTAATGTACATTTTATTTTGATGTTAGAAGAGGGTTAACCTTGTGGTTTAGCCTATGTATTTTATTGGGACCTCATTTTTTTGATATAATTTTAAAATGAGTTCCGAATGAGATGCTCTTTGTTTTCAAAAAGAGTTTTAACTTTTTTTGCTTTGTGTTTTAACGATTTTAGGTGAGATAAATGTTTGTGTGATTCCATGTTAAAATTTCCAATATAGATATCTCAAATATATTTTAGACAAAGGGAAATATGACATGAGTTTTCATATTTTTTGTAGCAATAACAGTTCTATTTTCTTATTCTCATTACTGAGCATTTTCTACTCATCCAATGTTCTGAATTTTTTTTTCCAGATTTTAAGGAAGGGTAGGGACAATGATGATTTCTAGATCATAATTTTGAATATAATTCAATGAAGATAGAACATTTTATATTTCAAAAATCATTGTTTTGTTGAAATAAGGATACTATGAAAATTTATTCAAATATAATGTATGGGTTTTTATATATTTGACTGATGTCATAATTCTCAAAAATGCAAAACCGAAAATATAATTTGGATAATAATGTGATTTTTTTATTTTAAAATAACAAGAATATGTATTCTTTAAATTCACATCCTTATAAATGTTATTATGCATAATTTTACATAACATTGGAGGTTATGATAATGTTAATATAATACTATTAAATTATTTTAGTTTATGAATAAGTTAA
Source organism: Viscum album (assembly GCA_963277665.1). Classification (NCBI taxonomy): domain Eukaryota; kingdom Viridiplantae; phylum Streptophyta; class Magnoliopsida; order Santalales; family Viscaceae; genus Viscum; species Viscum album. The sequence goes on from OY728156.1 coordinate 1,146,937,303, forward strand.
AATGATATAGCATTTGAATATTACCATATTGATTCATCTAAACTATATCTATTTGGAATGGTTTTTACGGAGGAAATAGTAAATCTGTGATGGAAGGAAATCATGGGGAAAATATCATTCCAAATTAGCATCCTGATATAGTTGGAATTACAATAGAATAGTTTGTTTCAATAATGTGTATGTGGACACAAGCAGTAAATTGTGGTGGAATCCATGCTAGTTAGATTCTATATCTACAACAATGGAATATGTCAATAGTAGATAATTTCATGAGAAAACACCCCCACTATTTAGTCGATCATATAACTTGGTGGTATCTAATGAGCATATTACTTCCTTGTAGAAGTTATTTTATGTCATGGGATATTTGAAATGTCAAAAGGTAACTATTTACATTTATCATTTTAAAGGTGAAGTTGATCGAAAGTTGTATTTAGGTAAGAATACCCTTGAAAAATATGATCTCGATGGAATGTAATTGTATACATTTAATAAGGTTTTTATTAAAAAAATACATTCCTAATGTTGTTAAACATACATTGGAGAAACATTTCATGGAATTAAATAAAAAATATAATGTTTTTATATCTACATATGATGAAAAATTCATAATATAAGGCAGGAATGTGCCATATTTTATTTAGAGCATAGAGTATAAGATTATTAGATTTCACTTTGGGTGGAAACCATGTTTACAAAGAGTTTTGGACATTTTAGGCTTTAAAGTTTATGAGAAAGTGGTTAGTTGTGTTGAGAATGTTGAGATCAATAGTTTTGAAACATAAATTCCTCAAGATGAAAAAATCATGAAAGGGTTAAGGTGGCCGGAAATGGAGAAGAAACCAATTAATAAGTTTATAGTTAAGCCCAAAATATATTATATGTGTGGTAAAACACATTCCGTGGAATGATTAATTTGAGATTGATAGTATTTTAAGTGTTTTTAGTTTTTCACAGTGCTTGTGGCTATAAATAAATGAATCTAGAACAAAAAATGAATGGGGTACCGACATCCATCCAAATGTGAGTTTTTTTAGATGCATTGATTAAGTAAATAAGGATAAATTGTTTCTATAGTTAGTTGATTAGGTTATAAGTCACCATGATAAGAAAAATAAAGTTATAAAAAAGTCATTTTATACATCTATAGTTGATGTTTGGACATTTGGAGATGTGATAACACCTCTAGGGTGCCCAATATTATTTTAAAGATGATCATATTTTCAAAGTCATATACCCCCATTTTTGATGATTTAAGTAGTGGATATGATTCGGGATACATTTATGATGTTTTTATATACATATGAGGTACATATAACACATATGTTTATGTTATGAATTTTTTTAGGGAATAATGAAATTATTCTTTTGAATATAATTTTAAATTCTATGGATATACTTTTTGGTTTGTATGATATTTAATTTTTAGGTAATTATTGGATGAAAAATTAAATGTATGATATATTATAGAGACCCAATTTTTTTCCTTCTAAGACATTAAATAATTCTATATATATTTCAAGAGACTGGCACTAAGATAGAGTGAAATTCCGATGTTTGGTGTGCCCATAAATTTTTTAACAAAAATATTAAGTATATTTTATTTTGTGGACATGAAGGAAATAAGATAATAATCAAACTATTGATCAGATTAAAATCTATGTCCACAATTGATTCTGGATCATTGAATTTACACTATGCATGACATAACTTTTGTCAGAATATGTTATCTGTAGAAAAATTTACCGAGGACATATCCATAAATAAAATAATTAAATAAAATTATTTTATCTTGCATGTAAATTAAAATAACATCTGAATGGGGACTCATATTGGAAATATGAGACCAACATTGAGTTAATAATGTAGTGTTTTCCCTATGAATGACATAATGTGAGAGGGCACAGGATGTTGATTACCTGTGACCATTGGTGGGAGACCCATTAAATTGTATAAATATGTCATTAAGAAAATGACCATGGTTTTGTATCATTCCTCCCATGGTCAGTGGAATCTCTCCTCCACTTATTCCATTGGAAAATCGAAGTTGGATCATCGATGAGTCACTATGGAACTACAAATCTGTGGAGATAAGAGTGTGGAAAATGCAATGATGGATACAAATCGATGATGGACTTTTCTTTCAGATTCTGCATCCCAAATTGAAAGTATTGTTTCATAATGTTTTATTTGTTGTCAATTTTGCTGCTTTGAGCATCAATGATGATGGACGAACTAACACTTCCATCAATCTATCTATTTTTGGAGCCCATAATTTTTTGTTCTTCATCCTTTCTTCTCCACTCTTAATCGTTAACATTTTACAACATCAAAATAATGGACAATCTTGGGGAGAATGATAGATCTATAGAGGTCATGATCCAAGGATTCCAGATCTTCATTCGTTTCATGTTTCGAGAACTAGAGGAGTCCTGGTGGTCTATAGAAGGGACCAAGTACATTTTTTATGATGAAATAGTGCATGATCTTTGAGAAAAACCAAGGTCTATCTAGATTGGGACATGAGGATTCTAGATCTGGTTTCATTTCACATTTTGGAGCATCAGAGGAAGCTCGGTGGTCTGCAAAATGTACCGTCGGCATGCGGGAGCCATGGGACGATGTCACAGATTGTGGGGCATGGTTGGGTGCGCAGTAGAGGGCCAGTGGCCCGGGTGGGTCTTCAAGATGTGGGTTCGAACCACCATACCACCTAAAAGAAGCATCCATCAGGCTTGTTGCAGCGAAACACAAATTTTTCCTCAGGTTTCCATTATGGATGAATGAATAGATGATCCCATGTTTTTTTCTGATAAGGATCACGATGGTTTGATCCATATATTTTATTTTTGGATCAAGGAACAAGCCCCATGAATCATCATTTGAGTACGATGTTGAGATATGTAGCTTCTTCATCGGGTGTCCGATTAGAGGGAATTAATATGTATGCTATGCTCCTTTCCTCAATGATCACAACCATGTGATCTGTTTGGTCATTTGTGGACATTTGTACAGGCCTTTCAGTGGAATTACATTTCCCCATTCGAGCCAACAATGAACATAGTGTGCTCATCAACCTTTTCACTGGATTTCCCAAGTACTCTTGGAGTACACTGGCACACCTAGGGGTACTTTTTCACAGTTTAGTACCCAAGTATGGATAGATACATATCCACGTGAAGAGGTGGGGTCACATGTCATGTGGGCTCCATACACACCCTGTAACACATATTTAACCTTCTATCTCTCGTAACTCTTTCGTTTATACTTGCATTTTTCCCGCGAGTAGACTATGTTTAGTTTTTTTGTATGGAACACGATGGTACCCTCTATAGTGCCTTTAGATATACGATGTGATGTTCCATGCGTGAAGCTCATCCAAGGTGACGTTCGATAACTGTAGTGATTATGAACTGGCATATCATATATTTCTATGCATACCCTCTCACTAGGTTGGTCAGAAGTGTTGCTTGATGATTTTTGAGATGTACCATCCAATAGGTATGACCAGTGTAGTTCCTCGATGATTTTCAAGTGGCACTCTCCATCCGAGATGGAAATGGATCTTCGATCACACTATTGGAAACCTCTATCCAGGCTCAGAATGGGACCTCAATGAGTTTAGGGTGGCACCCTCCAGGCGCATTGGGTATTGGTCCTCAACCTTTTCAGAGTGGCACTCTCCAGCCGGCCTAATGATGGAACTAGAGTAGAACACTCCAACTAGGGTGGGCCTAGGTCCTCGATGAAATTAGAGTGGCACCATCCTGTCTGGCTGGGTATGTATCCTCAATGATACTAGAGTGGCACCCTCCAGCCGAGCTAGGCATGGGTCTTTAACCTTGATACATGACTTCTCGACAATGTGGATCATTGAAAATACATGGTTTTACATACCATTGGATTCAAAAGTAAGAGGGGTGCATTCCCCATTGAGATGCATATTTGTGATGTAATCAACAACCATGCAGTCGAGAAAGAGCCTCCCAAATCAGATATTATCCTGATTTGGTGATTTATTCCCTTTTACTTGTGTGTTCTGGGCTAACGTGAGGGATGTTGGGCATCATTGGTCGTTACTTTTTGAACATTTAGCGACTCTTCTTCTTGGGATGAGTTGTGAGATGGAGATTCCCTTACTATGTTTTTTGGGTTTCTTTGATTGTTCACACACACACACACCCAGATATATATATATTTTTTCATTTCCCACTCATTTGGTTTCTGTTTCTCTCTTCCTGGGAGAGGCAATGACGCACTGGGTATGCCATGTGCTTTTCGTGGCTATCTTCTCTTGGTTGGATGAGTTTTCTCTCCTACTATAGATAGTGAAAACTTGATGATAAATTATTCCTCACACCATTTCTTGCTCCTTGTGTTTGGATGTGCTTATATTACTCTATTATTGGGTTGAGTTGTACTCTTTTACTATACATTATTCTAGCTACGGTTTTCCATTACAGTGTATCTCTTATAGCTCCTCAATCGCCTTTTTGGGGCATCCTACTATGTATTTTTATACTCACTCAGTCAAGAGATTTACTTGCACATGTCATACCTTCTATAGACGATTGACACGTTGATCATGAAGTCAGAGGATCTTAGGGATACAAGTGCTTTGACCATGTATAGTGGTCATATTTTGCGATCTAGGAGTGGGGTTTTCTCAGTTGTTCTTACCTTTTTTAGTTTCATCCATGTTGTATAACTTTTATGGTAGGGTGTTTACTTTTCCCATTTTTCTATTCAGTTTAAATTACAATACTTGTACTGTTTAGAGGTCCATGCATTTTTGGATTATTGATAAGAGTGTGGAATCTGTTACCTCTTTCCTTATGAACTTTTTCATTTACTTGGTTTTGTGCATGTGTACATTTACATAGGAAAAGGCCTCCTCATGTTTTTTGTGTCTTCGACGCTTTTCACCACCCCTGGCCTATGAAGGAAGGATTAGGGTAGTTTCGGATCAAGGCATGACATGGCTCGGGTTTTGAAAAATTGGTATCAGAGCAAGTTAATTCCTTGGGACGTTGTTTGAAAATTTCCCCTTAAGAGTATTGGTTGGGTATAGAGAAATAATATCAAAATTTCTCGAGTGAGGATCTCATGCTAGGGAGTCTAGTGATTGTGTGGCGGTTGATGTAGCCATTCACCAGGACCCTTATTACCCACTTTTCAACTCAGCATGATGATAAATTAGTTGCAGTGATCAATGTTATATGCATTATATAATATTGATTCCTTCACTATCCATTTTGAGTGAGATCCCCATTGTTGTTATTATATGTATATATATATATATATGATCAATTGACCGTGGTACTCCTTGATAACTTTCAACATGCCTCCACGATGATAGCCAACCAAGATACCATCTCCATTTCATAACGATGACCCTAGGAGGGATGAGGCCTCAGTTCGGGTTCCATCATGCAAACTCCGTCCTCTAGGTGGGAAGGTAGTATCACCTACACCTATTGAGAAAGATATAGTCCCATCATAGCATGCTGAGGTTGTAGACAATATGAGTGCACTATAAGAGTTACATCTTCAAAGACCACTAAGGTTCAGAGGTGAGCCATATCCACAGTGAACAGAGGATTGGCTAGAGTTTGTGGTGCTCCTCTTCAGGATTTTTCAGACACTGATAGATCAGATGGTGATTTTGGTAGCCAGTCTTTTCCAAGGAGCAGTTGTTCCTTGGTGGAGCCTGGTAAATCAAATGCATGATTATTCAAAACTCTGGTGGGATGAATTCTATAAGCTATTCCATGAAGAGTACTACCCCTACTTATTATGTTCCATTTGGATTCAAGATCTTTTAGAGATTTAGTAAGGAGGGATGCTGGTGGAAGAGTATACGAATAAGTTAACATACATGACTCAGTACTCCCTAGAAATTGTTAGTAAAGACTACTTTCAAGCATAGAAGTTTGATTGGGGACTCCGTAGAGAGATATATTCCAGCATAGCACCCTTGTGCATCCCCACCTATACCGAGGGTGCTGGAGTGGGCACTGGTGACAAAGATATTTCTATCAGATATATTCAAGTTTGATAGTTTTTGAAATGGGTGCAATAGAGCTAAGGTGTCTATGGTAGTTTGAAGAAGTATCTTGGAAAGGAATCGATGCAGGTTTCCTACCCATGATTAGACTCAATAACATGTCCAGGGACAACACATAGCATTGGGATATCCCAGGTATAGATGATGATAGTCTTGTGATGGGAGAGGTCACATGGCATGAGACTGCATGACCATATATATTGATCATCCCAGGATGGTAGTAGATATAATTCCATGATATAGACAGTTCCATGATCAGGGGTCCCTTAAGAGTGGAATGGGTGGTCCTAGAAGAGAATGTGTTGGCTGTGGAGTAGGAGGAGTTGTGGGTGGTGGATGATGTGGTAAGGTCCTTCCACCACTACCATTGGGCAACCCACGTCATGATTGGGTTGCTGGCAGCTAGGGCCATGGGAAGCTGCAAGATTTTGATGTCTACATACCTATATCACATGATATGATAAGAAGGATACACTATGTATTTTTTACTTTTTTCATTAGAACATTTAAAACACTATGTGAGGTTCTATTACTTCTCTACTTCTTGCTGGAGGTTTTACCTGGGTGACACTGGGCGACTGTTTAACCCTGTGTCAGTTTTATTTGATGTATCCTTGAATACATGAGGAAGAGGGGTCCATCCCCCACTGAGACATGTTTTTGTGTTGCGAGAAAATCCATGAGGTTGATTTAGTGCCACCCTAAGAAGAACGTATCATGGTGTGGTGGATGATTCTCTATGTCCTGTGTGTTTATAATGAGGGTGTGCAGTGGTGTGTGGGAGTAGGTCTTGGAATTTCCATTTGAGTTTTTCTACTTGACCTCCTTTTTCTTAGAATTCCACTAGTGGGTGAGTCAGAGTGTTTGATTTGGGTTTTCTCTTCTTACAAGAGAGGTAAATACATGTAGGTTTTTCCATGTGATTTCTGTGTCTAGCCTCTTGCAGTTCGATGAATTGACTTACCTACCTTGTTATGGGTATCATTGGGTGATCAAACTTTAAATATAGGTTGAGTTAATTTAGAACCCATGAAATGAATTACAAGAATCTAAAATTGGTTCAAGAAGTTGTAGTATTTTTTCTAAGGATGTGGATACACTACCCTTTGGGATAATTCTTTGATGTTTACATAGACTTCTAGGGATTCAGATATGCCTTCACTCCGGAGACCTGAACGTGAGACTATGGAACTAGATGGAATTCCTACAGGACTATAACTTCGAGTTAATTTATACTATAGTAAAGGGAAATGATGTAGTATATTCACTTAATATGAAGTCATATGATGACTTAGTGTGGGATGTTTCAATGTAGTTAGATTCCCTACAGTTCACACTGGTGGTGCATGAGGGTGAAATTAATATTTTATTTATGGCCTTGAATCATTCTCTTCTCGAGCATATGAGAGAGTACTAGTTGTGACACACCTACTATGAGATCTCTCATGATATTATATCCATATAAAACACACCAAATGGATATTATGTAATAGTGAATCACAAGATCATGTTCTAGGAACAAACAATGGTTTTAGTTGTGATACTGGAGGAGGTGATGCGATAGTTCCACACTCCTCCATTATACATACATTCTAGTGTGCAGAATATGTACAACGATCTTCAGTAATAGTTTTGGAGGTCTCACATTAAATAATGTATAGATGAGTTCATCTCATGGTGCCTCACTTTTCAGTAGGTGAAATTTGACTACCAGGTTTCAGTGGGTTTGTTATAGCCTCTTGAGATCCAAAGGAAGAAATGGGATGACATATCCAGGGACTTAGTTATAGGGCTTCTTAGCAATGTGATGGTCCATGAAACCATCTGAGTAATAGTATATGGGCTCATGATGTTAGAACACTTCGTTGAGATCAGGGAGTAGAGTTTGGTGGAATGGTTGGGGTATTTGAATGTACGGGAGATCGTCAAACTTCACGGGGTGCCCTTGAGGATTATCTTTGATCCTTATATGTCTTTTAAATTGTGATTGTGGATAGACCTGCATGAGGCATTCCTATACCAGCTACGAAAGACTACAACCTTTCACCCCAAGAACGATGGGAAACCGAGAGGACTATACAAGTGTTGGAGAATATGTTGATGGCATGCATGTTGGTTTTCAGTTGGGGGGGGGGGGTTTATATCTATGATGTTCGTCAGGCTGTTCAATATCATGCAGTGGGTTGCGAGGTTTCTAACCGCATTTCCCAAGACCTAGAGCTGGAGCGGGTGAATGATGATTTCCATGTTTCGTAGATGTGGTGATATGTGTTTGATCATATGAATTCCATTGATAAGAGAGAACTATACATTTAAAGACCATCCCTTTGGTTTGCGTACTATGGAAGCATGGAAACATGACAGAGCTTCCCTTAGAGTGAAAGAGCTTGGTGAGGGCCCAATATCCCATGTTGTTTCCCTAATTTTCTTTTTGGGGGTGAAAATGATGAATGAGGGACTAATGTAGAGACCCATTTGTTCCCTTTTAAGACTTTGAAATGTTTCTATATATATATTTCTAGAGTTATGTGCTGAGACGACATGAAATTCTGAGTCTTGGTGTGCCCATAATAAATTTTATAAAATTATTAAGTTTATTTTATGCTATGCACATTAATGAAATGAGATAACTCTCAAATGGATGATCGGATCAGAAATCTAAGGCTATAGTTGAGTCTGTAGTATGGCATTTACCCTTGGCGGGTTATAACTGTTGTCATCATAGGTCATATATAGAAAAATTTATCAAGGACATAACTATAAAAAAAAATTAAATAAAATTATTCTATATCAAAAATAAATTTTAATCACTTCTAAATCATCATTATAAGTATTTTAGTTGGGTAATAGATTCGTTTTCTCCTAGAATCTTCTCTTGAGTGATCTCCTCTCCATGCTAGGGTTTCATACCCTTGTGGAGGCGTGATACTCCTCTATCTTTTGTTGGTTATCTCTCTTGATTCCAGCACTATTGTCGTATATTGTTTTATCTACTTAAAAATCAGTTTTATTGGACTTCCCCCATTACCATGTTTGGTCATTCCTATTATTCTTCTGGCTCGGTATTGTGACTCATCCTTTTCTGCTCAATCGTGTCCAAAATTCCTATCTAGTTCTTATTCTGAAGTCATACTCTCAATGGCTGCCTCAGTGCTGGGTATTTTTAGGTGTTTCCTTGGTGATTCATTTAGAAATAGTGGCAGTATTTCCCGCCTATAGTGGTGCTAGACTATCCCCCTTGACCCAGAAGTAACTAGGTGCTACAATGAGCTAAGACATGATGATAGTAGAGCAGGGGTGCGATTTTACAGGTTTCGTTTGCTCCCATCTATTTGGTGTCCTATGGTTTGGGTTTCTCCTTCTGATCCGCTCTTCTTATTTGAAAATTTTGTGGTATTCCCCTCTAATGGCTTGTAATTTCATCCTATGGTTTGTCCCCTCTCCCCTCACTCCTCCGCTGCGATTGGTGTGTGATAGAAAAGTGTAAAACGATAGAGATGCCTATTTCATAGTTTGAGCATTATCGACGATGTGCGGGGTGTGATGGCTTTGTGAAGTCTTGATGAGATTGTATGGTGTTTTCTAGAGGTTGTGTTGGTGAAGGAAATTTTTGATGAAGATGTTCTAATGATGACAGGGAGCGGACGTAGCCATGTTCGTTGCATGGGTGATGGGATTGAGGCATTTCCTCTCATCCTCGAGTGCACCTCCGTGGTCCGGTTGTGCCAGCTGACCTCGACTGTTTTGAAATTTGAATTTTGAAGTCTCTCTTGTTTTAAGTCCGTATCAATTGAGGGTTTGAACCGGGTACCTTTTAGGGTTATCACTTGTCCCAGAAAAGTGGGTTTATTAAAAAAAATAAAAAAATGGATTTGCGGTAATAACATCTAAATGGAGATTTGGATTGGAAATATGATACCACCATTGAGTTCGTAATGCAGTGTATTACCTAAGCGTGATATAAAGTGAGAGGATGAGGGATGATCATATTCCACGAAAATTGCTGGTTGACATATTAAATTATATAAATAGGTCATTTGGGAAATGACATTGGGTTTGGATCATTCCTCCCATAGATGATAGAATATCTCTTGCTCTCCTTTGGAAAATTGATGTTGGATCTTCGACGGGTCACAATGGAATTGTAAATCCGAGGAGATTAGAGTATTGAAAATGAAATGATAGATAGAAATCAAAGTTGGAATTTTATTTTGGATTCCACATCCCCAATTAGAAATATCATTTCACAAATTTTCATTTTTTTCGATTTTGATGCTTTAAGCATCAATGATAGTTGCCGAACTGACATGACCATAGATTGATCTATCTTTGGAGCCCATAATTTCTTGTTATTCATACATTCTTCTCCATTCTTCATTGTTAAATTTTTCCTACATCAAAACAATGATGAATCATGGAGCGAAGAATAGATCTGTGTAGGTCATGATCCAAGGATTCCAGATTATTGACCGTTTCAAGTTTTAGGCACTAGAGGAGGCTCGATGGTCTGCGGAAGGGACCACCCACTTTTTGTAAAGAAAAAACTACAATGGATCTTGAAGTGAAGAAAAAGACTTTATAGATCGGGACTTGAGTATTCCATGTTTGGTTTTGTTTCACATTTTGGAGCACTGGAGGAAGCTCGATGGTCTATGAAAGGGACCACCATCATGCGCCGAAAGACTACGGGATGCGATGCAGTGGAGTTGGCCATGGGAGTTGCATGATTACATCTCAGAGTGCGGGGCATGGCTAGGTGCATGGTGGAGGGACAACGGGTTGGGAAGGTAGTCCCACCGAGTTAGGAGGTTGATAAGGAGTGGGCCTCCAGGAGTGAGGAGGGCTGTTCCGGGCGAAGCAGGCCAAGAGGGTATTCGGGCTGCACGTTCAGACCACTATATCTCTTAAATTGAGTCTCTATTTTGTGGTTCATCTATTGCGATGTGATATTAGTATCGAGATGGAACTTTTGATCCAAGTTTGGAAATTTAAAGATTTTGGATCGTGGGTCGGTTTCATGAAACTACAATGTATAATAATAATAATAAAATTATTATTATTAAGTAATTTTTATATCAGACATAACTCATGCTTACGATGTCCAATTGATGTGCTGTCAGCAATGTATTGGACTTGGTTTTTTGGCGGGAAGTTTAGGATCAAATTTTCGGTTATAAATTGAAATTGAAGTGTGGGCCCCAAGAAGCCTGGTTCAGGCCTGTTGTGGTGAAACGAAGATTTTTCACATGGTATCCATTTCAGATAATAGAATAGTTTATCCCATGTTCTTTTACATGAGTAAAGGAATGGTGTATTCCATATTATTAATTTTGGGATTAAGGCATGATCCCCACAAATCATCATTCGAGTATGATGTTGAGAGATACAGCTTCTTCCTCTGGTGTCCAATTAGGGAAGATGAATAGTCAATCATGTTCACTTTTCTACGAGAATGGTAGTGGAATGATCCATTTGGTTATCCAAATCCATTAGAAGTGGCATGTTGGTAGAAATACGTTTTTCCTCTTTGGACTAATGAAGATAATCGTGCATTCATCAACATTTTTTCAAGAGTTTCCATGTACACTGGGAGTACATTGGAAAGCCTAGGGGTAAATGTTAACAATTTAATACCCAAGTATGGCTACGTAAATGGATAAATGAGCAGGTGGGGTCACACATCATGTAGCCCCTATACGCAACATGTACCACTTAATGAAACTTCTATCTCTCATATCTATTTTTTTGGACTTGGATTTTCTCCCACGAGTACCTTATACTGAGTGGAACATGATGGTTCCCTCCATAGTGGATTTTGAGATACAGTTGAGGTTATTGAATTTATGCATATATGATGGGACATCCGACGATGGTAGTGATCATGCACCAGCATATCAGAGATTACTCGGATCACCCTCCACCTGGGAAGGGAAGTGAAATTCTTCAATGATTTTCATGAAATTACATCCAACAGGGATGGAAAATTTACTTCATTGATGATTTCTGAGTGGTACCCCCTAGTCGGGCTTTCATGGGTCACTTAGGACACTAGTGGCACAATCCAACTTGGCTAGTCATGGTTCCTTGATAACTTTAGAGAGGCACCCTCCAATCGGGCTTGTCATGGGTACTAAACCTATTCCAAGTGGCACCCTCCAGTAGGGCCAAGCATGTGTCCTAAAAAAAATTAGGGTGGAACCCTAAAACATTTTTGGATGTCTTTCCTTGATGAAAATAGAGTGGCACCCTCTAGCTGGGATATGCATGGGTCCTCAACAACACAAGAGTGGAACCGTGCAGCCGGGCCAGTCATGGTTCCTCAACCTTGAGACATGACTTCTAAACTATGATGATCAATGACAAGACATGGTTTAAAGTACCTTTGGACTCAAAAGTAAGAGGGGTGATTTCCCCACTGAGACATGTTCTTATGGCATGACCTACAACTATGCAGGTGAGATAGATCCACCCAAAGAGGATAATATTAAGGTTTGGTGATTGAGTTCCTTTGAATTGCATGTTTAGGGAAAACGTGAGGGATGCTGGGCAACATTGGTGGTTACTTATGAAACTATTGGTGACTATTCTTATTGGAATGAGCTGTGAGATGGATATCCCCTTACTCTCTCATTTTAATTTATTTTACTGTATACATACATAAATACATACATACATATATATATATATATCTATATATCTTATCTCAATACCAACTCCTTGGGTTTTGGTTATTCTCATTCTAGGAGGGGAAAAGACATGTGGGGTATGCCGCATGCCTTCCATGTCAAGATTCTCATGGTTGGTTGATCCTAATCTCCAACTATAGGCAGTGAAGACTTGATGAGAAGTTCATATTCTCACCTTTTTGAGCTCCTTGATTTCAGATTGTCTTAATTTCATTATCTTTTTGGGTTAAGTTATACTCTATTACCATACCATGTTCTATCAAATATTTTCCTTTCCAATGTAACTCATACTTCTCCCCTATTTCCTTTTTGGGGTGTCCTATTGAGAATTTTTATAATCAACCCTACATTGGATTTTTTTTCACATGTCCTTCCTTATAAAGATGATAGATAGGTTGATCTTGACTTAAGAGAATCTTAGGGATACAGATACTTGGACCCCATACGATAGTCATAACTTGGTATCTAGGAGTGGGCCTCTCTCATCTATTTTTTCTTTTTATGTTATTTTCAGGTTGTGGCACTTTTCTGGTTGGGTGTGTATTTTTCCCTTTTCCTTTCAATTTACATTACTGTATATGTACTATTTAGAGGTCTATGCATGTTTTTTGTAATAGTGTGGAAGTTTTTACTTCTTTTGTGATTGAAAATTTTCATTAAGTTGGTTGTATGCATGTGAAAAGGTTATTAGGTAAAGGAAACACCATGTTTTTTATGCCTCTGGCACATATATCCATCTACTAGCCTATGTATGCGGTGTTGGGGTCATTGTGACTCAAGGCCCGACATGGGTCGGGTCATGACAATAATATTCGAGGTTAAAAAATTTCATTCATGTTGAGTATGTTATGGATATTTTTTATGATGTTTATCACATTTCTATGAATGTTATAAAACATATTTTAATATAGAAAATGGGAAAAATGTAGTCCATGTGATAGCCTATCACATCCAGCGAGGCTGTGATTTTTGAACCCATGACTAAAGGGTGATAGGGGTGCGTTACTTAATACTGGCCTACATGAGGATCTGGTTAGTATGAAATATTTTTTAAAGTTTTTATAGATGAAGAATAATTTTATTTTTAGAAAGTTTGTTTTATCATATATATTACCATGTGATTTTAAAATTATTTCGTTATTAAGTGATTAATGTAATATTGGAAGTCATTGACTATTTTGATAACTCTATATGACTTTGGTAAACATAATACTATGGGATTTTATTTGAGGCATAAAATATGAATTACATTTTGGAATCATATATAATTTTATTGTTGATTTATGAGGATTTGGGTTATTTATTGGAATTATTTGTATACATAGGGATTATATGATTTAGGAAATTAAATTTTTCCCATGATTCATTAACAATGATTGAGGTTATTTTGGAAAAAAAATGTTATATTTATTAAGGATGATTATGAGATCAAATACTTCTAAATTTTTGGTTTCAATCAATTTTGGTACTATTTTAAGGACCATTATGGAATTTTATTTTCAGTAAGTGATACAAAAAGAATTAAATCTTTTAATCTTGGAAAAATAAGAAAAACCGGAATACATTATCATAAAGTAATGTTGTTCTTCTTTAATATGTAGTAAATATACTATACTGAATATAATATAATTTTATACCCTTTTTGTAACCATATGATTACCATAAACCCATATAAAGTGACATATGACATGAAAAGGTAACTTGGGACATAAACATACATAAATGGAATAACCATATGACTGACTTCGACACATATCACTAATTCGAATAGCCATATGGCCGATTTTCATATCCAATGGATTGGAGGTTATAACGTACCTACCACCCTTGTTTTATCATGGAACCACACATATTTCATTGATAAAACGACCACTCATCCTTGGTTTATCACGTAACCAACTGTGAAATTTCCAAGTGCCATTATATAATAATAACATGTAAAATATTTCAATTATCATCATTTCAATCATAAAATTTCATTTTCAATCAAAAGAAATAATTTCAAGATATTGAAATAGTAAATCCACTTTAAAAGTCTTTTTCAACACCAAAGCACCCAAAAAGTTAATATGAGATTTCTTTTCCTTTTTGAAAACATGAAGGCTTAAAGAATAATCCAAATATCAAATAACAGTTATGGTGGTGGAGAAGTCATTGTTACGAGAAGAATTAAAAACATTCATTTTTGCTGTTTAGTAAAAAACATCATAGAAAAAAGATTCTGTTTGAATGAAATTAAATGTCATAGGGGTTTTATTATACACCATATAAAATAAGTTGGTTTATAATATCATAATATTCCTCAATGAATGGATATTGAGATGAAGTCCCTTACAATGATGATATCATTAGATTCAGGTTAAATTAATGAAATTATTATGTGTGAAAATAAAAATACAACCAATATATGTGGATATAAAGTTTAAAATAATCTGAGGTAATTCACACATATTCTTTGAATTTTTTTTGATATGGATATGTAACTCAATGAATAGAGATTGAGCTTAGAATTTTCCTTACCACTTGTAATCGGTCGAATCTTATAAACCATAAAAGTAATAATCATAGAATAAAACATTTAATACCATGAAGATAAAGTGGTTCATGATATGTCAAATAAAATTTCATTATATATACACCACACAAAAGAAATTAGTGTTGAATAATGCATATATCTCACAGAGGTAAAAAAATGAGACAAGTAAATCCTTACAATGTTCGTATCAATGACGTAAGAATTTATCAAGGGGGTGATTATATGTTAAAAAAGTAAATCCACACAAAGTGAAGTTAAAATTACAACGTAAATAAATAAAAAGATATTTCACACGTAATCTTATAATAATATAATCAACAATGTATGCGTAAAACCCAAGGAGTGGAAATTGAGTTATGAAATTACCTTACCTTGAGTCTGACTCGTCAAGTACACATGTTATGTCTCAGAATAATAAACTTAGGTTAATTTGTATTTTCATGAGAAATTTTTTCAATTTTATTATTCCTTTTATGCGACGTATTACCATGTTATAAAAATTACATAATTATTTAAGTTCATATCAGAGGTTTTGTCGATATTTGATACTTGAGTAAAAATGAACTTGTTTTGATGTAAATTGTCCTTGTGGTAGAAATTACATCATCTGTAGAATATTATTCAGGATTTAATAATCATATATATCTAGTATAAAGGTATTTATAATAATCCATAATATTATTCAATAAGAAATGGAATGTACCATTCATGGAGACGGTAGGCCGTATGTATGCATGAAAGATACTTTTATTTCATTGTCATATTAACGGTATTAAAACTAAATTATACATATGTATATTATAATTCCAATATAATATATATGTTATATAGGTTACATAAGTTCACTAACTCCATCATTTATATGTTACATGTATGTAATGAATGAGTCATATCACTTTGATGGGGCGGTAGTCGACACTTCATCAAATGAAATTATCATATTTACACATTATGGAAAGCATGAAAGTATGATAATAATAAAAATTATCAATGAATAGTGAAAATATAAATATTATATATATTATATATAAATATAGTTCCTTCATAATTTCCACCATGAGAGGTGGTAGGATAAAATTGAATAATCATCTTTTCGTGAGGCAGTAGTTCCCCTCACACAAAAAGAGTAATATATATATATATATATCTATTAGATCAAGGTGTGTGTAAGTGTAGGTCGAAACCTTAAAATAAAATATACTAGTATATTTATTATACCTGTGTGGTTATAAAATAATGGAATAAGAATAGGTTAGGGGTTGGAGAAGGAAAATAAATGAAAGGAGTTTGAGAGAAGTGGTTACCTCTAAATCGGATAACTCATTTTTATTGGATCCAAAATACTTGACTTACCTTCCTCTCAAGGTAATGATTATATTAATAATATATGGATGTTGGAAGATTATCTAAGAAGATGTTGGGCCATCCAAGGGGCTTGAGAGGTGCAAGTAAGTGGGTAGAGGTGGTGACCTTTTATAAGAGGGAGGAAGGGAACTTTTGGAAAGTCTTGAGATATTATTTATTATAAATTTATTTTCCAATTCTAATAGTTCCAAAGTGATATATTTCGAGGATAAGATGAGTATGGGTCAAAATACCATCATACAATAGGTTTTATAATAGTTTATGTCACAAATTTGACCATATCTTTTGGCATTAACCCTAAGTTAAAAAAATTAACTCTTACCATGTCAAATACTGTTTTTAGAATATATGGTTATAATATAGTTACTATAAAATTCCAAGAGAACCTCAAGTGGATCATTATTGAAAATTTTAACATTATCTATGTCATTTGGACAAATATCATATTTTTAACTCAAATATAACATGTCATAATAATCCATAAAATTCTTGTAAGGGATAAAAATATTCAAATTACATTTATTTTAGTATTGATAATATCATTTATTTGAATATCTCATTAATACGGTAATCACTGCAAAATCATTGTTTCATAAATAAATTTATTTATGTAATGTATAAAAATTATAAATAAAATACCATGATTTAAGAAATATTTTTATCTTTCTAATGACTATTTATAGTCAAAGATATCCGTTATATAATACTATATTAATTTTTCTAGTTAAAATATACATGTTCTTGTTATATTTATCTTTACTTTAAATAAATTTTTATAAAATGTCATTGTCACACCGAAGTGGCTCACACCCAAGTGGCTCCATGGGGTCCTAAAATCGACCCAAGAATTCTTATGGTCGGAAATATCTCCCAAAATAGGATTAGAACACATGTTAGGGTAGTTTTATATTACTATAATATTACTTCTTATCCTTATTTACCTGATTTACCCTTTAACCATTGTATATATAAATAATTACTGAAGTTACTATTCATAATGTCCAAAAATAAAAGGCACATATTTAGAAAATTTGGACCTTCTGATTCAAAATATGGAATCCATTTTTCCTAATTCAAAACACATAATTTTCAGAAATTAATTTAAAATTAATTCACGTTGTCAAAACGAGAAAACGAGTTTATTAGAAGTGAAAACCATCTTAATATTGACATGTGTTTATATCAAATTTCAATGTGAAATCACATCCAAGGAAAAAATGGGTTAAA
Organism: Viscum album; assembly: GCA_963277665.1. NCBI lineage: Eukaryota > Viridiplantae > Streptophyta > Magnoliopsida > Santalales > Viscaceae > Viscum > Viscum album. The sequence continues at coordinate 1,146,955,184 of OY728156.1, forward strand.
TGACAAAAAAAAATTAATTCAGTTACACTTTAAAACTAATTAAAAGGAAAATCTAACTATATAAATGAATTAGATGAAAAGACATTTTTGAATGAAAATGTAGTATTTTTTACTATTTATTAAAATAAGGATATTATTAAAAAACCAATATTCCATACAATGTAAATTTTGACGTGACATTTATAAAGAATAAGTTTATTTTGTCAAATAGGACATATAAAAGTGAAAATAACTAAATATAAATTGGGTTCCCCATCAAAAGGAGATAAAACTACATTTGTAAACAAATACTCATTTTATACATAAAATTGAATTTGTTGTTATACGATGTATTGAAAACAAATAAGATGAATTTTAATCATTATATTGTATTAGTATTTTATTAATATAATCCAACAAAGTGTTATTGAATTATTTTATAATTATAATTATTCTCATTTAATTTTTTTTCAATAAAAAATACCTCCTTTATATTCAATTGGTTTTTAGTTTAATTTCAAGTTAATTTTATAACCAAATAAATCATTTTAAAAATATTTGTAAACTATATTTTCATAATTATGTTAAAAATGTTCATTCCACCCATTCTAATGGATAGGTAATAACTAAAATATGAAATAATAATATTTAGTTGTATATTTACAATCGATGTGGTGTATAATGTATGCTGTTGAACATAATGTTTCTTTCTGAAAACTTGGGACGTCACATACTCCCACATTAATAAATTTCTTCCTTACAATTTTAATGTTGGTTTGATAACTTAGGTATGAATTTTCAAAATACCTTTATTGAAAACCCACATCGGAAAAAGGGTTAATAAAACTTCAACTTTAAAATATTTAAAGTGAAGTAAAAAGGTCACACGAGATAACACATAATAGAGTTCCATGTAGGAAAATGTGGATATGAAAGAAAAACAAAGTGACATATTTGATGGAGTGTAATAGAAAACATAATCAAGAGAAAGTTAACAACCAGATAATCAAAAATTTGTGATGGGTTAAATGGTCTTTTATTTCTTAGTAAAAAAAGTAAAAAAAAATATTTTTATATTTAGGATCCACATTATAAATTTGACGAATTATTTTACTACATAGAATATTATCATAAGGGAATATACGGACTTGACATGTAGAGTTTCAAACCTTAATCTATTTTCACCACAATCTCATATCTTTCTCCAAACGATGATTATTTAAGATAAATTTTTCATGACTGAAGAACTTTAATCAACTTATAAAAACTCATATCATCCACAAAATTCTAACTATATATTTCTACTACCTTTAAACATTAACCTATAACAAAATGGTTAGTAAAAGATCAGATAATCTCCCATAAAGAATAATCCTTTATAAGGAGAATGACTAATTTCAATCTCCAAATTTCAATAGTAATACGCATGTTCCATGTTTTCCATTCAACAAACAAATGTCCTTAAAATTACACAAAATAATTCAAACTACAATTGAAACACAAAATTCAAAAGGATTTGATCACATAGTCTTCCATGATAAATCTTAACATTTATCTCCAATTGACATCGACTACTCTAAAATTCTTATTGTAAAAAGTAATTAACCAAATAACATATTCTCCCTGATAGGTTAATCATTTCCATAAATACCCCAAATCACCGTATGTCCACAATAAAACCTTGATTATTACAAAATAAAATTTCAACCATTACTCTTCAAATGAAATATCCTAGTATTTTATTCTCCTTAGGCATATAATGTTCCAAAAATAGTGAATGTCTTCAAAATAACATTTATCACTGAATTAAAAAATTAGTTTCCTATAGTAAGGACATACGTTTCATAAAACACATGTTCCCAAACAAAACTTTTTCTTAATAAAAAAGATAATTTAACTAAAAATAATAAGACCTACTACTAGTTACTTTAAGTAGGCCAGTGGTAGGTGATAAATCTCAATTGCACTTCAATTTTCAGTTTGATTCCCACAAATTGTTCTGACGCGATGGGTTGTCACATGGTTTGCTAGTTATCCTTTTTCTAAAACTATATAATTTTAAATTTTAAAAAATGAGACAAAATTATCAAAACTAACCATATCATATTTTAACCTCAAATGTTATTTCATACCTCACATTTTTCATCCCAATATCTAATAACCAATAATTTTCTAAAAAGTGATTGTCTCAAAAAATATCAATTGTCAACTTAATATTTTAGAACATAAACCCTCAAAAAGGTTTTCTAAGACATTGAACATAGGATCAACCATAATTATATAAACCCATTATGATATCCTTGACTCTTAGGAAAACATCATAATCTCTAAATTTATCTAAACAGACCTTTGATACCAACTATAAGGCCCCACCCTTAAGAATTACTTAATCTTGAGTTATGTTAACAATTTGAATTTATTTCACATTGAGGATATTTTAGGTTTACAGAAGTAGATAATTAGGTCAAAACACATACATAACAACTTAGATATTACTATTAGACAATTTTACTCTGTATCAAATTTATTCATAAAACTAAATAATTTTAAAAGGAAACATGGTTCATTTCATGTTTAAACGACATGAATTTTTATTTATCCCGTCCATGATTATATTCCTCTTTAAGTTATATGAAAAACATTTCAAAACTTGGGATGAGAATAAAAATCTCACTAAGGGATACACAAAGAAAGAAAACTGTTAGTCTTGTGAAAACATGAAAACCATGAATAGTTTATCATAAAGTAATACTTTATAACTTTAAGAAGTAGTAAATGTACTTTACTGAATATAAGCTCATTTATTACCCTTTTGTTTACCAAAATATTACCATAAAACCATATAAATCAACATATAACATATTAAGGTATATTGGGACATAAACATACTTAATTAGAATAACCATACGGTCGACTACCATACATATCACTAAATGGAATAGCCATACAACCGATTTCCATACCCATTGAATTAGAGGTTATAACATAACCACTCATCCTTGGTTTATCACAGAACCACCCATCATTGGTTTATCATGTAACCACCCGACTTTAGTTTATCACGTAACCACCCATAAAATGTCCAAGTACCATTATATAATCTTAAAATATAAAAGATTGAAATTTTCAACATTTCACTCATAAAATATCATTTGAAATCGTAAAAAATTATGTCAAGATATTTAAATAGTAAATACACTTTTAAAATCATTTTCAATACCAAAACACCAAAAAATATAACATGGGATTTCTTTTCCTTTTTAAAAATATTATGACTTATAGAGGAAGAAAAATATCAAATAATGGTTACGTTGGTGGAGGAGTCATTATCATCACTTATGTTAAAAAATTACTTTTTTTTGTTTAGTAAAATGATTAATATAAAAAATATTCCCTTTGAATTAAATTAAATGTAAAAGGGTTTATGATACACTATAAAAGAATGTGGTGTTTAACATCATAATATGCCTCAATAAAAGGAGATTGAGATGATGCCCCATACAAATATCGTATCATTAGTTTAAGTAAAAATATACAAAATTATTAAGTATGAAAATAAAAATACACCCAATATAAATGGATATTTAGTGTAAAACCATCAGAGTTAATTCACACATATTCATTCAAAAAAACAATTACATGGATATTTAACTCAATTAATGGAGATTGAGTTAATATTTTCCTTACCACTTGTAATCGGTCGAATCGTATGACCCATAAAAGTAATAATCATACAATGAAACATCTAATACCATGAATATGAAGACATTAATGAAATGTCATATCAAATGTCATTATATTTACATGACACAAAAGAAATTAGTGGTTAATAATGCATATATCTCACAGAGGAAAAAAGTGGGATAAGTAAATCCTCACAAAGTTACTATCAATGAAATAAGAATTTATCAATTGGGTGAAAATGTGTTGAAAATGTGTATATAGAAAATTTGAAGTGTAAATTACAACATAAATAAATAAATAGATATTCAACAATATTATTGGAATAATATAATCAACTAAGTATGCATTAAACCCAATGAGTGGAAATTGAGTTAATAAATTCCATTACCTTGAGTCCAACTGATCACGTACAGATGCTGTGTTCTTGAATAATAATATGAGGTTAATTTTTACTTAATTTAGAACCATTTTAAATTTTATTATTCATTTTATATCACTTATTACAATGTTATAAAAATTACATCATTATTTTGGTTCATATCAGACGTTTTCTTGATATTCTGTACTTGAGTCGAAAATAAACTTGTTTTGATGTAAATTTTCCATGTGATCAAATGTACATCATCTCTAGAATATTATTCTTGATTTAAATATCATAAATATTTTTTATATATATGTATTTATAATAATCCATAATATTTGTAGATAAGAATTGAAATGTACCGTTCATAGAGTAGGTAGGTCGTATGTACACATGAATGCTACTTTTATTTCATTGTCATATTAAAGGAATTGAAACTAAATGATTCACATGTACAATATAATTCAAATATAATATCTATTTTATATATGTTACATAATTTCACTAATTCAAACCCTTATATGTTCCACGTATAGCGGTAATGAGTCATATCACATTGAGGGGGTGGTAGTCCACGCTTCCTCAAATGAAATTATCGTATTTACACATTATGGAAAACATAAAGTTTTTATAATAAGAAAAATTAAATAGGTATAGAGAAAATAAAATAAAATATATATCATATATAAATATATTTACATAATAATGGACACCATGATAGGTGGGAGAAGAAAATTGAACAATCATCGTTTCATGAGGTAGTAGATCGTCGTACACAGAAACATTATTTCTATATCCATTAGATGGAGGTGTGTGTAAGTGTATATTGAACCCTTAGCATAAAAACATCCTAGTATATTGAGTATAATATTTATGTTTTAATATAATGGAATAAATATAGGTTAGGGTTTTGATAAGGAAAATAAATGAAAGGATCTCTAGAGAAGACGTTTTCTATAAATCGGGTAACTTCATTGGATTTGATCCAAAAGGCTTCCTTGAGTTGTCTTCTGCCTAATGTAATGATTATATGAGGAAGGGAGGGATGTTTGGAGATTATATGAGCAGAATTTGGGTGATAAAAGGGTCTTGAGAGGTGTGAGTAAGTAGGTAGATGTGGTGGCCTTTTATAGGAGGGAGGAGGGGCACTTTAGGAACGTCCTGAAATATTATTTTATTATAAATTTATTTTCTAATTATAATAGTTATAAAGTAATATAATACTTATAAAAGATGAGGATGGGTCTAAATCCTCTAAAAAATAGGTTTTAAACATATTTAGGTCCCAAATATAACATTATCTTTTGGCTTTAACCCTAAGTTTATTAAATTAACTCTCACCATGTCTTGTTGTATTTTTACACTATATGGTTTATATGTTAACTATAAAATGCCAAGATAACCCCAAGTAGATCACTAATTCCATTTTTACATTATATATGTCATTTGGACTAATATCAGTTTTTATGACTGTTATATCATTTAAAAAAAATTGTATTTTAAAAAAAATTAATTTATGTCAATTTTGACACTATTTAGTAACTGATTTTTTTTAAAATCATAAAAACAGATATATTCTAATAAACTATATTAACTGAAAGATAAAATATAATATTCTTACATAAAATTCTTTTATGGAATCAATATTTAAAAATTACATTTATTTTAATATTTATAATATCATTTATTTGAATCTTTCATTAATAAGGTAATCACTATATTATCATTGTTTCATAAATTAATAAATTTATTTAATATATAAAAATTGTAAATAAGGTACCAAGATTTATAAATTTGTTTTATTTTTATAATTAATATTTATAGTCAAATATATCAGTTATATAACCCTATATTAAAATTATTTTAGTACAAAGATACATGTTTAAGTTATGTTTCTATTTACTTTAAATTAATTATTATAACACGTAATTATCACACCCATGTGGATCTATGGGGTCCTAAAATAGACCCAAGAATGATTAAGGTCGTAAATATATCATACAATAGGATTAGGACACATGTTAGAGTAGTTTTATATTGTTATAATATTATTATTTACCCTTATTTACTTGATTTACCCTTTAACCATGGTAAATTAAAATAATTACTAAAGTTAGTATTCTTTATATCCAAAAATAATAGATAACTAGTTAAAAAATTTGGATCTTCTAATTCAAAATATGGAATCCATTTTTCCTAATTAAAAACACATAATTGATAGAAATTAATTTAAAATTATTTACCGCTGTCAAAATAATAAAACCGATTTTATAAAAGTAAAAACCATCAAATTATTGAGATTTGTTTATATCAAAATTTAGTGTGAAGTTACTTACATTGACTAAAATTAGATTAAAGTATAAAAAATTAATCAAATTATACATTAAATATTTTAAAATTATAATCTAACTATGTAAATAAATTAGATGAAAAGGCCGTTTTGAATCAAAATGCAGTAATTTTCTCAATTCATTATAATATGGATGTTATCATAAAAATACCAAAATTATATCCAAAGTAAAATTTTATGTCCCACTCATAATTAAGAAGTTAATTTTTTCAAATATAACATATAAATGTGACCAAAACTAAATTTAAAAAGGTTTCTCTGTCAAAAGGATTTAAAAATTCATTTTTAGAAAAATACTATTTTTATCCTTAAAATTGAATTTATTCTTTATATGATATCTCAAAAAAACATAATATGAATTTGAAACATTATATAAAATTAATATTTCGTTAATATAATCTAATAAAGAGTTATTAGATTAATTTATATACACAATTATTCTCATTTAAAAAATTTCTCATAAAAAATACATCTTTTATATTCAATTGGTTTTTAGTTTCATTTAATGTTTATTTGGTAAGCAATGAATCATTATATTAACATGTTCGAAACATATTTTCAAAAATTAGTTAACACTATTCATTCCATCCATTCTAATGGCTAGGTGATAGCTATCATATTAAATAACAATATTTAGTTGTACAGTTACACTCAATGTGGTGTATCATGTATGCTATTGGACATAGTGCTTGCTTTGAAAAATTTGGGATGTTAAAGATCTAAGTTAAAATTTCGGTTTTACAGTTGTATTTTGAATATTAATAAAATTATTTCTTCATTTTATGTTTGAATATTTTCAGGGAATTATCTTTTCATATCATAACCATTTAGGTTATGAAAAATTCATAAATATTTGAGGAATAAGTAGTTATTATTTTTTTGGATTTTTGATCCATAGAATATGAATTTAATGCATTAGTCATGAAAATTTCATCATAAATACTCATCTTTTGGGAAAGAAGATGAGATTGGGGGGAAATCGATTGAATGGAGAAAGAAAACTTGTCAAGTAAGTATGTTTACCCATTTTTTTGGAAAGGGAAATAAAGTAATTACTCAAATATATGCAATGGAAATTGAAATAAAAAAGTTATATATTTACATTTTTATGAGGAAATAAATTCAAATTTAACCCATCATAGATTTGTGGTTTGTTATTTTCCACATGATCATGATAATTCTCTCTATCACTCTCTATTAGTACTTGGGTGTCTTATTTTCTCTTCAGTTTCCTTATTTTTCTACTTGGATACCAAGTTATGTGTGATTCTATATGAACTTTATACTTCCCTTATTTTATTTTTATGTTGATGTTTTGTTAATCTTTTTTACGATATCGGATTTCAAGAATGGTGTTGTGAAAATTACAACCATATTTAATTAAATAAATTCAAAATTAAGAGGATTCAATTTCAAAATGGGGGGATAATGTCACATCTAGAGTTATTATATGGAAGGACTACGTTCAATAGCATAGAAGATACCCCTCACTGAGTTTAAACGAACAACTAAATATAGTTATTATGAGACTGTTATAAACTAAAAGTTAAATTTATGAGAGTGAATAATATAAACTAAATGATAAAATATAAAATTTTCATAGCCATTAATAATTTATCAATTGATTCCTATAACACTAGGAACCAAATTTTAGTAAAGTCATTTAACTATTCAGATTAATCTTTTTTCATGAATGATTTTCATTAGCTTTGTCAGCGAAAAATATAATTAATTTCTAAAACCCTTAAAATTTTTATTTAAGAAATAAATACATTTATTAAAAATAAAAAATAAAAAATAATCTTATTATTAATTTTTTATAATTTTATAAATCGTTTTATTTTTCTACGAATAAAGAAAATTATCAATTTTTCCTGAAAATTATATTTTATTTTCAAGTATTTAAATGATAAAATTATATATCAGAAATTTTTTAAAATTTAATTTTTTCATTTTGTTTTAAAATAATCCAATTATGGTTATTTAAATGTATTATAAATATAAATTTAATATAACATCAATTTTTTAAAAAAATTACTTTTCTTGAAAACCATTTTTTATTTAATTTTCCAATATAATTTTAAATTAATTTATGAAATTTTTGTGTTCAGAATCGTGGATAATTTGTTTCATATTTTTCAAAAATAGCCAACATTTTATTAAATATTTCCCTTGTTTTTTTGGACAATTTGATTAGTAAACTTAGTGATGTTTGATATCATGGTATATGTAAAATCATGTAATTATGGGTGAAAATGAAATGAGAATGAATCGAAAATGAGTTGAACGTTTTCCACAATTTTATTTTCTGATTAATATTTTCCATAATCATTTATTGTATGGTTATATGACAATTTATGTCCTATTGGATTTAATTATTACCTTAATAATATTTTATTTAAAGAAATATCCATCATTTAAATATTTTTTTAGTAAGTATAAATTTTTAATATTGTGTTATCCAGAATGTTTAACTATAAATAATATTCTATATTTTAATTATTTTATCTTTAATGTGGTAATTTAATTTTTATTTTTAGAAAATTAAATAATTCGCTTAAATTCCTGAACAATGGTGATGAATTTTTTATTTAGTTAATGGGAAAATCAAATAAGTGACATTAAAATTATTAAAATAAATATAATATTAGATAAATAATGAAATATATGAATTTTATTGATTAATCATACATTATAGACATTTATTTATATATTTGTTCGAAATATTATCTTGATTTATTTATATTTTTAATTTTAATCGTAATGAATAATGTCCAAATTGAGATTAATGATATTTTAAAATAGATAATTTTTTTAAAAGTTATATAAAATTCTAAAACAACCAGAAATCATTCAAATTATTAGGATGAGGTTGGAAAGATCATTTGTGATCCAATTATGGGTTGTTTAGAATTTTATATTAACAATATTGACCCCCCAAATAGTAAAATCAATGTTATGATGATAATAGTTAATTGGGTTAAATAATGGTTAAAACTACATGATAAGGGTAAAATTATAGAAAAAATTATATAAAAATTATTTTATGATAGGATTTATTACCATAATCATCTTATATATGAAATAAATGAATTTGGATCCATTTTAAATTAAATTTTAGTTTATATTAATTGAAAAGTTTATGAATTTCCAAGAGTACCCCTTCCCTCTCCTATAAAAGGGACTCTCTTCTTCTAATTTCAGGACAAAAAAACAAATTTCTAATCAAATATCTAAAAAATCACCTTCCTAAAATCCCAAAATAATTATAGAGTCCTTAGTGTTGGCACAACCCCATTATTTTTGTTCTTAATGTGTTAATCAAAGGCGGGTTTTCAAAGAAGAGGTACAGTTTCTAACCACATGTTTTAGTTCTATCTCTTATTCCACCTCATTAAAATATTCTTAAATAATTCTAAAATATTAAAACTTATATCCATAATATACTTATATTATATGTTTTTGTTGCATTTCCTATATCAAATGGGAAACAAATACATCCCTCATGTTTATAACAGACTACCCCTTCACGAAACGATGTGATTAATTATCAATAAAAAACAACATAGTTTTGTGATAATTATAGAATTATTTTTATATGATATTCATTACTTATTTTTCACTATGAAAATATAATATATCATTTAACTTTTTACATTTCCATTCACATAAAATATGATAATGTCGTTCGTGTGTATGAGTGAACAATCACCTTCATGAATCGATGTGATTTATTTTTCATCACCATTTCAAATAGATAATATAGGAATAAATAAAATTTAATATGATATTTAAAATATTATGATCATTCTATAAAGATAAAAATATATTCACATTCATTCTCTAATTATGATTCAAAAATTGAAACATTACCCATGCGTACATAGGTTCTTACATCTCTATGATTGTAACATAGATCATTATTCAAAACCATATTTAATGGTTAGATATAAAAGTATGATTAATATATAAAAGTGATAATTATGTCATGAATATTTTTTATTTTATCTATTTATTACCACTTTGACCTTTTTTACTTACAAATCAATTTTTGACTTATGAACCAAATATAATCAGAACGTCTTACGTGGACAAAAATAATTAAGGAATTGTTTAAAATATGAAAGTAAGTTATATAAAAGGAATAATAATGTTGAAAACATTTCTCAATATTGTAAATAACTATCATATGGATAATATAGAGGAATAATAAGACTATATGTTAAGTTTCAGACATAGGATAAGAGACTCTTTAACATAGAAAACATCATTTTAAATGTTTTGAAGATTTATTTTCTCATTATTTGTCTTTCATGTAGAAGTTTAAAAATTAATTTTATTAATTTAGTAACATTTAAATGAAATTTGTAAAAAGTATTTTTTTTTACCTTTTTCAATTTTTTTCAAAATGAATTTTTTTAGTTTTATATAGGGGACATTATTTTTAAAACCCTCTTTTCATATTTATCTTTCAATTATTTTTACAAAAGTATAATGAAATGTTTTTTACCATATATGGAATGAAAGGATTTTACCACCTTCATGATTCTTTAATTATTTTAATATCATATTAAACATTTTCATAGTTATATTCAATGAAAGTGGATCCTTTTTGATGTTTACTCTTTTTTAATGTAAATTTCATTTTAATGGAAAAGCTTATTTTGTTATCAATTTTTTTGCGTATGAGTTTAAAATAGGTTTTCCAAATTTTTATTCTATAAAATAGGAATAATATATTTTTTCTAGTCATGATAAGGTAAATTATTATTATTCATGAGAAATGGGTGTGTCGAGATAGTGTTTGATGACCCCATTACTGGTTATATGATGGGATGGCCTTGATAGCACCGATTTGGCCCGTTCTAGCATAAATCATCAGTGCAACCAGATAGTGATTCAATTAATTAAAAAATGTAACTTTTCTATCAATTCGTGATGATGGAAGTTACCAGAGGTTTTTCTACTAAGGATTTTTCTAGTTTACAGTTATTTTTGAAATGGGTTTAAATTGAGTTAATAATGTAATAATCCATATTGCTAAAAATTGATTTAATTTTATTTCATTGGTTTTAAATATATTTCATTGAGATGAAAGTGTGTGTGTTTTCATGTGAAAATGATTTACTTCAATATATCAATTGACTTTGATATATAGTTAAATATTACATGGGTTTTCATGTTTTTTCACTTGACTAAAAAATTTCTATCTTTACGCACCTTACTGAGACATTTATGATTATCCTATGTTTAAAATTTTATTTTGTTTGATTTTATATATGAGTAGGTATATGGATGATTTTATGATAAAAGTCGTGATGATTAATCATTTGAAAAGAAATAATGTTATATTTACAAACTTTCTATTTTGTGGGAAAATTGGATACTGGTTAATGATATTAAATTTTAATATATGCGAGTATTAAGTATGAGTGATTATCTAATTTTCTAAAAAAATAAACCTAAAATATATTATAAAAAAGGTAGTGATTTATTATTTAAAATAACTAGAGTATATATTATTTTGGTTGATGTCCTTACACAATTAGATGATCAGTTGGTTGTAGATAGTTTTTCCAGTTTCCACCAGTACCCTCGGGTGGTCCATGCTAGGCTTAGGGAGCTAGTGGTAGGGGATGGGTAAAGTTCAAGAATGTGGAGGCCAATGACCCCGACTCTTAAGGGTTAATGCATGGTATGATTTGTTCCTTTTCTAATTTAGTTTCAGTACATATATAAATAGGGTTGATTCATTCCCTTATTTCAACTTGAATGGTTTGATACTAGGTGATTATGATTGAGACCTTCACTCAACCATTACACTCGGAGACATTTAAATATGGAGACTTTGTGATCAAAAAATTCTTATGATAGTGATATTTGAAACTTGAAGGTGAGATATTCACATGGTATTCCTTTTTATATGGGATGAGGCATTATAGATTCCTCATAGATATGAATTGGCTGTCCATAGTTAATGCCCATGTTGACTATTTAAGGAGGAGGATGTAGTGTGTCTGTAGTGATGAGAAGAGGTCTTCCTTTATGGGTGAAAAGTAATCCCGTGTGGATAAGGATAGGCTTAGGCATTTTAGGTTATAGCTGACTACTCAAAGGTTGTATAGAATGGCTCTTTATGTAGTGAATTCTATTAGATACAAGTTTTTTATGGTCGTGTAGAGTATGAGGGTGTCATTCCTAAGGACATTCAAGGATTACCTCCCTGTTGAGGGATTGAATTCTGTATTAACACACACACTAGGAAGACCAAAATATCTGCACCAGTATATCAGATCTCTCCAAAAGAGCTTTGAGAGTAGGGGTGTTGTTTTTGGACTTGTATAATAATGACTTCATGAGACATAGTGTTTCTCCCAGGAAACCCCTAGTGACGTTCTCTATGGAAATGGATTAGTGACTGAGGATATGTGTAGATTATTGGTACTTAAACCCAATTAATGTTAATAATAAGTAACCACTACTAGAATAGATAAAAAAAAATTCAATTGAGCGAGGAGTGGTGTTTTACAAAGACTGACATCAGATCATGCTGGATAATGATATACTGAAGACTGTATTCAAATGTTTCTACCGTCACTATGGGTTATTTTTGATGCCTTTTTAATTTAAAGAACACCCCAACAACATTTTTGAGACTCATGTATTATATTATTCATCCTTTCTTAGAATGGTTTTTGGTGGTCATTATAGATTATATCCTGGCGTACACCAAATCTATAGAGGAGCATGTGAGACACCTGAGGATAGTCGTGGACACACTCCTAGAGAACCAAATTTATGGGAAGATCTCAAAAAGTCAGTTTTGTATTTTTAAGGTTGAATATCTAGGACACATCATCTTGTTGAAGGAGTGGTATTAGATCTACCAAAAGATGATTATATTCTAACATTGGATTCATCCATGAGGATTACTGATCTTTAGAGTTTCCTAGGCTTTGTATGGAACTATTAGAGATTTAAACCACATTTCCAAAGATTTTTATCACCTTTTAAGGATTTGAACCAAAAGTGGCATCCATTCATGTGGATGGAAAATTTCCATGAACGAATTTAGGAGTTGAGGAAAATATTGTTGGGGGACCCCATATTGAGGTTTCTAGAGGTGGATGATGAGTATATAGTGTTTTGTGATTCTTTTGGGACTAGAAATGGTTGTGTTCTAATGTAGTGTAAGCTAATTTATTTCTATGTGTCCAATAATTTGATACCACATGAGCTGAACTATGTAAACAATGATCATGAGTTAAGAATAAAATTATTCTCTTTAATGATTTTGTCACTAACTTATGGGAATGTGGTTTATAATCTACTCTAAACATAATAGTAAGATATATATATATATATATATATTCTCTTAGGATGTTATTAACATGATACATAGGTAATAGAAAGAGTTCCTCCAGGATTATGAATTTGAGAGAGTCTATACTCCTAATAAGGGGAATTTTGTGGAAGATTCTATTAGCAGAAGAAATTTATTTTATTTATTGGCCATGTTCATAGAGAAATTTTCCCCATTATAGTTTCTTGAAGTGGACCAGTATGGTATTTCATATCTTCATTCATTGGATGTTACCCCACCAAATTTATAACCTGTTAGGGAAGATCAGCATGGAGATACAATGTGTGAGACCTAATGTACGTATATAACCACTGTATGTGATCTTCATGGATTTTATAAATGTGGGGACCACATTATCCATTTCATAGGACACACATTGGTACTAGTGATGTTTCCAAAAGATAATATGAATTAGTTTCATACATCGACATTGTAGGTACATAGAGGTGTGGAAATGATGTACTAGGACCATTGATATTAGTTTTGGTGGACAATATTGAAGAGATGTGTTGCACTATTTGTCTCACGATATCTCCGTTTTCAAAAGGTGTTGGCTTGGAACCAGGTTCTAGTAGGTTTAGATAAAACCATTGAGGGGATAGAGTGGATTTTGGATGGGATATATATGGATTTCATGAGGGGTGACTAAATTTTTCCATAGGATAAGATTCCATTTTGGTGAAAATATTCTGACTCGCCAAGTTGGCCCACATCCTAGCTATTTTAGAGTAGACATTAGTAGATATCATAGGAATCTTGTACCTACCCGAGGTATTATAACTTCATTTTGTACTATCATAAATCATTTCAAATTTTGATTCCACATTCACATTGTGATTATAGATATAATTATCGGATGGATTAATGATTCAGTTGCATTTCAGTTGGTGCTTCACCCCCAAACTGGAAGGAAAATAGAGTAGAATATTCATGTACTATAGGTCATACTCTGGTCTCGAAAGTTATATTTTGAAAGTATTTGGGACAATCAACTAAACATTGCTTAACTTGGGAACAACTATATCTATCATTCCACCATTATTATGGTATTATTTGAGCCTTTCACGGGTAACCCTACAGGTCACCACATTAACAGACTGATCTAGGTGTGTCAACAGTCATGGGCCTCGAATTGTTTTGAGCTAAGATAGAGAAAGGGAAAGAATCCAGGTGCAGAAGTGGACTACACTGAGCTATATGAAGTCCCATTTGAACTAAAAACATAGTCATTTGTAGTTAAATGAGAGAGACAATTCATTCTTGAAGGTGTCACCTAGATGTTGATTATAGAGATTTGCTCGGTGTGTCATGAAATCTCTAATATTAATTTTCCATTTATAGATACCATTTAGAATTAGAGAGGCTTCGTATAACTTAGCCTTACCAACCATATTAGATTAATTACACAAAATCTTCATCATGGAACAACTAAGGAGTTCTATGAAAAACTCATCACATGTTGTTAACTAGGGTGAGTTGGATATCAAGGATAGACATACCTTACTTGTTTATTTGGTGGGGATTGAGGATTAGTATGAGTTTATCCTTTAGGGATGATATTTTCCTCTAGTATGTGTCTGGTGGTGGAATATGATACTTCAAGATAACATGTATTAATATAAGACCCATATGCAATATCAATCCTCTATTCTTTTCGAGTATGTTTTTTTTAATTTTCGTATTAAAAATCATAAGGTGATGATGATTTAATAACAAATTTTTCCATTTTTTACTTCATAATATTTTGTTGATTATTTTTAGAGCTAGTCATTATAACCACATGGGGTTCTGTGGCTCGGTGAGCCATAAATTTATATTTAGAATATATTAAATAAATTATTACCACACTTCCAAATTTTTCCAAAAAAATGTAATAACCCTTAGACAAAGCCTCATATAAAAAATTTGATACCTCCATTATGTTAATATCATGATTTTTAAGTTAGGTGAGACATAATCTATATTGGCATTGGAAATTGAATTTGACCTCCTTTATGGGAGAATTATTAAATGGATTTAATTTTATTTACATAATTATTTAATTAAGAACCTAAACCTAATAATATATTTTGAATAGACCAATATAAAGTTTTTTTTCTGGGATAGTAGAATAAACCTATAATGTTAAAGAGTGTGTTGGTGGAGATCTTAGTGGGTGACATCAGACCAGATCGAGAAGGAGGATCATTGTGCCATCAGAGTTAGGGGATCTCTTTGATGATGACATAAAATGAATTTTCTTCATGAATGATCTATCCAAACTTTTGGTAGGATGTTTTATTTATGTTATTTAATAACATTCAATTATCCAGGATTAGAACATAACAATTAATTAGAAAAAATTGATTCTCACATCAGTGATTGATTTATTTAATGTAAACTAATTTTTTTTGTTTATGTTTATATCTCACCATTCATCTTTTGTAATATAATGAATCAAGGATAAAATAAAACAAATTCTAAGGTTCTTTCTAAATATTTATGGTTTATGGATTTTCTACCCCATTTATTCTCATGTTAGCTATTGATATTTTATTTGGGAAATGGTTTTCAAAACACCAGGTATATGGTCATTGTTAAAATGTTTTTCATCACAACATATCAATATAATTGGTTTGGTTAGTGATCCATCATGTGATCGAGGTGTGGCTATAGAGGATAATCAGATTTGGTCCCAATAGGACTGATGATCTATTTTCTTCTCAGTTTACATATAGTTGTGGATCAGTGCTACTATGGATGATACGATTGGGTTTTTTTTATGAGTAGATTGAAAGCCTAGAACCAGATGTCTAATAAATTAAATGGTAAACAATCATTGGTCAATGATTCATGGATTATTTTCAGTAGTGATGGAATAGAAGGGTGACTCGGGGGAGAACTATTGGATTCTAGAAAATACCTTTTTACAATGAATTTAATATAAACTACACACCATATGGGGACTTAGATACAATGTGAGGGTTTCCACAAAGAATAAAATATCTCATGTTGTGTGACAACTATCACAGGTTATGTGACCAAAGTTGGAGGATCTGTATGAATATCAGAAGATACATAAGGAAGGGCTGGCCTAGGTATAGAGATAAACCCCAGTGTACATAGGCATAGGTAGGTGTACACATGTTGGAACATGATCCTAGTTATATGAAAATGTGCACGCTCAGGTTCCATGAGTAGAGTTCCATCTCAACCTCAACACATTATATACCAAAAGATGACCCAAAATTTATGTTTTGGTTTTTCTTCCTTTGAGATAGAAGAGAATGGGTAGAACATGGGTTGGCTTGACATACCGTGTACTCCCTAGTACACACTGTTCACCCCCTTTTTGTGTTTTTAGAACCTTTGTTTAATTTTTTATAACACTATTGGTTGAGTTTATTCCCGCATTACATCTCTTCAAGGGAATAGTGTAGAATTACTTCCACTTTTTTTTTATTGTGATCCCCTCTGGAGGATGATTCTCAGATAGAGTTTGTGGTTTCCCTCCATGAGATAGAGGTGTGATTCTCAACCATTCCATCATATACCCTAGGAGGGTTTCATGGAATCAGCATGACCTCCTTGAAGATGGTGTTGACCCCCCATCTATTAGACTATTTTTTAGTGTTCATAGTGTCATGGGAATATATTCCCCTTTATAGATATTTGATCTATATTTGGGTTTGTTGCATCCCCCCAGTTGACCTGTGTGCGATCCCCAATCTTTGTATCATAATTTTTAGTTACTAGTGAGATTTTATAGGTGGGGCCGAATGATCATGTTCTCTTGTTTGAGTGTCTCCCGTGATAGCATAGATCCTGGAGTTGGTTAAACTCAAACAATAATTTCATAGAAAATTGAATCAAAATCCTATGGATGGTAGATTAGTTGGGACTTTCTGGAGGATAGGTTTCCATTCTATGTATGTCTTGTTTTTTTATTAATTTCATCACAATATTACTATTAAGAGGTCACTACTCTTTATGTTTTATGTCTAGTGATTTTTGGTTTTCTTATTGGATATTATTATTGTCACCCCTTCATGGGATATTCACCCAAAATTCATGTATTATGAATATGAAATACCATTTGATGGAGTATTATATGTACCTGGAAAAGGAATACAATAGAAACCCAGATAGACTGAGTTTTATTATTGGTGGTTACATTAGGTCGTATTCCTCTCATACTTTGTTAGAATTTTTTTTTCAGTTCTTCTGATGGGATTGTATTTGTCCTTTTATTTACAGTACCATGTATTTATAACTCGATTACTAAATTATATATGTACATATTAATTTTTATATTTTTTTACTTTTTTATTAGGTTATGGTATTGGATATGTGTGTGTGTGTGTGTATTAGTATATTAGGCTAATTCCTTCCATGTGTGTGATGTGCGTGATCGATGTTAGTCTCTCTCACTTGGCATACTTGAGGTAGGCTTGGGGTAGTTGTGGATTGATCCTTGTCAGGTTAGCTCATGAAAAATGCTATTATTTATAATTTCATGTACAATAATATTATAATATTTTACCACCTATTTTTTATCATATTTAATTATTTTAATTATTTTGGGTATTAATTTCACGGTTTTATCTTGCATGTTTTTAATGAATGTTTCTGTTAATGCATAGAAGATATAAGTAAATCATCTTAGGAATGTTAATAATTTTATAATCATTATATCTAATCATTAAATAGATTATAATAATGATAAATTTATTTTATTCATGGAAAATGAGTCACATCACTTTGTGGAGACAATAAGCCATACATATGCATGAGTGACAATATCATTCCCTTAACAGGTGAATGGGTAAGGTAGCATATGATAGATTAATTTTTTAGAATTGATATCATGTCATATATATCATATATGTTTAATAATTTTATCCTTGTTAGCTTCCATGTAATGATTAAGTGAAAAAAGTATCATACCGCATCATGAGATGGTAATCAATTGTGCAACATAACAACATTATTGTATTTCAAATAGAATGGAAATTTAAAGTTATGTGTGTTATTGGAATTATATATTTATAATTATGTCATAAAATAAATTATAAACATTAAATACATCATTATATCCAACAATAGTAGGTGTTTATGGAAAAAAAGTTATATTGGTTCGTGAGGTGCGAGTCCATCGTACACAAGATCGACGAATTCATTTTTCATTTTATGAAATTGTAGTTGGATATATGTAATGAAATTAAAATAGTAAAATATCAGTATATGATACATTTTTCTATTTATTATACTATCACAATTAAATAATATTTTTAGGGTTGTGTTAGAATAAATGATTTGAAAATACTCGTTTAAGAACGTTACCTCTTCATCAGGGAAATCCACTGTTTTTTTCACAAAAAAGACATTATTGGATGGGTTTTATCAAAAAAATGTCTATTTAATGTTTTTATGGGAATACAGATGTGTTATTTTATGTTATTCACTATACAAAATGTATTTGGAAGTTAGAAAAGAGGATGAGAGGGGGTTTCATTTTATATGTTGGGAGAGCACACACATCAATTTTTTACAATAATCAAATAGAGACACAATATTATAATGAATAATGCCTCAAAAGATTATTCATTATAGAACCTTATAGATTATAAATTTGAAATATGTCATTAAAATTAGCATTGGACAAGTTTTTATGACATTTTTACCCTTATCGTTTTAGTTTAACCTTTGATAAATCAGTTTTTACCTTAATTATGGTAATTAATTTCCACTAATTTAATTATTCATAAGGGAAAAAAATTATTCATCCCATATAGTATAATGTATATTATGTTTATCGAAATTATTTTATCAATTTCTAAAATTAAATTCAAAAAAATTAGTAGAAACTAAATTAAAATTATACCTATAGGCGCGATGAGAATATGGGGATCCAAGGAAAAAATTCCCCTATTTATATATATTTTTAGAATAAAAAATAAACATGAAATTTATTATAATGTCCTATATTTTATTTAGTTTAACATAAATGACTTAATTTTACATTAAAATCAATTTTTAATATAATTTAACATTTTAAATAAGTTTAAAAAAGGTTATTTTTAATAAATATCAGTATATTTCACAATTCATCAAAAAATAGAAATTAAAAAAATCACAAAAATCACCATAATATATTATTAATTATTTTATTTCAACAACGAAGTATGTTTTATCAATTAAAATTGATAAAATTCATGAAAATTAATTATTTCTTATTTAAAAAATGTGCCACTCAACCACCTTTTTTAAAAATATAACTTTTTAAAAAAGACATTTTTTCCTTTAAAATGATTTTAATTTAATTTATAATAAATATATATCCATTTATATTATTTTATGAATTAAAAAACCATATAATTTCCAAAAAAGGTACTATTATTGATAACCAAAAACATAATGTCTAGGTTATAATGGTCATATAAAAAATATACATTATTACAATATCACGTTTCATTTAATCCCAATGATGCGTGCATCAAAAATTCTCATAGAGATTGAATTTAGTCAAAATTAAATTATTCATAATGACATAGTGTTTTAAGTTCTTCCCTCGTAAAAATATTTTTTCTTTAAAATTGAGTGGGTATTACATTTTATACCGATGAGGGAAGTTGTTCTTGATAGAATCTTCTGGTTACTATATTGAGTTTTCAATTTTCTAATTTCTCTAAATTACTATTCCCTAAAGAATCATCTAGTTACTAAATAATTTCACACCAGTATAAATAATATAGATTGTTTCTTCACATCTTGACAAATCAGGTTCAAATTATATTTAATCAGATGCGAGAATATGGTTTGGGTCTTGCATCTATCTCTTTAACAATTATATGTGGAACACTTCAGTACTTTTGAGAGAGTTGGTGGAATTTTTAAAGGATAAGTAAAAAATAAAATACATTCAAGGGTTTCAAAGGGTACGATGTAATAGGGGCTTAGTTTCCATCATTTATCGAACCTTATGACACCATTCCACAGAGATATTCTGAAGAAAAAATGATGCCCCACATGGAATTCCAAATAATTCCTTTGATTGATAAAATAAGTTATTTTTTACATTTAATATAATTTCATATAATACTATATGGTACATCCCTTTACTGTTGTTTCTTTAATAGTTTCTGAGAATATAAATTTCCTTTCACCAACTTAATCCCAGCATGTTAGAGAATAACTTCTCTTTCCATATAATACATTATTCAATGCCATTTGAATAAATTAATAGAAACTATTGTTACAAGAAAACACTACAAAAGCTACATAATAATACCACATACCCTTAGTGTCAAGCGAGAATGACCTCAACAGGTATTCCACTATATTAGTAGTCCCTTTTTATAATCCCTCAATTTTTGGATGATAGGAACTGCTCAAATAATGCTATGTATCAAGATCATTCTGATGACTCTTTAAAATGATTGATGTAAAATGAGGACCATGATAAAAAATTAGAATATGTGGACCGTGATGTAACGAACCTTTGTTATACAGTAATAAAAATTTATTCAATAGTATATGGTACATGAAACACAAATCTGTAACAACCAAAGAAATATATTTCTTTAACCTTATTATCATCAATTGATTGAGGAAAACGAATTTTTAAGACTGAGTGATCCATAATATAGTATAATTAGATCTAAAATTGGAGATTATGAATACTACTAACTATATAATGTAAATTATATTAATATTTTGATTTCAAATAAAATAATAATCAATTAAAATAAATTGAAATGTATTCTAAAAAACTATATTTTTTTAAATGATGGTTAATTCACGTTTTGTGACCGTAATTTAAAATTAAAATTTACCAAATTTTTAAAATTAATTTTTAAAATAATAATCATATTTGAAATTATAATATAAAAATTATTTTAGTGTTAATTTTTATAATTTTTCTGAAATGCTTTATTTTTTGGTTAATAGTGAAATGTATTAAATTTTAATTGAAAACTACAATTTATTTAAATTATTTTTAAAGTTAATTAACATTTTAAAGTGGATTTAATGTGAAATTATTTCAATTATATATACATTTATCCTATTTAGTTTTTGGGAATCATTTTCACATTGAAATTTGATATAATATCTCTATAAACATTGTAATATTTTCCCTTTAAAAACCACCTTTCTCAACACGTATCTAGGATTAATTTTTAATTTAATTATGAATATTCATAGAAATTAATTTTATAAAATGGATTCTATAATTTTAATAGAACTTTTTAATATTGTTTAATAATTTTAAAATAATTTATTTTTTAAATAATTAGTAATAACAATAAAAAATAATTACTACGGTTAAGGATTAAAGTGGTGTCATCACATTTTACAAGCGCTTCTGTTAAAATTAATTTTCATCACAAAAAAAATATTTATTTGTTAAAGTATATTTAATTATATTTAATAATTAGTATCAGACTATCCATAAAAGATCATTTTATTTTAGGAATAAATATTTTATAACGTAGGGAAAAAAATAATTACCATCATTGAAACTAAATTCGTAAAAATGGAGTAAAGTTATGGGATAATTAATAAAAATTTTAAAATATTATTATTTTGTAAATCAGAGGTTTTTTTCCATATCATAGATAGAAAACATTATTTTTTAGGTTGGTATCCATGTGAGGGTTTTTGACCTCCCATTATTGAATTTATTTAGGAATTTACAAAAATGATTCTCCTGAATTATAGAAGGGAATTGAGTCGTTTTACTTATTCAAACCCTTGAATAAATTTTCCTTGACCAAACAAATCCCAAATTAAAACCCATAATTATTCAACTCATCCTATAATCCTTAGTTTTTTCAAGAATCCATCCCTGGAATGTTTTAATGGAATCCTAAGGAAGTTACCCAATGAAAAGGTAATATTCTTCAATGAGCATTTTTGTTTTTTTCATCAACCTACTCCATAAATTAATAATAAAATATGATTATATAATAATATAATTATATTTCATTTAAATAGTTGTTTTTATGTTTATTTAATGACCTAAAAGCATCCCCAATTCCACAAAATGGGATATAGAATCATTATTCATGTGTATTGTAGACTATCGCGATGTGAAATGATGTGATCCTTTATCCACTAACCCATTAAAAGGAACGTGATAAGGATAAATTTAATGAAAATATTTTATGAAAATGAAATAATTTTGATATTTATGATCTATTTATCATTGTTGAAATATAATAAGTCATTTTGGTGTTTTAACTATAATATGATAACATCGTTCGCGTTGACTAGCTCATTCATGAAGTATTATGACTCTGTTTTCAGTGCCACACCACATAGATGGTATATATATATTTAAATAAATTATATGATATATATTATATTAGTATTAGTCTTGAAAGATAAATATAAAGACCCGCACTTGTTACATACATAATCTTGAATTTATTCAAGAAAACAATTCCTTATACATTGAGGATATTTTCAAGTTTAGAGATTTAGAGAATTAAGACAAAACATTCATAACATTACACATTGTTACATAGTGGATACCATAAAATCAGTTTCCATTTTCCTCAGAATACAAAACATTAAAACATAAAACAAGACTCCTTGAAAATTCTTAAACATTTAAAATGTATTCCTTCCTTGTATTAATCATCCATTAACCTGTGAAAAATCATTTAAAAACTTAGGATGACCACAAAAGCTCAGTAAGGTATGAAAAAGAAGGAAAAATCACATTAGTCCCTGAATACGCATGACGTATGAACACATTTTCAGAGGAAATGATTTCCACCCATAAATACATAAATTGTGTAACATGATATTTACAAAATGTCCACACAAACATAAATATAATTATAGAGGCATCATGGGGCATTACTTACATAATATTGTAACCATCTTGGCTACCTTAAAATTTGTAACCCTCACGGCTACCTTACTTTGTGTAACCATCACAGTTACACTT
Organism: Viscum album; assembly: GCA_963277665.1. NCBI lineage: Eukaryota > Viridiplantae > Streptophyta > Magnoliopsida > Santalales > Viscaceae > Viscum > Viscum album. The sequence goes on from OY728156.1 coordinate 1,146,978,858, forward strand.
GGAGTAACCATACGACTGACCTCCAAATTACTCATACCCAATGCATTGGAGGGAAATATAGGTCCCAACCTTCATCATAAACAATTCCCAATAACCAAAACATAATCATACAACATAAATAATATCATAAAAACATTGCTTTTGAATCTTGTAAAACAGAATTTTTAAAGAGGATTTTAGAAGAAAAGTCCCTTATAAACATCATATACTTGAAGTGAGACATAATATAGTGGATGGAATATGTATATACTCTGTAAATACACATAATGAAACATAATGTAAATAGAACCCATCACACAAACAATTTAAATAGCACATAAATATTAAAGTAGATGGTTAACCCAAAGAATGGAAATCAGGTTAAGAATTCCCTTACAACAATGTGATCGGTCGAATAATATGACCATAACATAATAAATATCAATTGAATAATTTAATAACATGAACATAAAGAGAATCATGTTATTATATATATCAAATGACAGTACACACATTCCACATACAAGAAATAAGCGGCGAACGACTAAAATCTCACAAAAATGAAAGTGAGACGAGGAACCCCTTACATCTTTGTAATCAATTGATTTGTATGACCCAAAATTAATGATTTTCAAATGATAAATTGAATATCATAAAAATAAATACATTCATGATATGAGACAATAATGGGCAGTATACATACACCATACAAAGTAAAAATAGTGATTACGGAATATCTCACAAAAATGGAAGTGAGATGAAGAAACCCTTACCTTAATCTTGTATTACTTAAAACTTGTTAAAACCTCCTGTATAATGGTTAAAATACTGTTATTATTATTTTACGGAAACATTTTCATGTTTATAACATCTTATATGGTCATTTCATAACCTCATTTCACCCCTTATTTGTTAGTATTTTGTTCCTTGCATTATTTTGGGTGAGTTCTTTTGTGATTTTCACGATTGGTTCATGATGAATCATTCTTGTTGATTGGAAGTGAAACTCCAAAATTGGAAAGGAGTAGTATTTACATATTTCCAGTACCATAAATTTTACCATTTATCACTTTGATGCTTTATATGATGATGATTAATAAGTTAAAACACTAATTATGTTCGTTTAGATCATTTAAGTGGTTCTTTGATAATTACAACCTCATTTAGTCTTATAAATTAGAACCATGGGTACAAAAGAATTACAGAACCTTATATGATTCATAAAACATATATTATAACCTGTTTCAACCATATAAATGGTTTCATGACCATACTTGAAAGAATTAATGGAAAGTGAAATTACATCGTCCACGATGTCGGTAATTCGACACAAATGGACAATGTTTTTTTTGATTCTTTAAATAAGTGAGAGAGGAGAGGAATAATGATTTGTAATTTTACATAAACCTGAAAACATCCAGAATATACATGATTCTAGAGATTTCATTCCTCTTGGATAAGAGGGGGTGAAGAAAGAAGAGAAAGTAATCATGAAATAAAGAAAACATGGGAAATTTCTTACAAAAATTCGGCAGCCTAACGACGTCTCTTAAAATTTCATAAAAACAAGATTGATGAGAGGAATGGAATATCTCATCATCATAAAAACTTTGGACAGTAAGGGGAAACATTTAATGAAATATCCCAACAAAATACAAAGGGAAAGGAAGAGAATAACATAAAATGGAAGAAAAGAATGAAAATGAAAGAGGATGTTTACCTCTTGATCTCTTCTCCTTGAGATCCTCCTTAAGGGCTCTGGTCTTGGTCTTTTGGTGACACCAGCAGCTCTAGGACGTGGGGAAGAAGATTGGGGAGGTAATTTGGCATAATTTAGACAATGCTCAAGGCTTGAGAGGTGTGGGAGGAATAGGGAAGTGAGGGTGGTATTTATAGTGGTGGAGGGGAGGTTTTTTAGATTATTTTAATCATTATTATAATATTTTTATCAAGACTATGAATAATATCAAATCAAGTGGCCTTAATTAGTGAAAATATCAAGTGAGTTCGAAGCAAGTGGCCTTTCATCACTTATGATTTGATAAATAGTTCATTTTTACTGATAAATTGATTATACGGTATTTTATCGTATTTCACTATTCACCGAAAATTCAAGAGTTTCAGAAAAATACCAAAAATTTACCCCAACCATTTTTCGATGTGTAGAATTTAAAAATGAACTTTATTTTTCAAAAATAATTTTCTAAATATTATTAATTTAATTTTTAAATAAGGTCACAGTTAATTCGAAAAATAACAATATTTAAGTGCAACTAGTTTTAGGTGACATTGGAAAATTAATTAAAATCCCATTATCCTATTGCCATGGGAAAATAAAATAATAATATTATTTACTATTCATGAGGTCATATTACTATTCATATTACTATTCATATTACTATTTATAATGGCATGTTACTATTCACCAAAGAAACAAGTTTGTTCCATCAGACTCTAAATAACATACTGAACACAATTATAGATGACAGTTTCTTGAAATTCAAAACATAGAAGAAATAAAAATATGTTTAAAGGATACTTATAAATATATACCTTAAACAAAATTTCAATCATTTTCAATTTATTTTTAGAAAACCTTGGGATGATACGTTTTCCCCACCTTCTTGAAATTGCGTCCTCGCAATTTTATTTACTTATTAAACAACTGAGGGTATTTTTCCCTCATAGCATTTTCAGACTCCCATGTTGCTTCTTAAACCATGTGGTTTCTCCACAAAACCTTTACCTGGTGGATTACCTTATTCCGCAATACCTGTTCTCTTCGATCAAGAATCTGAACCGGTTTTTCTTCATAAGAAAGGTTCTCTTCCAGCTGAACTACTTCCGGCCTCAAGGCATGTGTTGAATCTGGAACATACTTTCTCAACATCGAAACATGAAAAACATTGTGTACCTGAAATAAGCTCAGAGGCAAAGCTACGCGGTATGAAACTGTTCCAACTTTATCCAAGATTTCAAAAGGACCGATGAACCATGGACTTAGTTTCCCTTTCTTACCGAAACACATCACACTTTTCCAAGGAGAGATTTTAAGGAAAACATGGTCACCAACCTCTTAAGAGAAGACTTTCCTTCTGTTATCTGCATAACTTTTCTCCCTGCTCTGAGCTGTCCTCATGTGTTCCTGGATCATACTCACTTTCTCAGCCACTTCTTCTACTAATTCTGGCCCAATCAACATTCTTTCACCGACTTCATCCCAAAACGCAGGAGTCCGACACCGCTTTCCATACAAGGCCTTAAAAGGTGCCATCTGAATACTGGAATGGAAACTGTTATTATAAGAAAACTCAACTAATGAAAGATGCTGATCCCAACTTCCCTGATAGTCCATTGAAAAAGCTCGAAGCATATCCTCCAAAGTTTGAATCGTTCGTTCTGAATGCCCATCTGATTGAGGATGAAAAGCTGTACTGAAATTCAACTCTGTGCCCAAAGAATTATTAAGTCTCTTCCAAAATTTAGAAGTGAACCTGGGATCTCGGTCAGACACAATGGAAAGAGGAACTCCATGTAACCTGACAATCTTTTTGAGGTACAATCGAGAAAGCTGATCTAATGTCATTGTATCTCGAATAGAAAGAAAATGAGCTGACTTTGTTAGCCGATCAACAATAACCCATATCACATTGTTACCTTGAGAAGTCTTTGGTAGTCCCACCACAAAATCCATGGATATATTCTCCCATTTCCATTTTGGAACTGGAAAAGGCTGAAGCATCCCCTTCGGTAACGGTCGCTCTGCTTTAACCTGCTGACATGTCAAACATTTCATTGTAAAATCAGAAATATCTCTTTTCATCCCATTCCACCAGTAATACTCTCGAAGGTCTCTGTACATCTTAGTAGTTTCAGGATGAACAGAAAATGGAGAACTATGAGCTTCACACAACAATTCTTTCTTCAGCTGGGAATCACAAGGCACACACAACCTTTTTCCAAACCTTAAAACACAATCTTTATCAAGATTAAATTCTGGAAACTTACCCATTTTAACCAATTCTACCTTTTTCTGTAGCTCACGTTCTTTCCTCTGTGATTTCATAATTCTGTCTGACAACAAAGACTGCACTGAAACCTGAAACAAAACAGATATATTCCCTGCACCAACAACTTCTAAGCCAAAATTCTTCAAATCATTAATCAAGGGATCATGTTCCAAATGTAGCATGGTTAATGATGCATGATTTTTCCGACTTAAGGCATCCGCTACTTTTTTTGCTTTTCCAGGATGGTAATTAATCATGCAGTCATAATCCTTTATCAGTTCTAGCCATATTCTCTGCCTCATGTTTAATTCCTTCTGAGTGAATTTATACTTAAGACTTTTACGGTCAGTATATATTTGGAATTTGGTTCCGTATAGATGATGCCTCCATATTTTCAAAGCAAAAACCACAACTGCCAATTCCAAATCATGTGTGGGATAATTCAGCACATGAGGTTTAAGTTGTATCGAAGCATAGGCAATTAACTGATCATTCTGCATCAAAACACAACCAAGTCCCTTCAAAGAAGCATCACTGTAGATGAAAAACTCACCACATTTAAAACACTTTACAGTTTGCTTATCAGGATTAGTCTTTGGATCATTTTCATTGCAATCTCGGGCCATATGTCCAAACTTACCACATTTAAAACACTTCCCAGTTTTGATAAGACATTCCCCAGGGTGTTTCTTGCCACACTTTTCACAAACTGGAAACTAGATTTTCTTACCATCAGATTTCTTTGGCTGATTCTTACCCATTTATTGCCAACGGGACCTCTTCTTCTCTTTGTTTCCAAAATGCATGTGATCATCAGCAAACTCCATCTCTACCCTCTCAGCACATCAGAAAAGTTTCTCATAACTTTTGAATTCACGGGATGCCAACGTCCTTCGATACCTTGGATTCAATCCTGAGTAAAAGAAGTTGATTTTTCAATCGAGATCCAGAATAAGATTTGGAGCATACCTCACCAGTCGGGTGAAGTTCGCCTCATACATAGCCACTGAATCTTCCTCCTTTTGTTTCAATTCAAGGAATTGTTTCTCCATTCTAAGTCGCACCACCTTAGGAAAATATTTTTCAATAAAAAGACTTTTAAATTCATCCCACACTAAGGCATAAAAATCCTCTCTACCCCTGATATTCCTTACCATTGACCACCACTAATCATGTTCCCCTTCAAAACGATAAATGGCAAGACTTACCTTTTGATTGTCCAAACATCCCATAACATCAAATATCTTTTCATGGGCTTTAATCCATCCTTATGCTGCCACTGGGTCAGAAGATCCATTGAATGCAGGAGGATGTTGTCTCATAAAATGTTCCACCACTGTCATGTTCCGTTGGGGTACCTCTATTGGTTCTCTTTCATGGATGCCACCACCATTTATAGCCTGCGTTAGCTGAGCCATTACTATCACAAACTGCTCGGTTCCAATCCCTACTATTCCGGGCTGTAGATCAGGAAGGATGTCATTCTGTCGGTGCCTCTCCTCTTCAGAATCCATGTTCCTTCTATGGAAAACCATTCTAAACAAACATTTCTTAGATGAAGCGACATGGTAATCTTTAAATGCTATAACAAATTAATCATAGAGTGAAAATTATTTATGCTATTCTATTTGCATCACCTTAACCCCTAAAGTTATCTAAACCATCCTTTGATACCAACTATAAAGACCCATACTTGTTACATACATAATCCTGAATTTATTCAAGAAAACAATTCCTTATACATTGAGGATCTTTTCAAGTTTAGAGATTTAGAGAATTAAGACAAAACATTCATAACATTACACATTGTTACATAGTGGATACCATAAAACCAGTTTCCATTTTCCTCAGAATACAAAACATTAAACCATAAAACAAGACTTCTTGACAATTATTAAACATTTAACATGTATTAATTCCTTGTATTAATCATCCATTAACCTGTGAAAAATCATTTAAAAACTTGGGATGAGCACAAAAGCTCAGTAAGGTATGAAAAAGAAGGAAAAATCACATTAGTCCCTGAATACGCATGACGTATGAAAACATTTTCAGAGGACATGATTTCCACCCATAAATACATACATTGTGTAACATGATATTTACACAAGATACACACAAACATAAATATAATCATAGATGCATTATGTTGCATTACTTACATAATCTTGTAACCATCTTGGCTACCTTAAAATTTGTAACCCTCACGGCTACCTTACTTTATGTAACCATCACAGTTACACTTGGAGTAACCATACAGCCGACCTCCAAATTACTCATACCCAATGCATTGGAGGGAAATATAGGTCCCACCATTCATCATAAACAATTCCCAATAACCAAAACATAATCATACAACATAAATAATATCATAAAAACATTGCTTTTGAATCTTGTAAAACAGAATTTTTAAAGAGGATTTTAGAAGAAAAGTCCCTTATAAACATCATATACTTGAAGTGAGACTTAATATAGTGGATGGAATATGTATATACTCTATAAATACACATAATTAAACATAATGTAAATAGAACCCATCACACAAACAATTTAAATAGCACATAAATATTAAAGTAGATGGTTAACCCAAAGAATGGAAATCGGGTTAAGAATTCCCTTACAACAATGTGATCGGTCGAATAATATGACCAGAACATAATAAATATCAATTTAATCATTTAATAACATGAAGATAAATAGAATCATGTTATTATATATATCAAATGACAGTACACACATTCCACATACAAGAAATAAGCTGCGAACGACTAAAATCTCACAAAAATGAAAGTGAGACGAGGAACCCCTTACAACTTTGTAATCAATTGATTTGTATGAACCAAAATTAATGATTGTCAAATGATAAATTGAATATCATAAAAATAAATATATTCATGATATGAGACAATAATGGGCAGTATACATACACCATACAAAGTAAAAATAGTGATTACGGAATATCTCACAAAAATGGAAGTGAGATGAAGAAACCCTTACCTTAATCTTGTCTTACTTCAAACTTGTTAAAAAATCCTGTATAATGGTTAAAAGACTGTTATTAGTATTTTAAAGAAACATGTTCATGTTTATAACATCTTATATGGTCATTTCATAACCTCATTTCACCCCTTATTTGTTAGTATTTTGTTCCTTGCATTATTTTGGGTGAGTTCTTTTGTGATTTTCACGATTGGTTCATGATGAATCATTCTTGTTGATTAGAAGTGAAACTCCAGAATTGGAAAGGAGTAGTATTTACATATTTCCAGTACCATAAATTTTACCATTTATCACTTTGATGCTTTATATGATGATGATTAATAAGTTAAAACATTAATTATGTTCGTTTAGATCATTTAAGTGGTTCTTTGATAATTACAACCTCATTTAGTCTTATAAATTAGAACCATGAGTAAAAAAGAATTACAGAACCTTATATGAGTCATAAAACATATATTATAACCTGGTTAAACCATATAAATGGTTTCATGACCAGACTTGAAAGAATTAATGGAAAGTGAAATTACATCGTCCACGATGTCGGTAATTCGACACAAATGGACAATGTTTTTTTTGATTCTTTAAATAAGTGAGAGAGGAGAGGAATAATGATTTTTAATTTTCCATAAACATGAAAAAATCCATAATATACATGATTATAGAGATTTCATGCCTCTTGGATAAGAGGGGGTGAAGAAAGAAGAGAAAGGAATCATGAAATAAAGAGAACATGAGAAATTTCTTACAAAAATTCGGCAGCCTAACGACGTCTCTTAAAATTTCATAAAAACAAGATTGATGAGAGGAATGGAATATATCATCATCATAAAAACATTGGACAGTAAGGGGAAACATTTAATGAAATATCCCAACAAAAGACAAAGGTAAAGGAGGAGAATAACATAAAATGGAAGACAAGAATAAAAATGAAAGAGGATGTTTACCTCTTGATCTCTTCTCCTTGAGATCCTCCTTAAGGGCTTTGGTCTTGGTCTTTTGGTGAGACCATAAGCTCTAGGACGTGGGGAATAATATTGGGGAGGTAATTTTTCAGAATTTAGAAAATGATCAAGGCTTGAGAGGTGTTGGAGGAAGAGGGGAGTGAGGGTGGTATTTATAGTGGAGGAGGGGAGGTTTTATAGATTATTTTAATCATTATTATAATATTTTTATCAAGACTATGAATAATCTCAAATCAAGTGGCCTTAATTAGTAAAAATATCAAGTGAGTTCGAAGCAAGTGGCCTTTCATCACTTATGATGTCATAAATAGTGCATTTTTACTGATAAATTGATTATACGGTATTTTATCGTATTTCACTATTCACCGAAAATTCAAGAGTTTCAGAAAAATACCAAAAATTTACCCCAACCATTTTTCGATGTGTAGAATTAAAAAATGAACTTCATTTTTCAAAAATAATTTTCTAAATATTATTAATTTAATTTTTAAATAAGGTCACAGTTAATTCGAAAAATAACAATATTTAATTGCAACTTGTTTTAGGTGACATTGGAAAATTAATTAAGATCCCATTATCCTATTTCCATGGGAAAATAAAATAATAATATTATTTACTATTCATGAGGTCATATTACTATTCATATTACTATTCATAAGGGCATGTTACTATTCACCAAAAAAACAAGTTTGTTCCATCAGACTCTAAATAACATACTGAACACAATTGTAGATGACAGTTTCTTGAAATTCAGAACATTGAAGAAATAAAATTATGTTTAAATGATACTTATAAATATATACCTTAAACAAAATTTCAAGCATTTTCAATTTATTTTTAGAAAACCTTGGGATGTTACAATAAAAATATAATTTACCTTCTTTTAATGATTTTCATTCAAATATGGAAATGTTACTCATGCATATATGAGGCATACCATCTCCATGATTGTAAAAGAGTTCATTTTTCATAACATCACTCATGATTGGGTTAAAAATTATAATTTATATATAAATATGACTATTTTGTGATTATTTTAATTTTGGATTTTTTTAAATTATTACATCATTGACCATAACCACCCACCCAATGGAATTTTTAACACAGAATCAAAATATCATCAGAGCAGGTTATGAAAACTTAATTGAATATATAATCTTATATAGCCTAATAATAAGTGAAATAAAAGGAATAAAAAACTTTAATATGGATATTAAGAAATTAAATATTTAATATATGTTTACAATTCACGAATATAATGATCATATGTGATGAACCAGACTCAAGGTGGGGGTTTCCAATCTCACCTTTTCTTCCTCGTGAAATACACATATTTACAATTTATTTCATTTGTGTGATATATAAAGTATGCCTTTATTATTTTATATAATGAATCAATTTATCTTCATTTTATTTCATATTTCATTTAAATTTATTTCTTACATGGGGAATTTCATTAAAAATCTATTAAATTGGTAATGGTTTATTTCACAATATCATCATTTTTGTGATTGTTTTTGTTTAAGTCTACCTTGAGAGAAGTATTTGATATTTCTATCATAAAATAATTATATTTTCTTATCCACTAGTTATCTATGAACATTTTCATGTAATAATTCTATTTTATGTCGATTATATAAAAAATGATAAAGAAAATCTTTTCAATTAAATCCAACATTATTTCTCTCTTCCATCAAAAATCACATTTCTTTGGAAAAACATGTTTTAAAAAAGTGACATAAAAATGTTTCAACACTAAAAAATTTATTTATTAATTAATTTTTGACCCATGTTTTAATTTGAAAAAACAATTTTAAGAGAATATTATAGTCATTTTCTGAATGAGGAAATTTTTTAACAATTTCACCCTGAAAATAGAATTCTCTTTATAAATTATACAACATTTATGAAATTACCCACCATTAGGACTACAATTTATTTTAATCATTTTATTTTGGTTTGAAAGGATGTTTTAAAAGAATGTGATTTTCCTAATGGAACATAAATTCAGATTTTTTTAAAATTAGTTGTCAAATATATAGATTTAGAAAATATTTTATAAATTTTACTGTTTTAAGTAAAATGTGTGACTATAAATGAAAGTACATTTTTCATATGGAATGTTTGAAGTGATCGTTTGGAATCATTTTCCATCTATGAATGTATTTTGGGTTGTTACTTATACTTATATGTGAATATACTCTAAGGAAACCAATCATATTTTTTCTCAGGTTGGTTTATGATCATTTTGACTGGAAATATACCTTGTTGATACCATTAATTTATTACTATATGGTTTATGATTATGTTTATTGATTAGGGAATGTATTTACATATATTATTCTTGTTTTTAGAAACAAAATTTGTGCATTTTCTTTCAAACCTTTGATATGAAGAATTTATTTGACTTTTTATGTGATGGGTGGGACATGATTCTCCTCATTAATGCATCGGTAGGTAGCATGATACAAACCAGATTGAGTTTTGGATAAGGCCTTACTCATCTATATAGATTAAATTTCAAAAGCCTCAATTATATTATATGTCTTGGCACAATCCTTGGTGATACTAGATGTCATGGAAAGAGCCAAAATGGTATGTCTTAGAAGTACAAAATTATGTATTTTATCATTAAGAATATTGTTATTGACACTCCATGTGAACATTAGATTAGTAATAATTATACATTGTTAATTTTTCAAGATCATGTGGTTTTTTATACGGAATTTCTTAATCATCAGTCATTCCTTCCAAATTATGCTCATGTTTTTGATTAAATGGAATGTGTTTTGGTTATTTACCATTAAAAATTGTTTATTTATTAATTATTCATAGATTCTTCTATATGCTTACCCTTTTAAAGTATCATAGCTCGTCACCTTCTTTTGTTCTATTTTCCACGAGATACCAAGATGTGTTTTATGATCTATATTCTAGGATATGTTAATGGGAATAATGTTGTTCTAAAATGAAATACATTGTGAATTTTATGTTTTCAATTTTAATAATAATTTCATGTATTTTTTTAGTTTACCAAGACTAATAAAATATTCAGTCATATGACATGTGATTCGGTGTGTCTTTTTCTAATGTTACAAAGTAGAAACTAGATCCCAGTTAATGAGGATGGTGTGCTATTATTTTTATTAGAGAGACATTATTAGAATCTTCGGGAATAAGATATTGGAAACAAAGATTATGGAATATAACCCTATGATAGACCTTGAGGACATGTGTATAAAAACAACCCAATTTGTTTGTATGGTAGTGATTCTTATGTTTTTCATTAAAATACATCCCTAACTAGATACTACTAGTGGATTTGGTTTTTTCAATGATATACCTAGGGGTAATATTCTTAAAAATGGAACATTTGGATTGATGTGATTATCACTAGGTGAGGCACAATGAGCATTAATGTGTAATTAGTTGAAAATATATGGGGATATGATTATGAAAATTCACAATTTATTTAAAAACCATTATAAAGGATTTGAAAAAATTATATCCCAAAAGGAACCATGATTATTATTATAATATTACTTATGGATATATTTTTCATTTAATGTTAAGTGTTTCACTAGTTTTGGATTTTTTCATTATGTTTCATAATATTATGATCTAAATTAGTTTATCCCATTGTTTAGAATTGATTCCTAATATATGGAATGAAAACCATATCATTGCACATACCGCATGTTAGGATTTTTTCCTAGGAAAGATAAGTATGTTGGAGCTATAAATATAGAGAGAAATGATGAATTTTTTTACCATACCGGAACAAATAACTCAGGTTATGAGTAATTAGATTTCTCATACAGAGTAGACTGATGATTCAGTATGTAGTGTAAAAATGTTATAATTCCCCATGCATCAGAAACCTACACTATTCAATTATAATACAAATCCATTTTTATCTGATCAATGTATATGTTTCTTAGTGAAATTGTTTCTCACACTAGGATATAGAGAAAGCGAGAACGTTTTCATTGAAGTTTACCATGTCCTAGGAGATTTAAATCAATGGAGGTCATCAATTAAAAACACTAAAGAAGATGGTGAAATACCAAACATGGAGTGAAAGAAAATAAAGATACATTTATTGGGAAAATATTTTCCACATGATAAGTGAGATGATATGGAAAAATGTTATTCATTCCAAGTCAGAAAAAAGTGGAAAATATCTCTGTTTATGGAGGTAACATCATAAGGTTTTCAACTCATGATGTGGACAATGTTTTTAATCCAAACAACAAGATTTACTATCTCATTTATGGATATATTCTAATCTTTTGAAAGGAACTACTCCCTTATACCTTTTCATTATATGTGGATTTGGTATCATGTTCTATAAAGATAAAGAAATAATTCTCATAATCTTGTGTTATTGTAGAGAGGAAGTAGAAGTAGAGAGAAGTCGGGGAAAAATAGATAAAATGATTATGAGGAAAAAATAATTTCAAATAGGTAATACATGTGGATGGAAACACCTTTGTACATTCATATAATGAAATGGAGTTTCCTTCAATCGTGTGAAAAAAGGACTATATGCATGTGATTCGAAGGGAAAGAAAGAATATATTAATGTATAATGAATCCTATAACATCCAGAGTTTTAAATAAAGATTTTTTTATAATTATCATGATTCAATATTAAATAAAAATATTAATCAACATCGTAAATAAATCAAAAAAATTATATTTTTCAATCTTATGTTATAATTTTATTTATCCATTTCAAGTAATGAGATGTGAATTTCCACTAATATTAAAAATTTGAAATAACAACTAATTGTGGTATTATTTTATTTAAATTAATTTATTATTAGAAATATATATTTGATTATTTTTTAAAAAAATTAATATATATATTTTTTAATGAAAAAGAAAATTATTATGAAGTTATTATACATAACTATTTTAAAATATAAAAAAATACAAATATGTTTTAATATAATAATTTTATTTGAAACTAAAATGATTATCTTTAATTTGTTAACCAATAAATGTATAAAAAATATATTGTTCATGAAATAATATATTTTTTATATTTAAAATAACTATATTTATAGAATTATAATTTTTCACTTTAAATAAAAATTATTTTTCATACTTAAATTAATTTAATTTAATTATAAGTGGAAAAAATTAAAAATTTATATTCATAATTTTATAATTATTAAATTTTGATTATGCGTTTAATTTTAAATTTAAATATAATGATATTAATAAAAATAAAAATTAAACATAAGACTTATATTTTTTTAAAAAAAGATTCAAAATAATTACTATTATTTTCAAAGTAATATATATATATATATATATATATATCTATGTAAACTATTTGTTTTATTAATTTTTTTCCTTAATTATGAATTCTTAAATATGTTAACACAACAATATTATTGATAATTGAATAAAATAACTAAAATGAAATGATTATAAGCTGAAATCGATGCGTGTTTCAATCAAATTGAGGGTTTTATTTTGTTTAATGGAGGGCGAGTTCCCTTATGGAGAAATGCTCATAAAGGGTTCTATCATTGAGCTTCAACCACAAATAAAGGGATGTTTGATTAGGGTTGAAACATAGGTGAGAGGGATTGGACACCATATGAGGATTAGATCTCGATTGTTAGAGATAGTTTTATGGGGAGCTTAGAATGTTAGATTTAAGAAAGGTTCAATTGTGAAGGGGTTTTTTTGGAAGGGGTGTCAGACATGGATGGCAGTCTACTCTTTTTCTGCATCCTCCTATAGTCATGATCTATGGGAATGTATTTTATTACTAAATATAAAATATTCTTAAAAAACCCTATTTCAAGGATCCTTCTAGAATTGTAGTGACATGTCCTTTTTTTTCTTCCTTGGTCGACGCAGTTGTCCCTATTATGGTCCTTTTAAGTCTTATTTGCCAACATTTTTTGTTAAATTTTTTCTAGTTTTATTAAATCTACATAATGAATCTTAATTAATTTACTGAAATTTAAACATCAAATTAGAATAAATATTGTGATTTTTTTGTGTTTTCTAAATCATCCAATTTTGACAGTTGTAGTGATATATATAATATATTTTTTAATATTTATTTTGAATTTTCTGACCTATCTCTAAGACTTTTCTTCCTATCTTTTTTGAACACTTTGTTCTATTGTGTTTCAATAAATTTTTTGAATCCTATTTAGATATCATAGTATTAGTGATATTTATAATATATATATATATATATTCTGAATATATGTATATAAATTCTTCAGAAGCCATTGAAATTCTAGAATCCTCAACTGAATAATGGACCTCGATTCTTATCTTGAATAACTATTTCTACTACAAGTCTTCTTACACAATATAGAAAATAAAAATATATTATATTTTTAAAATTATTAATGGTTACATCCTAATGACTATATATATATATATTCTTCCCTCATTAATTCCATAAAAATTCCCCCAAATCTATCTCTAAAACACTCTATCTCTTTTCTCTCAAAGCATACAGTGAGGTCAATCAAGTGACAATATGTTTCCTTGATCTTTTTTGAGGTAAGGGATATATTTTGAATTTAAATTATTCCTATATATTTTAAAAACATTATTAAATATGTTGTATTTTCTTAAAAACCCTTAGTAAGGGACTTCTTCTATTAAAATATATATTATGAATTAATTTTTAAAACATTTGGACTTATGTAAGTCTGTCAATAAGTTATGTATCTATTTTAAAAAAATTATGTCAATATAGATATTTCATTATTTTATACTCCTAAAATGGGGATGATATCATAATGAATTATTATATGATTTTAAATAATATGTTTTAATTTAATAAATATCTTTGTTGTTATTGTTTAACATTAATAATTTTTAAAAAATATTTTAAATTGAGAAAATCTAATATTTGATAGTTCTCAAATTATGTGTAATTTTTATTTACACCATTTTACAAATGATAAAAATTATCATTTTATTCTTAAAATATTTTTGTATGAAAATGATTGTGATTCATAATATTTGATATAACCATAAACTAAGATATTATTTACATTCCATTTACATTATATTATTATATTTAAAATAAAATCAATTATTTATAAATGAGGTATATCAATTTTTTTATAATTTCATAAAAATTATATTTTCCTTGTAATGTTGTTTTAATATTATTTTCTAAAATGAATATAATTTTTGTATGATTTTGAAATGTTTTCCAGTCATTAGGGAGAAATGGAGGATTATTTAAAATATTTTTTTTGGAAATTTGGCACAAGAGTATCAAATGAAATGATATGATATGAATAGTAAACCCATGACCTCAAGGGGATGCTATCCTACATTTAATTTAACCGTGTGGCCACATGGTTTTTCTTATGGCCTCCTATATACCATAAGAAACATGGATAATTTTCATTTTCGAAAATAAGAAATCGAATGGAATACTTGAAAATATTATTATATTAGAAATTTAACAGTTTTCAAAATATTATGTACTTATTAAAAATATTTTATAAAATATTTTAATTTTTTAAAATCCCATGTTTTATATTTATTTCATCAAATTTTTTATTTTAGAAATCATTTTCATAATAGATTTATAGTTTTGAATGAAAATTATTTTTCAAATGGTTTTAAAACCCCTCACTAGGTAATTTAAATCTCAACTAATGTTTTAAATTATTTTACATTGGGTTAGTTGAAATTAAATTGGTACTTATTTAATAAACAAATCCTTTACACATGTGGGAATTTTGATAATTGTAATTTTTTTAAATAACTATTACAAAAATGTATGCTCATTTTTAATTCGCCAAAATGTAGAAAAGGTAATGTCCTTGAATGTATAATGTATTGTGTACTTTTGAAGTAATATTTTAAAAAAACTATTCTAGTATTGAAAGAAGAAGTGCGGGTTTAATTCATTATAGTTGGTATCAGAGCAACGATCTTGACAACGTTGGATAATAGATTTTTTATTTTGAGGAAAATAATATATTTTAAATAATAAATTTATTTTTAACAATTAGGTTGATAAGTACCCTTAAATATATTGAAGTCTAATCATTATAATTATGATGAAAAATATTCATAATTTTATTTTTCAATATCCCGACCCAGGTTCCACACACATATGCCATGATTCAGTTTCCTACATGACCTCATGTGTGACTCTCTATATGCTAGAGGTTTCTGACTAGAGGTGAGGGTCTAATATTGATCATGGGGAGTCTATAACCTCTTTTTCTCAGATTAATACACTAAAAGAAATAAATAACCAATACATATAATAATAACAGTACTAGTATTATAATATGATGAAAACTAGAAAAACAATACAAAAATTGAACAATAGATATATAATGCTAAAATATGTGAAAAATTTCAAAATGAAAACCCAAAAAGTAAAGACACTAAAAAGTCATATATTGGTCAAAAATCACACCAGGTTCCCTCATCCACGCTCAATTATCAATAAAACTATCTAACACAAGGATTTTCCCTTATCCTATCCTCCAAACATGAATTCTATTTAGGCACTAAGCATGCATCCCTAGAAGAGTATAAGTACATCTTAGAAGAAACAAAATGGTGTCTAAAAAAATATTTAGTCAATAACAGTTTAGTTGCTCTGATAAGGAAATATATATAATTCATAAGTAAACAATTATCAATTATTATTTATTTAACTACAAAAACCCTTAGGTTTCTGTTAAAACCCCAAGATGCATTCCTACTTCTGACTGTGTCGGAGTCTGAACCATGTCTCACATTTATTTCACAATTAATTTTAATAATGTTATTTAATTGTCCATTTCATTTAAATTTATAATATTGACAATTGTAACCACAACCCAATGCCAATATTTTTGGTGTATAACACCATGTCTACAAACCTATGAGTATTTGAAGTGTCAGTCTCTGTCTCACACCTCATGGGTATTCAAATAATCTTTCCATGTACCACAAAAATTTCATATATCATGTGGGTCCTAAAACAACATGGATAAGACCTCATGGCTATTTAGTGTGTGGGTTTGTGTCCCAAAGACCATTCATCATTCAATCACACATGCCACATATATCACAATGTCTCATAAATCTTGATTAATAAAAAATAATCTTCTTTCACAATTCACCATCACAATGTTCAACTAATTAATTAATAAATTAATTAATCCAATTCAAAAATTTCCATATCAAAAAATTAACAAATTAAATAATTTAAAAACTAATTAACCCATCTCCAATAAATTACATAATCTCAAAAAAAACCCATTTAATTATTTCAAAAATTAAATAAATCATGTAGAAGTCATTAATAAATTCAAAATTTATTTATCCCCATGAATTTTATAATGTAAATATGTTGATAATTAATCAACAATTAATTATCCCTAATCCCTTAATTTCATAATTTTTTAATCTAATAAAATCAATTAATTCAATTAGGAAACTAAATTACTCACAATGTTATCAATTATACAATTAGATTAATTTAATTAAGAACATGACTATGATATTTAAAAAATAGACCACCTACCTCAATTCATTGACAAACACTCGCCAATGGAAGAGTCCCCAATTTTTTTTTTCCGAATTACGATATAGAAAGAGATCTGGATCTAAACCCCTAAATAAAAGATCTTATAAAACAAGATCCCTTAAATATAGATCTAGATCCAAAATCCTAGATCTAGATCTAAAAATAGGTCAAGATTCAAGAAAAAATGTAAATAATAATCCATTAAATCATGGTAGAAAAAAATTAGGGGAAATTAAACCACACAGAATGAGATCGTATTACTGGGAAAGGTGAAGATCTTCGATCTGAGATTTGAATCACCAAGAATAGAGGTTTGGGGGGGATTAGAATCTATCATGGAGGATTTAAAATAATTAAATGACATCTGGGGTCTATGGGGGTTTATTTTTGCATTAATTTAGGGGTTAAATTTTGTTTGAAACCAATTTTTTGGTTAACATAAATAGTAAACTATGTTTGTTAGGAAGGGATGAAAAATTTCTCCTATCTATCCTCTTTAACCATTTTCCTCTGGGTGGGGGGGTGAATAGTTTCTCCTAAGAGGTCACATGATTTGAAAAATTGTGCCCCAGTTGTGAAAATACCATCTATATGGGTTTCCACAATTTCATGGGCTATGGTGAAGGATTTTTGAAAATTGTGTGATAACCATGAACATTCCCTATTCATTCAAA
The DNA here is from genome assembly GCA_963277665.1 of Viscum album. Classification (NCBI taxonomy): domain Eukaryota; kingdom Viridiplantae; phylum Streptophyta; class Magnoliopsida; order Santalales; family Viscaceae; genus Viscum; species Viscum album. The sequence continues at coordinate 1,146,997,021 of OY728156.1, forward strand.
AAAATAAAATTTTATTTACCAAAACCGAAAATATGGTAAATCCCCAAAAATTGTATGCTAAAAAAGAAAAACTAGTACCTAAAAACAAGCACAAGTCATCTTATGATTGTTTGGGATCTTATAATATCCACACCTTATAATAACACACCCTCGATCTGTACTCCCAAGAATCTCTAAGAATTAATGACAAAAATATCATTCCACTGATCCCACATATATTCTTCTCTCTCCCATTATACCCCATTCACACGTCTATAGTCCCATAATACATGAATTATCATTATCGTCTTTCCCCGCCACACATTCTCACTATAATTAAATTTTAATATCAAGTGATCTACAAAGGATGCATCTATCCCATTTTTCACATTATGTATATTGGTCACATGATAATGTTCAGGGTGATACAAACATTTTTGAGAAAAATGGTTAAAGTCATTCAAAACATAGTATATCTATGGAAGATAAAATTCATACGCCATCGGCTCGATTCTCTCTACAATCTCCAATGTTATAGTGAACCTAGGTGCCATCATACCTTGCCTCTATATCCTATTGTGAACTTACCTAGGAGACACCCAATGGAATAAATTATCTCCCTATATAAACTCTATTGGTTATCACCTCTCTCATCATATGAATCCTATCTTGTCAGAGTCATAGCCATACGCTTCTGAATCAACTGTACCTGCTCATACATATCTTGTAAGAGACTTGGTCAGAATAGTTCTAAAGAACATGCCTCCAACCATAATATAGTAAATCTTCATGACCTACCAGAATATTAAAGGTATGGTTTCATCTGAATAGTTTCTTGATAAAAATATTTATAGAAAAACATCACATGTTCCAAGTGCTTCTACCAAGACCCTATAAATCCTTGAACACATGCTCAAGGAATATCCTAAAGAACCTGTATATTTTCTCCGACTACCCATATATATTTTAGTGGAAGGAAATAGTCAATTGAACTGGTGTGCCTAGATCCTTCTATAATACCTTTCATATGTGTATTGAAAAATGTGAAAAATGGACTCAAATTTTAGTCCATGGAACCTCATATAGATGGACTATCTGTCAAACATAATGTTCCCTCAACCTTTTAACTAAGAAGGTATCCCGTATTAGTAAGAGGTGTGATACCTTTTTCAAAAGGTCCCCAATCACCCAAATAGTGTAATTATTATAAATAATTCTTGGGTTAATTTTCACAAAATCAAAATTCAGGTTTCCCCACTACCATTCCAAAATGGGAAACGAATGTAGTAAACCACCAAGCTACTGATACATCACCTTCACCGGGAGAATGGTGTATCTTCCTACCATGAACTCTTCTATCTCCTTTTCCATGTACAACCATAGAAAACAATCCACATTGGTGATGGTACATTTTTTTCATACTTGGATATACCACCAACCTTTATGCCTGAAAGTCCTGCATCAACTCCTTCCACATACTCGTACGCACAACAACTTGATTCTTGGCACAGATAATATTTGGATCATCTATCAACCACTCCGAATGAATCTCCCCACCTAAAAATATTTTCCTAAAATATAAACATTATAGATCCTCACATTTCATTTCTATGATCATTCACAATGGTGGAGAATCCTCTAAAACTAATACCAAAGTCATCTGCTCTAGAATAATTGGAATTACAAAATGCATCTCAGCCAACATGGTCATCATCTTCCACTAAACACTAGACTATTCAACTACATGAGTCTGATTTAACCTTCTTTGTTCATCAACAAAACTATTTCCATTCACTAGAATATAGACTAGATCAAAATCAAATTATTTTATATGCTCAACCTATATCCACTGTCAGAGATTCAAATATTACCATGAAAAGATATACATTAAGTTGTTTTGATCCATACAAATTGTAAACTTCTCACCCAAAAGATAATTTCACCAATACATAAAATCATAAAACCACTATATCTATCTTGATATGATGCATAGGGTAATTTCGCTCAAGTGGCCTCAACTAATGAGACCCATATGCCAAACATCGATCTCCCTACATCAAAACTACTCCCAAATGAGTCCCAAAAGCATCAAAATACATTATACAATCCTCACCATGACTAGGTAACATCAAGACTTGTACCAATGTTAATCATTTATTAAAATCTTTGAAATAATTATCACAAGATTTCAAACAATCAAGCATTACTTACTTTTTGGACAACCATGAATGTTGCACTATTGAATATGAAACATCTTGAATGGACCTAAAATAGTATCTAGATAATCCCAGAAATCTATATATATTCAAAACATTCTGATTCTTCTCCCAAGAAAAAACCACTTAATCCTTTTTTGGGTCCACTGAAACAACAATTTCTAAGATTATGTGTCCCAAGAAGTGTATCTATTAAATAAAGAACTAACACTTATATAAATTGGTGTATAGAATATTCTACCTCAGTGTACTCAAGATGATTTCAAGATATTGGGAATGATCTTCTTTAGTCATGGAGTACACCAATATTTCAACCACACAAACTTCCAAAAAATGTTCTAGGTGTAGATGGTTGATTCTGTTAACGCCGTCTATAATTTGGGTTGGGGCGTTCATCACCCCAAACAACATTGTGAAAAATCATATAGTCCATACCTACTTATGAAATCAGTACTCCTATATAATAAGTTATAAATCTCAACTTATGATACCCCTATTTCATGCCAATATTTGAGAAAAAATATCTCCTCAATAAGTCATATAGATTATCAATTCACAGAGGTGGATACCAGTTATTCACGGTCATCCGTTTCAACTTCTAGTAATGAAGATGTATTTAGAATATTCTGTGAGCCTTTTTAGGAAAATAAAAAGGTGATCCCCAAGGAGATATACTCGTATGGATAAAATACTAATCCTTCAACTTTTAAAAAAGATTATTGAGCTCTGGAAGCTCTATCAGTGTGATTATGTATGGGGGAATAAAAACTAGATCAAATCCTGGAATGATACCGATAATAAATTCCATATCTCTTTCAGGTGGTAGCTTGAATAAATATTAGGGAAACAATAACCAAACAATTCCTCCCATTGGAGGAAATAAATCAATCTTTACACCTCCATCATCCAGAAATAGTCTAGAAACCTGGTCGGTGAGCACCCCCAATTGCTGCGGAATAGGCCCCACACAACCTACTTGGAAATCCCACCTCCTCAGTGAATATACATGTCACCCTCGAGAATCATGATCATTACTCTCATATAGTAACAATATATTTGAGCTTTGTATTCCAATAACTAGTCCATACACAAAATAACATCAAATCCTAACATGTCGAGGATGTAAATATCCCACAAAAATGAATACTCTCCAACCCTAAGAGATCACACATTTCACAAATATATGTCACTAGATCGTAAAAAGAGTGGGGAATCTATCATCATAAACCTACTCACGAACTCTACCTCTAGGCTCAAACCATTCACAAGTTGTGTAGAAACAAATTAATGAGAGGATACAGTATAAAATAAGGCACTTGTTGGCATAGAATCTACAATAATATAATCACTCACTATCAATGGTGTAACATCACCATCTACAATTTTATGCTAAATCACATCAAACTGTCCTTCCCCTCTTCCATGTGATGATGTCTGAGATCTTTGAGCTACACCAGTATACTGACATAGGTTCACTTTTCCCTAGGCTCCATATCCACTCCCTTTACCACCATGAACATTATAACTACATCTTACAATCTAATATGGAGTATAAGGTCCCATTACTATACCCTGGTTGTACCTACCTCCTCCATCACTACCCTTTTATCTTGTGTTCCTAGAGAAACTGTATAGGTGTCCCATCATGCTGTAATACAAAAACTATAATGGTGGTTGGGGTCACTATCTTGATAAGTGTCCCGACATACCACACTGGTATAAGATCACATGGAAAAGTTCATGTGTAACTTACCCTTATACCTTCCTACTCCTCTTATTATCACCCGACATAACATTCTCATAACGACACTTCCTACAATTGAAAGACAAACCACATGAACTTTCGGTAGAAACCATATTGCATACACTATAAGACTCATTTTGGTTCCCCGATGCTATGAGAGCCTGATCTAATACCATATAATACTAATTTATCCAAAATAGGTTATCATGGGACATAATATTACATTTAATACATTCTTGATAACATATCACCATAGCTATCACTTATCCTACCAACATTGCAGCAAAGCACCACAGGACTATAAATCATCCATCATAGTTCATCAGATTCATGATCTACTAAGTCAACCATATGTAATTAGATTCTATCCTACATCAAAATCTCTAGATTTAAGTAATAAAAGAACTTATCCAAGAGTTCATTCCATAACATACCATCAGAGGGTGCTATAATAGAAACTCCTTTTATAGTCCAGACATGCTATTCTAAACCCGCACTGGGTCTCATTCCATGAATTGAATGAAGTGATTAATTTTCTCTCAGAACTTCTCATAAACTTCCTCAACCAAAATTATCAGGGCCACATCCCCCAAAGTTAGTAGATTCTCTCCATCCATATCCTCATTTAGTCCTCTAAAAAGAATCATTAAAGAAAAATATCTCTAAAATTCCGAACACAAATCTTAGTAAAAATAAAACCACAATATAATCTCATTAGAAACCCATTTATTTTTAATATTGTATCATTTTTCAATTATAAATTCCATATTAGTCATATTTTTGAATTCAATTTTATATGAAAATAAAAACAATTCAAGTTCAAAAACATACCCAAAACCCATTTTCCATGCGTGCATAAAATGGTGCATGTCACAAAATATTCTCGAGTTCCTATAATAATAAATGCATACTAAAATCTCATGTCATTCTAGGGAATGAGACAAATCTCATATAATATAAAAAATATTATTACATTTTAGAAAAACTTTTTCACCGAAAGTGAAATAATATCAAATGTAACTACAAAATCCAATAACAACAAATCCCAAAAAGATTACTAGGGATTTCTCCCAAACATGGGTCAGATACACTGAGGAAACTGTTCATAACCAAGGAATAAATCTTAAAAGGCTCATGTACACCATTCCCATGTAGTAGAAAAAATGTAAAGAATTTAAATCTCCCTTGGATATAATATTGTAACATGTCAACCTAATTTCCACACATCGGTGCCCCGATCTGGTTTTCTACATTGCCTCATGTGCACCTCTCCATACACTAGAGGCTACCAAATAGTAGTGAGGGTCTAAAATCAATAATGGGTAGAATATACCCTCTTTTTAAAAGATTAATTCACCAGAAGAAATAAATTACCAATAATTATCTTGATAATATTATTTGTATCACAATATGATAAAAATAGGAAATACTATACCAAAACAGAAAAAATATATGACATGCTAAAATATGTTCCAAGTGTCAAAATTAATATCCCAATATAAGGGCACTAAAAAAATCCCAAAATATATGAAATCAAACAAGGTTCCCTCATCTTTGCTACATACCGAGTTTATCCATCTACCACATAGCCTTTTCCCATATAAGGTCCTACAAAAACGATGTCTATTAGGGTAATGACCAGGCAGCCCGAGTAGGATGTGAGTACAATGTAGTAGGCCCCCACAATGAATTTCTAAAATAGTATCCATCATACTACAATGTATACATTTGTATAAATAAAAAATTATTGATCATAAGTAATTTTTTATCACATTATCAATTATTCTTTATTTACCCACATAATCCCATTGGTTCATGTGTGCACCTGAACATCAATATATTATTTGGACCATGCAGAAGTCAAATTGTTTTTTTCACATATTCTATTTATAATTCTTTAATAGTTTTTGTCAATTTAATTTTAATTTATAATATGACCAATTAGAAACTGAGTCCAATGCCAATGTTTTGGTTGTAGATCACCCTGTCTGACATCCCGTTAGTATTTTGAGTGTCAATCCATGTATCACACAACACGAGTATTTAGAGCATCATTCCATGTCCCATAAAATATTCACATATTATTTGTAACATTGAATTCCACGGTTAGCACCCTATTTGTATTTTGTGTGTCATTATATGTCCCACACCCTATTCATTAGTCAATCACTCATATCACATATATCAAAATGTATCACCAATCTAGAATAATAAAAATTAATCTTCTTTGAAAATTTATTAGCACAATATTCTATTAATAAATTCACAAATTGTTTAATACAATTCATTAAATTCCATGTCACAATAAGTGACCAATTAATTAAATCTACAAGTAATTAACCCAATTCATTAAATTAAACAATCTAAACAAACCTCATTTAATTAATTCAACAATTAATTAATCCCATAAATTTAATTAATTAATTCATCAATGAATTAATCACATCAATTACATTAATGAATTAAAAATTTAATTAATCTTATAAATTATATTATTTAAATATTTCAATAATTACTTATCCTCGATCCCACAATTCCATGGTAAATTAATATACAAAAATTATTTATATTTATTAGACAATTAAATTACTAAAAATCCTATTAATTATTAAATAATATGCACATAATTGAAATCACGAATATGGGATTTGAATAATATTCCACCTACCTCAATTCATTGAAAAACTCTTACAAATGGATGATTCCGCAATTTGTGAATAATAAGGATATAAAACAAGATCCATATCTAAAACCCTAAATCAATATCACACAAAACATTATTTCTTAAATCTATACATAGATCCACAATCATAGATATATTTTCAAAATAAATGATCTATATCTAAGGAAAATATGAAAGAATAATCCTTCAATGGATAGAAGAAGAATCAGAATGAGAAGAGAAACCACACGAGATGATATCCTCTTTATGACAGGTGTACAAATATTTGATCTGAGCATCAAATCACCATGATGGGTGATTAGGAAGGACTAGAATCATTATTGGAGGCTAGGAAATTGTTAAAGGACATCATATGTCCAATGGGGTCTAATTTTGGTTAATTTTTAGTATTGATTTTTTTTTAAACTAATTTTTGAGATAACAAAAATCTTGTACATGATTTTCTTGGAATGGGTGGAGGGTTTCCCCTAACAGTGTTCCATAACCATGTTCCTCTTATAATGGGGGGGGGGGGAATTAATGCTATGATGGAACAAAATTTTAAAAATAGTTTTCCATCCACACCAATCCCCTCTCTTTGGATTTTCGTGGGTTTATAAGTTGGGGAGCACCATTTGGGAAAACCAAGTGCCAACTGCGCACATCCCTCTTCCATCCAAAATTTACAATATTGTTAACCAAATAAACGACAAAATAAAACCCAAAAAAAATATTCTAAAAAAAGAAAAAAATTTACCTGTAATCATGCCCTTGTCATCTTTAGAATGGTTAGTATCATAGATCTCTAGTCAAATGAATGAATTATGAAAGCACAATTAATTCAAGGGGTGAAGAATGTATCATCCGATGTTTTAAATATATAATTATTTATTTTGATATAATATTGATTAAATATTTTAGAAAGTAATATTAATTGTGAAAGTTAATAAAAGAATTTTTTTCCATGTTATGTTATAATGTTTTTGAAAATTAATATTTTTTCATGTAATAAGATGGTAATTTTAAATAATATTCAAAATTATAAACAAATTAATTTTCATATATTATTTTATTTAAAATAACATTTAAATATTAATATATTTATTTTATTTTTTTCATAATTATAATAAATATATATGTTTTTATAAGAAAATAAAAATCTTATGAAATTATTATAAATAACTATTTTGAATTTCATAAAATAGAGATATGTTTTAGCATAATAATTTTCTTTGAATCTAAAATGACTATCATAAATTATTTAACACATATATTTATAAACAATATTTCATTCATGAAATTATATATTTTTAATGAATATAAAGTGTTTTAATGATAATAAATAAATTATAGGAATTACAGTTTAAAATTTTAAATAAAAATGATTTGTAATAATTAAATTCATATATATTAATAGGAAGATGAAATCTCCAAAAAATTTATATTAAATTTTTTTTAATTATAACTTTTTTATTAATTTGTTACTTTCAGATTTAAATATATTGATACAAATAATAATAATAATAATTAATGGTAAGACATATTTTTGTTAAAAGAAGAATCCACATTATTTCTATTTTTTTCAAATAATATATATATAAATTATAAATTTTATTGAATTATTTTTATTAAATATAAAATATTATATATGTTTAAAATAACATATTATTAAAAGTTTAATTAAAAAAATTGAATGAAAATGAGGATAGAGGGAAATAGTAGTGGGAATCGATCAAATTGATGGTTCGATTTGTTTTCGACAAGGCTGAGCACCCTTCTTTCAAGAAGCATAGAAATGGGGATCTAGCTTCTATATTTGACTGTGAAGTGAAGGTTATATGATGAGGGGTTCAAAATCAGGTGATATGGATTTACCTCAAGATAAGGAGTCATTATTAGTTAAAGGATATCAGCTGCCAGTGAGTACCAAATGTGTTATCTAAAGATGGTTCGACTATAATGGGGTTTTTTCTCAAAGGTGTTTCAAATGAGTAAGGATATCAATTATTCCTCTTCATCATCCTATAATCGTGATAAACATGTATGAATTTTGTTTCTAGGTGTCAAATATTCTTGAAAATTATATATCAAGGATAATTATGGCATAGATGTGACATGTACATATTTTTCATCCATGATCGATTTGGTTGTCCTTGTTATGGTAATTTTAAATATTTTTTTGAAATGTTTTTATTTTGATTTTTTATAGTTTCTTTGAAGCTTGAGGAAGAAGTTTTATTAATTTAGTGGATTATAAAAAAATAATTTGACTAAATACAATTAATTTGTTTTTGTTTTACACATTATCCAATTTAGCTAATTATAGTATAATATATTTAATATATGTATATTTGCTTCATTCAAATTTTCTAAATTATCAACATGACTTTTGATTCATGTCTTGATTGAACACTTTATTATTTTATTTTTATTTTTCAAATTTTTGAATCTTCTTCAGATATTAGACTTGGAACGATATATAGATGTATATATTATATTGTAATATATATATATATATATATATATATATATAATATTACGAATATAAGTATATGATTGAATTATAAGAAATATATATTCTAGAATCCTATCTTAAATAATGGAATTTTATTACCATCTTGAAAAATTGTTTCTATTGCACATCTTCTAATAGAGAATATAAAATAAAAATAAATTAAAATTTTCATAATAAAACTTCATACAAAAGATTACTACATATATAAATATATTTGTAACCATCACTTACTCTATAAAAAATGATCTAACTCATTCTCCAAAATTATCTCTCAGTTTTATCAAAGCACCCACTAAGATCAATCAAGTAACGATAGGCTACCTTGATCCATGTTTATATACATAATGTATTTTAAATTTCAATTATTTGAATATAATCAAAATACATGACTATATATATATATATTATATTTTCTTTAAATCTCTTAGTAAAGGATATACTTTATTAAAATCAATTTTATGTTTTAATTTATAAAGGATTTGGACTTAGGAAAATGTTTCGGTAATGGATGTATTTTTTTACAAATATATATATATATATATTGAATTATTTTAATCTCTTAAAAGTGAATTAATATTATAAAGAAATATTCAATGCTTTTAAATAATCTATTTTAAAATTCTAATTTTTTTTTATTATTATTTAACATTAAATTGTTATTAAGAGAATTATATTAAATTATGAAAATTATTATTTTATATTTTATCATTTGATTCGTGGTTTCAATTACAAAAAGTTGTAACTGATTAAAATCACAATTTTATGTGTGAAATGTTTCTGTTTGACCATGGATGTGATTAATAATATTATATATTTCTGTCCTTTAAGATATTTTTTACATTCGATCTACTTTATATTCATCTATTATAAAAAGAAATTATTTATTAGTGTAAATTTCAAGTATGTTTTTATAATTTCATAAAAAATTGACATTATTCCATGTAACGAAGATATAGAATTAATATATACTATGAAAATAATTTATATTAGATTTTGAAATGTTTTTGGGTTATTAGTGAGAAAGGTAAGAACAATTAAAATTTTTTCATGAAATTTGGTAGATGTGTATCAAATTATTTGATATGGTCGGTAAAGTAAACCCGTGAGCTCAAGGGGAAGTTATCCTACCTATTATATGGAAAAGTGGAAGCATTGTTTTTCTTATTGACTACTGTATATCATAAATGATCCATAAAAATTACCATTTTCATAAAGAATAATTCCATTGGCATATTTGAAATGTTTTTTATTTTTTAAGGTAAATGGTTTTTGAATTATTATGAATTATTAAAGATAACTAAGAAAATATTACAATTATTGGAAATACCTTTCTATGATTTTTTTTATGAAATGTTATATCTTATAAAATGTTTCCAAAAGTGATTTATATTTTACAAAGTAAAGTATTTTCAATTGATTTTAAATCCACTTACTATGAAATTTAATGATCATCATTTTTTTAAAATATTAGTAGAAGGTTCTAAAGAAATTAAATTAGTGTTTGTTTCATGAAATGAGTTAGTGTACATGATGGAAATTCTTTAATTGTAATATATTTTTTAAATCTAATAAAAATTTACTATTTTGTCTAATTCTTAAAAACCTTGACCCAAAAAAATCCTAGAATGTAAAACATATTATTGATTGTTTTAGTTATCTTTAAAAAACATAGTATTTTTAGTACTGAATCATGAAGCATGTTTTCAGGTCTTTACACATCCATTGTATGGAGTTGAGGTACTACACATATTATTTCCCCAAGCATCAAGGGAATATATCCTAAAAGATGTAAGAGATCAAGGTTTAGCATATGGCATTGTTACTACTTTAGTGGAATGAGTAATGTGATTTTGTATTTAGATCCTTGAAATAGGTTATAAAAGTATTTATCAATGATATTATCATTGTAATAATTTTTAACTATTTAAAAAAGGTACTATGGTACTATTTCATATTGTATTTGAGATCATATTTTAAATAGTACTGACAACCAAGAAAAGCGATTCTATAAGAATTTGACCATCTTGGAAAATACATGATTAAGTGAGGATAACCCTTAATAAGTTCCCAATATTAAGATAATAATTATATGTTTATGTGATAGGATATTTTGATCATCAAATTGGTTAGAGGTGTAACAGTTTATGTCATCTTTGAAGGATTTTACCTCATGAATTGATTTATGGAATATATTCGACAAATTTTAAATTATTTCATGAAGAGTTAATGTTTCCATTAATGTTTTATGATGATAAAAATATTCATATATTTGAAATGTGAAATTAAAATCCATGTTATATAGTCTTTAAAATATAACATTGGTTTATTGTCCTTATAAATTTAAAGAGCCATATTTTGGATGATATTTAAGGTTACCTATTTGTGGGAAAGATTAAATTACAATTTTTTAGGCTACAAGATTACTTTTTTCAAATATTTTCATTTTAATAAAGAAACAAGGAATAAAATTTCACCCTTTTATAGTTTTAATGATCCATTAAAAGATATTTTTTTGGTTTAGGATTAAAAATTAATTTTTTGATATTCATATTTTGGAGTAAGGGATTAATTGAAAATTGATCAAAGAAAACCCAATGGTTGAAATTGTACTTATGAATTAGAAATGTATCAAGTATTTATCCAGTTTGTTAACCCTTTAACGATGTTAGTATTTTGGAAATAGAATTTCAAAATATCAAACCCATGATTATTTATATCAAGTATAAATTATGATGAAACAAATTATTTATGATTGGTAGAATGTAACACCCCAGAATTATATAATAATAAAAATGTATTTTATATAATATGTGACATGTTACACCAATCTTAAACAACCAACAAAATTAATCTCCTTAAAATTAATCACTTCAATATATTTTATTGCATGCAACCTAATGTCGAAGATAATAATAATATATTATACCTAGTAATTTAATTTTGGTGTATGAACAGTTTAAAAAAATTTTGTTTTTTATTGTTATCGATTTATTAGAAATAAAATTTGAATAATTTAAAATAAAAAGTAATATATTTTTGAAATTTTTTATTTTTTCTGAAGGATAGTTTACTACCCCATTGACCACATCATTTTATTATTTTTAAATTATAAAATATTTATATTATTAAATAAACATTAATGTTTAAATTATAATAAGAAAGTTATATTAAGTTGAATATTTTTTATTTTCTGGAATGTTTTATTTTTTGATGAATTGTGAAAAATCCTAAATTTTCATTGAAAAATAAATTTTAATTTAAACTATTAATAAATTTAAATTACATTTTAAATTAAAATTAGTTAAATTACATATAAATTAATAAAATTTAGTTCCTTTTTTTAATACTAATATTTAATTTTGATATTAAATTTTTGTATACTTTTGAATATTTTCTCTTTGAAAAACACTATTTATTCTTGTGTATGTGGGATCAATTTTAAATAAATTTCAACCACTTAACTAAGTTTAATTTTATATAATGGATTACATATTTTATTTATAATAATTAATATTATTTAATATGGCCAACATAATTTTTGGTCAAAATAATTATTAATGATAGTATAAATTAATTTATATGGTGAAATATAAGTTAAATGAACTTGTTTTAATTTATTTTAAAATAGTTTTAATATTTTATATAATATATTAAATATTTATAATAAAAATTTCAATGTTATCTAAAAAGGATCATTTTAATTTTTTCATAATGATTTCATTATCTAGGCCATAAAACTAATTACCATGGTAAAATCAAAATTGGTAAAAGGTATTAAACATAAAGGATAAGGAATGAAATGATTATAACATGAGGTTTTTTTGAGGCTTTTCTCTTTATTATAATCCCTAAAATAAATTATATATCAAATTTTTTGACACATGTTGTGAGAGTGACCTCCAATTATTGAATACTTTTTGGTATTTGCAAAACACTCACTCATCCCCCAAAAGAATAGGGAACTCACTAACAATAATTCTCCACACGTATCACACAATATAGGTCGACCAAAACCTACAAAAATAAACCTAAAAAATTCCATCCATTCATCATTGAGTCCTTATTTTGGGATTAAATATAACCTTGGAAGGATTTGGTGAAAAAGGTTTTCACCTGAAGAAGAGGTAATGTTTTTCAATGAGTGTTTTTATTTTATTTTTTTATCAAAGAATATAAATTATTATCAAAACATAATGATTAAATACCATCATCATATTACATATAATTCGTTTTTAAGATAATTTATAAACATCAAACCATTCCCAATTCTGCCAAATGGTTTTCTAAATCATTATTCATGTGTACAACGGAATACTTCCTTATGAACCAATGTCCATTATTTTTCATTAAAACCATTATAAGTTAGGTATGATTTATGATATAAAGAGTATATATGAAATATAAGATATAATTATGCACATATAATTATTATAGAATATATTTATTTTAAAATTACATTTCATAGGGGTTACGATAATGTCTCTCGTTAATACAGCAGACTCCCACCTCCTGAAGAAATGTGACTTTTCTAATAATTAATAATCTCATGGATGGTAATAAAGATAATTTTTATTAATATAAATGATATACGTGACATAATTAATATATTTATGAAATATTTATAATTATGAAAATATAATATATCATTTTATTTTTTTAAACTGAAAAATTATAACATCATTTTTGAATGTGTAGACTACCATGTTCACAATTTTATTTGACTCTCTTTTAATCACCAAACCAAATTGATGATATATATAAGTATACATAATGACATTGTATTTTATATATGATTATATAAATATAAAATTCTTACTTTCCATCTGACCATGATGGTTATTGAAAAATGGAATTGGTAAACATACATACGTACAACCAACCATCTCCATGATTGTGATATATTTCATTTTTTCATTACCACATTTCATGATCAGTTATAAAAAATAACTGATTTATAAATATGATAATTAAGTCAGGGTTATTATTATGGATATGTTCAAATAATATCATTTTTATCATATTCTAGAGACCAAAGTGAGTTTTGAAAAATAAGAAAATATCGTTGAAACAACTGACTTAAAACTAATTAGAAAATTAATATTAAATAAATTAGTTATTAATGAAATTAAAGTTATAATAAACAATAATTTTTTTATTAATGAATTAAATAATTATTATAATTTTCTTATAAAGGATGAAAATGAATGTACTTGATGAGTCAGTCTCCAGGTTTGTTTTATTTATCTTACTTTTATATTAATGAGACATACAAAATATTCCCAAATTAATTATATTGTGTAGTGTATATAATTTAATTTTTTTATATCATTAATTAAGTTGAAATCGTGGTATTTAAATACTCGTTTAATTTTATTTCATTCGTTGGGGTTATTATTCACATGTTACAAATGTGGTAAAGATTTATTTCATAATCTCAGCATTATTCAATTTTTTTTATGGGCCTCCCTTAAAAGAATTATTTTATATTTTTATCTCAAAATAAATTTAATTTTATCTCACATATATTGATGAAAATTTTAACGCATTAGTATTTTTTTAACTATCTTCATATCTAAAAATGATTACAAATGTGTTTTTCAGAATACACATCTTTAGTTCACTCTTCGATCGAAAATAAATTCTCTTTAAAAAACATGTGTTCTAAATTTCTTTTCAATTTTATTAGAATTGAAAAAATGATTTATTAGTAAAATATATACCCATTTCTGAATTATTAGAAAACGTTTTTAAAGGAATATTCATGTCATTTTCTGAATGAGGAACTATTCTAACATTTTGAAATTACTGAAGAAATGTTCTTTTTAACTTATATGTCATTTTCTGAATGTTCTTTTTTAAGAAATAATTTTCCCTAATATTTTGGAAATTGGATTTTAAAAAAAAAATTATTTTCAATGAAATATATTTTTTCAATTTTTTGGGCATTTTTTAGTTTTAAAATAAGATGTATGATTTTTTAAAAAAGGATATTTTCCTCTGGAAAGTTTCCATGTGATATTTAAAATTATATTTCATTTATGAAGAAAATATTTTATGTTACATATTATTTAATCGTGATATATTCAAATTTAACCATCCATATTATTTCACCAAACGGTTTAGGATTCGTTTGACTGGTGGTGTACCATATTTATACCATTAATTTTATTTGGATGGTTTATAATAATGCTTTTTATTTTGTTATCTTATTAAATTTCATATGAATGTTTACATATGAACATTTATCTTCATGATTCTTTATCCCTTCTAATTGAGTAATTCATTGGAATTTTAATGTGATAGGTAGTTCCCGCTATAGCCTTTCTATTCAACAGTAGGTATCATGAGGAAAACTAGATTGAGTTTTGGCCTAGGCCCTAACCATTTGTATAGATGTATTTGAATAAGTCTCAACATAATAAGGTTTATTTTTATAATCCTCAATTGTATTATAAATCTTGGCACAATCCTCAATGATACATTTTAGATTTCCATCATTTTTCATTTCATTTTTACAAATTCTTTTATTTATATTCCATTTGATCATTATATTAGATATAACATTCATGGTTATTTTTTCAATCCCATGTGATTATTTATATGGAATTATTTGATCATAATTTATTCATACCGTATTATTCTCTTGTTATTGATTATATGGAATGTTTTGTAGTTATTTTCCTTTCTATATTGATTATTCATTTTTATTCAAATATTTTTCTATATGATTACCCATACTGATCATATTAGCACTCACATTTTTAAAATTTTATTTTCCCAAGGATTCTAGGAAGTGTTTTTATTGATATGTAGAGATACTCTAGGGGTGATAATGGAATTCTCAAATAAAATAATTTAACTAAATAATTTTTTCAATAACAATAATAATTTAATATATGTAACCCATTTACCAGGACTACTATACTATAAATTCATTTAGGATGCGATTCCTCATTTATTATGCCAAGGTAAAAAAGTATACAATCACTCTAAGCTATTGGATTTAGGGATCTATATTTGGTATTAGATGAATTTATGTATAACCATTTTGAACGAGAATAATTGAAACATAGATTAGGGAACAAAACCCTATGATTGACATTGGGGATAAATAAAGAAGAACATAAAAAAGTTTTTTAGTAAGATATTATGTGGTTTTCATTAAAATATATCCTTATCTGGTAAATAAAATTGGATATTGTTTTATCATAAATGTAAATATGGGTAATAATAAAGAAAATGGGGCATTGTTCTTGACTCAATAATCTCTTAGGTCATGATATGTTCCATATTAATCACCTAATTTTATCATAACCATACACAGGGGTAATAACTATGACACCATTTTTCTGATTATGATATTATCTATGAATAAATTTTTTAGGTGGTGTAATGGGTTTAACTATTTTTGGAATTATACCATATCTTTCTTAATTTTTTGATCTAACATAGTGTATTCTATTATTTTAAAATGGTTCCTTTTGGAATAAATGAGAACCATATCAATGCACAGAACCCGTTTAAGGATTTACCTCATTTGAATGATAATGATGCCAGATCTAGAACTGATCCAATTATGACCATATTAAGGAAGATGACTTTGGGTATGAGCAATAACCTTTTTTGTATGGGGAATCCTTTTTATCCACCACATAGTGTGACAATGTTATACAACTTTAATAATCCCCAACCTCTATCATTCAATGGTAATAAAAATATATTTTTAGCTATGAAATGGGTAATTACCTTAGAGTATATATTTCTTGCTCTAGGAATTTGTGAAAGGGAGAATGTTTTCATTACATTTTCCATCTCCCTAGAGATACAAATCAAAGGTGGTCATTAATTCAAAAAAATAAACATGAGGAAAAAATATTAAGCAAGGATTTGATATAATTCAAGGTACTACTCTTGGAAAATATTTTCCTCGTAACCAATGATGAGATATGGAAGGAGAGTTCTTGAGTATAAGATATAGATTATAGGAAAATTTTGATATGTATGAAGCTAACATTAAATTTTTCACAAGTTATTCTATAGACTGAGTATGTAATCCAAATAGAATGATTGAATATTTCATTTGGGGTTAATCCAATCTACCGAAGGTCACAAGTCTCCCAAAACTTCTCATCATATGAGTACATATCATAATTTGCTATGAAGATGTTGGAATAATTATCAATTTCATATAAATTCATAGGGATGACATAGAAAAAAAGTACAAAATTAGATGATGGATAATGGAATAAAGGTATAAAAGGATTTTCCAACATGTGATACTTGTGGAAGGAAAAACATTTATACATGAATAAAATAAAAATGAGTATCCATAACTATGGGAAAAAATTCTACCATGATTATTATTTAAATTTATTTAAATAATGTTATACTGTGAAATGATTCCATTATAAGAAGATTTTGAACTTTTAAAATGAATACCTCAAACGTCAATGTAATATACCTCAGAAGAAGCTAAAAGATCAAGGTCCTGATATTTATTTTGATATATCATAAGTGGAATGATCAATTTTCACATAAAATTTGATCATTGAAATATCATGTGATGGTATTTTATTAAATATATTCAGGTTATAAGAATTTTGAAATGTTTAAATATTATAGTATAGAACTATTTCGTGATGGGTTTGAGAGGATATAAAAAATGGTAAACTTTTCCAAGAAACTTTATTCAATCAAAACATGATCTCTTTGAAAAAATGATTGATGGAGGATAAACTATAATATGTTCCAGATATTGTGGTAATAATATTATGGTTACATGATACTATTGGTCACAATGGAGTTGTTTTTTGTTTTTATGGTTTATGCTATATGTACTAGAGTTTACATGATATACTTATTTATGGAATTAATTTTTAATATTGAGAATTTACTTTTTGAAGAATGTGTGTTTTCATTAAAGATTTATGATGATCAAGGTATTCACATATTTTTAATGCGACATTAATAGAAACATTATATTATCTGAATCTTATAATTTTTGTTTGTTGATCATCCTTATAAATTTGGTAAGACATATTTTGGATTATATTTGAGTTTAAATATTTATAAAGTGGACTAAGTTGATCATTTTGGATAACTCTTCATAAACAATATGATTTTAGTAATGATAAGAGGAAAAACATGTGACCCTTTTATGGATTACATGTTTCAATAAAAATAAATTTTACTATATTAGGAATTATTTTTTTGGATAAAGGATGAATTAGAAAATGATCAAATCACGTAAAAATAATAAAATTATTATTTTAAAATGGAAACGTTCAAGGTATGTATCTAGTATATTAAGACTTTCATGATGTCAGTTTTTTCAACAAAAAATTGGAAAATATCAAACCTATGATTACAAAAATATTTATTAAATTGAAATTGGAAATTTATATAAATTTTAAAGTACATAAAACACCATGGAATAATAAAATATTAATGATGGATTTTATAGTGTATGTGACGAAAAAAATTGAGCTTAAACATCCCATGAAATATTTTTTTTTGAAAATTAATGTCTTAGACAGCTTGAATAACAAACAACCCTGAGCCAATGTGAACCATAATATTGTATACCTATTCATTAAATTTATATATATAAATATTAATAACTAGATTATGAAATTATGGATTTTTATTTGTTATAAATAAAATATGAATCAATTAAAATAAAAGTCAACATTTTTTTGGAAAATTGTATTTTTAAAGAAAGAAGGTTTAATTGAGTATTGTGTGCAAAATTTAAAATTAATTTTAAAATTATATGGAATTTTATTTTAAAAAATATAATTCATATTTTAAATCATAATATCAATATTATATATGAGTGATTTGTTTATATTTTTTAGAAATGTTTCATTCTTCGAAGAAGATAGAAAAATATTTTTTTATTGAAAAATGATTTGTCATTTATTTTTTTTATTAGGATAAATTATATTTTAATTTATTTATTTATAAAAATTCATTAAATTACATAAAAATGAATCCAATTTATTTATTTTTAATCATTTTTATATTTAATGTTTTTATTAAATATGTTTAAATATTTAAAAAATTTCTTTTTGGAAAAACCACTCTATCATCATGTGTATGGAATTAATCCAAAATTAAATTCTTAAAATTATTTGAATTTAATGTGATAATGTGGAGTCCATAATTTTAATTACCATAAATAATATTAAAAATAATTTAAACTTAATTTTTGGTCATAATAATTTTTAATGGTAACAAAAACTAATTGTCGTGGTTAGGGTTAAAAGCAGTGTTTTTGCAGATTACATGCACTCATGTTAAAATTAATTTTCAAAAAACATAATAATTTTATTTGAAAAAATGGGTATCATATTTATAATAAGTAGGAATTTATTATCTAATTTTTATCATTTTAACTTAGGTAGAAATATTAATCATGTGATTTAAAAATCTAATTACAATGGTGGAACCTAAAGTGGTAAAAAGGGAGAAAAATTATTGTATAAGGATTAAAGTTAATAAAAAATGTGTTTTGTGTGGTTTTGAGGTGTTTCTATACCACATCATCACTCCACTCAACTATTTGGTAATTTTTTAGCCAGATGATTTTAGAGTGACCTCCCATTGCTGATTATTTTTTTGTAATTACAAAATGGTCACTCTAAATGGATAAATGTTAACTCACTCCTCTCCCTTCTTCATAGATGTCATGAAATTTGGATCAATGAAACCCTTCTATATTAACTACAAAAATTCCATCCCTCGATCCTAGAATCCTTAGTTTTTTCAGAATTTCATCCTTTTAAGGCTTTGGTGCAATCCTAATGAGGTTACCCAAGGAAGTGGTAATTCTCTTAAATGATCATTTTTTATTACTTCGTCATAATACATAAATTATTATTAAAACATGATGATATATTAATATCAGTATATTATATAAAATTTGACGTTTTTATGTTATGTTAATGACCTAACACCATCACCACTTCCATCAAATGTGTTAAAAAATCATCATTCATGTGTACGGTAGACTATCACCTCATGAACAATTATCATTCATTTTTTCATTTCCATCATTAAAATTTGGGTAGGATGAGTAATATAAAGTATATATATGAAATTTAAAACAATATTATACCTATATAGATATTATTTCATATATTAAATTTCTTACATTGTAGGTAATATGATTGCATCGCTCGTGTGGACAACAGACTACCGCCTCATGGAGTAAGGTGATCCATTTTTCAGTAGTGCATTACATGGAAGGTGATAAGGTTAATGTAAATGAATATACATGATATAAGTTAAATTATTATTGTATTAATGATATATTTTTCATTATTAAAATAAAATATATCATTAAATAGTTTATATAAAAAAATGATTACATTGTTCATGTACGAGTAGGCTACCACCTTCACGAAGAGATGTGAATATCTTATCATCAACACCCCATGTTGATTATATATACAAGTAGATTTTAATAAATTATATGATATATATTATGTTATAATAATTATATAATTATAAATATATTAATTACATTATTTTTATAGCGACCATTTAAAAATGGAAACATTAATCGTGCGTATGTATGGTCTACCGTCTCCATGATTTTAATGTATTTTATTTTTCATAACCATATTTCATGATTAAATTTAAAAGTGTTATTGATGTATAAATATGAAAATAATCTCAAGATTATTATTCTTGAGTTGTTTAAATAATTACCTCTTTGAAAATAGTTAACCTACAAAAGTCATTTTTGACAAATAAGAAAAATCTCATTGAAATATTATGTGAAAAAAATAATTTATTATGTAATATTATATAACATAGTAATAGGGGAAATTAAGTAAGTAATAAATTTTAATTCAGTATTAATCATGTAAATAATTATCATATGTTTATTGTTCTGTAATATAAATAACCTATATGATGATTCAGACTCAAAATAAGGGCTTATCATCCCACTTTTACTTCTATGAGACATACACCATATTCACCATCGATTTATTTTGTTTGGTTCTTATAGTACCATTTATATATGTAAGATATTGAATTAATTTATCTTCATGGTTATAAATGTTTCATGTAATTTTATTTCTTCCATGGTGCTTATGATTAAAATGTTACCAAATAAGAGAGGCTTTATTTTAGAAGTCAAATCATTATTCATGAGTTTTTTTGTTTATGTCACTATTGATGGAATTATTTGATATTTATATATTATAATAAAAATATTATCATCTCATATAGTTATAGATGAAATTTTTCTGGTAATTGTACCATTTTTCATCACTTTGGTACTTGAGATGATTAATAAAATATTTTTAATATAATCAAACTTCATTCCTCTCTTTATTCCAAAATCAATTTTATTCCAAAACCATGATTTTAAAAAATATTATAAAAAAACTTTTAGAATTCAATAAATTAGTTATTAATGATATTTTTACATATTTTTGATATTTTAGAAATTTTTTCTAATGGAAGGATCTTTTCATTTTTTAAGGGTCACTTTTCTATACATTTTACAGTGAAAAATGATTATTTTTTATCTTATATGACATGTATTGAAATACCCACCACCATTAATTCCATTTATTTAGAGATTACATTGAATTTATAAATGTTTATTTTTAAAGTAAATTTTAATTTTTATTTTAAAGATATTCTTTGTTTTTTAAAATTATTCAAAAATTGGATTTTTGATGTCTTTTTGGATTTTTCTATATTTTTAGAATAAAATGGGTTATTCTAAAAGAATGGTTAATTTCCTAAATAAATTTTTCTTGTGATCATTAAAAATATTTTGCCATCTATAAAGACATTCAATGATGTCAGTTATTCTTTAATGGGGATATAAACTAATGATACCATCTATTTTATTTCTTTTGATGGTTTATGATCAATTTGACTCTAGATATGAAAAGTTAATACTATTCATTTTACTATAGATTGTTTATAATTATGTTTATTTATTGAGTAAAGTATTTAAATTATGTATTTTTATTTTATATGAATATTTATTGGCATTATTTTTCACAATTTTCATATGAGGAATGCATTGGACATTTCATGTGATGAGAAGGTCCTGATCTAGCCCCTTGATGCATTGGTGTTCCTGACGAGAGAAATTTCACTTGGTGTTCACAAGGGAATTACCTGTTTATATATTTTTTATATAACTTGACATAATGGTATTATATGCCTTTTCAAAAGCCTCTAAGGTAGGTTTTAGATGTCAATCATTATGAATTCCATCAATATGAATTATTTTATTGATATTCCATGTGATCACTCAACAAGTTAAAATATATATAGTTATTTTTTCATGCTCTTGTTATTATTTATTTGGAATTATTTAATAATAATTTATTCCCACCATATTATTATCAATAAACTGATCAAATTTCACGTGTTTAATCTATTTACCTCCCCTTGTTTATTTGGAATTATTTATTCGTTAATATTTATTTATGCTTATGCTTTATGAGGTTCTGAGATTACCACATTATTGTGTTTTTCTTTATACAAGATACCATGATGTGTTTTGTGATTGATATGAAGGGATATTATAATGAAAATAATTGTGTATTCAATGAAATAAGTTTTTTATTTTTTATTTTCAGTTAAATCCAAAATTTAAAGTATGAATATACTTTACCAAGATAACTAAACTATTCAGTCCATCAAGATGAATTTCTTAATTTATTATTCCAATGTAATATTTTATACAAAGGATTCAAGCTACCAAAGCTATAGAACTACACATTACATCTTAAAAAATCTTTACTATAGATTCTTTTGAGGAACCTAAGAGTTCAATATTCACTTATAGTGAGGTAATGTACATATTTGGTTATCCAGACATCAAAACCCCATATGGAATCTTTTTTTTTCTGTAAGTCATTGGTTGTATTCTAAAAATTACCATATTAATTTCATCACATTTAAAAATTATAATTATAAAAGTTTTCATGACTCCTCTAGTATTCTGTCTTGCATCCTTGACCTATATAAAAAAAATCATCCATAAACATAGTCCCCAATTTATTTATTCATGTCAACCCACAAAATGTTTTACCTTAAATCCTATTACTTTAGGGTTATAAAAGGAGGTAGAGAGAAATTAGAGCTCTAAGAATAATAAAAAAAATCCATTTTCAGATTAGGTGTTTATGGAACACATAATTTCCTTCCAAATTTCTGAACACCATCTTCATAAATGTTTTCTATTTTCCCCTTAATAAATGTTTCAATAATCTTATGAAAGTTGTCATCATCACATTGATAACATTATTTTTTTATAATAAAAATAGTTTCAAAATATTTTGAAAAGAGAGTGATGTATCACCTTTCTTAATAATTCCCATATCCATATTAACTATATCTATGAACTTAAGATCCCTACAAATAATTGTTTATGTTATCAATACATGGTCATTCTTACTAAATGCATGTTCTTAATTATTTTATTTATGTGGGTGGTAGTGTTTGAATCATTCATAATTTATGTATATCTTGATCCATCACCTTTGTCTCATATTGAGATATTTATATGAAAAGATGTATTTTTGTCATTTTATGATCCGTATATATCTCAAAACATTCACTATATATATATATATAATTTCTTTTTATATTTAAGTAATCAATTACATCTGCTAACTCAAGATCATAGTTGGATAGATATATTCTCGAGTCTTCAATTTCATTAATGTATATTAAATAACTATATCATTTTTCATTATGAAACAACCATGTCACATTATGAATGCATTAATATATATAAAAAACCTATAATTTCCAGAAAATAGAGTCAACATTAGATCATTGAATAATATAATATTCAGTTCATCATAAAATTCATTAGATTCTTTTTTCTAAAAAAACATATTACATTTTTTTTATTCACACACATCAAGGGATCCAATATAAATTTTTTTCTACCAAATCACCAATTGTGACATAACAATCCAATGAAACTACATAACTCACTTATGATAATTGGTGTAAGTATATATCTGAATACCTTTCTCATTTCATGATCAAATGAGATTCCATCCACAAAGATAGCATATATGGAAAATTAATCTTTATTAATACATAAATAAAAATTACAAAATTTATCATATAACACCTTAATTTTAAGAGTATCATGAGTGATCCAAAAGTTATTCTCATGGAACTTGTATCTTTTAAAATAATCCAAGATATAATGAATGCATATGAAATAAAAATCATCAATATTTTATATCAATACTTTTTTATCTAGATCCATAAAAACCAATTGTGTATTAGTCATTCTATGTGCCATTACACCAAATATATTATGTCTATACCTCATTATAGATGTTGTGTTTAAAATTTCATCCTTAATTACTCAAATTTATGATACCCATAATAGAGTATAATATTTAAAAAATATTGGGATCCATGAAGTTTATCAAATCAATCATCAATTTGAGGCAAAGTTTTGTTGTTATTTGTCATAATAACATTAGTTTCCCTATAATGAATTCACAATCTCAAAGGTCTATATTTATTATTAATGAAGAGAATAAGGGATCCCCAGTATAAATAAAATATGGAAAATAAACCCTGTATTATACAAATCCTCATATGTTTATTTGCTTCATTATTTCTATAGTGGTCATTATATAGGTAGTATTTAGTATTTTTTTTATATCAGTGATTAAATCAATTGAAAAGTCAACTTCATTTACTACTGCATGTCTTGGTAATTCCATAGAAAATATATCAATGTAGTTTAATTTGATTGGTAGAACTAAAATTTTACAATTATATTATCCATCCATATATTTTTTTCTTCATCCCCAAGAATCACATTACGTAGAGATAAGAAGGGTGGATAAAGACATGTCACAAATGATGATATCTCTAATCTAAAGATAAGGAATACATCATCTTCTTCATGAATAGTAATTTACGATTTCTTATAATAAATTTTTACATCATATTTTGAAATCCATTCCTTACCCTGGACTGTATAAAAGTCAACAATAAGTGTGATAATATAATTATAAAAAAAATACTTTTTTCTTAATGGGGACTTCCTAATACAACATTGTTGCACTGAGACGTCCACTATAAGTTTTGGCTAAAAAATCATGTGTCAATGTATGAAGAAAATATATAATCATCCTGAAAAAATGGAAGATATAAAAGAGTGACTAGATTTAGAATAATAAAAAAGTTCTAAATAAATTATTATATTTTAATAATATTCCATCCACCACATCATTTGGTACTTCCAATTAAGTTGTTGTGATCACATTAACTTAGCCTTCTCCCCCGGATTCTTCTACAGTTGATTAACTTGCTTCTTATGGAAATTTTTTGTATAGTTCTCCATATCCCTATAGTTGAAACACTAATTAATAGTTTTATTTCATATCATTTATTTATTCAGCAAGATAACCCTTATCTCCACAATTATAAAAAAGTGAAAAGACCTTCATGAATTTTGCAGGATGACTATTTCTATAGATCTCCCAAGATGGGAATTAATTTTTTATCTTCTTCATTAATTCATTCCTTTTTTGTAAAACTAATTCAAAATAATATGTCCCTAATTTACCATGAACATATAGGATCTAGATAATATCATTTCCATTTTATATAACATAACACTATTTTATCATATGATGAAAATGAATGAGAGTTCAACAACCTTTAGAGACTTTTTCTAATGACCTTTAAATAAATGGTAAATATTGACATATATGTTTCATATATAATCCATATAAATTATGGATAACCATTTAAATTAAATCTCATAATAAAAAACAGAATTATTTTATCTTTTTTTACATTTTGCTAATTAACTTTATCATAATTTTAATTTGTTTCCCATGATGAAAATATTTGTCAATTAATGTCTCCATAAAAAATTCCATATCATGAGTAATATTTCTTCTTCCAAACTATTATTCTAGATCAATAGCCAACATTTATGAATTTTAACTTTAAGATAATAAACTAAAAGTGTAGAATTTTCCTTTCCATTACATCTCAATTCCATAAAAATCTTCCCAAGATACTTAATCCATTTCTCAGCTACCATGGGATAATTTATCACAAGAAATGATGTGTTTTTCTATCACATGATGTGATCCAAAATATGATAATAACCCTATGAAATATTTTTTTTACATCTATGAAAAGTTATTTTGAAAAAACTAATAAAGATTCACTAATATATCCATGATTTACTCAGTTCCAATAAAATATATATTAGCATTCTCAGTAGAGAAATATCTAATTTAGAAATTAGTATTCATACCCTTATTCATTCTTGGTATCCTCTATAAAAATGGAATATATTAGGTTTTCTTATAAAATTATGAATTTTTAATCATAATGTATAATTATAAATATGGTTTAATACCTAACATAAATAAAAAACATTAGGTATTTTTAATCTCAAAATCCTAAACATGTTTTCCTTGGGAATAACATTATTTTAAAATCCTTCATATTTTTTTAATAAAATGTAAATTATCCTTAATATATCCCCCAAGAGTTAAAATATATGTCGAAAGTAACACCATTTATTATATACCAGGTAATGGTGAGGTATATCTTAATTCCCTTTTTTCTATGTTATTACCCCTAGGTGCATCTATGCCAAAACCACGCCCACTTTTAGTATCCATACAAAGTTGTTATACTAGGAATAACCACATAATTTATTCCATACCAAAAAATTTGGACCTTATTATAAATTTATCCTATAAGTAAACCATAGGTTTATGTTCCATTATCTATGTTTTCTTTAATTTAATATTCTAATTTTATTCAAAGACATCCTCTAATAAAAGTTATTATAACTCTATATCTAGTAACTCGGAGCCATTGCATGCATTATTACATTTTCATGGATTTAGATGGGCTTGATAGAAAAGGAAAAACTATTTTAGTAGTTTTGGATAACTATATAAAAACATAATACACATTTTTTATTTATAATGTAATTTAATAAATAAAAAAATAAAACAGTCATCATCCTTGAAGAACATTCCATGGATTTATCAATATAACCATGGGAAAGATAATAAAATAAGTTTGAGATAAATTGGTCTGTAAGGTAAACATACAACACAATATATCATTAGTAAACAATGGATAGTCATATTTAATTATTGATAACTATAAAAATACATCTAATCTATAACTTGAGAATACAATTATTCAACATCAATATTGCATGTTAAATAACTGAAAACATATTCCTTTTAATCAATAACATAGAATAAAAATAATCCAGAGATAATATAAATGTTAAAATATCATGGATGATAATAATAATAAATTGATAATGATATGAATTCATTATTATTTGACTTCATGGTATGAGGAATCGGGATACGTCTTCTATATATACCTTTAAAACGAATGTTTAAAACTATATGTAAAAACCCATATGATTTTCAACTAATTTGTTTTATTAGACATGACGATACATTGAGGGGATAACTGTTTCTATTTCCCACCCATAACATCATATCCAAATCACTATTCATTTATCAAATAATTTATTTAATTAATTAATAAATATTCTATATTATTAAAAACCCATATTGAGTAAAAGGTTTAAATTTATCTAAATTTCACTAGTTGATTAAATAATATTCAAATGAAAAACTGTGTGTAAAAATGGGATAAGATTTAAAATATAATCATATATATCATAAATGAATTTGTAATTTTAATATAAATTTAGTTTTTTATGAAAAATTTATCACAATAAATTGAGTATTTTAACATAATTTAAACAATCAAAAAAGAATTTGAGGCTATACAGTAGTTTATAACCTCTGGTAAACTTTATATTGTAACAAATTGATGAATAAATATTAAATGAAAAATTAATAATCATGACTAAAAAGTTTTTAATGTTAATAAAATCAATGGGTAAGTATATACAACACAAAAGAGTTAATATATTCATATTAACAAATATGTCTCAATGAAATGAAAATTCAGATAAAATCTCATACTGAATGATTTCTTTTAGTTAAAATGATTTTAAAACAAGTATAATGGTTTTAATAATTTTTTTTAATTTATTATAGAAACATAATCATATTTATAACATCATATATTATTTTATAATAATATTTTCCCACTAGTTTTTTAATAATATTTCTATGTTTTCATTGTTCCATATGTAAATTTTCTTATTTTTTCATTCATGTTTTATGAAAAATGTATTATTTATTATACCTAGAATATAAATAAAGTATCTACAAAAAATTATAATTTAGTTATAGTTTTCATATATAATCATTATATAAATTATTATAATCGTTATTTAATATTGGGCATGGAAAATGTGTCAAATCGCTTTCTGGATATGGCATATCGTACGTACACACAAATGTTGATATCATTCCATTAATGGGTGAAAGGTCAATAGATTATATGATAAATTAATTTCATAAAAATTATATCATTTTATATTTATAACATATACCCATTAAAAATATATTTAATAACTTCCATATAAATTTTAAATGAAAAATGAATCACATCACTTCACGAGGGGGTAGTTCACAATACACACAAGTAATGTTATCATATTTTAGAAGGGATTGAAATTAAGAAGTTATATATATGATATTTTAATTCCATAAGTATAATTATATCATAAATATAAATTATAAAAATTATATCCATAATTATTTTCAATTGTTAGTGGTTTTAAGGGAAATATGTTACACCAGTTCGCGAGGTGGTAGTCATTTGTACCCATGATCAACATTATTATTTTCCATTTGATAGAAGTGAAGATGGGCATGAGTAATTAAATTAATATAATAAAATAATAATATGTTACATATTGTGTTTATTATACAATAATTATTTAATAATATTTTATGGAGGTGGAATATGAAATAAAATAAAAACACTCTTTTCAGATCCTTTCCCCTTCATCATGGAATTGCACTAGCTCTCCACCAAATGCCATCCTAGGCTAGGTTTTAGATGAAAATAATGACATTATAATGTAGGTAGAGGTATTAGGAAGCTAAATTCAAAGGACATTTCAAAAAAAAATATTTTTAAGTTTGATGTGTGGAGGATATGTTGTTTCTTTTTATAACTGGGGGAGAGGTCACACATGAATATTTTTAAAAGAATGAAATAAACTATCAATTTTATAATGTAAAAAACCATATAAATGGACATTTTTCAAACATTACAAGTTATTAGGTTTATATATGTCTATAAAAAACGTTTTTAACCATTGGGTCATTTATTTTAAACCTTATATGTTCATTTTAACCCCTGGTAAATCAGTTTTCCCTCAAACACGGTTATCAATTTTTAGTACATTTACTATTCACAATGGTAAAAAAGTAAGTTGAACATATTAGATAAAAAAAATTATTGTGACCTAACACATGTAATATTATTTTCCTTGTTCATAAAATATAACAGTTAGAATACAATTTAAAAGTATACCCATAGACATGATGAAAAAGTGAGTTTCCAAAAATTAATTTTTCATTATTATAGAAGGATTTAATATCAAAATTCCTTTTGAAATTTGTTATAATATATAAAATAGAATTTATTATAATATAATTGAAATAATTTTACTTTTAAATCAATTTTAAATATTATTTATCCCTATAAAGAATTTAACTGGAATGTTAGTTTTCAATAAAATAGTTGTATTTTGTAGTATTCATTAAATAAGGAAATATTTCAAAAATATCACAAAAATTGCTCATAGATTAAATTTTATAAACTGATTTCCAAAATAAATTTAATTTTTTCAAATAAATTTTATTAAGGTGGTAAATATTTATTTTATATTATATTATAAATTGGTGACTAAACCATATTTTAAGAAAATAATGTTTTTTATAAAACATTTCTTTTTAATTTTAATGAATATTATTTTATTTATAATAAATAGAGATCCATTGAATTTACTTTATACATATATATAATATATAATTTTCATAACCATAAATTTAATGAAACAATTTTTTTTAGTAATTTTTTCATATTCAATATTTTAAATTACACGAGTCCTAGTTTTTGTCTTGTATTAAAACAATAATAAGTTTAAAAGAAACATGACATAATATTTAAATATTACAATATAAAATGATACTTATTGCGTATACATTGGAAAAGAGTGTTTGATTCGGATTATTGAAATTATGAAAATATATTGTTCACCCATGTATATGAAATGAAATTTTTGGGACAACATAATTAAAAATGAAAATATAAAACTACATTAAAATAAAGGAAACATTTTTCTGTAAATGAATTTTTTTCCAAAAAATATATTTTACTTAAATAAAAAAAATATTTTGTATGAATGATTATAATTAAGCTTATATATTATATATTAAATAAAATTTATAATCTTAATATTTTGTGTTTTATAGATATAAGATAAGAATAAATACAATTTGAAGCATAGAATAGTATTTTAATAAAAATTGTTCTATCACTTTTTTGGGTACAAATTTTAAACATTATTTTTTAAAATTTTAAAAAATAATTTTATAAAATAAAATCGAATTTTGAAAATATCATTTAAAAATTATATTAGGGTTATTATTTGATAACGTTTTAATAAATTATAAAAATATTATATTTTTATAGAATATTGAAAAATAATGAATTTTAATTGAATACTGCATTTTCTTTAATTTTTTTAACAAATATTATACTTTAAATTGGTTTTAATGTAAAATTAGTTCAATTATACATATAATAATATTATTTATCACATTTTAATAATTATAATATTTCATTTTTATATAAAAATCTTGTAATGTTTTAAACATTTTCTCTTTGGGAACGGACATTATAATCGCATTTACGGGGTTGATTTTAAATTATTTTTCCACATTTAAGAATGGAATTTGAAAAATGTTCACAATATTAGGAAGGAAAATCATTTATATTATCTAATAAGGTTAACATATTTTTTTTTAATAATTTATAATAAAAATAGTATGAATTATTTTTCATGATTATGGTAAAAATATATTTACCAGGGGTTAAACTGAAAAGATAAGTGTTAAAATTATAGTTTTTTAATAAAATATATTTTATGGCCATATATCAACCCTAAAATCTATATATTTTTTATAATACTCCATTTTTTATGTTTTTTGATGTTAAAAATTTGGGTACATGTTTTTCTTTTGAAAATATTACAAGTGTGATAGTCACCTAACTAATAAAAGGCCACCACTATCCTGTCCTCTTCACAGCTTCATACCCATTTGGTGGAAAATATACATTCCCAAATATATTCTCAACTTTCATAATTTCACCATATATGAATTATTTTGGAAATAAATCCAACATAGGGTTGAATTTGGTCCAAGCCTATGAAGGTTACTGGAAGAGGAGGTAATGTTTCACAACATGTATTTTTATATTAATTCTACCTCCACAACCTATGATTTTTATTAAACCAACAAAATATAATAACATAAGTATATTAAATATAATTAAAATTTTTTATGTATTTTTCATGTCTTTAAACCATCTCCAATTCTATCAAATGGGTTATAAAATCATCATTCGTGTGTACGGAAGACTATCACCTTATCAATCGATTGCATTTTTTTTTCATTACCACCTCTCATGGATGGATATGATGATGGATATGATGTATATGTAAGAAATTTATAAGATATTTATTCATATGGATTAATTATAAAAAATATACCGTTTTAGTGTCAATTCGGTAGGAGATATGATAACATCCCTCGTGCGTATGATAGACAACCACCTCGCGAGGTGATGCAATTAATTTTTCACTAATGCTTTACATTGAAGACCATAAGGGTAAATTTATAGAATATATGTTATATAAAGGAAATAATTATTATATTCATGAAATATTTATCATTACTAAAAGATAATGTTTCATTTTAATTCAAACCATTTTACTCATTGAAACATGATTACAACATTCGTGTACGTGTAGACTACTACATTCATGAAGCGTTATTACCAACTCTATTCAGCACCACTATACATGGATGATACATATAAGTATATTATTTTAAGTAAATATAGTATTTATGATATTATAATAATTATTTAAAGATAAAAAATTACTTACCACTTTTTCAATATTGAGCATTGAAAAATGGAAATGTTACTCATGTGTACTTAATACCTACCATCTTCATGATCATAACATATTTCATTTCTCAAAAACAACTTCCATGATTATTAATAAAAGTATAATTGATGTGTAATTTTTATTATTTTTTTATATTTATTATTTTCACTGAGATATTTGAACCATGATCAATTTATGAGGAACAAAAATTTGAAATTAAAACATATATAAAAAACAAAGCGATTATTACTAGAAACATGATTTTAACAAGGAATTATCAATAAATGGGTATATAATGGTCATATATAAATAAAATATGGTAGAATATATATAATTATTAGTTCTATAATAGATTTTTAATAAAATTATGTTTATTATTTAGGTGGCATGAATGTTTATATACTTCTAATGATTGCATTTAATGATTATTACACAAAAACTTATTGGGATCACAAATCCATTTTAGGGACTCTATTTCAAGGGGATTATGTTTCAAATGATTTTTAACTTGGTAATTGATTTATTTTATAATAATATCATTTTTCAGTGTTGTTCATCATTATGTCCCATAGGATGAAATATTATTATCTATGTCTAAAAATTTATAATGAATTTTATTATCCAAATATTATTCATGATATTTTCAAGAAATATCACAATTTTCCCACTCATTGGTACTTAAAATAATTGATAATTATTTTCACAATATTCATGCTTATTTTTCTATTCGGTCGAAAAAAAAATTCTTCATCAAAAAACACGTTTTCTAAAAATGTTCTCAAAAACGTTTTAAACATTATTTAAATTAATTATTATAAAATTTTACCCATTTTTTAATTTTTTAATTTTTAAATGGGATGTTTATTTCACTTTAAAAACAAGCCCCATTTCATTTTTGACAAAAATGTGAATGGGATCTCTATTTTGACATGTATAATATAGAAATTGTTTTTTTCCATAATATTGAACATTGTTTTCATTGAAACTTCCTTTTGAATTTTTCATGGTTATTTTCAAAGATAATGAATTTCAAAATTTAGTATGTATTTCCAGATTTAAGAATTTATATTCAATGAAAATTTATTTTCATGAAGAAATTATCCATGTGATATTTCCAAATAATTTTCCATATAAGATTACATCCTTTGATGTAACTTGTACTTTTATGGGGATATAAACCGTGGATAAAATTATTATTATATTTTTTATGGTTTATAATGACAATTTTTTTGTGAAACCTATTTCTCTTCCAAAGGTTATACCCTGATGAAATTAATATGAAACCCTCTCCTCTTCTACGGGTTATGATATGATGAAATGATGAAGTGATTAATTACATATATCATTTACATAAGTTATGTTATGATGAAATTTTTATGGATCCCTTTTCATTTCATGGGTTATGATATAATAATTTTTTTTAATCTTTTTCCCCACAAACATATGGTTTTTATTATGTGACATATGGGGTATATAAATCACTCAAATTATTTGGTTGATGATGGATAACTCATGGATAAAAATTTTATGGATGATCATGATTAAATATTCACAATTTTATGATTGAACTAGAATTCATGTTCACAAAATAATGTTTTAACCAATTTACATGTTCACAATATTATGCACAAACCTAATTACATGCCTATAGTGTTATTTGTGGACCTATATTTCATGTCATTAATGCCATACATGGACCTAGTTTTATGTCCATAAGTTTATGTGAGTACCTTATATCATGTAAATAACTCAATCATGGAATATTTCTTAATTTTTACATGTTTACAATGTTATAATATTTTTTGTATACCTCAAATCCATGTCTTATGCTAATGTTATTGTATCATGGAACAAGTTATTTGATTCAATTATTAATCTTTTCTTATCCGCTTCTATGATTTATTCCATAACTCATGTTTAGGCTATATTATATGAAGGGTATTATTTTCAAATTTCATTGTCATGTTATCATAACCTTATGCTCAGGTTGTAGTGATATATCTACTGTTTACCATGATTGAGAATCCGAGCTCACTTTTTTTATGTTTCATTTCCCTAGGATAAGATGAAAGCTTTTATGTAGGTTATGTATATGAAGAGTACTAAATGGGAAGATATTTCTTGAATACATTGAGGACCTTTCTCAAACTTAGATGATTGTTTAATTAGTGTCTAAATCCAATATACTATTATGGTCCTCAAGTGTGTATTTTTGTAGAGTACTTAATACTCATATAAATATAAGTAATATCAATATATGAGAATCATGGTACGCAATATTAATTTTCACAATTGGTATAGCAATATTCACACCCTGTAACATATTATCAATGTTATTATAGTCATATTTCAGTAATACCTTAATAGAGTATCACAATTATTTTAAACCAAATGTCTCATGCATTATAAGATATCAGAGAGATTGAATTTATTTAAATGTAAATAAATCATAACATCTTGGGCTAATACATTTCGTATGACCACAAAACATACAATAATGTTGGATTATTCTATACTGGTTCTCGTGTGCATAGAGAATAGATGAAAATTTTAATAGGAAAAAAACATGCCCCTGTTAGAAAGACCGTTTTTGTGTCATATACACGATCCATATCAATGAATGCATTAATAGGACAATAAAGGTTTCTCATGAAGTGTTATATACTTTTTAAATTTATAAATGGAAGGTTTATTTGGATTCAAACCCATGATAAATAGATTAGGTTAATGTAAAAGTGTTCGTTGATAGAGGGTTATGATTCCCTAAGAATTTATTCATTATGTACTAGACTCATTCCAAAGGTGAAGACATATGATATGTATTTTATATAATGTTTTCCCTCATTATTTGTTCTTGTAAATGTATCATCAATTTATATATTTCCATTGGGTGTCCCCCACAATCTGTTATCCGTATCTATATTTACAATATATCTGGTCAATATGCCATGAATGTGGGGAATTTAGTGAGCTGTGACATGATTTTTTCTCATGGTTTCATTTTCATGTATTTAGCCTCATATTTTTTTCTTTTTAAATTTAAATTTACGTTCTATATATTTGTAGAATTGTAGATATATTTCAAGGTTGTGTGTATTAAACCAAAATTGAGGCAAACCATGGATCAATGGAAATGTAGCACCCTTTGTGAATGATGATTAAATTATTAAGTTGAACTAACTAAACGGTTATATACAAACTTTATGGTCCAAATATATGGAAAATTAGGTGATGGGATTTGTAAAAGAATAACCCAAATGAAGATATTTGGTTAAAAAGACTCCAATATACATTGAAAAAGTGGAGGTGACAATTCAAATCACAACATGAATTATTTGAATTAAGAGTGATGATATGGGGCTGGAATTAAAACGATGAACATTGAACAATATTAAATAATGGGTTTTATTGTGGTATAATTAAGGCCTATAGAGATTACATTACCCACACCTCTAGATGAAAACATTCCTTTGGTTGGTACGTTATATTGATTGTAATGATTATTGATCCATGTAATGGTCAGGTATTCATTTATGAATAATGTTATCCCTTGGGGTTTAATAAAATACATTATGCTAGCTATGGAATATCTATGGTTATGTTGGAAAAGAGAGTTAACAATCATGGATTATGAAAAAGGATGTTTTGGAGGAGTGATGGGGGGAATTCTAGATAATCTCTCTTAAAGAGTAGGATTCTTTAATCAAAAGAAATGTATAAAAATGATGGTTTCAAGATAATAAAATATTTTTGTTTCTGAGCATATTGAGGCATTTTACCATGATGTAGTATCTGAAATATTGAAAACTAAAACATGGATCTAACACTCATTCATGGAATTTACATTATCTTCCATGGTTTAACTATGTGTAGTATGGTCCTATATGATAGACCAAGTGCCATGTATTTTAACTTCTTGTATAATGTATTTTATGTTTTTGATGAATAACATGAAGTGAAAAGGACTAAAAACTAATTCATTTTAACATCATCAAATAAGGGTTCTAATGTCATTTAGTATAATGTCATTAGATATAGGATGGGTTGTCAGGATGTTTATGGTCATGTAAAAAAGTCATGAATATCATCTTCTTAGAATTGAACCAATGGAGGGAAGCATGACCTCACTATAAGGATCTAAACACATAGAAATAATGGGGTTATTATTTTGGATTTGAGTTATGACATAGGATAAGTTATCCACAAATAACAAAATATCTATCTAAAATTGGAATCAAGCAATATGTTGTAACCTCCTTGACCTGAGTTCCGCTAAACCGGTGCCCTAATACATGTCATCACACGACGTCAGGAATCCGTCCTCATATGCCAGAGTCTACTAACATTCAGCGAGGGCCTAATAATCCATGTGGGGTGACTATACCCTCCCTAATACAGTATGAGACATTAGTTTTAAATGTAAATAGAAGAAATAATGTGTAATAAACAATAAAAAATCATAATTAACCATCTCCCAAAACATTGTAAAACCCAAAACCAGTAGTAAATATTTCATTTCATACAATAGTTCCAACTGAGAAAATCCCAAAAATATCGATAAACAATAGAATTAACCAAATGATGATCACCTAATGTTCTGTACCTATCCATTTACCTCTCAAGTATGACTCTTCTCCAAATCCTAAGGCCCATTCCGTTTCCCTGACCTACAAGCATGAAATCTACTTGGGTACCCAACAACGTCTAGGGGAGGGTGTGAAGTGAAACTTAGTAGGCCACCGCCAATGGTGTCTACAAATCATCCAGTCTATATAGATAGTTCATGGATATATTAAATAAATTAATAGTAAATAAAATACAATTTGGGGGCCCACTAGTTAACAATATTTACATAACTATTACTATCCGTAGATACAAATTCATTATGTAGCTTCTTAATTACATAGATCATCATCAACATCTAATCCATGGGATTGATAATTACATCATCCACACAATGGTTCATGGAATGTATCATTCTGTATAAGGGAATAAATCATGTCCCTATCTCACTAGGGATAATACATCACAACATCAAAATGTCATCACCTCTAAGTCTCCATCCAGGTGGAATAAAACCTATAGGGGAATAGATCTCCATCCCCTTCCGTAACCCATGAAATTTTTGTGAAGTCAGAGCATCAGTCAATCTTGACCAATGGGAGGAGCCTCATTCCTTTATCCCACAACTCAAGACATGTTCACTTGATTATTCATCCATTCACAACACACAAACCATATCAAAACCAAACACAACCAATACATACAACAATCACAATCCAAAATAATGAACATGTAAATTAATACTATGTCATAACCCATTAACACATTTTCCATCTACATTACATATTCCTATATCCAAAATCCCATTTACCATTTCACAAGTATTTACCCACTTATGCTTGTCAGGTGCATTTCTTATATCACATAACACAACCACTTTATTACATTCAAACCATTAGTTATTACCCATAATTAAAATGTCTTAACCCATTCAACATATTAATTAATTACCTTATATAAACCCATTTACATGTTCCTCATTTCCCAAGGTATTTCCAATTTAACATGTTCATCATTACATATATAATAATTTTTTTAGGCATTTCATCATAATTCAAAATACATTCGATACTATCTCAATTAACCATTTTTTATGCCATCCCAAACAACCCCATATTTAATTATCAAAACCTAATAAAAACTATCAACATTCCATTTTACACTCCACTAAAAATATTCAACACGATCAATATTGTCTTTATGTTATCTCAAGTCAACTCTACAATAGACATTACTCATTTCTAGGTTCTAGAATGCCGACGCACCCCATGGGTGGCCCAAATTCATTATAATCATTCTTAAATCACCCCATAGTGACCATGAGGTGTCCAAATAATTAATTAACAAATCCTTTTATAGAATCTTACTCAAGGTAACAGCTACACAACAATAGGGAAGTAGGATCTAAATACACATGCACAAATCTATAAAAAACTATGAGATGTAACATGTAGACAACATACCTCAAATATGATAATGAACACACTCATAATCATGGCCATAAACCATGTTTAAAAACCCTTTATAGATCTAACACATCTTTCACTATAAAAAATAGGGGTGTAGTTATTTTTATGAAGGTGGAAGAATCTATAAACCCAAATCTGGAAAAGATAACCAAGAAGAACGTTAGCCTTTCTAGGGGATTTGATCCACAACCAACGGTGCTCCAAAAAACCATTAAGTGAGGGGGATCGACTGTTGTAAACTCTTGAGGGTTATAACTCATCACTATGGTTTATATGGTAATAATGGGAGGACAAACTGGGTAGAACAAAAAGATACCATAATTGTAATCTTGTAAATTTTCCAGCATTAATTGGCCACATGCTTTACCACCATAGTTTTCCAAATAGTGAGCAAGCCACTCTCCAAAAAGGATGGGTCACAAGGTTACCTAAAGTTCTCATCATGGTTGATTAACCATGAACCAATAGTGTGTAATTACACTATCCATGGTTGCACAAATTTCTAAGGAATGCAGCACGATTTAATTAACCATGCACTGACTTTGAACCGTACACAAGTTTGCCCGATATTTCTTATTTCCATGTCCCAATCCCATAGTACACCACAAAGGATACCCTTAATCCTAGGAAACTATTCATTAAAAAAATTGATTAAAACCAAAATTTAAACAACGGAATAACTTATCTACGACCAAGATATTATATCCTCCCCACCTTATAACAACTCGTCCTCAAGCCACATTCCCAAGTAATACAGATATTCTAACACAAGAAGATCAGGCCACCGAGACCACACATCCGACTCTAATTCCCCATGTTTATACATTAACATTACCTTAATTTAATATACTCAGCCTAAAGATAGAACCTCACTATACAAAACCATCTCATTTTGTTCCACAAGACGAACCCAGTACACCTCAAAGACGCATCATCCTCAAACTAGACAATAACCACTAGAATTATATAGGGAAACCTGGGCAACACTGCTGAGAACGAAACAAAAGTAAAATTCACACCTAGAATAATATTTTCATGGATGATCCTATTTACACTCTATTAGTACTATCCTCTTTACAACTCATTACCCAACTCACTTGGAACCATTTTCCATATTTTTAAAATTCAAACGGTGACCCAAACTCTGCACAACCCGAAGAAAGCACATGGTCTTCCAAAACTCATTTCCTAACCTACATTGATCCACAAATCATGGAATAATTGTCCCATTTCATAATAATACTTCAAAAGACTACCACCACACTCAAAAAATTCAACCACTCAAACCCTATCCAATTCTTGCTATCGAATCTAAACCACCAAAATGTTTCTTACTCGAGTCCTCCAAACCTAATACTCAAATCATGTTTTCAAAAAACCACTTTACCAATATGATTATATCCAACATACAATTTAAATTACACTTATCATCTTATGGTTATAAGAAATCTACTATCTAGAATTAAAATCATCCCCACAACACAACTTCACAACATTCCTATCGCGTTCCCAACTCACTGTGCCCAAACATTCAGAAGCAATTCTCCTAGTGTTATCATCCATCATTAACATTTAAACCATTCATAAGGACATCCATACACCATTAATTTGAAAAATAATAATAACCTAGAATCCCTCAAGTATTTATTAATTACATAAAAGAAATTATATGTTTGAAAATTAGACTGGAGGCGAATCAAAACATACCACGTCTGCTCTGTTAACCATATCATGTAGGACCAACTGTACCATCTTTTACCCAAACAAACACCTTCCACTATTGACATACTACTCTATACAATCACCCATAGAGATTTATTAATTATGAAATACCACCATTATCGAGAAACAAACCTAGGAAATTCCCCTATATCTGGTAACTCTACCATCACGGTATCTTTTACCTTCCAAAACATCATTGTTCTTCACCACACCTGTCAATATACCTATCACAAATACCCTTTTAATATCTACATCGATTGAATTATTTTAGGATATTTCTCAAAACCCATCTCCAAAATAAAATTGAAATTTTAATTCCAATACATCCATATGAGGCGGTTTACAACTCACCCCTTACGTACTTCTTTTCAACCAGGATGGGTCGTCCATAGTCAACTCATCATGAAACATAGAACTTCACTCCGGGAATAGAACTAAATCACATAGACCAAGTAAATTCACAATTGTAGACATTGTGATGTCACTTAGAGGTACCTTACCAAATCTATAATGTTTTTTGATGATGTTATAGAACCCATAATCCCATTACCTAAACCATTGTCATGTCTTACCACCCCCTTCAACAGATTTAATAGAGACATCTCAAATTTAATTTGAAAATATCTTGATCCCAAAGACACCACTTGGATAAATTGAAAACCAAAATCAAGGTCCATACAACCTCTTATGAGGAACCCAATGTTCACATCACAATTTTCATATTGGATTGCCTATTCCACCAAATCAACTCCACGCTCTACTCTACACGTCTAAGACGAACTTATAACTACCCAATATAGGAGTGTTTTTACCATAAAATTCCATGAGGGAATCCAACCACATAGATTAAACATGATAAAATGAAAACCCTCAAAACTTAAACATGGTTGTCTAGAGTTTTCTAGAAAAAAACGAACATCATCCAGTACATATTCCCCACTTTCATGGATGGCACACACAATGTTTTTTGACACCTGGTCCATATCGAGGACCACACTAAAAATCTTTGATGGGGTAAATCCCATAATCCATATCCACATATACCACTCTCATGAGTGTAAAATTCCTGATATCCCTCATCCAGCCAATAATCCTTTAAGTCGCATGGAATAAAGCAGGAGCTTCTCAACATACTAGGGATGATGTCAAGATGTTGTGCATGACCATCATTAGATGAGGTACAATAATAAGTTTTATAAAAACAAGACCACCACATTATCCATTGATGATATCACCTAACACTATGGGACACCATGACCTGCCAAGA
Organism: Viscum album; assembly: GCA_963277665.1. Taxonomy (NCBI): domain Eukaryota; kingdom Viridiplantae; phylum Streptophyta; class Magnoliopsida; order Santalales; family Viscaceae; genus Viscum; species Viscum album. The sequence goes on from OY728156.1 coordinate 1,147,038,286, forward strand.
ATCTAAATCTTCTATACTATACACATCTCATCAGCACTTAACAAGCACCACTCATGTGTGATTTCTAACCAAGACTCACAACTACTCTACTAAAATATTACAAGAATCCTTGAAACAACATTTCCAATGGAACAAATTCTAAAAAACCCATAATAATATTTATATGTTCTCCTATGAGTTAAAAACCTACATTAAATATTCCACCAAACTGATCAAAACTAATGGTATCTCACATGACCTTACTTCTTGATTAGGTTTTGTAAAGAATGATAGACGTGTATTCTGATCGAAATTATGCTTCACCAGTGTGTTCCCACATCTAGACCTCATTAGAGTGATCAAGGTTTCAATCATTCCACCGACCACTAATACTAAGATATTAGTTCCCACAATCCAAAAGCCATATATACATATCCCAAATCCTGATTACTCACCAAACTATGCCTCTTGGTTCCTCAGCCTCATTGGCATGAAATAATTCTCAACATATCACCCAAAAATGAAACCATTATTATAGAAAATATTATCCACATGAATAAACTCACCTTTGGTGTCACCTTCCAAAAAAAAGAATCTAACCTAGGTTCAATAACCATTGTCCATTTGCCTCGAAAATAACATCAACACCTCCATTAATCATCATACTAATAGATGAGTCAAGAATCCATATGATACAATCCTTTAAAAAAATATTACAACACACCACATGCACTTGTGTCCCCTTCCAAAAGAACCAGGGAAGAAAAATACAATTTAATGAAACATTATGGTACTCAATATACATCTATTTTAACGCTACAGCATCTACAATGATTCGTATTCTAAGATACCTACATCAATGGGCTTTCCTCCAACATGGTCACCCTTGTTTTCCCTAGAACAGGAAATGTTTAACTAAAACTCAGGTCACATACCAAGCCATAAACCTTCCCTCTTAACGCACTCTAGAATCCAAAACAAAACTCAAAGGTCCCTACTCAAAAGTTAACCAAAACCTGGGATCCATCCTTATGGTCCAATATGAACTTTGTATAGTCATGGACCATGAGAGTTTCCACATTCACATTACTGAATAACTCATCCAAAACAAATGGACACAACCATACTAAGGGTTCTCTAAGCACATATCCTATTCCATATCATAACTAGATAGGCCTCAAAATGAAAACCAAATGCCTCAATATAGGGTACTGTCACCACCAAAAACCACACATATAAGGTTAAAATTGGAAAAAATAGAAATAACCACTTCCCAATTCACCCAAAAGATCCAACACCACAGAACCATTCCAAATTTACTCATCCATATTTTAGATCAAACATTCACATTTTAAACTCCACATTCACCCAATTATTCCAATGTATCTACCTCATTCTAGAACATAATCCAAAAAAAATTCCCTAACAAACACTTTGAGGAATTACCGAATGAATTTAAACCACAGATAGAACAGATCTTATATTATCATCCCTAAACAAGACACTCAACTTACACTATTCACACTATCATCATCCCACATAGAACACTACCCCCTAAAATACAAACTATGGGCCATGGTAAACATGGGGTAAACTAATTTACTTAATCAAAAGTCTAGTTTCAAAAAATACCTCAAATAATTTCATTTTTAACAACTCAAATCATTTATCTTAATAATATTTTCTATTTTAAAACATGTCACAATAACTAATATAACTATTTTAAACCTTTTATTAGACACATTTAATTAATAACTTGTTAACTATTATTTTAATTTATCTATTTTAGTGGTCATTATTAGACACAATTTTCTTCAAATTACCAAATGAGTGTAATGCGTTCTACTCATCATGCCCCACACACCAATCCTATGTGTACCTATCATGATGTATTCCATGTATATCCTTAGGTTACAAGGATGATGCATGATTGAACAACCTCATTTAATTCTGAAAATTATAAAAAAATAGTCACATCACACAACATATGAAACACCCAATGATGAAATATTGTTAAACTACAACACATACCAGGAAGAAAAATAACCACCCTCAGTGACTTGGGTTTTCCCTATACATGGGTTATCTACTCCCATGAAAAAGATATTACCAAGGCCTAACAAATAATAACATCTTATCTACTATCCTTAATAACGAATCTCCAAAAAATAACTACTCTAAACTACTCTGAAATGTCCCTGACCCAGGAGAAACTAAACAAGTTCACCACGACGGGTCATCACATGACCTCAAGTGAACCTCCCCGTATTCCAGATGCTGCTCAATAACAACGAGGATCTAATAAGCCACATAGGGAGACTATAAATTCTTCACTAGAGTAGTCCACAATAGTTAACAATACGAATAATGAAATAAATTTGTAATAAAATATAAACTTTCATAAATTACCATCTCCCAGACTAGGCATAAACCCTAACCAATAGTAAATTTGTCTTGTTATAAAATAGTTCCCAGTGAACAAAACCCCAAAGTAAGGAAAAAAATAGAATTCTGAAAATGGTCTTGACTGTAAGCCTGGGACCACATCCAGGTACCTCTAAATACTGAACCAACTCCCAATAACAATTCCATTTCCCTTTTCCGGAGTTGCAAGTAGAAAATCTACTCAAGAAACTAATGGTGGCCCGTACAGGGTGTGAGTACAACTCAGTAGGACACGACAAATGGTTAAAATAAAATATCATGTATAAAAATATAGTTTATGCATGTATTGAATAAATTAATATTAAAAAAGTTTCATGTTGGGGGCCACTAGTAAACAATATTTACTTAACTATTACTAACCTATAACAACCCTTCCTTTTATTAAACACTTAAACATAATTTATTACATAAACTTCACTTGATACAAAATAGAATATTGGGAGGTATATTTTCTTTGAGGATTTTGATAATTAAATAACAAATTGAAACATTAAATACATCATCTTTATTGAAAACTTCCTTTACAGGATGACTACATTCCCTCGTACTTAGCATTACATGGGATAACCTAAGGACATTCATAAGAAATGGGATAGTTATAAAGCCCAGTAAGGGAATAAACCTTGAATAACATGAAGAATAAAGTACATGTTATACAATAGACATATCAATGGAGAACAAGAGAAATATGAATATAAAGGCATGATAAATCATGATAATCATAAGATGGAAATGTGCCAACAACACTTAACACGGAATTAACATGAGCCATGGATCATGGAACATGGAGCATGAGTATACCCTCATTGCACATGAAGCATGAGTAAAACCTCGTTTCACATGAATTAGAATTATTCAACACTCATTTCTTATAATTTACCATGATACAATACTTTACCCAATGCATTGGAGCTTTTTTAGGGCGCACCCTTCTTAAACATTTCATTTCATGCATAAGTGTGCCACATGGATCATATAACATGGAATCAATCAAAATCATAAGTTATTCCATGATTAAGTAATGTGTAATTAATACATGTAAGTACCATTCAATATGTATATTTTCATAAAGGTGAATACCCTTGATAGAGACATGGGTATGGTATTCACTACACAATGATCTTGGTTTGAAAAAATGCGATGCAATTTCGGCAGCATAACAGCGTGACATAAGGATTAATGAAATTGGTTGATGAGAGGGAAATTAGTGTCTCATCAAATGTAAATTAAATTTAAAGTAAGGGGGTAATATAGATACATTTCCCAAAAAACATAATGAAATCTATACACATAATACAAAAGAATTACTTGGATGTAAAAGAGGAGAGAGAAATCCCTCACAGAATTTCAGCATGGTAATGGGTGTACATGGGAGGAATTAGTGATAGAGAAAGGGGTCTCCCATTATCCAAACACAAATAAGGAAGTACGGGAGAGGTGATAAATCATACCCTAACATTCATAATTGAAAATAAATAGGCATAACAATATTAAGAAATGTGGATAAAAAGAGAAAGGTAGGGATCCCTTACTTGGAAGTATGATCCTAATAGCTTGGGAGAGGCTTGAGAGAGGATTATTGGGATATTGGGGCACCTTGGGAAGATTTTAGAGAGGATAGGGTATGTATTAGTCAAAATCCAAAGGCTTTTAGTGAAGAGGAAGTGGGATCTTTGGTGGGTTTATATAGGAAAGGGGAGTGAATTATTTATTATTTAGGTTTGGGACACATCATATAAAACTAATCAAAACCACAAACCATCCCTTGGTTTTTTCCCATGGTTTTTTCCAAAGGGGAATGGAAAATAATATTTTATAAGGCCAATGGACAAACATATTAATATATTAAGGTTTCTTATGTGGAGGTGAGTCACAATCTCAAGTAAAACAATTAAAAAAACAAAATGTTTTATAAGCCTTGAAGGGTCCACTAAAGCTTTGTAAAATAAATCAAAGAAAACCAAAATCACATTATTATAATGGAAAAACATATATTGGCCGAAAATAATGTTTATATTATTTTTTTACATAACTATTGGGTCATTATAATGCCATAAAACACATTATATATTTAAATGTTATTTAGTTTTTACCCAAATATTGAACTGTCTTAGAAAATTATGAAAAATTCACTATTGGATAATTTCTACATCCTGATTCCAAAAATAATATTAATTTTATCTAAATAATTTTCTAAATATGTGAATTTTTAATTTTAATATAAAAACTGACATTTATCAAAAATTCATGGGTTTTGACAAAAGCAACTTTCAAACCTTAATAAAAATTACAATTGCATTCAAAAAATTATATGATAATTTATATTTAATAAAAATTAATTTTATAATAATGATATTATTTTATTAAAATATTAGTAAATTCAAAAATCTATTAATTTATCAAAATAGATTTCTTAGTTGAATATTAACTAAAAATACTATTTTGGCTTTAAAAATTACTAACTAGGTAACAATAAAAAGAATGGATATTTTCTATACAAGAATAATTTACATAGTAATAAGGCTAGGGTATCATTTCATAACCCCTTATAACACCCGCATAAGGCCAATGGGTAAGGTGTGCGATTGTGACAGACTCTTGGGGTGACTCGGATAACATCGCTCGAGTGGTAACCTCTATTAACTTCCACTTCTCCCGTAGTCGCTTCCGCTCAAGCTTAAAATGTTCAAGCTCAGCTTGGGATTGGTCAAGAGAGAAACCCAATGACACCACCTCCTTTCTGAGCTCCAAAAAATGGGATTTATATGGGGAAAGTCTACTGGATGAGGCCATCACTTCCTCTATCTGAGTAAATTAGATTTGTAAAAACCCTGTATTTATACTAATCATGTGATCACTGTTCAATGAATATATTAGCAACAATCACAATTCTTAAAGGTATTTTAAAATCCATAAATATAAAACCAATGAAGTTCACATTTTATATAACCGTAATAAGACATTTAATTAGATCAAGAGGAATTTCCATTAATGAATGTTTAGGTCGTTACTGAACCATAGTTCCAAATTCATTGTGTGTCTTATTCATTACATAGTTCATCATCATCCTATATTCCATAGGTTAGGAATTTACATCATTCACAAAAAGGTTCATGGAATTTATCATTCTTAATAAGGTAATTGATCAAGTCCCTATCTCCTCAAGGGTAATACATCACAACATCACAATTTCCACACATCGAAGCCTCAGTTTAAGTGGATTGAAACTGTTAGCGGAATGGGACTCTATCCCCTTCCTTAACCCATCCACTCTGGGTTGAGTTAGATCATCACTATAATTCAAAGTATGGGGGGAGCATTAGTTCTTTTTCTAATACCTCAAGACATTTTCACATGCTAATTCACCCATTCAGCAAATAGAAAAAATATCATTGCCAAACACAACAATACATACAACAATCATAATCCATAACGTTCAACAATGGAATTAATAATATTTCATAATCCATTAACACATTTTTCATTTAAATTACATATTCATTTATCACAAATCAAATTTATTATTTCATAATAATTTTCCCATAATGCATTTCTAGATAAATTCTTATATCACATAGTACAAATAATTTATCACCTTCATCCCATTAGGTATGCCCCATAATTACCATGTGTTAACCCATTAAACATAATCATAAATTACTTTATGTAAACCCATTTACATGTTTTTAAATTCACATTCCATTTCCAGTTTAACGTGTTCATAATTTCTTATATACTAATATTTTAGGAATTTTAATATAATTCAAAATCCATTCGATATTATCTCAATTAACCTAATTAAAAATTTTCATTCCCCACCAAAAAACCCCTTGTTCCATTATCAAAACATAGTAATAACCATCAAAATTACATTTTCAAATCCAAAAAACATATTCCACTAGCTAAATATGGTCCCCATTTTATCACAAGTCAACTCTACAACTAACATTACCAGTTTCTATGTTCGGGAATGACAGCGCACCCCATGGGTGGCCCAAAGTCATTACAATATTCCTAAATGCATCCAAAGGGGAAAACGAGGCATCTAAATCATTAATTATCCAACCATAATAATAATAAAAATCAATTTATAAAATTCACGACAAGAGGGAAGAAATATCTCAACACACATGCATAAATCTATAAAAAAACTATGTGATATTACTTGTAGACCACCTACCTCAAATCCGATGATGAAATAACTCCTAATGGTTTCCTTAGATCCATATTAAAACATATTTGAAATCCAAAACTAATATTCTACTCATAAAATGAGGGTTTCAGTGATTTAGAAGAAAGTGAGATAAAGTAAAAAACCTAATCTTGAAAAGAGAAGTATGAGGAGCGTTAGACATACCAAGGGCTTCAATCCACAACCAATGACACTAAAAATAGACAATAAATGAGGGATATTGAACATTGTAATCTATTTAGGGTTATATCTCATTATTAACATTTATAGGGGAATAATGGGAAGAAACATCAGGTAAATTATAAAAAAACCAATTTGGAAATTTTGAAAATTTTACACCATTAATGGGTCTACATGGTTTGCCTAAACAGTATGCCAGACTATACTTAAAACCTATGAAAGGCATACCCAATGAGGGTTGGGTAACACTTATACAAGGTTACTCACCATGGTTTGACTAAACATGTACCAAACATGAATAATTCCACTTTTCAGGGTTTCATGGTTTTCCTAGGAGGGCTGCAATGTTTACTTAATAATGCACCGACTGTGCACCTTTTACAGGTTCTACCGGTTTTCCATATATTCATGTATCAAAGCCATGGTACACCCCTAAGGATCAACTTACTCTTTATAATTATTTAATTAACCAAAAACAAGATATTAAAACCAAAATCACGATGACTGGGATATTTAAACATGTAGTTTTGACTATGAAATTCCAAACATAGAACTTTATCATATGCAGGGAAAAAGGAATTGTTTCAGATTTTGTGGCTGAGCCAGGAATTAGATATCCCAGACTCATAATTATTTCCACAATTAATGGATCTAAGTGAAAAATTATTCATAATATATCTTTTTTATAATTTGAAATTGGTTTTGAATCGATATAGATGAAGAATTCACATATAATAGGGTGGCGTAATTTTATTTATTCTTATAATATATTCAAGGATAGTAAAAACTAGAAGAATTATATATATATATATATATATATTTGGATTATATGTAAGATAAGAGGGGGTTTTTGTTTATATAAATAATAGTTAGGCATATGATTGGGGATCTCGGTTTCACTATATATTATATAATGGAAGGATTCAAGAAACCCCCAGTAAATGAAATTTGGAGTCCAAATATTTGGAATGTACATCCATCCCTGAAAACCCATAAATGGATATGGATATAATTGAAGTAAATTTAACCTACCACACTTCCTTACTATGTGGGTTGATAGCTCATGTTTGGTGGACTTTGTGTTACACAGTTTCACATAAGCTAACCGAGATGTACCTCTTGTCCATTTGAATAGGGTGAACCACAATCATGATAACCAGAGATGTTTAAAAAATATATAAAGATCTCGTGATTCATTCTCAGTGAATGAAATAATATATGGCTATGATATTTTATGGGTTTAATGAGATTTCATTATATATGAGAAATGGAAATGCATGTGGAATTTTACTTTCTCATTCTTTAGGAATAATCTTATTAGATATAGGGACATTTTTCTTCATTTAAGAATATTAAAAATCAAATCTATTCACCAATATATAATAAGTGGATAAAAATATTATTCAATGGATTATATCCATATATGTTTGGGTTCATTGAGAAGTTTATGGTCTTTTAGGATGGACCCATTGTTTTGGAGTTTAAATTCCTATATCTAGGATAATTTGTTAATGTTTAACATCTAAAAATATGATGATATATCAAACAATTCATTTCCATTAAAATAATCAAAATTTTAATTGAAATAAATTGATTAGTGTATGGAGTAACTCTGACTATCAAAAATTATAATATCGATGGTAATCCAAACATTATTCTAAATATTAATTCATCGTACTATTGAAATCCCAATGATGTGTTAGGGATTTGTGATCTTAGACATCACTATGTATCATAACTAGAATAAAATAATGAATCATTGTGGTTTTTTGAAGAATATATTTATATATCATTCTTTTATATATGGTAATATATAAATTTTTCAATAAATAGGTTTATAAATAACAAATCGAATGTTGAACGCTCCTGTATAGAACAACCTCATGCACAATAGATGGGTATTTTCATTGTCTGGGAATAAACACCAATATAGATAGATACCATATAGAATAAGACAAGAATAAAAATTGTTTTGATAGTGGTGAAATTATGGTTAGGACCAAGGGAAGGATCATGGATGTCATCATATCCCATGAGAGTGGGAATAATGACACAAATAATTATTATATTTAATCAAACAAGAGGCTAGTGAAAATGGTAAAATATCCTCATAAGTGAGTAAGATTGAAACCTAATTTAATGTCATATTGGATGGAAAATTTCTTGTTGTTTAAAATCTTGAAGGTTCAAAATTGACTATGTAGTTTAGATTCTTCTAGTGGATATGTTGGAAGAAATTATTTTAGTTTTACAATAATTCTATTTTGACTATGTAATGAATGTTTACATCTTGAATATAGGATGTTGAGCATGTAGTTTAAATTTATATGTTGTGGAGTCAATAATATATAATTTAAATCTATTTATATATACATTAATACAAATATGTTGGTTAAAATTATGTTTTAGAAAAAAATGATAAATAGAAATAGAAATTATCAAGATTAATTTATTAATAACCATCCATCGGTTGGAGGTTTTATGTTCTCACTATCCATGGTGATCATGAAGTAATATCCACTAGCATAAATTTTTTTATGAAATATGACCTTTACCATTTTTCATCATTCTTCAAAATATTTCTCCTATGTATATTTGGAGTTGTTAGATAAAAAAAGAAACTATACATCTTTGAAAGATAAATTCTAAAAATTCATTATGATGGATTAAGAAATAAAATTCTAATAGATTTTTAGGTATTTCTATGTGCACAAAAAACTATCTTCAATATAATATTACATGTAAAGGATCTTATGATATTTTTCATCTTCTTATTGATGACCATATATACCATTTGAGACTGAACGCATTTGATCCTTGATTAAGAATATGACTTTTTTCCTCTAGATAAGTGAATATGGGGTGTCTTTAGTAGAAAAATGAGTTGCAATGTGATAATCCTAATAGTTGTGAAGGTAATTATACAACCCAGAATTGTTTTATTTTTTAAAAGATTTAAAAGGCTATTAAATAGGGCCTTATTGAAGGCTAATTTTTTTTACAGTTTCTTCTTCATGATAGTGGGATATGTTTTCAGATTGAATATTATATTCCAAATATAGTATTATCATTTGTGAATCACAAAAATTAGTGTTATATTCCCTTAATTTAGTATGTGGGACTCCAAATCTAGTAATTCTATTATAAATCTTGATGCTGATAATATTTTTTTTTCTGAATTCTATGAGGGGTATAGTCTCAAACTATTTGATGAATAATTTTGTGATATTAATAACAAAAATAAACTTTGAAGAAGTAGATAGGTTATATAGCCCAATAAAAACCATTTAATCATTATAAAATTGAAAGAGTTATTGGTAGAGTAAAGTAAGTCATGGTATTGTTGGATAAAGAAGGCTTGTGATTGATAAGAATATAAATTCATGGTGAATTCCATGGAATCTTTAATTATAATTTGAAATAATCTCTCATGTATTTTAATTTGATGAGAGAGTTTCGTCCATGACTAATTGTATCTGTAGGTTCTTTCATGTACATAATACATCACAATACATGTTTTTAATACTTCAAAACATATTACGATGGACCCATTAATGGATTATTTATTGATGATTTTTTTTATCATTTGGTCCATCAAAGAGGATTACAATTTGTTATTAGGAATATACTTATTCTTTCTTGGCTCGATATGATGTGTGGATCCCTCTTCCATGAGAATCCATTATGGGGGACATATATCACATAAGAATATCAATTGATTATTATCTTATACCTTCTATATCAGGGGATGTTCCAATTTATTTAATTACCACCATATCACTAATGGTGGTAGCAGAGACAACCTAGTGTTATGAGATGTTGATAAATACCTCATCCAGGTTAATATCTGATTGGTTCATGTCAAAATTATATTGTTTATCATCAAAATAATTCTATTGTTGATGTATAAGATTCAATATTATCTTAATGGTGGTTATTTCTACCAATACTAATATACAATCACATAGGGGATGGATATCTTCATTCTTAATCATATTTTTACAAATAAAAATCTTTATCACTAACTATATATCACATCTAAAATTATAGTGATAAACTTTTAGTTCTAAAGATAACATTAATAACACAATGAAATTTTTATTCATTAATTCATTATGGGCACAACATTCATATATTATGAATAAATAAAGAACTACTGCCATGAAATGGGAGAAAAAGGAAATTCCCATACCGATTCTACTGAGAATTATATTTTCCATTATTTAAATGCTTTTTCATAGAGAGGGTCTATAAAGGTACATTTCCAAAATTTGAGGACTTTAATGAAAATAATTGGAATCATAATCATATATCATTTTATTCAAGAACAAGATTTAATTTTCATGGTGATTCATAATAAAACAGTCTGGATGTAACCCTTGGATTGTGTTTGGTGACATGAACTGTGTTTTGAAATTTTGTTGGATAATATCCAATCAATCAATGTTTAATGTCATAATCTAATGGTTAAGGATGTATAGGAATAGATTAATAAGAGAGGCTATGTAGACCTTGAGGTGACTCAAATAGTTCCTCAACATTTATAATATGATAACTAGTATATGGAAACATATATCAGTGTTAGAATATATAGTCTTGGTATCATGTATTTTCCTAAAAAGGTAAGAGATTTATATTTACCCTAAATTATGTTTATATATAATAATGGTTAAAATATATAACTCCATGGTTTCTACACATATAATTAGTAGTTTACATTATGTTAATGTATACAAAACTGATGGGTGTAAAATATATTACTTGATATTTTTTATGCGTCATCAAATGCTTCACCCTATCAATACAGAACCCCTTTCTTCACTAGCTTCATGAAGGGGTGGAATTTATTAGAAATATTGGAAATGAAATGATGGATATAAGCTAGTTATTGATTAATCCCTCTTATATCATTGACATTTATTGGTGCCTACATTTCAAGGATAATGTTAGTCTCTCATGATCAACTTGGTCACACAAGTTTTAGAAGTTAATGTTGAGAAACATTACTTAGTTTAGCCTTGAAAAAAACATTAAAGGGTATTTTAGGATGTGTTATGAAATTTTATGAAATATAGTTTTAAGGAATATAGATGTTGGACTCCTCACGTATTAATCATGTTTTGATGATCAGAAATCTCATTACTTATCACAAGTTTCATTACTAATCCCGAATCTCATTAATAATCACAAATCTCATTCAACCTTGTTAACTCCTATAAATTATGTCCAATCATGTGTATTTATGTTTCAGGTTCACTCATGCTTTATAATGGGTAAGCTCAATCCATTTCATGCATATTACTATTTATGTCTGAATACTATTATTTTCCTAATTATAAGACACCGTGAAGCCCGACACAGTGAGAAAGACACCATGAAGACCAAACACCGTGAAGACCAGACACCGTGAAGTCCAGACACCGTGAAGCTAGACACAGTTAGCCAGACACAGTTAGCCAGACACAGTTATCCAGACACTGTAAGCAAGACACCGTGAGCAAGACACCGTGAGCAAGACACCGTGAGCAAGACACCGTGAGATTAGACACCGTGAACAAGACACCATAACACTCAGATCGTGATACGCAGACATCATGAAAGAGACACCATTTTCTCAACTTACTGTGACACCATTTCTTAAACTATTTTGTCGTATTTTAATTTAATTTATAATGGTCATATTTTATGCCTTTAATGCACTTACATAATTAATATTTATTTGTAGGCATAGCACGAGGTACAAGGCATGAGACACATGGAACTTATCAGCTAAAAGGAATGCATTCGAAGATAAAGTGTGAAGAGTTCCCAAAGACAATAGAGTGAGATATACTGAACAGAAAACAAGCATGTGAGCATGACCATGAAGGATACCTTGCAAGATTTTCAAAGAAATAATTTTCACATACATGTAATCTGACTCTGCTGAAGAACATACGAAGTACACTGGAATCCAGAGAACATATTCACATTGTCAAAGCTCATGGAGAACACAAAATGAATCGTGACACTCTGTTTTTCAAGAAAAAACCAGAGAAGGACTCAGAAGCATTTCTTCTAAATCAAAGGAGTCCAGAGCTGCACTTTAGATCACTTGTGCTTTTCAAAACTCATATCTACTCTCTTAGTGATTCTTTTACTTACCTTTTGTGAAGTGTGTTTACTCTGTATATTCCACACACACACTGACTCCTGTGATAAACTGAAGGATTTCTAAATCCTTACACCAAAATCTCTATTTCTATTTACCCACAACAACTTTGGAAGAGGTCCTTATATGACCTGGATAGTCTGTGTACTGTTGTTAACCCTGATCTAGGGTGTGGATCATAGTTTATTTATATAAACTTCTTTGTGGTAGGTGATCACCAAGTGAAGTGGTTTAGGTATCGAATTGAGGCTGAACCACTTGTTTCATATCAGCTGTTCTATTTAATTTTAGTCTTCTCTGTTTTACTGCTTGATTGCTTAATCCAGAAAACTCTAATTTCACTTTGATAGTTAGTCTTGGAAAGAAGTTAAAAATGATTTGTCTTAGTAGGATAAGATCAAAAGTAATATTAATAATACATATTACGATTACTGAGAATTAATCAATATTCTAAGAAGTTGTTCAAATAGTCAAACTTTTATAACAGTATAACCTTGATTAGCCGAGCTGTATCTATTTTTGGGGAAAAACTTTCTTTTAAAATAATATTTTTGTAACAAAATTTATTTAAAGTCACTCAATTCACCCCTCCCCTCTTGAGTGAACTACTTAGAACAACATTTGGTATCAGAGGTGGTTTTATTAGGACTCTGTGTAATCTTACTCAACTATGATTATAGTTGTACTTTAAAGATCTGTGAATTTCTGTTAATTCTAAATTTCTAGATCTTTTAATGTAATTTGTTTGTATGGATAATAGAATGGACAATGCTCCATCCAATAGATCACCATTCTTTAATGGAACTAACTATGCTCAATGGGAAATTAAAATGAAAATGCATATAGAGAGTATGAGCTCTGAAATTTGGTCATCCATTGTAGATGAATAAAAAATTATTGTGACTGACATAATTACATAGGATGAACCTAAAAAACTTGCTTATAATAACAATTGTAAATCCATGAATTCTCTGTACTATTCCTTAGGAGAAAAATAATTTAATAGGATTTATGCTTGTAAAATTGCCCATAAAATTTGGGATACCTTGTCTATCTCACATGAAGGAACATCTAGTATAAAGGAAATGAGACTTAATACTTATACTATAAAATATGATAATTTTAAGATCAAACCTGATGAGCCTATTTCTGACATGTATCTTAGGTTCAATGAAATTGTCAACACAATGATTTCTCTTGGAAGAGAAGTCGCTTCCAAAGAACAGATCAAGAGAACCCTTTGATGTCTACCTAACAGATGGAGGGGAACCTATGTCTCAATTAGAGAATCGTGTGACATCAGCAAGATACCTATAAAATAACTCATTGGGGAACTGATGATGTATGAGGAAGAGCTGAAAGTCAACAAAGAAGAGGAGGATGAACCAAAGAGGAAATCTGTATCATTCAAGACTACATTCTCAAAGCATAAAGACAAAGGGAAGCTGGAAGCTCATGTAGAAATACCCACCGTTGAACAATCATCACCGGACATTGATGAGGAGATGGCTCAACTGGCCATAATATTCAAATTATTTTACAAAACTAATAACTTTTTTAGAAATCCTAACTTCAAGGGCAAGTTTGATCAAAAAGGAAACTAAAAAAGGACTGGAAAAGAAGTGAAAAAACTGATGAAATTGTATGATATGAATGTAAGCACAAAGGACATATAATGGAAGACTGTCCAAAGCTCAAAGAAGAAGTATGAGGATAAGGACAAGAAGTACAAAAAGGAAATGAAAGAAACATGAAGTGCCTCTGAGGATTGTTCAGGTGACTCAGTGACATCACATGATGAACAGGCTAACAAAGCCGATATGTAATTTATGAAAAACACATATGAGGTAACACTAAACTCTTCTATGAATAATTCATACTATTCTAAAGAGGAAAGTGACTCTGAAAATATGACTAATGAGGAAATGTTTGAATATTGCAACATTCTTGAAGAGACATGCAATGAATTAAAATATAAATATAAATCATTGAAAAAACAGCATGCTATCACTGCAAATGTTAAATATGAACTTACTACTGAAAAAGAGAAAAATGATCAACTTCTCAAAGAAAACAATGAATTAAAAATGTCTAATAAGAAGTTAAAACGTGACTTAGAAAAGTTTACTATTGGGAAAAATAACATTACTCAAATTCTAGGTAAAAAAATTGCCCCTAAATACAATACTGGCATTGGATATCAACCTTGTAAAAGAAACCTTAGTAGAATGAATTTTGTTTCAAAGTCAAGGGCATATAATTTTGTTCTCAGTTCTGGAAACAACCCATCTAGCTCGAGTTATGATACATACTCTACTGTTTAAAGTTTTTGTGGACCAAATATAGCTTATTTGTCAAATACTTTACATAATGCTTATACGAAACCTATGAGACAAATATGTGTTCCTAAAGAACTAATTACTAATGTTACTGGACCCAAACAAGTATGGGTACCTAAATCTGTCTTTATTTGATCATGTTATAGGAAATCATCTTAAAGAGCTCCTGTAACAATCTATGGTACTTGGACAGTGGGTGTTCAAGGAACATGATAGAAGACTACTCATGCTTCAAGAATATGATAAAATTAGATAGAGGACATGTCACATTTGGTGACAATTCCAAAGGGAAGTTCATTGGCTTAGTCCAGATTGGTAACTCTTATGTGATTTTAATTTATAAAGCACTTTTTGTTAATGGCTTAAAATATAATCTTCTTAGTATCTCACAATTATGTGATGATGGATATCATGTTAAATTTGAAAATGATTCCTGTAATGTCTTTAATTCTAAAGATGAATTAGTATTTTTGGCATCAAGGAATGAGAATGTTTATTATGTAAATTTAGATTCCTTAACTTCTCATAATGTTTCATGATTAAGTGTATCTCATAAAGAGTTATGTCTCTAGCATAGGAGACTAGTACACTATAATGTTCACTCCCTTAGAAAGCTAACTAGAAAAGGCATAGTTAAATACTTACCCAAACATGAGTTTCTTCATGAAAAAGTGTGTAATACTTTTCAAAAGGGAAAACCACACAAAATATATTTCAAATCAAAGAAAGAAGTTTCTACTTATCAACCTCTCGAATTGGTTCACATGGATTTGTTTGGACCATATTGAGTTTCTAGCTTAAATGGGAAGCACTATGTTTATGTTCTAGTAGATGATTTCTCTAGATATACCTGGAACTTTTTTACGGCTCACAAAAGTGAAGCCTGCTCTTATTTTACTAAGTATTCCAAGTATGTAGAAAATCGTAGTGGCCTTAAAATTAAATCTTTAAGAAGTGATCATGGCCGTGAGTTTGAAAATCAGGAGTTTGAATCCTTTTTCTCAGAAAATGGTTATAGTCACAATTTCTCTGCCCCTAGAACACCTCAGCAAAATGGTGTTATAGAAAGAAGAAATAGAACCTTATAAGAAATTTCTAGAACAATTCTTAGTGATATTGACTTACCTATTTACTTCAGGGATGAAGCTGTTAATACAACATGCTACATAATCAATACAGTCTTAATTAGAACAATACTCAAAAATACCTCGAATGAACTCTGGAACAATAGAAATCCTAAGGTTAATTACTTTAGAGTTTTTGGTTACAAAGTATTTATTCCTAACACTAAGGATAATCTTGAAAATTTTGCATCCAAAAGTGATGAAGGGATCTTCCTAGGTAACTCAATATTAAGTAAAGCTTATAGAGTATTCAATAAAATAACTAAATGTGTTGAATAATATATTCATATCATGTTTGATGAAACATATCCACAAGATCCTAGAACCATCCTAGAAAATCTGGAGGATGATGTATCAAATTTGAACATCAACTCAAAATCCTCTAATTCCTCTATGAAAGAATCTGTGAAGACTTCTAATTCTATAAATTCTCTTCAATCAAGACATAATGAACCAGAATCTATTGATGAACCTAAAATCACTAGTCCATATTTTTCTAGAAATGTTAGAACCCTTAAAAACAATCCATTAGATGATGTTGTAGGAGACATAGAGAAAGGAACACAAACTAGAGATTCTCTTAGAAATCAGGTTGAACATCAAGCCTTTTTATCACAACTTGGACCTAAAATCATTGATTATGCCATCCATGATGAATTTTGGGTAATGGCTATGCAAGAAGAACTTAATCAGTTTGAAATAAACAAAGTTTGGAAACTTGTTGAAAGACCTAAGGACACTTTCATCATAGGCACTAAATGGGTGTTTATAAATAAAGTATATGAAGCTAGAAACATAGTTAGGAACAATGCTAGATTAGTTTCACAAGGCTACAATCAAGAAGAATGAATTGATTATGAAGATACATTTGCTCTAGTAGCCAGACTTGAAGCCATCAGAATCCTACTTTCTTATACTGCACATCTGAATTTTAAACTATATAAAATGGATGTTAAGAGTGCATTCTTAAATGGGTATATATATGAGGATGTCTTTGTTGAACACCCCCCTTTATTTTCAAATCCTCATTTTCCCAATCATATTTTCAAACATTCAAAAGATTTATATGGTTTAAAGCAATCTCCAAGAGCTTGGTAAGACATATTAAGTACTTTTCTTATTTCCAAAGGTTATACAAATAAGAATAGCCGATCCTACCCTCTTTATAAAACGAATTCCTAATGATGTTTTAGTTGTTCAAATATATGTAGATGATATTATTTTTGGATCTTCAAAAAATTAATTACATATAGATTTTTCTAAAATGATGCAAAACGAATTTGAAATGAGTTTAATGGGTGAACTAAAATTATTTCTTGGATTTCAAATCTTTCAGAATAATGATGGAATTGTTTTTAAATCAAAGTAAATACACTAGATATCTTGTAAAATGTTTTGGATTGGATATAACTAAAAGTAGTGAAACTCCCATGAGTACCACCTATAAGTTGGATCTTGATGAAGATGGAAAGTCTATTGATCAAACCACTTCTAGAGGGATGATTGGGAGTTTTCTCTACTTAACTGCTAGCTGTCTGGACATTATGTTTAGTGTGTGTATGTGTGCTCGTTTTTAAGGAAATACTAAAGAATCTCATTTGAATGATGTAAATATAATTTTCAAATACCTCAAGAATACACCCAATCTAGGACTATTCTATCATAAGTACAATCATTTGAAATAGTTAGTTTTTATGATACTGACTTTGGTGGATGTAATTTAGATAGAAAGAGAACCTCTAAAACATGTCACCTTTTAGGCAAGTCACTAGTATCATGGTGTAGTAAGAAACAAAATTCTGTTGCATTATCTACTGTAGAAGTTGAATACATAGATCCAGGAAGTTGTTGTGCACAAATTTTCTGGATGAAACACACATTACTAGATTATGGATATCAATTCAGACATGTACCAATAAATTGTTACAACACAAGTGCTATAAAACATCTCAAAAATTACTATTTCACATTCTAGGACAAAACAAATTTATGTAAGACATCAATTTTTGAGATATCATTATCAAAAAGGTGATGTTACCATGGAATTCATTGGTACTGAATATCAACTTGCTCATATATTCACTATACCATTAAATTATGAGAGAATAGTCTACATCATACATGACCTTGGCATGATAAATCTCAAATAGATATCTTACTTGTCTTACTGTTCAATATTTTACTATGTTTTACTTTATTGTTTCATGATTACAGTTTCTAAGTTACTGTCTCTCATGTTTACGGTCTCACCGTTCACACTTTGTAATCACGGTATGAAATTCACTGTCTCACTATAACACGCACTCAGAATTTCACTCACTGGGTCACCGTGACATTCCCTCACTGTGTCACCGTGACGACCACTTACTGTCCCACCATGACGACTGATCACTGTCTCACCGTAACAACCCTTCACTGTCTCACTGTGAAAAATTATTTATGATTTTCTTTAAACCCGTATTGTGGTAATATTTATTTCTCCTCTTTTACTTTCCTGCGTTTTTGTTTTTGTAACGATTGACATTCCCAAATGATAAAATAAAGAGTTTCACTCGGTTCTTCACCCGGACTTTCCCATACTCATTCGTTGCGAACCCTTTCAACCTTGAAACCCTCTTTCGCCCTTGCGACCTTTAGTAAATTCCAATAATAATGTGACCATCATCATCCACACCCGAGAAGCACCGCCCGAAGAAGAAGAAGATAACACCCCAGATGATACCCGAAGGGCCTCCGAATCCAAACCTGGTAAATAGAAGTGTTCTTCTTGAGAATGAAATTTTCCCCAAATGGCCCTTGTCTAGAAAATCTCTAGTCCAGAAAGTGTTAATAGAACAAGGTTGGTTAGAATGGTTCTCATAGGAGAATAGACCCATTTATCCAAGTTTAGTTGCTCAGTTATACCGGTACGCATAGTTTTCTTTTGTCTCTGGTGAAAGCAATGTTGTGAGGAGCTGGACTAATGGACAAAGATTCTTCTTCTCATCGAGGTTATGAGATTCATGCCTAAGAATACCTCACAATGGAATTTGTGATGATTATCATAGAAAACCCCCACCTACAACTAATTTCTTTGAACTTGAAGATGCTCTGAAAACCCAAACAAAGAATGGCAGCAAGAGAAGGGCCATTGTTTCTGAACTTGATGGGGAAACAAGGCTGTTGTTTAAGTTTGTTCAAAAACTGGTTAGTCCAAGGAAAGGTGACTTCACTATATTAAAGTACCAATATGTGTTCTTGATTCATCTTATGAAGAATGGATACAAAATCAACCTGTGTAAGTACATTATTCACCATATGTGTGAATTGATAATGGTTACATCCAAATCCACCTCTCTGTTCTACTCTTGGATGATTTCAGCCAAGATTGTTTCCAAAGGAGTAGTTTGACCCAATGAAGAAGTGATTGTGGATTTCAAGTACTATCCCTCTAAACCCATCATCATAAGAATGAAAATAAACTGGAATCTTTGGAAAAAGAAGTGGGTGGAAGACAAAGATAAAGTCTATGAGAAGTTTAATCCTGTGGATTATCTATCAAGGACGAAGGACATTTTTGATCCAGGTTTCGAACCAGATGAACTTGGTGAGTATTCAGAAGAAGCAGAAGAAGAGGCTGAAGTACCTCATAGGGAAGAAGTTGTTGTTGATGAAGAAAGGACTATTGTTCCTCCTGTTGTTCTTGAAGAAGAAGTTCCTATCCCTAGAAATGATGTCAATCTAAAAATCCAACCCAAGGATGAAAGAGAATCAATTGTCCCAGAATCTGAACAGCAAGTCATGGAAGAGCCTGTTCTAGAAGAACTCACTGGTGTACAAGAAGAAAATTTAGAAGAACTCCCTGTTATGTAAGAAGAAAATCCGGAAGAACTCCCAGAGGAATAACTTGTTCCTAAGATAATACCCTCCGCTGAAGAGAGGATGTAGAGAGCCTTTCAGTTGGTGAGATAGGAGATGAATGAGGAATTAAGAGATGAAACTGTTAATTTAGAACCAACTCCTGAGCCTCTAGATCCAGAAAAGGAAGCATCTATTGAGGGGGAGTAAACCCAAAATCTTGAGACTAGTGCAGCATCACATTCGGCTGAGTCTAGTCCTATGGAAACTAAGTAAAAATTCCTTATATTTTATGATCTGAGTGAATCTCAGAAAGTTATTTCCACTGGGCTTGATCTTTCCCCACTATTCTAGTGGAAGTCAGTTTCAATCTTTGCATCTGAGAAGGAACCAGAACTAGAATCTACCACTGTACCAATTCCTACACCTGAACCTTCACCTGAAACTTTACCTGAACAGCTGCTCTCTGTCAGTAAGGATGATTTAAAGGAATTTGGAGACACTATCGTGTCTAGAGTTGAGAAGATTTTGAAATCCTAACCTCGTGTTGTGACACATCTGAGTGAGAGATATGCCTCATTGCTTTTGGAGAAAATTATCTGGCAGATCCAACCAAAAATGCTCCATGAAATTCAAGAATTTCATGTTGAAAATAGGTTTCTCAGTAATGAAGTCTCAACCTTGAGAAGCATGGTGGAAGACATGCAAAAACAGATGCATTCTAGATCAGAACCTATGTTTGCCTCTCTAGAACCTTTTGTGTCTCAAATTTCTCGAGATTTTGTGTCTCAAATTCACCCATACCTATTATCCTTTGATGAAAAGATTTCAGAAAGGCACAAACAGTTGTTGAAAGAAATGGGAAATCTTGTGGTGAACCTAAATAAACTCACTAATGAATACACTAGATGTCTTCAAAAGGTATTGAATCAGATGAAGTCACTAACCACAACCATTAAAGCTTCTCATCCCTCTGGTGAATCCTCTACACCTGCCTTGGATAGTTCTTTGCTCAGATCTACAGTCTAAGAAGAGCTTCAGACTACTTTAAGTGGCTTCAATGTGACTTCTTTATCTGAAGTTATCAGGAACAGTGATTGAGTTATTGATCTTGTGAAAATTCATTCCAAGATTTCCAATGATGCCCAGTAGGATATTTCTAAGAAAGTGGACTTCTATTTCAACCGGATTTTCTCCAAGACTGATATGACCAACCAATTCAAATACCTTGTACAACAATTTTTTCTCCAGCGGATGCTCCTCTCCGACCTGGACTACCTAAATTTACCTCTTCCATACCCTCAAATACCATGTCTGTTGGCCAAGATCTTAGTCAGATCAGGCCTGTCATTCTTGACCAGCAACTGCCAAGATATTCCACTGATCCTACTTTGGCTCCCTCAGTCTTTAAAGGTCTCCATTTACCCTCTCTATCTACCATGTCTTTGCCTTTTTCTACATCAGCCACTGCCCCTATGGCTTCTTATTCTGCTGCTAATAAAGGAAAAGGGAAGGCCAATCCTTGAAGAAGACCAGTGCTTACTACTGTTTTATGGAGATGTCATTGATTTTTGTATGTCTACTTTATGATGTACTACACTCTGCTTACTTTTAATGGAATGTGTACTGTTTATCCTCTCTTATTTTAACCTTTTGGTAATCCCAAAAGGAGGAGGAGAAGTTATGTTTTTTATATATGATATTTTCTCTATAACTTCATCTAATTTTTACTTTAAATGTGCATGATTTGTGATCATAAAAAATGGGGAGATTGTTAGACTCCTCATTTATTAATCATGTTTTAATGATCATAAATCTCATTACTTATCACAAGTTTCATTACTGATCCCAAATCTCATTAATAATCACAAATATCATTCAACCTAGTTAAGTCCTATAAATTATGTCCAATCATGTGTATTTATGATTCAAGTTCAGTCATGATTTATAATGGGTAAGCTCAATCCATTTCATGCATATTACTGTTTAGGTCTGAATACTGTTATTTACCTAAGTATAATACACCGTGAAGACATACACAGTGAGGAAGACACCGTGAAGACCAGACACCGTGAAGAACAGACACCGTGAAGACCGTACACTGTGAAGACCGGACACCGTGCAGCCAGACATAGTTTTCCAGACACAGTTATCCAGACACCGTAATCAAGACATCGTGAGAAAGACACCATGAGAAAGACACTATGAGCAAGACATCGTGAGATTAGACATCGTGAACAAGTAACTGTGACACTCAGATTGTGACACTCAGAAACTGTGAAGGAGACACCATTTTCTCAACTTACTATGACACCATTTCTTAAACTATTCTGTCGTATTTTAATTTAATTTCTAACGGTCATATTTGATGCCTTTAATGCACTAAAATAATTAATGTTTCTTTGTAGAAATAGTATGAGGTACGAGGCATGAAACACATGGAACCTGTCTTCTAAAACACATTCATTCGAAGATAAAGAGTGGAGGGTGCCCAACGACAATAGGATGTGATATAATGAACATAAAACAAGCATGTGAGCATGACCACGAAGGATACTTTACAAGATTTTCAAGGAAATAATTTTCACATACATGTAGTCTGACTCTGTTGAAGAACATAAAAAGTACACTGGAAACCAGAGAGCATCTTCAGATTGTAAAAGCTCATGGAGAACATAAGCTGAATCGCAACACTCTGTTTTTCAAGACAAAAACTAGAGAAGGAATCAGAAGCATTTATACTAAATCAACGGAGTCCAGAGCTGCACTTCAGATCAGTAGAGCTTTGCTAAACTCATATGTACTCTCTTAGTGATTCTTTTACTTACCTTTTGAGCAGTGTGTGTACTCTGTATATTCCACCCACACACTGACTCCTGTGCTAAACTAAAGGATTTATAAATCCTTACACCAAACTCTCTATTTCTATTTACCCATGAAAACTGTAAAAGTGGTCCCTGTGTGACCTTATTATTGTTTTTTTTTACCCACAAAAACTGTGGAAGAGGCCCCTGTGTGACTTGGATAGTCTGTTTACTATTGTTAACCCCGATCCAGGGTGTGGATCAAAGTTTAATTACATAAACTGCTTGGTGGTAGGTGATCACAAAGTGGAGTGGATTAGGTCCCAGCTTGAGACTAAACCACTTGTTTCATATCCGCTGTTATATTTAATTTTAGTCTTCTCTGTTTTACTTCTTGATTTCTTAATCTAGAAAACTCTAATTTCACTTTGATAGTTAGTCTTGTAAAGAAGTTATAACTGATTTTTCTCAGTAGGATAACTTCAAAATTAATATTAATAATACATATTAATATTACTAAGAATTAATCAATCATTTAAGAAGTTGTGTAAACAGCCAAACTCTTATAACAATATAACCTTGATTAGCTGGGCTGTATCTATTTTTGGGAAAAAACATTTATTTTAAAATAATTTTTTTCTAACAGAAATTTTTATAGTCACTCAATCCACCCCTCCCCTCTTGATTGAACTACTCCGACCAACAATATATTATCAAAAGCTATCTATAATTTTAATACTATTATTCTCAAAAATATTTCTATAATCCTCACAAGGATGGAGTTGAACATATAGTCCATATAATATTATAATGAGGAAAAAACATATTTGAAACCGAAAGGGATAATAACATAGAGAAATAATTCTTTGGGTTCTTTGAAATATGTGTCTTCTTCATAAATTGTTAATACTCAGATCTAGTTAAGTGCTTATATTCAATATATATATGTAATTTCATGTAATCTAGTAGCTAGATCGATCGAAATTCAATGATTAGGACTGGAAAATCCTATTTCTAGTTATGGTGGTTGGGATCACTTTAATAGATGTACACCCTATATATTGATTCTTTATTGAAATGTGAATAATATTAGAATGAAATTTTAGGTGATAATATCCTATTTGAATTTTTAATTAAGAATATATTCATATAGAACTATGTTCTTCTAAATCATGGAAGGATTCTCCTTCTTATCTACCATCTTCAAGAAAAAATGATAGTTGGGGGGGGGGTGATAGTTGATGGCCACATTAGGATCAAATTTAACAATTTCAGTATAATTATAGGTTAATATATCATGACTTTTTTCCGTTATGGATTTATTTTCTTGAAATCATCCTGAAAAATAGTCATACGATTAAATTCCAGTCATGGGTCCTACCATATCCCTAAATTTATCGATCTAAACCTATTTATGATGGAAGATATAGTTTTCACAGAATGGGGGGGGGGGTATGGGATCCTCCTCCTTAAAGTATTCTATATTGATTCCATCAGAGGTTGGATTTGTGCAAAAATTTTAATTTCTTGAGTGTGATGAATATGTTTATCGTATTTCATTAGAGGCTTCTGTCGTGACATCCTCAGTAGGAGTATCCAGAATCATTTTGGACTCTACATCATATTCATCAGATGTATAGGGAACACTAACATCCTAAGATTCATGGAATAAATAGAGGGGATTATATGATCCTAGAGATTATGTAGAACCATGTTTGGGTGTTACATAGAACGATTTTATCAGATATCATGAATCAGAATATTAATGAGGGGTTCCATTATTACTGAAATTTTCATTATTTTCAGAATTACAACTATCATTCATTTTTGAAATGTTCCATTGATATAGATCATATCATGTATAATTTTATAGACTGAGTATCCCAATATCTTTCTATAAATAGAATGATGATTTTGACATAATAGATAGGCAATACATATTCCACATTGCGATCATTCATCGTATTTGTATGATCCATTTCTATGCCATTGGTGAAAGAAATATGTGTTTCATTTATAATCATTTTCCACTTATCTTCACATTTTAATGACTTGAATATATATACATAGATTCATGAGTCTTAAATGGGGAGTTTTCACCATTACCATAAAATTTCAATTGAAAGAGTACATAATTCTATGATTGTGTGAAGAATGTTTGATAATTTACAAAAGAGTCTATTGTATTCCTAGAATAATATTAAATTTCATATCCACATTGATGATAAGGAATTTATAGTCAGTGGAGACATCCTAAAATTGGGCTCTAGGATTGATCTGATAAGGTGGTTTCATATTTCTATTACAATTACTTTATATTATTAGATTAAACAAATACTTGATTAACTTGTTTTAAACCATAAATTAGAGGGTTCAGAATCATATGAGGTTGATATTAGAGATGATATCAATTAGAGATCAATTGATATCAACATCAGAAATATTGATAGAAATATAGAATAGTTTTTTCTATTTTACTATTCATAATCGTATCTATCTTTCTATGTGTTATTTTAGTATAGAAGTAATCTATGGATACATAAATAGGATATTTAGATTCTATTTTAGAGTTATGTTTACCACATGTCCTAAAATATCAATTAATTAAAAGAAATTTACTTTCCAACCAATGTTTTTGTTAGAGACTTTAGGTTATTATGTATGTTATTGTTAAGTTAATGGGTCAACTATTTGGATAAAAATTACTTCGGAATATAAAATTTCATCATCTATTGAGGGATTGATTTTGAAATGTGGTTCCAGTCCTTAAAAATCTAGAGTCATAAAGTCTTGGAGAGTCTAAAATGTCTTAGTCAGTATTATATCTTCTTTCTACTGTTCCTTTCCCTACCTGCACCGGCCAAACCAACTATTAGAAGACTGTGATATTCAAGGGGATTGTACATTAGTTATTGGGGGAATCCGGTTCACAAATAATTTTTTAAAATATTCGTTGAGTATTTTATGTTCTCTGTCAACTTAATTTTTTTCCATCCAATCATCAAACATTCAAATATTTATAAGTAGAACTTACATATACTCTCATTCACAATCTTGTCATATTGTAGAAACATATGTTACCCACATTATGGGTTATCAATATATAGTTCCCTAAAATTAACTATATTATAGGGGTTGTATTTTAAAACAAATAACTCCTTCATGTTATTCCCCATCATACGATGGAAGGTAGTGTAATATAAACATTGTGTGATACTGACCTAATTTGGTATTTTGGCTCTAGAATCATGAGAAATTTATTGTGTAGTAAAATATAAAGGCATCCTTAGACATAATCATTTCTAAAATATTAAAACCATTTTTATATTACTCATATTTTGGAAATATTTAGTTTTCTTATAATCCACAATAAGAATTTATTGTTGTCGATTCCATTCCTAAGGAGAGACCATTTGATATTTTACACGATTAGGTCTTAGGGTTAGTTATAGTTCTATCATGAGTGCAGTAATTAACTTTTTTTCCTTACTAGTTTAATTTCTTTTAGCTACCAATGTTTACATAATATTTTAATTTATGGGTTAAATAAAATCCTCCATTCATTGGGAAAAAACATTATTCTGAATGAATCCACTATAGTCTTTCAGAACTATCTCAAACCAGTCAGGGAGATTATATACATAGAGATATAGTAGGTTCCCATGTGGGAGGTTCATATTGAGTGAGTAAGGAATTCCATTCCATTTGGTGATTATTTCAAATACTATATGACTTCCATAATTTCTAAAAATACGGATGTCTCAAAATCTCATCATTATATGTGTTGAACTAAATTAACTATGAAACTAACAAAAGTGGATCTTACAATTAGTTATATTGCTATAAAGTATGATATTGTACCCAATTAATTTAACCCCATATTGGGTATACATGAATCACATTATCTTTTCTACTTTATATTTATTGATTTTCCCCTCATGGGGCCACATAGAGACTTGAAAGGAAAGAGGCTAAACTCATGGTTTTTTGTATCTGTTGAAGATCATAAAGGTCATATTGTAAATTATGGTTGTAGGAGGAGTTTTATATACCCAAAAAAGTCATGTATTTATCTATATTTGAAAATATAATTTATTCCTTTGATTTCTATAATCATCTCATTATATACTTGAGGGATTTCCACCATTTTAGTGAAATGTTATATTGAAAAAATACTAGAGTATAAGATGCCGGTGGGGTCCCATAAGTTTGAACCACATGAAAATTTATATTAAACAAAATAATACCAATTAAAGAGTATTTTTCACATAATTTATATTTTTATAAACCAAATTATGTGAAGGCATTATATATTTTTTCATCCCAGATTAGTTACACCGGTTAAAGAAATCTAGAGTTTGTTATACTGCTAAACATCATATGAAAAATTTCATATGACATGATATGTTTAGGAAGATAAATGTTTAATTATCCTTGGGTGTGGTACTATGAAATAATATTGAATTTGTTAATTCATTTTTGATATTTATTAGTACTTTAATGATCTCCCCATATTATGTACACTTTTCATTTATTTTTATATATTTTGATTAATTAGGTGGCATATGGGGAATTGACACACCCTTTTCAATTTCATTAAATGAATATCACTGAATAGGTGGAAATTCTGTGTTTATATGATATCTATGATGTGGAATATTTCATTCATTTATAGAATACATGCATTCTTTTAATGATAATTACTAGATTTTTTTGGGAAATAGCTTCTTCATCATGATCTTTTGAATAAATACTAGGCTGAAAATTATTTATAGGGGAAACCCAAATAAAATTTATAAAACTATAATATATCAAATGAATCATGTATTTTTATTAAGTTTAGTGAGATATATCGTGTTTTAGATATATTTACTTTGAAAAAAACAGTCATATTCTACGTTAGAATTCTTCATAGGGATTCCAACCTTATGAGCGTTGTGTTGTTTCACCTCTCTAACAATTTTATCTCTAAACATTTGTAACGGGATGGTGATTATCTAATTATATCTAGCCATCATTACTGTTTTTACCCTAAATGATAATTTTCCATCATGTTTGGGAATGAATGGTGGGGGAGGAAGCAATGAAAACACTACGAGTCTAAATAAGGCTTAAATCATTAATGATGGATGGTATGATTGTATAAATTGTCCCATACATATAGGTCAGGGTTTTAACCACTCAATAAACATGATGAATTTAATTTTTTAGGCTTTTAAGCCCCTATAGGAGGAAACAAAAATAAAAATGAAGAAAATTTCCCTATCTTAAAGGGATGGGTCAGCGCCCATATTTTAATAAAGGATGTCATTTAATCTTTTCTTGTGATCTTATATGATAATTTATATGCATTATTTGGGTTTATTTTTCATTATAGGTATTGAATTGTGGTTTTTAGTGGATGTTTTATGGTTTTAGGAGTTTCTTTTAATATATTTTTACACCTGTTTTCATATACTGTATCCTGACCTCTTTAATATTCGACTCACATCGGGTATGTTTTTATTAGATTTAGAAGATGTGACTTCTACTGAAGGGACTAGTTGGAATTGGTTGAACTAGGTCCTATGAATTTTCCACATGAAATTTCATTTTACTATTCTCTTCTATGTGGATTATTCTGGACATAGATTTATGTGAAATGAAACATCCAATTTTCCCCAACCACTAATATCTATGTTTGGAGGTGGATCAATAACCTACAGGCTCAATGATTTCAATGAATTGGGTTATGGATGGTAAAAATATATATTCTATATGTGAGGATTCATGTTCTGTATGACTAAATGGGATGACTAGTCAATCTGATGTAAGTTTTCTCTAATTTTCCTAATTTGGTTGATATATGTGACTATCTAACCTAGGCTCCCATGGAACCTAGAACATAGACCAGTTCGCCAAAAGGTCCAAAGGGAGCTCCTAGTCCCCACTGGATGATTATAAGAACATAGACATCACATGAATTCATTTGGGAATAATTCCTCTAATTAATAGATACAATGGTGGAATAAAATAAGTACAAGAACCAAACTAAAATAAAATGTCAATCGTTCTTAACCAAATACCATGACCCAAAAAAATGTGTATACATAATATAAAAATCCATAAATAGGAGGAAATAAAATGTAATATAGAAAATAATAATTAAGAACAAATAAACAACCAACAAACCTGATCTAGGCCTCAAACCACCTCCATGAAATCTTTGATTTAACCCCGTGACCCAACTGAACCAACATCAGTGAAGAAAAAAAGAGGGATCCAAAAGATAAAATTTTACCTGAATTATATAGGCATAAAATAAATTTTGTCTATTTTAAAACCAACCCACTAAGACTATAAAATATGTTTTATAATGGAATTCATCAATTATTTTTTGAAAATAAACTAAACAAATAGAATTTTTAGAAAAAATTATTAATGAAAAATTTAACACATTCAATAATCACCATAAAACTATTTCTATTTTTTTACAAAACTAAAATCATATGTTTTGAAAATAAATACACTAGCCTATGTTATTCATTAACCAAACACACCCATTCCCAATTTTTAAAAAATGAAATTTTCTATTAAAATTAATTGGATACTATTTTAGAACATGAAACTAGCTAAATCCCTCTATAAATTATTGAAATATTTTTAAACAACTCCCACATAAGAGAATTTAAATTCCAAACAAATTTATCATACATTGTTAAAGAAAACCATTTCCAAATAAAACAACTCATCCCATGTCATTCGTATATAGAATGAATGAACTATGCACGATAAGAATATATAAATGAAAAATAAATATTACAGGTTGAACAATAATGGAAGAAAGTAAAATAATCCGAACAAGAACTACATAAAAAATATATCAATAATCAACCACACAATTAACATAGCGTGTCATTAGTTTCACCTTGGGAATACTATTATTAAAATTATCTAACCACAATAGGGTATAACCAACTTAACTAGGTACTAAAAAATTCTATGTCTGTATTGTCATCCCACTTCCCCACATAAGACTCATAGAGATGATGGACCCCTACTTAGCCTATATATCCAATATGACTAGTGTAAAACTAGCATCATGTGAACAAAATAATGTAACAAAAAATATTTTCCACTTATTACTCCATATCCCATAACCAACAAGGAATCGAGGAATAATATCAAACATTCCATGTCCCTCCACAATGCATAACCACAATAACAGTCAACTATCGATCCTAATTATGTGAAGTTGTAAACCACACGTAGTACTCCCACATGGAAAATAAGGAATACTAAAACACAAGGAGGAAAATAAATCACATAGTGATCACAAACCAAAAAAATGTGTATGTATGTATGGAGAAATAAACATGTGCAACAAACATACACCATTTGAAACCAATGTTCTGACTAGGTTATTATCACCAAAACATGGCTTAGAATTCTGAGAACAATATCATTCACTAAAATACATTACAAACACAATTTTGAAAACAATGGAAACCACTCAAATATATAAAACAGTTCAAATTCTCCCTTTCATGACGACCATCTTTGTTAAAAATATAAAAAATGGACAATGACATTTATTTAAAACACATTGTAAAATTACCACATTAAACATTTAAATAGATTCAACGAAATCACACATTTCCATTAAAATGTTTCATATATAACCTTCAACAAGGGTCTTACTATTTGAAAAACTAAGCAAGGCCAAATAGCCCACCATTTCCCATCAAACAATATAAATACAACCCATCATCATATTTTCAGAAGGGAAAACTGGAACACATATTTCAATTCACCATTTTAAATACACCAAATACCCTAATATAAAATTTGTGGCCATCATATCAATTAAAAAACATATTCCATTTATTATCACTATTTTCACTTATTGAAAACTCAAACCTAGTTAAAAACCATATTTGGTCCTGAAAACTATTTCTACGATCCCCATTAGAATTTAAAAAAATCACAGCAATATAAAACCTTCAATGTTATCCATGTAAAAAATTAATTAATATAGAAACCTGGATATGTGAAGATAAATTCCCATGAAATAGTTTTAAGTCACTTTGGATATAATATATATACTACTACATTAATAATAAAAGAATCCAAAATGTACAAAAACATAATAATTACCAAATGAAAAAAATTTCATTGTTAACAAAACTAAATTATATGAGAAACAATATTGAACCCCTCGAAATATGTCTCCTCCAATGGTGACCAAATCCATGAGAATAGAAATGGAATTTACAACACCTATACCCCAAAGTACATAATAATATGCTTAACTGAATCACTAAAATTAAACCACATGATACCTAGGGTTCATGTCAAAAAACCCAAAGATAGAAGAAAAGGAGAATTAATGTTGAGGGAAATATAAGACGAAACTACTAAAAATATAAAGGAAAACACCAATTAATGATCTAGAATCCAATGAGGTGGAGGTGTAACTCCTATAAAATCCCTAAAAAGGTCCTTCTATGTGAATGTGATGAATATGGTTTAAAACACATTAAAAATTAAACAGTTCTTTGGGGAAACCAAAAAATTTAAACTTGTAGATAAGGAACATAGTTTGCCTGCAAAATTTTCCATATTTTGTGTCAACTGTATGCTAGCCATTTCCTAGGACTGGAACCATAGTACATGGTTTTATATTGGAACTTCATTGTTGGATATGCCATGATTAAACTATGTCACATGGAAGTATCAAAGCTATAGTTCCCACCACATGTATTCCACATTTTTTTCATTAAAAGTATGTATGTGTTTCACCACACCCACTACACACAAAGGACCACACCTAATTTATCTAAGGGGTAACATGTTTTAAACTCAATCATTCACAATCCATGCTCACAAACTATGAATATTTCCAAAACTCACTAAAAAGGATCCTCACTAAGGTAGGACACATGATTTTCCTCTAACCATGAACACCAACCATTCATAGTAGGAAAACATAAAAAATATCCATGTTTCAATTCCAGAATACATCAAAACACATCCTAGACAAAGACTTCTCAAAATGACACAATAATAAATACATTGTGATACAAGGGTGTTAAAAACACCCCACCATGAATATTTCTTCCCCCAGAGTGAATGAGGTAAAAATAAATGGAAATTAAAATTGATATTCTTGAAAGAGACCTAAATAATGATGTATATAATAAAACATAACCTTATAGCCAAAAATTGAGATCCTCAAAATAGTCAATTGGTTCAACCATAAGGTACTGAATTTCTCCATGAAAATCCACCATAGTAAACTAAAATGAAAATTTCTACAAAACATGATATACCAAACATGGTATCCTAATAATTTATAATTCCAGTAACATGGTATCACTAAT
Organism: Viscum album; assembly: GCA_963277665.1. Lineage (NCBI taxonomy): Eukaryota > Viridiplantae > Streptophyta > Magnoliopsida > Santalales > Viscaceae > Viscum > Viscum album. Next base: position 1,147,070,699 of record OY728156.1, read on the forward strand.
ATTTAGACTTTATCTGAGATTGTGTCTTAAATAGATACAATGAAGAGACCCTCCATAAAAAATAATGAAACCTCAAGAGAAACAAACAATAATCCAAAATAACTCATCAAAATATTAAAAATAATAACAACAAAAAGATAATCAATGAATGATAGGAGCACTCACCCTGGTTCGTGACATGCATAAACAAACTAAGTTCAAAACTTGATCACCCCTAACAAATGTGTCCCTCAAAAGTCCCATTTCTAGAAACTAGATGGTATTAAATAGTCAAAATTTTTACCACACACCCTAATTACCCATTCATTCACCCAATGGAATCCTTCAAGTATAAAAAAAAGTAAAACTAGGATCAACCCACTATCCCCAAGAATGGTTTTTGAAAACATGGAGGCTCAATGAAATGAAAAACAACTCCCAATAAAACTACCAAAAAGACAGGGTAGTGGTGGAAACATAACACAACAACAATTAACATAAACAAGAATAATTCAAAACATACATGAAAAAATTCTAAAAAGTAATCATTAAATATAAAAATACTAAAATAAAAAAGAATCCTCAAAATACAATAATGATAATTGATGTTTCAAGTCCATGTTCCCAACTATCAAGGAAAAAAACTGTGATAAAAAAATACAAAACACATCATCAAATTATCAAACTTGATACCTATTCCCAAAAACCTATGTACAAAAACAGATAGAGACAAACCAAAGTAAAAAAAGAAAAATCATTGAGAATAAATAAATTTCTTCAAATTTTAAATTCCATGATAGATATAATGGAAAAAATAACTCCTTAAAAAAATTTAATCAACCCATTATTCAAGAAGGATGGACTAAAAAATCCCTAAAAAATGGTTAAAATTGACCAACAAGATATCTACTGATATAACAATAGAATCTTAAGGTTCTCTATGGTAATTTAGTATGGCCTCACTCCCTTACATCCAACTCTCTATTTTGAAGCTCAAAGAATGTTCCACATGCACTACTCGACTGGATGTATGGGTTGGAACCTAAATAAGGTTCCCTTTCATTAATTCTAGTAAAAAACAACAAGAAGGTCATGAAATACCTCAATTCGGGATTCAAAATAGAAACTAAACAATTCTAACCTTATGTTGGAATCAAGGATTCCAAAACAATACCTTATACAAGGGAATCTATAATTATAGTGAACCTTTCCTTTCACACATAGAAATTATATCACTTTTGAATAATAATTAATAAATTACACAAAAAAAGCCAAAATTATGTATTAGTCAAGTTTCTTTAAAAACATGGAAAAATAAACATTGGTTCATAAGTGAGAAACATTATCACCACTAGGTTTTTCCTGACTATCACTAATCATATACTCATCAAACGTAGTACATATCTTCATAACCAGAGTGAAATGAGAACATAAAAAGGTGTGAGCTCAGATGCTCAATATGGGTAAACAAGGGAGATATGTAAATATAATCATGATGATAAGGGTATGAGAAAATTATCATGAAATTATGAGATCAAACCTTACATATAAATAATAATAAACAAGAATAATTACATAAGGATTGGAAGTTCATAAGACATGAATCATAAAAAAATAAAAAATGTGATCCTTGAATGAAAATGATAGGAATAAAATATGGAATTGTGGAATACACATAAGAATATAATAACCATTTACATGTTTATCAAGGCATCACTTCCAAGGTCATATTGGTAGTATGGGTTCCCTTTCTATTCAATATTGAAATTCAGAGTTCACTCCCATTACTATCCTCGTAGTCATTGTTCACTCTCAAAACCATATTCGGTAGTCAAGGTTCACTCTGAAGATCATCATAGAGGAAAATGTCCTTCCTGTCTATCTTATGAGATATCCATATTTACCCAATGAATTATATTGATATATAGGTCACACCCATATCATAATAAAATAATACATACATATTCTAAAAAATTATAAAAAATTACATCATAATGAATCTAATGGAATTGATGTCATAAACATGTAATCATATCATAACCTATGGAAAATATATAGGTTTCAAAATTATTTCATCAAAATCACAACCCACAAATAGGTGTGGGTTTATTAAACATCTTTCCATAAAAACAAAAACAATTAGAAGAGTGAATATTATTTTTATTATTTATCAATAATAAAGTATGTCATCTTAGAAGGGGAAAGATTCTAAAATATCACTTAGAACATGATTTTGTGTTAATTTTTTTTAAAATATAAAACATTTTTCAAACCCTTTTCTTTGAAACCACATTAAAGAAAATACAATGTAATCATAAAAAACCATTTAAAAAATTTATTCAGGATACTATCCTTTCTTAATTGATGTTATTTTCTTAAAATACAACATAATTTTGAAAGAAAACATTTTGAAAACATCCATGTATGCTGGATACAGAATATTAAAGGTAATAAAGCATCATGAAAGAATAAAAATATGTTAATATTGTGTATGTAAAAAAACATTATTCTAATAATTTTTATAGAAAAGTAAAAAAGTACGTTATTGGGAAAATGAATAAATATTATATTCAAAACCATTAATAAAAAACCACTCATTTTTAGAAATGAATTTAAGGAATTATATAATAATAATAAAAATATTCTCAAAATCAATTTTAGGAAACATGGATGATAAATATACCCCAGTAAATACTTATGTATAAAAAGACCCATACAATAATGAGATTGTGAAATTAAACATTTTTATTTGAAAATAGTTTTGAAAACTTATACAATTAGATTTGAAAAATACACCATAAAATATAAACTATTTCTTTTGAAGCATTTTCCTCAAAATTTTCTAAAGAGGTATTTTGAAATTTTTTTTTTGAGGACAATAAAATTTAAACATTTCAAGGTGTCCAATACCAGATTGAAACATTTTATTCATAGTCCCCATTAATTATTAACATTAAAATAATTATTAAATATCATTAAAAGAAACATAGTCCTGTTATAACATTTCAAATGGTAGTATATACACCTCGTAAAATAAAATAGTTGCATAACAAACCATGTGTCTAAATGAAGGAAAATTGAGACAAAACTACCTTACTGATTTGGTAAATTTTAAACCATAAAACCCTATGAAATAGATATCATAAAATGGCAATATAAATACCCATAAATTAATATATAAAATTTATATAATAAATTCATTTTCAGCATGTACACCACGCAATAGAAATGTGTGGTGAATATGTCATGTATCTCATAAAAATAAAAAGTGAGATGAAATTCCCTGACCTTCGGTCTGATTATCTCCATATGTTTATGAAACTCATATATAGTGGTTTTAATCATATTATAAAATTATAGAATAATAATAATAATATTTATAGTATCTTATATGATTCATTTATGACATTAAATTACCCATTTATTAACAATTCCATATTAATGCCATGTTTTGGGTGATAACCGCCTTCGTAATCACACCAGACTTGACGTGGTATATTTTATACAAATACTTAGATCATTATTTAATAATTTCCATAATATAAAAAATTATATAAATATATTATATATTCATTATATATGTATTTATAATAATATTTATTGATAAATGAAGTACTATGTTCATGGAGACGGTAGGCCGTCCATATGCATGAATGCTATTTTCATTGTCTTTTCTGGTCAATAGAAAAGAAATTAAATAATGTATTATTGTTATATAATATTTATAATTTCATATATAACATATATATTTATAAAATTCATCCTTATTACCATCCATGTGAAATATCAGCGAATAATAAGTCACATCACTTTGTTGAGATGGTATGCTGTACATATGCACGAGCGACATTGTCACATTCCCAAAATATTTGATGTTAAACGGTAGAAATTAAATTATTATTAAATAAGTATAACTATACTAAAAATTTCATATATAATCATTAAAATCATCATAATTATCATTCATAAAAGATGATGATGAAAAATAGATTACAACATGGTGTAGAGAAGGTATGTCGTATGAATTCACACATGGTGATATTGTTATTTATAGGAGGAATAAAAGGATATTTATGGTTGTGAAATAATCATAATAACATCTTAGTATATATATTATAGTTTAGTTATTACTTATTTAATGAAACAATATAATAATAAGAAGTAAAATAAGAAAATAAATTCAACTGGATTGGTAAAACGATTACCTCTTCTTTGATGGACTTGAATTGGACCTCCTATTAGGGACATTATGGATGATATTTTTGGAATAAAATAACATATATAACATCAATAATAATATTTATATGATAATTATTCAGTTTTGGTCATGATATAAGTCTCACGGTGGTCTGAGTAAGTGAGGAAAGAGGTAACATTTTATAAGAGGGGGGAGGGGCACTCTAGGAAACTCTTAAAATATAAAATTAATATAAAAAGATTTTCAATTTAGAATAGCCCAAAATTGAGTTATTTAGAATATAATATGAGGATCGGAAAAAATAATCTCTACCAATTATTTTTAGATATGTTTAGTTAATATTATTGACCTTGTCATTTGGTTTTAACACTTAGTTAAACACTATAACTCTTACCACGACAACATATCTTTCTACACTTTAAGGTCAATTTAGTTACACTAAAATTTCAAAAGAACCACAAGTGGATCCATGATGATATATTTTACCTTATTTTATTTATTTTTCTGAATTATCGATTATTATTAATTTTATATCATTTTAAAAAATATTATTTATTTTCATGTATCATTTATCTCAAATTTGATAATATATATAATTTATCTTTTATAAAATATCTTAAAAATAGTATAACTTCAAACTAACACATATAATATGTCTATGAAATATCTAATTTATAAATAAAATTAGTTTTTATCATTAATAAGGTCAAATTATATTGATTTTTATATTCTCAATATCATTTACTTGATATTTAAATTAATTAAACAATTACTGCAACAAAATTACGGAATTCTTTAATAAAATAAATATTTTCTAAAAAGTAAATAAAACTTAATGATGAAGATAAATTTATTAGATTTAAAATGTCTATAGTGAGTATAATGTATCTTATGTGTAACAGAATATTACAAATTATTTATTAAAATTATGTGTATGACATGTTTAACTTATCTTTAAATAAAATATAATAAATATCTTAATCATAGCCATGTGACATAAAAAGATCAAAATTTTTATGTAAGTATAATTTAGGCCAAAACCCACACATCCAATGAAATTAGGACAAGTGTTAAGGAAACTTTATAATATTATAATATTGTTTTTTTCTTTAATTACCTGGTTTACCCTTAACCACCGTAAATAAAAATAATTATTTACATAAGATACTACTCAAAAAATTTAATTTGATACCATTAGACGGTGAATATCACACTAATTTCAACCATGTATGTATGTTTTTAAAAATTCAATTCACAGAAGTGGAAAAATTATATTTAATTCTAATCCCGCAGATGTGGAAAAAAGGCAGGTAAAATGGACATTCAAAAATTCATTATGTTTTTATATATAATTTTAATATTAAAAAAATTCCAATTACCTAAATAGGATTAATATATATATATTTGATCTATTGTGTCTTTAAAATCAATTTATTATATAACAATTTTTTAAACAAAACACTCCATCTTTAACTACGATGTAATATTCTCACTATTCACTAGAAAATAAACATTCAAATAAAAATAGTAAACATTCAACCTAAGTTAGTTTTTATATTATGTATTAAAAAATGACGTTTTTTTTTCAAATTTAGTTTCTACGAGTGTCAAAAATTAATTATATTACTATTCACAGAACGACATAAAAATAAGTTCCTTTAAGAAAATAGTATTTTTAGTCATATTTAGGATTTTTGAAAATTTAAATACTTCATTGTAAATATGTTCTATTTATGTGAAAAAAGTAAAAAAAAGTAGTTATTAATATTAATATTATTATATTTAATATCTATTTTACAACTATCTCATTAAAATAATTATATTAGTAATGTGTTGTTTTGTAGAAACTCAGTGTTTTGTGTATCGCTACCCAAGATGGTGTTGCATATAGAGAAAACTTACATTGGTTTTGTGTATAAAATAATGAAAATATATTTATTTTATATAATAAAAATATCCATAGTTATGTTTGTGTGAAGTAAAAATATCAAAATATTAAATTAATTCGAAAAAAATGAATTCCAAAAATCTTGGGGTGTTACATTTTATCCACATAAAATTATTTTTTCCCTTGAAATTAATCTGGGTTATCAACGGTTTAATAATTGAATGTTTCTTTCATAGAAACCCACACAATAAAATCTAATACTAAGAATTTATTTTTAAATGGAATTTTAGACACATAAAGGTTACCAAAAGTAATGCATAACTCGGTTCCCACATAGTTGAACATATGTTTCAAGTGAAAACATTAACATGGAATAGAAATCTAAGTATCATGTTCTAATGTCGAGTGATAGAGAACATGGTTAGGAGAAAGTTTAAAATCATAAATCCATAAATCCGTGATGATCAAAGGGACTATATAACTCATCGAAAACGAGGATAATATGATAACATTGTTTGATTCAAGATCCATTTTCTTAAAGATATAGATTTTTTAAAAGATATACACACTTTATTTTAGCATTCTATTACATTTTTTTAGGTCGTACTGAATTTCATCTTCATCTCTTATTCCATGATATGAAGTTTAGTTTATTGATACTAAAGTGTTATAAAATCATGATATCAATTAATTGAATTAAATTTCATTCCATCCATATTTATCACAAAAAAAAGGTTAAAATAATTTATAAAATATTCATATGTCCACCTATAGTGAGATAATACTTTAATATATCAAAATTCATCTAAATTTTAACATATACATCCCATAAATAGGTAACCATACATTAAATATAAAAGCTTAAAATCAAAACCATTAGAAATAATTTTACTAAATCAACTTCAAGTTTATCCCCCCATATATCGTAAGGCAGTTCGTGGTTGTCACATTCCAAAAATATTAGTACCTTAATCAAGAATTCATGAAACAATGTAATAACCAAAATGTCAAAAAATACATCTTTAAATCATAATGTTTCATTATTTTAATGTTTATTGGATCTATTATTTATGTTAAAAAATTTGTAAAATTTATCCACAATTATATAAATTATTTTTTAACAAACACTTAATCAGTTCTAAGGAAATATTTACCATCCAATTTACATATTCATATCCAATAAATATATATCTATACAACATTATAAAAAATAAAGAACATAACAAGGGTTATCTTCTTATAGTAAAAATTTTACATTACCATTAAATCAATTTTCCATCCCATCAGAACCATTATACATATTCATGTAAATCCTTTGAAAAAAACACATAAAATGATAAGTACATATATATTTCACAATTATTGAATCTAAATACAAAAACACATCAATATGTCCTCTTCAATGATTTGTGTAGAATATGTACTTTCTTATTCTAGAAGAAAATTCTTTGCTCAGTGAAATGAGTTGGGTAACTCCCGTATTCTCCATAGATAAGATAATTAACTGCATTATAGTTTATCACTCTATGACCCTTTTCTTGTCTAGACAACATCATCCCCTTCATTTGAGGTATTCAATTAGGTTATTATTCACTTCTTTATGAAATGTATAAAGGTTAATCTTCTTTCAACAATGTTCCTGACCTTGTTAACATACATAAAATTATATCGTCCTCTAATTCAATTTTTTAGGAATACCACCAATGTTGTCCTTATTAATCATTTATCGTGATGGATGATTTTGTAAAATCACAATATCTTTCCCTATAATAATTACCCAAATGCATTTCTCATTTTCACAAATTTTTTCAATGAGATTTATTTTTAACCCAATTCCTTATTGTTTCCTCCATTTAATAAACATATAAAATCATATTGTAAGAAAATATTATCATAATAGAAACCACATAATCCTGAAAAGTCCCTTATAGGATGTCTGAATGATGACACATAATTATTTAACATATGAAACCTCAGGTTTGTCCTAGGTTATTCATAATCATAATATATTTAAATCCATTATTATGGTTCATAAAGAGTTTTTGATGTTCTAAAGAATATCCCCTAAGTGTGTTAAAGCAGGTTTGCAAGAAGGCATGTTGTCATATACCAGGTTACACTGAGTCATGCTCAGAACACCTTGTCGTAGTTGTTACTCCGAGGTACATTTGAGCTATGGACACATACAATTGTAGTATCCAGACATATATTTAATGCATGAAACCAATCAATTTATCCTTTATATAAAATATAGTAAATTTTCCAATATTTTTCTTCATCCTTAGACTAATCCATAGATAAATCCCTGGTTCTATCCATAGAAATTCTCTTTGTGATCACACTAAGGTTTTCTCATCATATTTTCCAAAGGATAACTAAACATTCTCCCTAAAACCAACAATAACTACCCTCACTTTTCATACATATACATTACATTAATTTTTTGTAATACATTATACATTACACAAAAACACACCCAACGCCAATATTAGTACAATGAATTTTGAAATATAGAATCATAAACATTGGTTCATAAGTGTGCAAAGATATATCCCACTAGGTTCTTCTTTACTATCACTTATAGAAAAATCAAACATTATACATATCTTCATAACTTAGGTGAGATGAAAACCTAAAATTAGGCGAGATCATATGGCCAGTAAGGTTAAAAAAGGGAGATGTGTAAATATAATCATCATCATAAGGGTGTGAGAACACGATCAATAAATTTTATGATCATACCCTGCATATCCATGATCATAAATATAAATCATGGAATAAATATTGGATGTTCACAAGCCATTAATCATAATGAAATAATGACTATGTTCCATGAAATCATAACATTGGAATAAAACATGGAATTTTGGAATACACATAAGAATATAATAATGATTTAATATTATCAAGGCTTCACTACCAAGGCCATCTTAGTAGTATGATTACACTTACCATATCATCTTGGTAGTTAGGGATCACTCCCATAACCATCATAGTAGTCATAGTCCTATCCCATAACTATATTTATTTGTCAAGGTTCACTCCCAAGAAAATCTTACCAGAGAAGGTCCTTCATGTCTAACTCACAATATATCAACCTTTACCTAGAGAATTAGAGAGAGATATAGGTTCCACCCATATCATATTGAAATAATACATATAAGTTCCACAAGGTCATTAAAAATCATATCATAACCAATGTAATGAAATGGATGTCATTTCCATGAAATCATATCATAATTAGTGGAAAAGATATAGATTTCATATTATTTCATCAAAATCCTAACCCGTGAAAAGAAGTGGGTTTCATAAACAGAATCCCATCAAAACATAATCCATTTGGAGAAAAAATATGAACGGTATTCTTTAATTATAACAAACTATTAAATCTTATACAGGGAAGTATTATAAATGGGTACTTGGAACGGGAATTGTTTACATATGTTTTTGGAAAAAAATTCAAAATCCTTTTCTTTGAAACCACCTGGAAAACATACAATGTAATAATACAAAATTCATTTAAAATTGTTCTTGAGAAAAATATCCTTTCTTCATTGAAATAATTTTCAAAAAATTGAAATAAATTTTAAAATATTTTTTAAATAACATTTTAAGAAATCAAGGGAAGCTTCAATGTAATAAATCATTATGAAAGTGTAAAATTATATTCTTGTTATATAAGTTTAAAAAACATTCTTCTCGTACTTTTTCAAGAAATGTCAATAAGTAACTCACAGGGGAAAAATATTACTTAAAAATGTTTAATAAAAACAAATACATTGGTAAAAATGACTTTTAAAAATTGTATAATAATAGTAAAAATAATATTAAAAACTATTTATGAAACATGGATGATAAATATGTTGAGGAAATTATTGTTTTCAACAATACATAATAATGTTATTTAAAGGGGGATATTATTAAAAATAATACTCTGTCTCTTTATGATAATTTTGATGCTCACAAACACCCTTAGTTATTTTCTAATGATTTTATTTAGTATTTTTTAGGAATTTATTAATTTATTTTACTCTTGAAATAACGAGAATTTATTACTTATTCAGAATCTTCTTTAAGCACGTCCTGGAATCACTGTTCATACCTTACTTGTTCGGAATCTAATTTAAGCGCGTCCTGGAATCACTGTTCATACCCTACGTGGTTAAACGTAGCGTAAGGATGAAAAGCGTGTATACTTTTTGAGATAAGAGAAAAGTATGGTTAAACAACCATACGTTTTCAGCAAAGTATAGAAGAAGAACCTTACGTTAGGAAGAAACCTTACGTTTTGGTTATCAGCAAAGTATAGAAGGAGAACCATACGTAAGTACTAAACGTGACGTTTTTTTCTCAAAATTATGGTTCATCAACCTTACTTTTGTAAACAACCATACGTTCTTGGGAAAGTATGGGTCAAGTAAAAGTATGGATCTTTTACCGTACGTTTGAGAGTTGAAGAAAAAGTACGGATGATCAACCCTACGTTTAAGATCAACCTTACATTTGAAGAATGTAACATGAACCCTACTTTTATGATTCAACCTTACGTTGTCAACCTTACGTTTGAATACTATTTCATCAACCCTAAGTTTGGAGGCCACGTCATCAACCTTACGTTTGGCGTCAGAAAGTTTGAAAGATGATATTTTTATGCAACGGTCAGCAAGCTGGTTATTGGGCGGATTTCAAGCCAGATTTAAAGTCGTTTTTAAAGTAGGAATTTGACTGATTCAAAGCCATTTTATCATTGGATTAAAGATAAAATTAAAAGGATCTTTTTATGTCGAGTTTTCAGGGAAGTTACGACTACTCTGTAAGTTTAAATTTTTGAATATTGCGAATCAGAAGGAGACTTTTATGGATCTAAATGTGCATGAGATATACTCCACATTATTATATATGTTATCTCTGAAAAACACTATATACGAGAGAGTGGTGATCAATCTATTATTAAAAAGGTGGAAAACAGAGACTGCAGAAAATCACGTTGATCTACTGATTCAAAAAGGAGCGTCAAAGCTCTTTTCATTTAAGAAGAAGGAACTCGATAGAGGATTCACTTGTTCTGCATTGAATATCTACTGTGGATCTATATCTATATATCTACTGCAACCGGATTGACATAGAATTGATTTTTTTTTGACAATCAATATTTCTAGAGACGACGATCCATCAGTTGTTAATTGCATTCTATTGCAATTGTGAAGTTCAACTGGAAAACTTCTTTCTAAAATTATTTTTATTCTTGAGTAACCAGCTTCTCATCCTAAGCTGTGTTGGTTCATGTTTGAACCAGAAGGCTTTCTTTTTCCTTGGATTGTAATGGTGTCAACTGCCTATTTTCTGTTGTGGACCGGTCTGTTGAAACGAGGACTAGATAGTGAAAATCACAAAGCTCGTGGAGTTGAGCGTTGGTGGAGTGGACTAGGGGCCTTCTGTTCCCTAAACCACTATACATCTTTGTGTCCCTGCTTTTATTTTTTTCTGCTGCATGATCAAGAAGGATAAATCATAGAGGACATAACTCGTTAAATTGAAGAGTTAACGAAAAATATGAAAGACACAATTCACCCCCTCTTGTGTATAATCTGTATATTCGAGATCCAACAATTGGTATTAGAGGAGGAGCTTCTGATAGAGCCTTAGCACACTAGAACCTTTTAAAAGATTATATAACAGAGAATCATGACTGATACAAGAGAAGGGATGTAAATGGTCAGAGCACTATATTTCAATGGAGACAACTATGGCTGCTGGAAAGCACACAAGATAATATATCTAAAAAACCTCAGATATAAATTCTATTCAAAGATTTCGACTCCTTATTAAATTCCTAAAAATCCTGAGACATGGAGTACTGAAACAGAGGAACAGTATGATATGAATTCGAAGGCTATGAATGAAATAATATGCGGTCTAGGACCAGATGAATTTAGTAGAGTATCTCAGTTCCCTATTACATATGAGATTTGGAAAACAATAGATGTGGAATATGAAGGAACCAACAATGTGAGAAAAATGATATATGCAACTGCAAAACTGAAATTTGATACTTTCAGAATGTTTGAAGGAGAAATCATTACCCAAATGAATGGGAGATTGACAGAAATTGTCAATAATATAACATCTATAGTAGAACATATCAAACAGGCTGATCAAGCATTAAAAGTACTTAGGGTACATCCTACTCGATGGAATGGTATCTCTGCTGCAATCAGACAATCAACACCTGTCAAAAATCTAACCATGAGAGAAATGATTAGTACACTAATGATGTATGAAGCAGAAATGCAAGATGAGGCTAATGAACATAAAGTGCTTATCAAAAGAGAAGATAATACCTTGAAAGTAACTTCACAACAAAAGAATAGAAAGCGAAAGAATAGAGAATTCAAAGCTAAATCAGAGAGCTCTGACTCATCAAACTCAGATGAAGAGTTGGCTCAGCTAGCCAAGAAATTTAGAAAGTTATACAGTAAGAAAAGAGGCTTCAAAAAATCTTATAAGAGAGATGATAAAGAAGTAAGATTCTATGAATACAAGAAGATGGGGCATATCAGACCAGATTGCCCACAATTGAAGGATGCAAAGAAGAAGAAATTCTTCAAAAGAAATGACTATGATCAGAAAGACAAGAAAGCTATGAAATCCACTTGGAGTGTATCTGAAGACTGCAGTATCTCATATAAATCAAGCTCAAAAAAAGAATAAGTCAATCTAAAATCAAACATGTGCTTTATGGAAGAAATTGATGTGGTAGCAGGCCACCAGAGAAGAAAATATATATGGTACATGGACAGTGGCTGCTCAAGACATATGAGTGGAAACTCATTGAATTTTTCTTCACTCACTCAAAAGGAAGGAGGAATTGTCACATTTGGTGAAAATTCCAAAGTAAAAATCATTGGCATTGGAAATATTGGAGATCCAAAAAATAGTATCAATCAAGAATATACTTTATCTACAAGGATTAAAACACAATATGATAAGTATCTCTCAAATTTTTGATGATGGATGTACTGTTGATTTTACTAATAATTGATTTACTGTTTCTAATGATAAACTGTTTAAATTTAAAGCACCAAGAACTGGAAATCTCTATACTTTGGATTTAAATTCCTTGTGTAAAAAACAAGTAAAATGCTTGACTACTAAAGTAAGTGAATCTTGGATCTGGCATAGGAGACTTGGATATTGCAATATATATGTTTTAAACAAGTTATCTAAGAAACATTTAGTTTCTGATTTACCTAGTATCAAATTTGAAAGTGACAGATTTTGTGACGCATGTCAACTTGGAAAGCAACACAAATCATCCTTCAAATCAATTAATAAAGTTGCTACATCTAAACCTCTAGAACTTATTCATATGGATTTTTTTGGACCCTCAAGAGTAGCAAGATTAGCTAGTAAATTATATGTATATGTTTTAGTTGATGACTATTAAAGATTTACATGGATTTTCTTTTTGAAATTTAAAAATGAATATTTTACTTTATTTGAAAGTTTCTGCAAATCTGTTCAAAATGAGAAATGGTTTAATATAATCTCATTGAGAAGTGATCATGGTGGAGAATTTGAGAATCATGAATTTAATTACTTTTGCTCAAACATGGGTATTAAACATACCTTTTCTGCCCCAAGAACACCTCAACAGAATGGGATTGTAGAAAGAAGAAATAGAACAATTCAAGAAATGTCGAGAACTATGTTACATGATTATAGCCTACCTATATATTTTTGGGTAGAAGCTGTGAATACATCTTTCTATATAATTAATGAAGTTCTAATTAGACCTATTTTGAAAAATACACCATATGAACTATGGACTAACAGAAAACCTAAAGTAAATTACATTAATGTTTTTGGATTCAAGGTTTACATATTGAACACCAATGATAATCTTGGTAAGTTCGATCCAAAATCTGATGAAGGTATTTTCTTAGGATATTATGCTACCTCCAAAGCTTATAGATTCTATAATAAGAAGTCAAGGATTGTTGAAGAATCAAATCTTGTGAGATTTTATGAATCTTATCCCTTTGAGAAAAGGACAGATCAAATGGATGAACTTGACTCTAATGATAACATGAGACTTCAGAAATTAAAGAATGATTTTGAAAATTATATAAAAGAAATTCAGTTCAGTTTAGAGGAACATGATACTGAAGAACATTTAAATGTTTTGCCTAGACAGTCTCGAACCCTAAAGAATCACCCTTTAGAAACTGTGATAGGTGAATTAGATACATGAATTCAAACTAGAAGAATCTTAGTAAACCTAGTGGAATTCTCTGCCTTCCTATCTCAACAAGAGCCCAACAATAGAGAAGAATATTTAGATGATGAAATCTGGGTAATATCAATTCAAGATGAATTAAACCAATTTAAAATAAATGAAGTTTGGAAATTAGTGGAAACACCTAAGAATTATCTAGTAATAGGAACCAAATGGGTCTTTAGAAATAAATAGGATAACCAAGGAACAATAACTAGAAATAAATCAAGATTAGTAGCTAAAGGATACAATCAAGAAGAAGGAATAGATTATAATGAGTCTTTTTCACCTGTTTCTAGGTTAGAATCCATTAAATCCTTTTAGCCTATGCATGTCATATGAATTTTAAATTATTTTAGATGGATGTTGAATCTGCCTTTTTAAATGGTTATTTAATGGAGGAAGTTTATGTTGAGCTACCTCCTGGTTTTGAAAATTCTCAAAAACCAGATTCTGTTTTTAAACATACTAAATCTATTTATGGCCTTAAACAAGCACCTAGATCTTGGTATGAAAAATTAAGTTCTTTTCTTTTGAAAAATCATTTTACAGTTGGAATGGAAGACCCACCATTATTTAAGTAAACTGTAAAAAATAATGTTTTATTGGTTCAAATTTATGTTGATGATGTAATTTTTGGATCAACTAATAAAACCCTTTGTCATGAGTTTTCAAAGTTAATGCAAAAAGAATTTGAAATGAGTATGATGGGAGAACTAAATTTCTTCTTAGGACTTAAAATTTATCAAAAAGATTTTGGAAATGTTTTGAATCAAAGTAAATACATTACTGATTTACTTAAGAAAATTGGAATTGAAAACAACAATACATTTACAACTCCTATGTGTACTAATATAAAACATGATTTGGATGAAACTGGAAAAATCAGTTGACAACAAGTTATATAGAGGTATGATTGGTAGTTTATTATATCTTATAGCTAGTAGGCCAGATATAATGTATTCAGTATGTCTTTGTGCTAGATTTCAATCAAATCCTAAAGAATATCATGTAACTGCTGTTAAAAGAATTTTCCGATATTTAAAAGGAACTGTTTTTCAATATCTTCTTTATCCTAAAACTTATGATTTTAATTTTATTTCATATTCATATGATGACTTTGGAAGTTTTAGATTAGATAGAAAAAAGCACATCTGGAACATGTCACTTTTTGGGAAAGTCTTTGGTGTCATGGTCTAGTATGAAACACCATTCATTTGCCTTGTCAATAGCCGAGTCAGAATATGTTTCTGCTGGCAGTTGCTGTGCACAAGTGTTGTGGATGAAAAAACTCTTATGGAATTTGGTTTGGATTTGAATAATACACCTATTTTATGTGATAATAAAAGTGCAATTAATATTTCAAAAAAATCCTATTAGTCATTTTAGAACTAAGCACATTGATATAAGACATCACTTTTTAAAAGATCATGTTATTAAAACAGATATATTTTTATAATTTATAAATAAAGAAATTCAATTAGCATATATTTTTACTAAACCACTTCCCACTGCATTGATTTATTTTATTAAGGGGGAGCTAGGTTTATTTGATTTTAAATAAAATTTTATTTCACAATGTTTTTTTAATTCTGCTTAAAAATATTTTTTTTTACTATTTTGTTTTTAAAATAGAATAAGTTTCTTTTATCTGCTTAATCTATTTTATTTATTTTTAAATATATGTAATGATTATTAAAAACATGGGAATCAAGGTTTTCAGAAACCCTTCAGACTTCTAAACCGCTTCATTTCCATCGAAACCTTTTCTAATCTGCAAACCGCACCTCTGCTCGTGAACCCTAATCTTCAAACCTCTGAAACCCTAACCTTCAAACCTTTAGAGATTCTAGTAGAGATGGTAATGACTAAAAGAGCTAGTGAATCCAAGACAAGAAATTTCAAGAGACAACGCTCAGAGGGAAGAAAAATCTTACAGGGAAAGGTAATTGATCTCGAATGTTTATTTCTGACAAATCTACAGTTGAAACAAGCGCTCTCGTTTCAGAACCTTGAACAAACATTCAATAGTGAAAATACGAAATTTCTGTATGAGGTAGAACTTAGATACTTCTTCAAATCTGTACAGTTTAGTCAAGGGGATACTGAGGATAGTATGATAGCTAAAAGAGAGGATGGTGATTTCTCAATCTCGTCAGTCGAAATTGGTCAGATTCTCAACTTCCCTCATGAGGGAGTTTTTCATTTTGATTTGAAGAATATAGGAGATGGTGTGCATAAATCCGAGGATATTATGTCTTTTTTGTTTGGAACATCTACTATTAAGAAAATGATGGTGAAATATTTAGAACCAGATCAGAAGATCCTGGTTAAATTTGTTCAGATAAGATTAGATCCCAGAATGGCAGAAATGGAAAAGATTTTGTACCCTGATATATACATAATGTATCTTTTGTTAAGTGATATCAAGTTAAACTTCCCAAGTTACATGGTCAGGTACCTCAATTACTGTTTCCAAAGTGACACCAATATGAACTTTTATCCTTTTGGTCGATTTACTTCTAAACTGTTTCTTGAGAAAGACATGGTGAGATTAGTGGATGCCCGAATACACTGTCATCACAGTAATATGTTTATTTCTGAAACTTTAAGGAGGATTGGATAATTCTGGAGCACCATTAAAGGAAAACTATTGACAGTAGAAGCAGAGAAAGATTCAAAGAGTGCTCAGGCCCAACCTGCTAAGTCCAAGGAGGGACAAGCTGAATCAAGAGTCAGCATTGTAGCAAGATGGATCCGATTTGAAGTGGAAGATGCTGAAGAAGAAATAAGTCAGGAGGGACTTCAATCTCAAATAATTAGAGCTGTTAACGAAGAAATTAATTCCCCTGCATTGGGAACAACAACAAGAGCTTTGTTTTCTTATTCTTTTGTAAGAGAAGCTGTTATTGATAAGACCATGGAAGTTGTTAGTGAAAGGACAACACCAGTAGAGGGATCAGGATCTCAAGAAGATGATCAAAGGGAGAATCAGGAATAGATTTTAGCTGATGTTGAAGTTACACTTCAACAGAACCAAGATAAGGAGGCAGTGCCTAGTGGGGAAGTGGTCAGACCTCAGTAAACTCCATAAAATGTTGTTTTCAAAAATGCAGTTGAAGGCCAAGATGCCGATGTTTGTGGTGAGCACACTTCTGAAGCTCACATAGAAGTAATTGAAGAGGATTTTTCTGTGGAGGAGTCTGCGGACTATTAGGAAAAATCTGTGGACCAGCCTACTCATAACAAAGAAAAAGAGAAATCTAATGCTGAATCATTACCTTTGGTACTGCTTCATCATCCAGAGCCTGAGAATGCGAATCAAGTACAGGGTTCCTCTAATTCAAGGAAGAAAGAAGTTAAAGAACTATACAAAATGGTGTCTCAGTTAGAATCTGAGAATGTCACTCTGAGAAATGCCTTAACCTTTGAACAATTGAGATTTCAAAAGCTAAAAGAGAGTACAGTCTCAAGTCAAGAAGTTGAAATGTTTTAAAGAGGATATGCTTAATACAGTTGCAAATTTGAAATCTGAAATGGTTATAAATATAGATTTATCATATCTGAAGTTGTTTATGGAGAACCAATTTGCATCAGCTGCAAATAGTGCTATTAGTGAATCAGGTACTTCACCTGATTTAATATGAAGATTTCAAGCTATCACAGCCGTGATGAGCAACATGAATGACAAGTTGCATGATCTTCAATGTAATAGTGCTCTATTATCAGTGATGTTGGACAATCAGAAATTTTTAGTGGATCAACTGATATCTAGTGAGCCACCAATCAGGACTCTGTTAACTCAAATGTCAGAGAAGCTGTCACTATTTATCGAAAAAGAAGAAAGGAGGCATGATTTTTTCAGAGTCAATTTAATCGAGGATATTCATATGACTCATGAGAATAGAGAGATCATTATCAAACATGGATATGGGATGATGAAGAGACTCAGGGAACAGTTCACAGAAATCAAGTCTGCAATCCAGAGGAGATAGAACCTATTTCTTTTCTTGCCCAAACCTTGATTCCTGTATTTATCGTACTTGTTTTTTTATTTTTTAAGGAAAATATGTATCTTTCTTTCTATTTGTTTTACTAATTTTATTTTTGATATTCTAGTACTTAAAATTTAATTATTGATAAACCATTAATAATTAGCATTTACCTACAGTTCAGTACAACATTAAATGTGTTAAAATTCATGCTTTATCATTCTTTTTGATATCACAAAAAGGGGGAGAAATTTGGATAACCACAACAATTTATTTTACAAAAAATTATTTAAATGGTTTTCTGTATATTTATTGATTTGGGTAATAATCCATATTGTTTATTATAAAGGTTATTCAGAAAGAGAAATTTGGATAAAACTAAAAACCTTTATTTCTAAAGAAATTTTATTTATAAAGGGGGAGACATTTTTATTGAAATAATTTTGATAAAATTAAATATTGTTTCATACTCTCAAAATTCTAAAAATTTATGCAACTAATTTTGAATGTTAATTTCATTATATAATTTTATTATCTTATGGGTTTTGTGATCATCAAAAAGGGGGAGATTGTTGAGCAAAGTATTGTTTCCGACAATACATAATAATATTATTTAAAGGGGGAGATTATTGAAAATAATACTCTATCTATTTATGATAATTTTGATGCTCACAAATACCCTTGGTTATTTTCTAATGATTTTATTTTTTATTTTTCAGGAATTTATTAATTTATTTTACTTTGGAAATAACAAGAATTTATTACTTTTTCGGAATCTGCTTTAAGCGCGTCCTGGAATCACTGTTCATACTTTACTTGTTCGGAATCTGCTTTAAGCGCGTCCTGGAATCACTGTTCATACCATACGTGGATAAACGTAGCGTAAGGACAAAAAGTGTGTATAATTTTTGAGATAAGAGAAAAGTATGGTTAAACAATCATACGTTTTCAGCATAGTATGGAAGAAGAACCTTACATTAGGAAGGAACCATACGTTTTGGTTATCAGCAAAGTATGGAAGGAGAATCGTACGTAAGTACTAAACGTTACGTTTTTTTCTCAAAATTATGGTTCATGAACCTTACTTTTGTAACAACCATACGTTATTGGAAAAGTATGGGTCAAGTAAAAGTATGTATCTTTTACCGTACGTGTGAGAGTTGAAGAAAGAGTATGGATGATCAACCCTATGTTTAAGATCAACCATACATTTGAAGAATGTAACATGAACCCTATGATTATGATTCAACCTTACGTTTTCAACCTTAAGTTTGAAGACTATATCATCAACCCTACATTTGGAGACCACTTCATCAACCTTACGTTTGGCGTCAAAAAGTTTGAAAGATGATATTTTTATGCAACGGTCAGCAAGCTGATTATTGGGTGGACTTCAAGTCAGATTTAAATACATTTTTAAAGTACGACTTTGAAAGATTCAAAGTCATTTTATCATTGAATTAAAGATCAAATTAAAAGGATCTTTTTATGCGGAGTTTTTAGGGAAGTTACGACTACTCTGTGAGTTCAAATTTTTGAATATTGCGAATCAGAAGGTGACTTTTATAGATCTAAATGTGCTGGAGATATTCTTAGCTTTATTATATATGTTCTCTGTGAAAAAACATCATATACGAGAGAGTGGTGATCAATATATAGTTAAAAAGGTGGAAAACAGAGACTGTAGAAATTCACGTTGACCTGCTGATTCAAAAAGGAGCGTCAAAGTTCTGTTCATTTAAGAAGAAGGAACTCGAAAGAAGATTCACTTGTTCTGCATCGAATATCTACTGTGGATCTACTATTTCTGAAGTTGTGAACTATATCTCTATATCTAGTGCAACCGGATCGACTCATAATTGCTTTGTTTTGAAAATAAATATTTCTAGAAACGACAATCCATCTGATGTCAATTGCATTCTTTTTCAATTGTGAAGATCAACTGGAAAACTTCTTTCTAAAATTTTTTTTATTCTTGAGTAACCAGCTTCTCGTACTAAGCTATGTAGGTTTGTGTTTAACCAGAAGGCTTTATTTTTCCTTGGATTGTAAAAGTGTTAACTACCTGCTTTTAGTTGTGGGCCGGTCTGTTGAAACAAGGACCATATAGTGAAAATCACCAAGCTCATGGAGTTGAGCGTTGGTTGAGTGGACTAGGGGCCTTCTGTTCCCCGAACCACTATACATCTTTGTGTCCCTGATTTTATTTATTTCCGCTACATGATCAAAACTGATAAGGAATAGAGGACAGAACTCGTTCAATTGAAGAGTCAAGGAAAAATCTAAAATACACAATTCACCCCCTCTTGTGTATAATCTGTATATTCAAGATCCAACAAAATATACCCTAGTAAATACAAAGGTATAAAAAATCACGGAATGTAATGAGATTGTGAAATTAACATTTCTTCTTTAAAATAAATTTGAGAACATATAAAAGATTATTTGAAATAAAATTAAAAAAAACCATTAATTTAGAATCCTTTTGCTTGAAAAAGTGATTAAGTGATCTTTTGAAAAAAATTGAGATGAAAAATCTTCAAGAATTTCAAGGTGTCCTATAAATAATTAAAACATTTAAATCATAAACAAAATGGAATAATAACATTAAAAAAGATCAAATATCATTAATATAAGGATATTCCCGGTATAACATGTCAAATGGAAGTATATAAAAATTTTAAAAGAAGATATGTGCATAAAAACATGTGTCTCGAATAAAGAAAATTGAGACAAAAACTACCTCACCTATTAGGTAAATTTTGATCAATAAAACCACAAGAAATAAAGATCATGAAATTTATATGTAAATACCCATAATATAATTTCTAAGTGTCATGTAATACATTCATTATATTTATGTACACTTTATAATTGAAATGAGTGTTTAATAAGGAATGTATCTCACAAATATAAAAAGTGGGATGAAATTCCCTTACCAAAGGTTTGATTTCCTCCGTACATGTCTAAAACTGTTTTATATTTCTTTTGAACATATTATTAACTTATGAAATATTAATAATATTATTTATTATATCATATATTATTCATTTAGGATGTAAAATAATCTGTTTATTAATAATTCCAAGTCAAAGAAACATTTTGGGTTATAATTGCCTTGTTAATCGTACATGGTTCGACTTGGTATTGTTGATTATGATACATAGATAATCATTTTCATATTAAAATAACATAAAACATGATATAAATATATATTATATATTCAATATATTATTATTTATAATAATTTTTAATGGTAAATTAAATACGTTGTTCATGGACACGGTAGGTCGTACGTATGCATGAACTCTATTTTCATTAACATTTAGGGTTAAACGAAAAGAAATTATAAAACTTATTATTATTAAAATATCTTTTTAATGTCATATATAAAATATATATTCATAAAATTCATTCTTATTACCATCCATGAGAAATATTGGTGAATAACGAGTCACACCACATCTTGGATATAACAAGCCCTACAAACGCCAAAGTGATTTTTTTCCTTTTCTAAAAAATTTTAGACGGTAAAAAGGTATACATTATGTCATTATTACAGAAGAATAATTATATTATAAATATCATATATAATAATTAAGTTAATCATAATTCTAATTCATAAAATATGGTGATGAAAAAAAAATTACTCCACAATGTGGAGACGGTAAGTTGTACGTGCACATGCATCGTGATATTGTTTTCCATAGGATGGATAAAAGGAGGGATATTTTTTCCCATAATCATAATAAAATCCTAGTATATATATGATAAAAAATCTGTTAATTTATTAAATAAAAAACATAATAATAGTAAGTAAAATAAGAAATGAAATTTAATTGGATTGGTAAAACAATTACCTCTACTTCGGTGGACTCGCTTTGGATCTCCCGATTGGGTCACTAAGAATGGTTTTTTTTTGAATACTAAAATCTATATTACTAAAAAAGTAATGTTTATATGATAATTAATAATGTTTTAGTTCATTTATAAGGCTCATAGTGGTGTTGGAAGGTGAGGGAGTGGGTTAACTTTTATAAGAGATGGGAGGGTTACTCTAGGAAAATCATAAAATATTAGATTAATATAATTTTTTAGATTTAAAATAGTTTCAAAGTGAGTTATTGAGAATATAATAATATTATTAGTCAACATCCTCAAAACCAATGATTTTTTTATAGGTTTAGGTAAAATTATTTACCTTATCTTTGGTTTTAACCCTTAGCTAAAACCTTTAACTCTTACTATGACATCATCACATTTTACTATTCATGATTAATACAACTACAATAAAATGTCAAAAGAACCCCAAGTGGATCCTTTATAAAATACATATCATTATTAATGTTATTTGGAAAAATTATAATTTTTTTTATTTTTATAACTTTTAATAAATTATAATTTATTTTAGAGGATCATTTATATCAATTTTGATAGTATTTATAATATTTCTCTTAAAACATATCAAAACATGTGATAAATTCAATGTAACACATCTAATATCACAATAAAATGTCAAATTTACATATAAAAATAGTTTTTTTCATTAATTACATCAAATTATATTTATTTGAATAATTTTTATATCATTTACTTGATATTTACATTAATAAAATTTACTTCATCATTAATATACTATCCTTTAAGTAAAATATTTATTCACAAAAAATTAAAAGTAAAGAACCATGATGAATAAAAATTTATTTTACTTCAAAATACTACTTATAGTTCAATATATCTTTTGTATAACCCAATATTAAAAATTATTTACTTATTAAAATTAAGAATATGAAAATTTTAGCATATCATTAAATAAAATAAATTAAATATCCTATTCTAACCCAAGTATCAAAAAAAGATCATAATTTAGACCTAAAGATTATTTTGTGTTAGAACCACTCATCCAATTAAATTATTACAATTGGAAGTGTAAATTTATAATATTATAATATTTTTTTACCTTTATTTACCCTCTTTACTGTTAACTACAGTAAATAAAAATAAAAATATAATAAAGTTACAATTTATAAAAAAATTAATTTGATCCCATTAGAATCTAAATATCATACTTATTTCAACCAATTATTTTATTTTTCCAATATTCAATTCAGTGAAGCAGAATAATTATGTTTAATTCTAATCCCACAGATATGGTAAGAAGGTGGGTATAATGAACATTCAAAATTTTAATATGTATTTATTTATAATTTCAATACAATAAAAATTATAATAAAATAAATTATATTAATATAATTATAATTGATCTATTTTTAATTTAAAATCAATTTAAATTATAATAATTATATAATCAAAAAAGATAGTTTTAACTCTGATGCTATACTTTGCCCTTTTAGTGCAAAAATTAAACATTATGAAAAAATACTAAATATTCCACCTAAGTTAATTTTGGTATTATGAATTAAAAAAGTTTTTTTTTATTTTATCAAATTATATTTGTATGAGTATATAAAATTAATTTTTTTTTCACAAGACCCAAAAATTAGTTTCATTAAGAGAATTGTATTTCTAAACATATATAGGCATTACAAAAAAGTATAAACTTCATTATAAATATGACTTATTTAGGTGAAAAAATTTAAAAAATAGTTATTAATATTCATATTTCTATGTTTAATGTCTAGGTTAAAACTATCTCTTTTAAATATATATAATCGTAATGTGTTGTTCTACATAAGCTCTTTGTTACGTGGAATGAAATCCAAGTAAGTTTTTCATTTAGTGAAAGATTTCCCTGATCATTCATATAATGTATTATAAAATATAGTGATTTTATATAATAATTAAAATAAATAATGCATGTTTCTTGAAGTGAAAATATCAGATGATTAAATTAATTTGAAAACAATTAATTCATAAAATATTGGTGTGTTACAATAATCACATCAAAAGAAACTATTCTTATGAACTACTATTTCACAAAAGAATTTTGAAATTCCCCCAATAATTTATTTCTCAAAAAACTAGTAAAAGAAAGTATTTTACTGAAAATTACCTCATTGGAACATAAAAACTTCCTAAAGAAGACATTCTAAGAAGTTTATTTTTTAAAAATCCCATATCACTTTGAAAACAAAACATACAAAATATTTATTAAAACAAGTTTCCCTTTTTCAAGAAACATCCTAAACACATTTTAAAAATAGAATCGACCTTTCTGAAACATTTTTTTTCTAAATAACCTAGTGGAAATAATTTTTTTTTCAAAAGTTCTCACATAACCATGTTTTAAAATATATTTTTTTCCACAAAATCCCATTATTTTTTAAAAAAGTTTTTAAATCGCCAAGGGTTCACAATCACCCAAGAAAGGATCATAGATAAAACATACTCAAAGGGAAATTAGACCATCCAAATTCTACCTATCAAAAGTGGAAAATAATTATCGTGAAATCTAGAAGTAATGGAGAATAGAACGATCATCAGTGATAAAAAGTGTTATGTTGGCCTTGACCAACATTGTTTGAGCACCGGGTTTCAACTGGGGTACACACCCAACAAATAAGTAATCCTCAACCACACATGCAACATAGTATTACCCAGAATGTTTGGGATTAATGTGCCACTAGATACCCCTTTCACATCACCTATAAACCATAGAGTTATCCTTGATATCATATATATATATAATCATTGTGGATTCGAACAATGCCATTCACATCTAAAACCATAAAAAATGGATAAAATAAAAAATTAATTCTAAATTTAAAACATAATAAAGATTGGAATCTTTAATCCCGTAGTAATTTATATCCATATACACTCTCCAAACCCTTAACTATCATGATTTCATTGACCTATCATACTTTATAATTTGATATAAAATAAAAATGGCAGCTTAAGAAGCCTAGGATCCAACCAAAGGAAAACTCATTCTATTGTTAAATTTTCATGAACTTGACCATAATACAATGGAACCCAATAATTGAAATGCTTCTCCATAAATCTTTATGTGTACTCCTGATCCCCACAGCCTAGAGACAAGCACTTGGGAATCATAGGAACCCATTTGGGAATTACTTCTACCAAATTAGAGATATAAAAATTAAATGAAATAAGTACAATTGAAAAAATAAAAGAATATTTCAATAGGTTATAACTATCTACCATGATCCGACCCATTTTCATATACATAATATAAAAGTACATACATATTAAGAAACAATAATAGGTATATAAAACTCTAACCAGAATCAAATCAATGACAAACTAAATTGATCCATGCTTGAAACCATATTGAAACAAACTCTTATCAATCACTACCAATGAACTCACCCCACATTGGTTAAGATGAACAAGAAAGTTCCAATTGAGAACTTGGGACCTCAAATATATAATCATGAGAAAAAATTCCAAGAATATCACCACAAACTTCCAAACCCATAAAATATGTTTGATATGGAAATTTATCAATTATTATTTGAAAATAAACTACCAATATTATCATTTCAAATATAACACATAAGAATAATAAAACCCAATCAATAATCACTATAAAAATTTTTACTTTGGTTTTAAAAGCCAAAGACACACATTTTGATAAAAAAACACTGTCATAATCCTTTTGAAAATAAAGCACACCTATTACTGTTTCCATAATAAATGGATTTCTTTATTCAAATAAAATGGATACCATCTCAGAAAATGAAACTTGACGAATCCACTTGTAAATTATAATAGTAATTTTGAAATCATTTTAAATAATTTACTAACTCTACCATTTGAAATCCAATTTTTCCCCATTTATCTTTGAAAAATCCATTTCAAAAGGAAACCCCCCAACAATATTGGGCCATATACAGTAACCATGCACCAAGAATCACATACATTCATCAATAAAAAATAAATAATAAATTTCGATCAATAATACAGGAAGATAAATGATAAAAGTAATAACTAGACTAAATCCCCCTAAATCACTAACCAACCACGTATTTTAGTGTGTCATGGGATAAACCCTAGGAATCTTCACATACAATGAATCAAACTAAATATGGGTATAGTCACCCAAACTAGTTACTGTGAATGGATACGTTTGTATTATTATCCCAATAGCCCACACAAGCCTCACAATGATGATGAACACCCACCTATACCTTTTTTCTGGAAAAAATAGTGGATAACTAGTGGACTATGGACAAACTAGATGAACATGAAATATATTCTGTTTTGTACTATAAATTACATGAATAAAAGAATGAAAGTCATAAAATCAATGAAATAATGTTTTTCTATATGGGAAAACCTAAAAAAACTTTACCCCTACAAACCAATGGTGTGATTCCCCATTACAACACATATCATGAACAAAAGTAATAAAATTTGCATTCCCACAAAAGGAGAGGAATCAATAGTCACATTGTGATCAAAAACCAACATAAAGTGTAAAAAAGTAAGGGGAAAATATGTGGATAACTCCAAGAATACTTCATAAAACAAATGTTACAATGAATCATTTAACACAATAATATGGTAAGGAATTCCAAGACTTTTCTCATTCATTGAAAAAAAATTTAAAATGCCATTTGTAAAATAATGGGAAAATATCAAAAAATTAAAACATTTAAATTACACCCTTTCACAATGGGATTTCTTATTGGAAAATATAAATCATGACTAATGTCCTTCATGTTCATTACAACATTCACAAAACAAAACATTTAAAATTTTATGTTGATTAATCAAATCATTAATTTCAATTAGATTGTTTCAATGATACCCTTCAACAAGGGTATTCCCATTTGAAAACAAAAACAAGACCAAGAGGCCCCACATTTCCCATTAATCCATTCAAAACAAATCTATAAATGTAATTTTACAATGTTAAAATCACACACACATTTTAAAACACCATTTTCGATACACACAAATCCTTTTTATATACCATTTGGTGGTCATAACCACAATTAAAAACCAAATACCCTTTAAATCTTTTGTTTTCAATTTTTGATAACACAAAATAGGTCAAAACCTATTACACATCATGAAAACCATTTAAAAGAGCCCCATATTCTGTTCAAATTTTTGTAGCATTAAAAAAATTACATTTCATTCATGAAAACATTGAATTTAAATAGAAGAAAAACTATGCCAAAAAAAATCCACAGTAAGTTGTTTTAAATAAAAAATGCATATCAAATATATTTATTTATTCTTTATAAACTAATTTAAAATGTATATTCCAATCATAATTCCAAAATGAAACTATTTCATTGTACATGTACCTAAAAGAGTTGTGAAAAAAAGTTGAAACCCCTTGAAATATATCTCTTCCAATAGTGACCACAACCATAAGAAGATATATAGTCTCTAAACCCCCTATCAACCTAAAAACCAAAAAATAAACCCACTAAGAACAATAAAATCAAAACATATTGTTCCTATGGTACATGGGAGAAACCAAAACAAAGAGAGACGATTAGGATAAGGTAATAAGTGTTAATTAGCAAAAGAATCACATATAAATGTCAAGGAAAATGACAACAAAATATCAGTAATCCACAATGGAGTTGGTGAAACTCGTCTAAGAGACCCCAAGAGGGTCAGTTAATTTGAAGGGGAGAATAGGGGTGAAACCAGTTAAAACTTGAAAGGGAATTTTTGGAAAACCCCAATATTTTGATCAACTGGACATGGTTCATGGTATTTTTGTATGGTTTTCCAAACATTGACGTAACTATGCACTATCCATTTCCAAAATGAGGAACCACTATTCATATTTATCCCTAAGACCACATGGTATTAAAATATATAGTAAATTCATTCCAATTATCACGGTCCAAAATACAAACTCCACCACACACACGATGCATAATTTCATTAACCATGCACATTCTATACACCAAAACCTAAGGAAACCAAGGTCCCCACAATATTTTTTAGGGGTTGTGTGATTGAGACTGAACCATGGAAATTCATGTGTTGACAACCAATTCACAATTAAAAATGATCTTATATGGATATTCATTAATGGGGGATATATATTTTTCCATTAACTATGAACCCTAACCATGCACATTAGAAATACAAAAAAACATCATGTTCTGATCCAAAACTGTATGGAAATGAAACCTGGACATATAATTATCAAAAAGAAAAAATAATAACCCCATAACACATGGTATGTCATAATGTACTCTGCATAAGAATTATTTTCCACTATAAAATTGAAATAAATTTTCAATATATTCAAAAATAGATAATTTTGGAATTCTTGAGATAGATATTTTTCTATATTTTTTCATGATTGTTTATGGGTTATAATATAAATGACATGTTTTTCTTTTTAAGTTCTTTTATCTTGAATATGTCCGTCCATAAATTTTATGATAGAGATTCCTTCACCAGATCTGACCATAGTGGTTTTTTCTCAGTATCATTACCGAGAAGATTATGACTATTCTAGATTATTTAACATGGATTTATTGATAAATATTCTGATGCTAGAACAAATAAGGACTATTACATCAGAATATCCCTTGAAAAATCAATATTATCACTAGTTAATTAGAACTTAGATGATATGGATACCCTGAGGCTTTAATTAATCAATCTATATGATTACCTTTTTAGGTGAATTTAAAAACAGGGATTTCCATCATGTTAATGTAAATATAAAACTACTAGTGGGAATGTCACAATGAATTCTCATAGGAGGTATACAATAGTTAGTGGTTGTATATGGAGATTAATGTAGAGTAACTTATTTTCAACTAATATTTTAACCATATATTGGATTTTAGAAGATCACTTTAGGAGAGAAGTTATCATGATATATCTATAAGAAATCATGATAAATACCTTTATTAAATTAATTTTTTTGGAGAACCTCTAAAATTTATTATTAAAATAACATACAGAGGACCATATTAATCACATCTACATCCCACTTTTGATGTGGAGTTAGTGGATTCTACGGTCTCTTTGAAAAATAATTCCAAACCATGAATAATGTCAGTGTTATTTGGGTTATTTATATGATCCATTTTCTTAATTCTATATTTACTTTTTTGAGGTCTAATTCTATGAATTCAATGTATGGAAGTTGAGGCTGTTAACTGTGAATAGTGTTTGTCAAAGATAGGATCTCTCCATGACCACTCCTGTAATTCAACTAGAATATACCGACAACTGTGCTTAGTATATGATATGATATGATCATGCTTATTGTTGGACACTAGAAAATATAGATGGGCCTCAATAATGTAAATAAGTATGTTAATTATTTTTGTATTGTTCAATGATATTACATAATCCTTTCTTATCTTTTAGGGAACAAGTTTTGTAGTCCATTTACTATGAACTTTGTTCAATATTCTGTAGAGTTTGTAATGTAATTCTATAGACTATAATCCGAAAATGATTTCATTACCTAAATATATTTCCCAATTTATGTTATTATTATAATATAATCCGAATTATGGAATTATTTCTCCATTTAAATATATATTAATTCTTTCTAAAAGGGTTTGTGTATAGGAATCCACCCCATGGAGACTAAAAAATTATATTGTTGAGATAAATTGATATTGGATATGGAAGGAATATGATCCATTCACCTATTGATCACTAGAATATTATAGCAGGAGTATTCTTCTTATTCAGTAGTTCTTGTAGCAAGAATATAAAGGAAACATTTTAAGGAAATAAAGAAATATGATAATTCCACTCTAAAACTGTTAGAATATTATAATAGTCTTCCTTGTAAGGAATGATAATATGACCATAATCTTACCGAGGATAAGGCTATGAATCAACCCCAATCATCTAATAATAACTATGATATGCCAATCAGATTCATTAAAGGGGGGGGGGATAAAATCACATCCATGAATAGGTTTTCAAATATTCGATGTTGGTCCACCCTATATGGCTGGTGTTATGGATATTATTTCTAAGAACTAACAAAGTAATAATTCCACTCCTCATGTCCCACAATTTAGTATTGATAGAAATAAACTATAATCACATCGATACGTGATAGTTAAATGAATCTAATATCTCTCCATCACAATAGAGATCTATTTGGAAATCAGTCTTATGTGATTGGAGATGTGACCTTCTTGGTGTAACCCTTAGTAGTTTGATGAGGAATCTACACCACATGGTGTTGATGGTTGTGGGTGTCAGCAAGATACTTTCTCAGTAAATCTTGACCTAGATCTATGTTGTGACTATCCATCACCTATATCTCCCTATGATAATGGAGTCATTATTTTTCATGATCTAGGGGGAGTCTCTTGAAAATGTTTTCAATGTCCATTGGTGAAATTAAATCATTCATATTCTTTCTCTATAAGGGTGGTAATATATGTGGTTATGATGCTTTGAGCCTCTATAAGAGATGAATAAAATTTGGTAACAATTCATTAAGATATTACTCCCATTCACACACATTAATAACTTTTTTATTAGATTGGAAACAAGAGAGATTTATCTTGGATTTGGGAGCCAACTCCTAGGAAACAATCTCGGGGTTGTATCATTTCATGGATGATACCATCATTTTTTTTCAAAGGGGGATTTGGTCCAAAGAGTCATGTAAAGAATAAAAAGTACAGAAAATAAATCATTTTTGCGAATAATCACATGAAATAATACATAATTTATTGATATAATTATGTATATAATTATAAATACATCCTTTTTTATTTAATTATTAAAATAATGTTCATTATTTTTTATAAAAAGTCCCGATTCACATACTTCATAATGTTTTGAGTTGGGGTTAACTCGATTACCAAAGGTAAAATTTAAATGGTTCTTTATCAATAACAATTCAAAATATCTATTGGTAGAGAGGATGAAGGATTTTTTATATATCTCCATAAATGGGGGGATTATTCTCTACTATAGGGATCACTTCTACATTTATAAATTGTAAGGTCCTGAATTAGGTTCCAGACACTGGTTCCATGAGACATTTAGTTTCATGATCTGAAGCATGCTTTCTTATATTCCATTGTTCACCAACTTTTAGAGAGGGTCAAATATATTACATGGGGAAAATATTCTATTCTTATCAAGGAATCAAAAAAATGGAAATAAAAAGAATATCCAAATTATATAACCAATAATGAGACTAATGATCCTCACATGATAAACAAAATAGGAATTCAATATCCAAACCAAAAATGTATATATTCTTTACCATCTATATATCAAGTATCAAATGAAAAATCAAAAGAAAGAAACATTGAAACTTCCAATAGAGTCCCAAAAGTATGTTTAGTTACAGGTTCTATAATCTATCCTTACTTTATCCATCTAAAATATGGTTTTTTCTCTTATCATGTTATGTAAACATGAAGTCTATTCAGGCACCGATCTGGTTGGTCGAGTATGGTGTGAGTAAAATTCAGTAGGACACCACCAATGACATGTAAAAAAATATTTGATAAAATTTTATATAGTTATATAATGAAAAATTTAAAATTCATAATGTAAATAATTATAGAATTTCATTATTCTTATATTAACCGTATAATTTCTCGGGGTACCGAAGACACCCAACCCATCAATCCCATCTTTAGACCATGCTGGAGAATTAACTACCCCCAAGGGATATCACATATCTCACTGAAAATCAAAATTCATTATCACTTGGTCTTTCATTGTGCAATTCATTTCAATTCTTATGATGTCCATTTGGATCCATAGTCCAATACAAATCTCATGGGCGTAGGAAGTTATTTCTAGAACCTCATGTGTATTTAGAGCATTAGTCTTTATCCCACACCACATGGGTGTTTCAACCATCATTTAAAATCCCATACAATTGCATTATATGTATTCATTATGGTCTTGAATATTACATGTAGAACCTTGTGGTTATTTGGAGCATCATTATTTGTGTCAGACCCCTTTTTCTCAATCATTCAAATTTTTCACATACAACATATTCAAAAATGTTAGTTAACATTAACCCTCTAATAGATAGTTCTCAACTTAGTATACAATTTAAATTTTCAAATAAATGATAAACCATTTAATTAATTACCTGGAATAATATGAAGATTCCCCATTAAACCATATATTACCATTTATTCACATAACACATTCACCCTTTATGGTTAAGCCAAACATCACTCAATTCCCAAAATCAAGAAATTAAACATTACATATGTAACACCCAAAGAAGTTAAAATAATATAATGTTAGAATAAATATTATTTTCTATCTATTTATACAGAACACCTTGTTATTCTAAGGCTACAAAAAACACTTAGATTTCTTATGTTACACGCGAGACTAGGTTTTACCAGCTATTTATGGTGCACCAATTTTAAAACTAAATTTCAGAAATTTTAATTTTTTTTCAAAATAAACATCATTTTTGATTTTGGAATGTCAAAATTATCTAATAAAGAAGTTTTTGGATTTTATAGATAAGTTACATTTTTTTTATGATTAATAAAAAATATTTCATTTTAGTAAAAAAACTGCTTTTTCTTTTATTTAATTATTAATGTTAAATTATATCTTAAATAACTTTTAGAACTAAAAAAGGAAAATGATTATTTTTTTCATAAAATTTATGTAATTTTAAATGTTTTTATATTATAATTAGATATAAAAACTTATTGAACTTTTGAACATTTCTACTTTAAAAACCCACGTTTCTTCCATGTCTATAAGATTAGTGTTAATATCAATTTTCCATCTTCTGTGATTTTAATTTTGAAAAATGGAAAGAAAAAGTTGTAATAAGTACAAATGTTGTGTTCTAATAATATCAACATTATTTTTTTACCACAATGATTAGTGAATGTGATTAAAATTAATTACGGGTATTAAGGTATGATGAATCTTAATAATGGACTGAATTTTAATTGGAAACACCAAAATGAAATGAAACTTTTTAAAAAGCCATTAGATTCCAATAATTTTACCATATTTCCATAGGGATAGAATTAATTGGTTATTGGGATATTATAAAATGGAAGTTCTCTATATAAAATATTATGTAAGGAAAAAGACAAAAAAGGAACTTTCAATGACTTTAACATTTATAAAACATTAAGATATCTAAAACATCATATTTTTAGTTATACCTGTCCTTTTGAAATATAAATGGGTTATTTTTATCATAATAATTTATCAATAATTTTTATAGATGGTTTAATTTTATAACTTTTTGACAAATTCTATCATAGTGATAATTTAGTTTATAATTAACTAAAAAATAATAATATAATAAGTATTAAATGTTATGTATATTTATCAAATTATTTGCTTTAATTAGTTTTTTGATGAATATATAATTTTAAATATTTGAAAAATAAATATATTTTAATTCCAATATTGTTTTAATATTTCAAAACTAATATTTAATAAACAATTTCAAAAGTGACATTATTGTTACTTAAAATTAAAGGATATTTTATTAAAAAATTTAAAATTAATAAAAATTATAAAATATACAAATTGATGTTTAAGTGTTTATAAATATTAAATATGTTCTATTAATTGACCAATATAACTTTTATAATTAATATATTTACCATAATATTGTAAAAACATTGTTAACACAGTCCAGGATTAAGGAGCATTTTAGTAGGCCCGAGGAGTTTGTTTTAAAACTAATTTCCAAAACACATGGGAATTTTATTTTATAACTTAAAAATTATATTAAAAATTTATTGTATTTATATTTTCTATAAAATTAGAATTTATTTTATTCTTAACGGTATAATTACATTGGTCGGAAAACTATATGCTTTAATAAAAACCAAAATGATAAAATTGGGAAATCATAGAAGTTAAGGAACCAAGTTATTAAAATGGAAATATTTTTCAGTTTTGGACGTTTTATTATACCAATATTTACCTTTCATACATGATTTTTCCATTTTGGAGGAAATTTAGGTAAGGTATACCTCCAATAAATGAATACGTTTTTTTATTCAGAAGAGTGTCATTCCTCCACTGTAAAAGACCTCCTCTCCTCAACTTACTACCATCCCTGAAGCCACTTTTGATTAACCAATATCTACTAGAATATCTCCCAACATCCATAAACTCATACTAGAATCCTCCCCTTAGTATTAAATCCATCTAATAAAGAATTTAGGTACAAAAAAAAGTTACCTGGTGAATATGTAAAAGACATCCTTATGTTTTGTAGTTTCATTCCTATTATTCAATCTCTCAAATATTAGTATTTAATTCTTGTATAAAAATAATAGTATTATAATTATACTAGAATGTTTTTATTAAAAGGGTTAATCTTAAATTTAAACACATTACCTTTAAACGGGTAACAATCAAATTGTTTCTGTGAACGTCAAATTACAGACCCACGAAATGATGATTGTTCATTTTTCTGTTACCACCACTCATGGTCACCATTAGGATGAAAAATAATTATATATATTTTATATATGATGTTTATTTTATATTTATGATTCTTTAATTCTTTTATAATACATACCTCTATGTATTCTATTTTTTCTAAATTTGATGGCATCGTTTGTGGAAGTATGGACTACCGCCCCCTAAAAGCGATATGACTTGTTCACGCTATAAATAAAATATAAAAAGGACGGTTTTAATAAAATTGTAAAAAATATGTAACATTGATATGATAATATAATTATAATACAGAATGTATTATTTAATTTCCATTTTTTAATACATCTACTAAATAAAGGTACCATTTAGGCGTATGTATGGAATACTATCTTCAGGAATGTGGCATTTCATTTATTATCTCAAAACATTATAGATTATTTTAAATAAATATATACTAAATAAACCTGATAATTAAATCATGTTTCAAATTCTGATGATGATGAAATCCTGATATAATTAATAGGTGTAGCAAATAACAATTCAAAACATACTTAAGAAAACTGGGCAATTGACACCCAAAATAGTTTAAATAATGAATGAGTGTAAACAACTAGGTAATAAGATATACTAGAAATTTAATATATTATATTATAAACATGTGTATGGTTCTGGTATATATTTTTTAAAAATCTTTAAACCAAAATACATGAGTATAAGTACCACACAACAAATGGAAGGTTACAATAAGATAATTTCCTCTTAATTTACATTCCATTGAGACTTATTTGTTATTATGTACCAATTCACTTTTATTTGCAGTATATACTGCATTTATATTGTTATATCATGAATCCAATTGTTATCATGATATTTAATGTTTCATTTATTGTCATAAATTTATGGTGATTATGATTCAAATTATTCAAAGTGGTGTGCGATTATTTGGAAGGTGTAAAGATTATTCTCTTAAAGAATGTTATTTATTATTTTCATTTTCATCTCACTTAATTTTCAGATTGTTAAATTTTCATTTAAACAATAAATTTATTTTAACAATTGCTCATTGGATGTTTAATTTAAAATACATATTCTCATACAATGGATATTAGTATTTTCTAAATCATACACCATTTTACAGATGATGTTCACTTTGATAGTTATTTGATAAAATGGTGATTTTTTTGATAAAGATATATTATTTATTCAATATGAGTACTTAATAAACAAATTTTATTACTAGATTATTCTATATGCATAATGATTTGGAATGGTAATGATGGTTTCAACCTATAATTTATATAGCCCCTTGATTCATCAATATATTCTCAAGAGAAAAATAAGATAGCCAAATTAAACTAGTTTCAATATATATTTTGAAACTTCCTTGTGAAATATCTTTATAGTATATATTTTCATGATACTTAGACATAAAAACTATTAAGAAATCATTTCCATCATTTATATTCAGTTATTATTTTTCCATGAGTGGTGCGTTGACTTATAAATGGATGTAATTCATTCTCTTTTTTTTGATTTGTAGAATGTGTTTCAGTTTACTTCCATGACATATTAATTATGCCTTATCTAGTTCAATAAATGGAATCTATGAACTATTATTTACCTTTCCATAAATATTGATTCATTATTTATTCTATTTTATTTATCCTTATTGAACATTTGAGCTCTTCTTTATTATGTTTAGTTACCCATGTTTTGAAAAAGAGAACTATTAATAATCATTCAAGTATAGAGTTTATTTCAGTTTATTTTGTAAAATGTTATTTTTTCTCCAATTTACTATTGATATTATATATGGAATCTGGATTTCTAAGACAGCTAAATAGAATAGTTCTTCTGGATTTGTTTCCTTGTCATAATGCCAATGTAATAAAGTAATGAATTGGATTTAGAATTCTGGGATCAGGGTGATACAGTTGGTATCAAGGAATATTTAGAAACCACCCTAGAAACAAGATTTACAAAACATAAATTAAGAAGAACAATAATATGATAGAAATTGAGGGTAATTATAGTGAAATATACCGTAATTTTGATAGGGTAAAGATTATTTGTGTATTCCAAGGAATACATCCCTATCTGGATACTACAAGTCGACATGGCTCTGCCACAGATGTACCTTAGGAGAAAGAACTCTGATAAGTTGTGTCAGTCCTAACATGGTGTAACATTCTATACGAAAATGGGCCTTAATGCGCAAGTAGTCTTACAATCCTAGAGGATAAGATTAGGATAGTTCAAAATTTCATTACATACCCTTATGAAGGATTTCAAAGTTTTGACTTCCCCAAAGTAACCCAAGTTTATGATTGTAGGATTCACGATGCATAAATATATGTAATTTTTGATACCATATTTGAAATTATACATTATTTTATGATTAAACCTAGTATATTCTATTATTATAAAGGATCATAGTAGAATGGATGAGAACTCCACCAATTCATGTGATCCAAAGTGTTGAAAGGATAATACCTTTTACGGTCCCAAGCCAACATTTAAAGGAAAGTAGTGTCCCATGTATTATCATTATGTGAAGAAATTGTATAATGAGATTAAAATATAGGTAAAGAATTATCAAAGCTCAATGATTTTTAATGGAATAAAGAGAAGAATATGATGGTATAGAAAATGATGTAAAAGTGGAAAAAAGGGAAAAAGGATTTTCCCACATGTGATAAATGTGGAAAGAGTCACCCTGGTAAGTTCTTGAAGGGAATGAGAGTTTCCTAAAAATGTGGAAATAAATTCCACCTTTATTTTGATTACAAGGTTTTGAAAAAGTATTCTAATGTACAATGATATAACTCCAAGGAGATATAACACTATGAAAATCAATGTATCTAGCATAAAAGGAGTGAACCCCAAATGATGCTATTGGATAATGATCAATTTATGATACTTCCATAGATAAAGATAAATGATTAATATTTCTATTAATTTTAATATTTTATCAGTAATGTAATGGTTATAATAATTATGGAATACATGAGGATTGTAATAATTTACTTTTTCATAAATGATTTTATAACATATGTTGAATTGTACCAAGGGATGTTATTCATTATAATGTAATTTTTTTAGAGAAAACATGATTAAGGGAAATACAATAATTAATATGTTCCTAATGTTGAGATAATGATGATGAAATGATTGATTTTGATATGTGATGAATACCTTGGAACTAATTAATTACTTTTTGTAAAGTGGTCTATGATATCATTGATGTTATGTACCATACCTTTTTATTTATGGAATATATCCTATAACATTTGTATTACATACAAAATAAGGAATAATTCATGTTTCCAATATGTTTTTATAGGGATTCTAGTTATGAAAACATTTTAAGAGGAGACACGATGGGGCTATTCACAAGTTTGGAATGTGAAAATTTAGAACCACTTTATGTTGATTAAAGGATAACGATAAGATAGTTTTGGAAATTTAGTCACCTTATTTTTAAAGTGTTGAACCATACACTTTTGGAAGACAAAACAATTCATGAAATGGTTCATGTTGAAAATTATATCTAGTTTTAGATATTGATATATTACGTCACTATACAATTAATAAATTTTTATGACATGAAGTAGAAATAGTTAAACGCGTAACCAAAGGATCATAATTTACTTATAGAGATGTACCAAGTAACTATATTTACATATATTCTTAGAGAGTGAATGAATTCATAAACTCCAGGAAAAATGATCTTTAGTTCAAATTTTTTTTCCAATTAACTTCATTTCTATGGAATCAAAATTTCCCATAGATCATCATAGATTTAGGGATTTTGATTGGTATCTTTCTCCTAACCTTGTTCTCCAACACTCTCTATCAAAACACAACTGTTGGACTTTTCCACTATATACATCTTTTAATTTCCAAATATGTTCACCTACCATAAAACCTAGCTTCCTTATCACTTTACAATACTTTCCTTCCAATTAAGAATAAGTGGCATTAAACCTTTTACAATGTGGGTCTCTCAATAATATTTTATTTTTCATCCCCTTAAAACTAAGATAAAATTTAAATTGTGAGGAAACAATTTAATTAAGGCAAGGAGAATGTAACAACCCAAGACAGTAAAATTATTTCACCGTAGAATAAATATTATTTCTTTCTCTCTTTATATGAAACACCATGTTAATCCTTTGTTACACACCACACTGAGTTAACTTGCATTACACGTAAGACCAACACACGTATTTTAAGAATAAATTCTAAAAATAAAAAAAATTATTTGTCAAAATAAACTTAATTTTTTGATTTTCAATTTCAAAATTATCTTAGGATTAATTTTTGGTATGTTTCTGAGAAGTATCATTTTTTAATGAATAGTAAAAAATACTGTATTTTTGTTAAAAACTGCCTTTTCGTTTAAATAACTATTTTTTTAAATTATATAATAAATATTTTTTAAAGAAAAAATAAATCAATTATTCATATAAAAACTAATTTTTGGTCATTGGAATCATTTTGATATTTATATTAAATATACAAAATTATTGAACTTCTGAACATTTCTTCTTTAAAACCCAGCTTTCTCGCTACATCTTTGAGATTAGAATAAACCTCAATTTTCCTACTTATATGATTTTTATTTTAAAAAAAGGACATAAAAAGTTGTAATTAGTATAGTAGTTTTTTTTAATAAGACCAAATGAATTTTTGACCAAAAATATTAGTGAATGTGATTAAAATTAATTATACTAATTAAGGTAAGATTTGTATATTGTGAGACTAAACATCAATTATAAGGACCAAAATGACATGGAAACTTGTCAAAAATACATTGGAAAACAATAATTAGACCATATACAAAATTTTATATAATTATATGGGTTATTAGGATATTTTTAAATGGAATTTACCAATTTAAAATGTTATGTATTGAAAAATACAAAAAGGAAACCTTCATTAACATTAACAATTATAAAACATTGAGATATATAAAAAACATCATATTTTTTTATACAAATAATTTTGAAATATTAATGGGTTATTTTTATCATAATTATTTATCAATAATTTTTATAGGGTTTAATTACTTAAAATATTTAAGAAACACCAACATAGTGAATATTTAGTTAATAATTAACTAAAATATATGATACTATAAATTTAAAAATTGAAGTATATTATTTGAATTATTGAATTTAATTTTTTTAGATGAATATATAATGTTTCATGAAATTAAACTTAATATATTTAAAATTCAATATTGGTTTGATATTTTAATATTAAAATTAAATAAATAATCTCAAAATTGGCATTTTTGTTATTTTACATTAAATGATATTTTATTAAAAGACTCAAAATTAATAAAAATACTATATTTTAAAAAGTGTTTTTTAAGTTTTAATAATTAAAAAACATGTTATATTAGTGTACCAATATATATTTTATAAATACCATATTTACCCATATTGTAAAAATGTTGTTAACATGGTTCGAGTTTAAGTAGTGTTTTAGTGCCTCACATGTGCTTGTTATAAAATTAATTTCCAAAACACGTGGGTTTTCATAGAAATTAGATATCAAATTAATAAATATATAGATCAATATTTTGTAATAAATCTCACTTTAGTTTAGTCATAACGGTTAGAATACTTAGGTTGGAAAACTATATGATTTAATAATAACTAAAATGTTAAAATAGGGGATTCATAGAAGTTAAGCAACCTAATTATTAAAATGCACATATTTTTTATGTGGTGGTGGTCTCAATCAACCATGATTCCAATTTTATTCATTATTTTTTCATTTCTGAGGAACTTTAGGTAGTGTATACCTCTCATTAATGAATACCTTTTGGTATTCACAATAGTTCCACTCCTCATCCACTATAAAAAGGCATCTTCTCCTCCATTTTCCTCACACCCCTCAAGACATTTTGGCTTAACCAAGCTCTAAAAAAATAGCTCCATAACATCCAATACCTCATCCTAGAATCCTATTATTGGGATTAAATCCATATATAGAATCATTTTGGTAAGAAACAAATGTAGTTACCCAACTAAGAGGAAACAAACATCCTTACGATTTTTAGTTTTTCCCATTTTCCAATTCCTTAGATTTTATTATTTATTTCTAGTATTAAAAAACAAGTATAATCAATATACTAGGATATTTCTATGTTAATGGTTTGAACTAAAATTACACACACTTACATATAATGGGTAATGAATATACTATTTATGTATACTGTGAATTACTTATCAAAAAATAATAATTGTTCATTTTTTATTTACCACATATCATGGTGGACATTATGATGTAAAATATATTTATATATTTTATATTTTATATTTATTATGAATTTGTTCTTATTTAATTATTTTATGAATCAGACACTAATACATTACATTTTTTGAAAATATAATAACATCATTTGTGGAAGTTTGGACTACTGCCCCTCAAAACGATGTGACTCATTCACACTATACATAGATTGCATAAGGGATGATTTTAACAAGATATTGTAAAATATATAACATATATATGAAAATATAATTATAATATGCATATTTATTATTCTCATTAAATTCTTTTACTATGAAAAATAAATTAATGTATTGTTTATTCATGCAAATGGCCTACTATCTCCATGAACAATACATTTCATTTATTATATGTAACGCCCCGACCCCAGATACCCAGAGTCGGTGCATTACTTCGTAACTTTGGCATGATCACAAAAGATCAAGTCTCGAAAGACCGATTAGTTTAGTATCCTTGGAAACAATAGATACATTCATAAATGTTACATTACAACATACGGTGAAAAACTAAAATAACAAAGTCTCCATAGTCCACACTCATATCCTCTTCTGACTATCCCTGCAGGTCATTCATAAAATACTTCTTCACATCCTGGAAAATATTAAAACATTGAAAGGGGTGAGCTCAGATGCTCAGTAAGGATAACAATATTGCGGAAGCTTTCATAAATAAACATAAACATTTAAGGCAATGTAGAACTAAAACAAAAGCCTTTTAAACTTGAACATCAACATAATATGGCAAAATTAAAATGAGATAATTCCATTTACTTCTTCACATGGATATTCTACTGGTCGAATAATCACATGCAATATCAATAACCACTTTCATAATGATGGAATCCATAATGCCAGACTATCATAACCACGTAGCCAAGGCCTTGTGCCAAGACCACAAATAAGATTTTGTCAAGGCCTCGTGACAAGACACTAGTTTGTGTCATGAGACCTGCCGATGGATCGAGGAGCTATAGCGGGCTCCACCCATCACTTACTAAGTCCAATGCATTTCTCATATGAATGGGTTTAAACATATCATAAACCATAACATAATCGTATCACATAAAACATGCATAAAGGAAACATAACATTTCCACATTTCAATCACAAGATTTCAATACAACACATTGATATAATAAAAATGCTTTCAAAACCATTTACAATACCAAAATAAAATAAAGGTAAAACATGGTATTTATTTTTCTTTTAAAAAAAGGTATGGCTTGTAAAGGAAGCCAAAACTCAAATAATGGTCACAACGGCGGAGAAGTCATTGTCACTGAATATGTAAGGAAAGAAAAACATTCAATTTTTTTTGTTTAGTAAAACAAGTCGTATAAAAAAGATTCCTTTTGAATAAACATAAAAGTCAAAGTGGTTTATACACCGTATAAAAGAAAATTGTGTATAAAACCAAATATGCCTCAATGAAAGGAGATTGAGACGAAGTCCTTAAAAAGATCATTTTTAAAATAAAATAGATCTATTATGTGTATTCACTATAGGTACACATAAAGAATGTAAAAAATAAAAAATATGACATAATAATATCATGACATAATTTGAAAGTAGGAGATTAACCCAAAGAATGGAAGTTGGGTTAAGAAATTCCCTTACCTTGCGTCTTTTCCTGACTCGACCGTTCTTTAACCTCCTGAATAATAAACTAGAGTAAATTTCTATTTACTTAAGAACCTTTTTCATGTTCATTATTCCATTTATATCACTTATTACCATGTTATGAACATTATGTAATTATTTAAGTTAATAACGGTCGTTTGGTCGATCTTTGGTACTTGAGTCAAAAATAAACTTCTTATAATTACATGTTGTTCATGTGGTGAAATATCCATTATATCCAGAATTATATTCATGATGTAGATATCATATATATCATATATATATAGTATATACATTCATTTATAATTTTACGTAACATTTAGAGGTAAGAAATGAAATGCACCGTTCATGGAGACGGTAAGCAGTACGTACGCATGAACGCTACTTTCATTTCTATTTCGTATTTAATGGAATGAAATAATAATGTTATAAATGTATAATATAATTCCAGTATAATATAGTGTATAATACCATTTACTCCATCCTTTATACATCCCACATATGGCATTAACGATTCAAATCACTTTGAGGGGGCGGTAGTCTGCACTTCCTAAAATGAAATTATCACGTTTACCCATACTGGAAATCATATCGTATGCCATAAATGAGAAATACAGAAGCATAAGGAAAACATAAACATATTATATATCATATATAAATATAGTGACATCTTAATGGCCACCTTTTAATGTGTTTTAT
Source organism: Viscum album (assembly GCA_963277665.1). NCBI lineage: Eukaryota > Viridiplantae > Streptophyta > Magnoliopsida > Santalales > Viscaceae > Viscum > Viscum album. The sequence continues at coordinate 1,147,113,969 of OY728156.1, forward strand.
GAGTGTTGAACAATCATCGTTTCGTGAAGCAGAAATTCTCCATCCACAGAAACCGTATGTTATTTAACCATTAGATGTAGGTGTGTGTAAGTGTATCTCGAATACTTCTTATAACAACATCCTAGTATATAGAGTATACTGGTGTTGTTACAAAAGAAATGAATAAAAAGAGTTTATGGGGTTGGAGAAGAAAAATAAAACAAAACAACATTAGAGAAGACATTACCTTAATATTGGGTAACTCTTTTGATTTGAGCCAAAGGATTCCTTGGGAAGAATTCTGCCCAAAGTGAGGATTCTAGGAGTAAGGGAGGGAAGTTGGGAGAGTATTTGGGCAGAGGTTGGCTGAGCCAAATGGCTTTAAAGTGTGAATGAGGTGGTAGAGGTGGGGGACTTTTATAAGAGGAGAGGAGGGGCACTCTTGGAAAGTAAGAAAATTTTACATTATTATACAATGCTTTTCGAATTATAAAGGTCACAAACTTATATAATTCTAGGATAAGGTGATAAGGGTTCGAAATATACCCATCCAATAGTCTTTTTACAAGTTTATGCCTTGGATTTTACATTATCTTTTCATTTTATTAAAATCGTTAAATAAGGAGGTCATCGCTGCATCATAATGATGTCATAAATAATTTAATTTATTTAATGTCTAAAAATTATAAAAAAAATACTATGATGTAGGAAATCATTTTATATTTCCAATTAATATTTATAGTCAAAAATCTGACTTGTATAACCCCATATAAAAATTGTTTTCGTAAAATAACTCATGTTTGTGTCATTTTTACTTTAACATTAAATAAAAAGTTATTTATGTCATTTCCCAACCAAAGTTGCTCCATGGGGTCCCCAAGTTGACCCATGGATTTTCTTGGTCGGCCATGACACATAAAATAAGGTTAGGACATGTGTCTAGGTCATTTCATATTATTAAAGCATTATTTTTACCTTAAACTACCCTAATTACCACTAATCGCGATTAAGAACTTAAAAGATACTATTCACCAAAAATTATTTTAATCTCATTGAACAACATTTTACTTCTTAATGACAACCATGTATGTCAGATTTTTGAATATCAAATCACAGAAGTGGTAATATTTCATTTAAACGAAAAATCAGTTATTTAACTACCACTTAGTGGTTTCACTATTCATCAAAAATTGAAGTTTTTCAGAATAATGCCAAAATTTCACCCTAAGATATAATTGATATTCCAAATTCAAAAATTATTTCTATTTTACAAAATTCCAAAAATATATGTTGCATTAATTAATTTTATAATTAATTCCCGCTGTCACAACAAATAGCGTGTTTTTAAGAAACAATTTATATCAAAAGATTGGCAATTGTTTATGTCCAATTTCAAGGTTAAATTAATTATAATGACCACCATTGGATAAAATGGTAAAAATAAATTCTAGTTATACTTTAAAACCACTAAATAGTATAATTTATCACTATAAATTATTTTGATTAAAAAAGATGTTTTTAAGTATTTTTCACTATTCATAAAAAATTGAAAGTTCTCAGAAAATTACAAAAAACTCAACTTAGGATAATTTCGATATTACAAATACAAAAATGAAGTCCATTTTGAAATATAAAATTTATATAATTTCAAAAAGTGGGTATTACTATTCATAACGGCTACTTTGATTAGTTGCGGTGTGTTAGAACTCGAAGTTGCGTACAATGCAAGCTATTACATTATTGAATGAGAAGCGTATCATAGAAGCTCGGGGTGTTACATTCTCCCCTCCTTCAATAAATTGCGTCCTCGCAATTTGAGAGTTTTCTTGGAAAATAAAACGTTGAAAATAGAAAATACCTTTGTAGAAAACCCACATCGGAAATAAGGTTAATAAAAATATAACTTTAAAAGAATGAAAGATAAGTACAAAGGTCACCCGAGATAGCCCATACTAGGATTCTATGAAAATATGGATATGGAAGAAAAACAAACCATCAAGGTCTGATGGCAAGTTGTAGAAAACTGGATTAGGAGAAAGTTATCAGTAAGAAAATCACAAACTTGCGATTGGTTAAACGGTCATTGAATCCCCAGTTGGAAAAGTTAACCAGAAACGTTTTTTTTAAGTTACCTTTTATAAAGTTAAATAATTTATTTAGGATATTTACTAAGAATGTAAGGGAATATACATACTTTTCATGTATACTTTCATTCTTTAATAAATTTTTACCAAAAACCCATCTTTCACTTTAAAAGGTAATAGAAATCAAAAATATTCTATTTATCCTAATTGTATAAGGTTCCAAATATTAACACATACCATTTAGATTAGAAAAACTATTTTGTAATAACCAGGGACTTCACGTAGTCCAGTGGTAGGCCATTAATCCCAATCGCACTATGGTTGTGGGTTCGATTCCCACAGCTTTGTCCGACGCGATGGGTTGTCACTCGGTCTGTGTGTTGTCCTTTTTATAAATATCCAAAAATAACCTTAAAAATAGTATCCAATGTAAAATATAATCCATTCCAACCATTATAGTTATCCAAAATACTTCTGTCCAACTCACATTCCATATTTTATGAGGAAGGTAAACATAATGAAGCTCCCTTTTTTTTTCTGTGTAACAACATGTGAACACCTTCATCATGTATTATTTTAAAACACTGCAACATACTGAATTACCATAAATCCTTATTGATTACATTAATGATCCCTTATTACTTATAGAAAACTAGATATACTCCTTCTATCCAAAAATGTATACACATCATTAATCAGTTTCAAGGATGTTAGGAATATCCAACATAATTTATCCGAATCAATCATGTCTTATTCCAAAATCACTATCTCGGTATCAGAACCATATTATGGTTTATCTTTATCTCAACCATATATTTTCCAAAAATTTAACCTACTTTGGAGTCAGTTTTCTTGGTTCCACACAATCTCAAGTCCTAGATGAAATAGTACTGCAGTACAATCCTTATATACTCCATAATTATTATAACCAGTACACCAGTGATACAACACTCAAATTACAAAAATCATTAATAACAACATAAGAAATCTAATCATTCCTCCCCATCTGTGGTAGTATCATAACTTGATTATTATCCAATAACATCATTTGGGGCATACTCTGATGATTTGAACATTGGTTTGCGTAGTTTCCCCACTCCTTGTAGAAGAAGCATTGTACATTTGAAACCTTTTTCTTACCCTTGCAGTCACGCACATGGTGTCCTTTTTCTCCACAATTATAACAAACTCCCATTCCCTTCAGGCAAATTCCAAGGTGTTTCTTCCCACAGTTATCACATATTGGAAAATTATTCTTTTCCCTCGTCCCTTTATCCATCATTCTCTCTTCCATCCTTTTCTTCTCTTTCATCCCTTCAAATCCATAAGACTCAGAGAATTCTCTACTTATCTTATTAACACATGATACTATTTATTCATATGTTGATAACACATGGGAGAATATTTCCCTTCTAAATGTTGGCTTAATACTATGAAAGATATGATCCTTCTTACTCTTTGGATCATACTTATTGATGGAGTTCACATTCCTTCTACTGGGCGCCATTACTATACAATGCCATAAACTAGGTTAGTTTATAAATAGAAATACATAATAAAAAACTTGAAAACACTTATAATAAATTGAACTATTTATGGATATAATCCATAATCATAAAAAATGTTTTCTTTGAGGAAGTATATACTCATAAACCCTACATAATGGTTTGTATAGAAAATGAGAATTATCCTAAGAAAATCCCCCGGGAGTGTCGTAACCAAGAGTGCAGCAAGGCCCGTTGTCGTGCACCAGTTCCCGTTTGAGTCTAGCTAAAAGCGGTGTTTTCGGGTTTTACCCCTAGGTACATCTGTGCCAGAGCCGCCTCTACCTGCTCGTATCCAGACAGGGATGTATTGCTCGGAAAACTCACAACATATCTATAATACCAAAATTCTAGGAAGCTATTCTATACTAATCCTCAAAGTCTATCTTTGGTCTATGTGCTCTAATCAGAGTTTATCTAAATCTAGCTTCCAAGGTTAGTACTAAACTGCCTTTGATACCAACTGTAACGCCCTGACCCCAGCTACCCAGAGTCGGTGCATTACTTCGTAACTTTGGCATGATCACAAAAGATCAAGTCTCGAAAGACTGATTAGTTTAGTAGCCTTGGAAACAGTAGATACATTCATAAATGTTACATTACAACATAAGGTGAAAAAATACAATAACAAAGTCTCCATAGTCCACACTCATATCCTCTTCTGACTATCCCTGCAGGTCATTCATAAAATACTTCCTCACATCCTGGAAAATATTAAAACATTGAAAGGGGTGAGCTCAGATGCTCAGTAAGGATAACAATATTGCAGAAGCTTTCATAAATAAACATAAACATTTAAGGCAATGTATAACTAAAACAAAAGCCTTTTAATCTTGAACATCAACATAATATGGAAAAAGTAAAATGAGATAATTCCATTTACTTCTTCACATGGATATTCTACTGGTCGAATAATCACATGCAATATCAATAACCACTTTCATAATGATTGAATGCATAATGCCAGACTATCATAACCACATAGCCAAGGCCTCGTGCCAAGACCACAAATAAGAGTTTGTCAAGGCCTCGTGCCAAGACATTAGTTTGTCTCATGAGACCTGCCGATGCATCGAGGAGCTATAGCGGGCTCCACCCGTCACTTACTAAGTCCAATGCATTCATCATATGAATGGGTATAAACATATCATAAACCATAACATAATCATATCACATTAGACATGCATAAAGGAAACATAAAATTTCCACATTTCAATCATAAGATTTCAATACAACACATTGATATAATAAAAACGCTTTCAAAACCATTTACAATACCAAAATAAAAGAAAGGTAAAACATGGTATTTATTTTTCTTTTTTAAAAAGGTATGGCTTGTAAAGGAAGCCAAAACTCAAATAATGGTCACGACGGCGGAGAAGTCATTGTCGCCGCATATGTACGGAAAGAAAAACATTCCCTTTTTGTCATTTAGTAAAATGCTTTGTATAAAAAAGATTCCTTTTGAATAAACATAAAAGTCAAAGGGGTTTATACACCGTATAAAAGAAAATTGTGTATAAAACCAAATATGCATCAATGAAAGGAGATTGAGACGAAGTCCTTAAAAAGATAATTTTTAAAGTAAAATAGATCTATTATGTGTATTCACTATAGGTACAAATAAAGAATGTAAAAAATACAAAATAGGACATAATAATATCATGACATAATTTGAAAGTAGGAGATTAACCCAAAGAATGGAAGTTGGGTTAAGAAATTCCCTTACCTTGCGTCTTGTCCTGACTCGACCGTTCTTTAACCTCCTGAATAATAAACTAGAGTTAATTTTTATTTACTTAAGAACCTTTTTCATGTTCATTATTCCTTTTATATCACTTATTACCATGTTATGAACATTATGTAATTATTTAAGTTAATAACGGTCATTTTGTCGATCTTTGGTACTTGAGTCAAAAATAAAATTCTTATAATTACAAGTTGTTCATGTGGTGAAATATCCATTATATCCAGAATTATATTCATGATGTAGATATCATATATATCATATATATACAGTATATACATTCATTTATAATATTACGTAACATTTAGAGGTAAGAAATGAAATGCATCGTTCATGGAGACGGTAAGCCGTACGTACACATGAACGCTACTTTCATTTCTATTTCGTATTTAATGGAATGAAATCATAATGATATAAATGTATAATATCATTCTAGTATAATATAGTGTATAATACCATTTACTCCATCCTTTATACATCCCACATATGGCATTAACGATTCAAATCACTTTGAGGGGGCGATAGTCCGCACTTTCTAAAATGAAATTATCACGTTTACCCATAATGGAAGTCATAAAGTATGCCATAAATGAGAAAAACAGAAGCATAAGGAAGACATAAACATATTATATATCATATATAAATATAGTGACATCTTAATGGCCACCTTTGATGGTGTTTTATGAGTGCTGAACAATCATCGTTTTGTGAGACAGAAATTCGCCATCCACAGAAACCGTATGTTCTTTAACCATTAGATGCAGGTGTGTGTAAGTGTAGCTCGAATCCTTATTATAACAACATCCTAGTATATTGAGGATACTGGTTTTGTTACAAAAGAAATGAATAAAAAGAGTTTATGGGGTTGGAGAAGCAAAATAAAACAAAACAACATTAGAGAAGACATTACCTTAAAATTGGGTATCTCTTTTGATTTGAGCCAAAGGATTCCTTGGAAAGAATTCTTCCCAAAGTGATGATTCTAGGAGTAAGGGAGGGAAGTTGAGAGAGTATTTGGGCAGAGGTTGTCTGAGCCAAATGGCTTGAAAGTGTGAATGAGGTGGTAGAGGTAGGGGCCTTTTATAAGAGGAGAGGAGGGGCACTCTTGCAAAGTAAGGAAATTTTACATTATTATGCAATGCTTTTCGGATTCTAAAGGTCCCACACTTATATAATTCGAGGCTAAGGTGATAATGGTTCGAAATTGACCCATCCAATAGTCTTTTGACAAGTGTATGCCTTGGATTTTACATTATCTTTTCATTTTATTAAAATCGTTAAATAATGAGGTCATCGCTTCATCATAATGATGTCATAAATAATTTAATTTATTTAATGTCTAAAAATTATAAAACAAATAATATGATGTAGGAAATCATTTTATCTTTCGAATGAATATTTATAGTCAAAAATCTGACTTGTATAACCCCATATAAAAATTGTTTTCGTAAAATAACTCATGTTTGTGTCATTTTTACTTTAACATTAAATAAAAAGTTATTTATGTCATTTCCCAACCAAAGTGGCTCCATGGGGTCCCCAAGTTGACCCATGGCTTTTCTTGGTCGGCCATGACACATCCAATAAGGTTAGGACATGTGTCTAGGTCATTTCATATTATTAAAGCATTATTTTTATCTTAAACTACCCTAGTTACCACTAATCGCGATTAAGAACTTAAAAGTTACTATTCACCAAAAATTATTTTAATCTCATTGAACCACATTTTACTTCTTAATGACAACCATGTATGTCAGATTTTTGAAAATCAAATCACAGAAGTAGTAATATTTCATTTAAATGAAAAATCAGTTATTTAACTACCACTTAGTGGTTTCACTATTCATCAAAAATTGAAGATTTTCAGAACAATGCCAAAATTTCACCCTAAGCTATAATTGATATTCCGAATTCAAAAATGATGTATATTTTAAAAAATTACAAACATATATGTTGCATTAATTAATTTTATAATTAATTCCCGCAGTCACAACAAATAGCGTGTTTTTAAGAAACAATTTATATCAAAAGATTGGCAATTGTTTATGTCCAATTTCAATGTTAAATTAATTCTAATGACCCCCATTGGATAAAATGGTAAAAATAAATTCTTATTATACTTTAAAACCACTAAATAGTATAATTTATCACTATAAATTATTTTGATTAAAAAGTTGTTTTTAAGTATTTTTCACTATTCATAAAAAATTGAAAGTTCTCAGAAAATTACAAAAAACTCAACTTAAGATAATTTCGATATTCCGAATACAAAAATGAAGTCCATTTTGAAATATAAAATTTATATAATTTCAAAAATTGGGTATTACTATTCATAACGGCTACATTGATTAGTTGCGGTGTGTTAGAACTCGAAGTTGCGTACAATGCAAGCTATTGCATTATTGAATGAGAAGCGTATCATAGAAGCTCGGGGTGTTACATTATATCCAAACATTATAGATTATTGTAAATATAATTGAATTGAATAAATGTGATAATTAAATCATGGTTTACATTCTAGAGATTATGAAATAATTTTCTCAGTAATAGGAGTATAAAATAAAATTTCAAAACATACTTGAGAAAACTCTGCAATTAACAACCGAAATAGATAAAACAATGAAAGAGTGTAGAAAAACTGGATATAAAATATCGAACATAGTAAATATATGTTATTATAAACAAAATTGTGGTTCTGTTATAAGTTAGTAACATATTTTAAACTACAATACTGTAGGATATAGACTAAAAAACAAAAGTATGTTTAAGGTTATGCAATTTCCCTTTAATTTACATTCCATTGAGGATTATTTATTATTACATGCCAAATCCCTTTTATTTGGTATATATAATTTCTTTATAATGTTATATCATGAATATCATTTCTCTCATGATATTATAGGTTTCATTTAATATAATACATTTTTGGATATTATGATTCCAAAGATTCAAAGTGGTATGGGATAATATGGATTATTTAATGATTATTATCCTATAGCATATTGTAAATTATTATGTTTCCAATATCACTTCCTTTTTGTGATTGTTATAATTATTTTCAAAAAATCCCATTATTTTAATATTTTTTTATTAGAATTATACTTTAATACAAGTAATGCCTCAAACCTAGAAGCCTTAGGCCAGTGCATTATTTTAATACATTGATATGATTAGAGGGAGTCAAAACCCGAAGGACCGATAAGTTTACCAGTTTTGGAAAACAAATTACATATATGAACTTTACATTAGAATTTATAACATAAAACACAACATAGATAACCCTTTAAGAAAACATTTATCCCCTATATTAACCCTACATATCAATCATGAAACACTTCTAGGTATCCTGGAAAAATAAAACATAAGAAAGGGGTGAGATCAGATGCTGAGTAAGGATAAACAATATAGCGAATGATTTAAAAAATAAGCATAAACATTCAAGGAATGGTACCAAAATAAAACACAATACTTTTGAAACATTATCTATAACATAATATGGGATGATAAAAATAAAATACTTCTATTTATACATTCAAATGGATATTCTACTAGTCAAATAATTACATGTAAAATTAATAACTAATCTCATAACGGGGAATTCATAATGATCAACATCATAAACACTACATCAAGGCCTCTTTCCAAGGCCATACACAATTATTCAGTCAAGGCCTTGTTCCAAGACGCTAGTTTGTCTCATGAGACCTATCGATGCATTGAGGGGATATAGCAGGCCTCGCCCATCACTTACTAAGTCCAATAAATTTCTCATACAAAAAGGGTGAGACATAACATAAACAGTCGTATTAAAACAAGCATATGAAATGTTAATACTTTAACTATAAAACATGAATGGTATTAAAATATTACATCCATAATAAAACATATCATAAACCCTTCAATACAATATGGGAGATTGTATCATAATAAATCAATATCAATTAAGCATAAAATCCAACAAAGGATGTTCACATAGATTAAAATAATATAATAAGATCATTAAAACCATTTTAGAGAAATATCCCTCTTTAAATGGAAAACATTAAAAGTAAAAATATTTATAAAATAATACATTTAACATAAATTTTTGAATCAAAGTGTCCCATACCACTTTGAAACATTTTAAAGGAATTAGCATTTTAAAGCATTTATGTCCAAATAAATAAATCGTTCAAACCATCTTGAAAAAATGCACAATAATGAGAAAGGTTTAGAAGTATAAATCTTTAAAACATTTATTGCGATGTTTTAGTTAAATATTCCCCTAAATATAACCATAAATATATTCTATTTGAAACATTATTATAAAACATGGAAAAGAATGATAAATTTGTCCTAGTAAACACTTATGCATAAACAATCTCAGATAATAATAAAATTTCAGAATTAACACTTACCCTAGGTCTGATACTCTTCATACGTATCCGATACTCTTTTATAATGTTTTTGAATATATTATTAACTTATATAAGAATAAAAATAATATTTATGATATCATATATGATTGTTTTATGACTTTATATTGCTCGTTTACTAACAATTCTATGTTAACACAACATTTTGGGTATGAATCACTTTGTTTATCATACATGTTATGATTTGTTATTCTTGATCATATTTCATAGATCAGGATTTACATACTTCCAAAAAGTATAATATAATTTATATATCATATATATTCATTATATAATTATATATATGTCTTGACCCCCTCCCACCAAAGATGCCCCTCCTGAGCTGGAAATAGTGGAACAGAGATAATGACCCCTGAGTCCTACCTCCAGTAGGCCCCGGAGTGGCGACTAGAACCAAGGGTATGAGTTTTCCACATATATGGGAGGAATTAACCTTTTTATTAATTTTAGATCAAGAAATAGGATGAGTCAAACACTAAGAAGAAGAAAAGGAAAAATTATAGAAACAGCCCAAAACCAATCACATATACATGATTTATACAATAGTGAAACAAAAGTACAAGTATAGAAAAGCTCCAAAGTACTGTACCAAAAATTAAAGCAAAACAACAACAGAAAACAACAACAACTCCCCCTGCCTGACTAGTAAGGTCCCGCACAGTCCCTGTATTCCTCCTGAAAACCTGAAAGAAAACGTAGGGTGAGCATACAAGTATTCTCAGTAGGGAAACCTAAATCTCTCAGGCACAAGTTGGGAGACATCCTAATGCCCCGTGAGAAAACAGAAGAACCAAAACCTAGCAAGGAATCTATCCACCTAGCCTCACCAGTCACACTCACCAAGTAACACAAGTCGATTGAGTATAGTAGTACTGTTATCAAATTATGGGTACCCTGCACCACCTTCCCACTGGATACTGCTCAAGCCCTCATGCATAACGCTCTGATGCTTCCCCCTCATCTTGAGATAGTGCCACAACTTGGCCATACGAAGCTCAAGCTAGTGCCGCAACCTGGCCATACGAAGCTCATAGTAACCCACCGACACACAATCCTCGGCCACCTCAAATCACATCCTACCGGCACAAAATCCTTGACCATAAGCACATATCATCTTGAAGACACCTGGGAACATATCATACCTCATCCCGAATATTCTTGGGAAACATCTGTCGTAACCTGCCTGAAGGAACTTGGGCTATAGAACCTAGAAGAGGGATTACAAGGAAGAATAGTAACCAACCATCCTTTTGATGTTTTAGAATCTCACCCCCTGTCCCACAGGTGTTCGGCACGTAGTGCTCAACATGGGTGGGGTGTATAAAGAAACATAAAATGTATAGATTTATATAAGTACAACAACCACTCAACCCATCCTAAGGCTTCTACACAAAGATCTGAGCACATTCCTTGGCACCGCTACTTTGAGAATATGCACACAAAAATCAATCCCAAAACCCCATTTAATGTTTTCATGTTTCAAGAGCTTTAGTTATGAGCTTCTTAACTACCAGGGAACTATCAACAACCAAACTGGATCAAGCGTTCATAAAACATATCTCTTCTATCCACAAATCAAGTTAGGAAAACACAAGCAACCCAAACAAGTCCCTTCTAATTAACCAACCAACCCCAATGATTATTATTCCCATTCCATTACCATGCCCCACCATTCATTAACTCTTCCACTTTTATTTATTATTCACAACCCATAGTTCGTTCACATTCAAACCCATCCCTACAGCCCCGCTGCCAACCAACATAACCACAATCACACCGAAACCCGTACATCATCATCCCTTTGATACCATTTATCGTAGCCCCACTACCCATAACCAACATAGCATTCACACAAACCCACAACCAATACAACCGCATCCCAGCTGCTCACCCGATCCACAACAACCCACAAAACACCCCCTTCACAAAAGTAAACCCTAACCAGCACCCACAAGTTAATTATTTTAGTTTGTTCAACCGGGGTGATCATACAAGGGTTCCAAGTATTTAATCAGCCAACTTTACGTGATTAATCAATTTCCACATTCAATAAAATTTTCACCCATAAGAAAATCCATAAGGAGAGGGAAACATTTAATTGCGTAAGCAAAGGCCCCCAACGACCATGATATTCAGTAGGCAGAAGCTCATTCAATTCATAACATAATATCACAGGATATAAATAATGTAACTGCATTCACAAACTTCCCATCCCCGTTATACAATCCAATTATTATCTTTATTAAACCGGTTGAAATGTGTTTCACGTAAACAAGAGGACACCCACCCCGCATGATGCACAATTTAGAGAGACGAAGGTAAGATCCCTACCTCAACAGGTTCCGATGTCCTTATACGAACACGACCACCACGATAACAACGCTTCCCCCAGAACGACTGCACCCACCAAGGACGTCACGACACCACCGAATAAAAACACAAGACACTCCCTCAACACGGTGATCAAATGTCGTATCATGGAATGAAAATGGGAGAAGTAGGATCAGAAAGAGAATACAAGAATAAAGGTTTAACATACCTTTTTAGGGTCGTTCGTCAAAGACCATAGTTCCCATAAATTATCAGAAGTCTCCTCAGTTGGAAAATGAGGAGGGGAAGTCGAAGAAGAGGGAATGGAACTAGGTGTACGATGTTCTCCTCGCTAACACGATCCCACAGTCACTGACAGATCAATGATCGGAGTACGGATGAAGAAGTTAGGAGGATGACTTCTCAGTCGTCCAGGAGTGTCGCCGTGCAGAGAAGAAGAGGGGTCTGTAAATAACACGTTACCCTCTCTTATATAGGAAATGAAAAGGTAAAACAGTATGCTGCATGTATTAATGAATACACGACGTGACCGTACAACTGTTACTCTATTTGATTGGTCAACACACAACACGTCATGTGGTTTCAATGCGTTTAATGATAATAATAACTTCAATTAATAATAGGTGTTTTATTGACACGAGACATGAGTCATAAATAGTTATTTATTATTGGTCTTAAAATGACTGTCATAATTTTTGGTTTGAAACATCACAAACGATTCTTCATTACAACACAACATGAGGGAGATACATTGGATACAAGATCCCGTAATAATAACAATATTATTATTATTGGTTGTTTCGTGGACCCGAGCAATGAACCATAATTTAATATCCAACCTTAGACTTTAATTGATCGTATTAATGATGCGATCACATCTCCACTAACGACAAGTCAATCGGTCATCGCACACGGGAGTTATGACGGGTCAAAGATTTAATAATAATTTTAAATCTATTAATTCATGAGCATTTCGGGTACCCGATATGAAAACCAGAAAACGACATCCAATATTGGACTCATAATTTCCGTCTCGAAGTCAGGGTCACATTGCTTCTGACGGTTCGTAAAACCGATGTCACATGAAGAATTTATGGACTAAACACAGTTTCCCAACAAAATAATAATTACATTATTACATTATTATTATTTTATTTAACCATTTTTTCTTAACTCCAAAACCCACACACAAATAGATTCCCAAAATTTCCTTTTCCCACATCACCATTTATTTTTTATTTTATTTCTATTTTGTTTTATTTACTTTTTTTCCTTTCAAATTTCTTATCTCTCCAATCTAATTCTTTCACCCACAATTTTATCATGCTCCAACTAATTTGGCACCTCCTTTTCTTTGAATCCATTCCAACCACACCCCACCTTGATTGTCTTCCATCTTATTTTTTTCTTTTATTATTTTCCCATTTCATTCTCACACTCTCTCTCCAATATCCAATCTACTACCCCAATATTCATCACGCCCCCAACAATGTGGCGCCTCCTCATTCTCCAAGAGCCTCAATTATAATAGAAATATTATTAATTCCCTTTCCTTTTTATCCATTATTAATTTAATTGTATTATCATATTATTATAATAGCAATATTATTAATTTCATATTTCACTTTACGGAGAACCTATGCACAACCATTCCATGTGACTCAAAACCATGTCATTTAATTGAATTTAATGACACAACAAAATTAATATAACTTACATATTCAACCCCTTTTTTATACATTTAATTTCATTAACCTCTCTCACATAGTTTTACACCATCATTGTTATTTATTATTTTTCAATAATAATAACAATTCATCAATTTATTTTATTAACTCATCACCGTTATTTTTTTAACAATGATAATATTTACGCTCATCGCATTGACCACGTTAAACCACCCCATTGGATATCTGAATCTGACCATGCCACGTTAATGTCATGTAACATCCGTCAATTTAATTATTTAATTCTATTTTTTTTTATTTCACACTAATCAAATTGAAATAATTAAATTAAAACTATTCAATTTAATAAACCCAACATATTTTTATGCCACCATTATTATTATTATTTAACATAATAATAATAACAAACTCACCTTTAATTTTATTAAAGCACCACCATACTTCCACTGTGCATCTTCATTTATTTGTTTTCAATAAATACCATGACTCTTTTCATTAATTTATCATTATTATTAATATTAAGAATAATATTAATAACACAACACCCATTATTATTATTCAAATTTAATTTCAACAATTACTCAATTAATAATAAACTGCATGTTTCATTTATCAACGTCTAATGGGTCACACACCTTCCCACTTCACATCTTTAATAATAATAACACCCATTAAATAATTTTATCATGATTATTCTCTTTTTAGTTCAATTAATCACACAATTTATGTCATCATCATTATTATTTAACATATTTTTACGTTATCATCAGTATTAAAAAAATTATCATTATAACGCGCGTCGTGTTGACCATATTGATTTCTATAAAGGAATGGACCAGAGGTGTCCAGGACATTACAATATAGTAGATATATATATGAAACAGAATACACTGTTCATGGAGACGGTAGGTCGTACGTACACATGAACACTGTTTCCGTTTTCTTATCGTATTGAATTTAAGTAAGGGAATGAAATATATGTATATATATATATTATTCCAGTAGACTTATTATTTTATATATTTCATAATTATGTATAATATATATTTCTTTATAATCATTCTATGATGGTGAACATGGAAGATGAGTCTCATCGTGTCATGGAGATGGTAAGTCGTACGTACACACGAGCGGCGATATCATTTCCTTAATGGTTAAATGGTATGGAATTGGATTGAATATGAGTTTTAAAGAAATAATATCATGTTATATTTAATATTTAAGTCATTTATATTCATCATTATACTCATCAAAATAAAGTATAAAAGGAAAATATTTTACACTATGGCGTGCAGACAGTAAGCCGTATGTACAACACATTGTGATATTATTTCTAATAGGATGGGTTAAAGGAGAAATATGGTTTTACCATAATCATAAAAAAATCTATGAACATATTATATCTTGTAGTTATTGTTTTAGTATAGTGAAAACATAGTACGAGGAAGGTGAAGAAGAAAATAACTTTGAATGAAGGGATAAAACTATTACCTCTTCTTAGGGTGTCTCCTTTTGATTGGAACAACAGGACTACTTAAGTTCCTTTTTTTGATCAAAATTTGGCCTCTAAGATGAATTTAAGGGACTTGGGAATAGATTTCTCTAGGGTTTTATCATGTCAAAGGGTTTGGACGTGTGAATAAAAGAGAAGGAGAAGTTCCCTTTTATAGGAGAGGTGAGGGACAATTTAGAAATGTCTTGAAATATAAATTTATTATAATTTATTTAGTTTCTAATGGTTCCTAAGTGACTTAATTAGAGGATAAGATGAGGATGGGTCGAAATTATCTCAAATAATAGGTTTTAGACAAGTTTAGGTCATGAATTTAACATTATATTTTGGTTTTAACCCTTAGTTAAATTCGTTAACTATTACCATATATTCTTGTATTTTTATAATATATAGCTAGTATAATTACTATAAATTACCAAGAGAACCTCAAGTGGATAATGTATGAAATTTTAACATTATAAATTTCTGTTTTCCACATATTATAGTTTTATAAAATTTATATCATTTCATTATAATGTAATTGTTTTAAAAACTCATTTATGTCAATTTTGACACTATTTCGTAATTGATTTTTGTTAAAGTCATAAAAACTAGATTACTTCAAAAAAAAAATACATTAAATAAAATATAACATGTCATAGACATCCATAAAACTCGTGGATGGCATAAAAACGTTCAAATTGTATTTATTCTAATATTATATTATCATTTATTCCATTAATTCATTAATAAGGAAAATAATGCATCATTATTGTGACAAAAATAAATTTTATTATTTAATGTCTTAAAATTACAAATAAAATACCATGATTTAGGAAATATTTTTAGATTTTAAATTACATTTTACAGTCTAATAGATCATTTATATAAGACAAATTAAATTTTTTAGTTAGGAGATACATGTTTATCTTATATTTCCCTTTTCTTTAAATTAAACGATATAAAAGGTCACTATCACACCCATGTGGCTCCATGAGGTCCTAAAATCCACCTAACAATGCTCGTGGTCAGTCATATATCATCTAATAGGATTTTTACATGTGTTAGGGTAGTTTTATATTATTATAGTATTATTTTTACCCCTATTTACCTGATTTACCCTATAACCATGGTAAATAATAGTAATATCTGAAGTTACTATTCATAATGTCAAAAAATAAAAGGTACTATTTACACAATTTGGACCTTCTGATTCCAAATATGGAATTAATTTTTCCAAATTCAAAACCTAGAACTAGAAGAAATTAAATTAAATTTAATTCTCATTGCTGAAACCAGAAAGTGGGTTTTTAATAAGTAAAAACTATCCAAAGATTGACATGTGTTTATGTCCAACATCAATGTGAAATTACATCCAATGAAAATTTTTTGGAATAAATGATAAAAACATAATTCAATTACACTTTTGAAACAACTAATAAGATAATACAATTATATAAATAATTTAGATGAAGAATCACTACTAGAAAGATGACCTATACCTATGGTTCAAAACCATGGTTATAGCCCCCCAAACCGTGGGTATATCATACACCCATGATTTTGGGAACCATGGGGGTGAGAGGTGTTTCAATAGGGGTCTAATCCTATACCCATGGTTTGGAAAACTAGGGGTCCAGGGGTGTCACACTGCGGAACAACACTGTACAACATGGCACAACACTGCCCCCACAGTTTTCAAACCATGGGGATTTATATTCAAAAAAAGAAGTCGGAGGGATTAGAACAAGGGACGCCCCATAATAATTCCACCCACTCTCACCAACTGAGCAAACCACATTTTCAATATATATATATATATAAATACATTAATACGACTGCTTATCTAAAAATGAGAAAGCCGAGAATCGAACACGCGACTGATTGGAGGAAGATACATCGCCTCGAAAACTAAGCTATAGAAATTTTGGTAATATATCCATACATTTATATACTTATATTAATTATAACTCATTTATTAGAAAAAAAATTGTCGATATTCGAACTGTGGACTGTCTTCAACAACATAGACTGCCTCACCAACCAACCTATAGATATTACTTTTTTTATTTGTGTATATTTGTAATTATATTAATCTAAAACCATGTTCCCACCATATATTTTTGTTGTCCCACGTAATTTTTTCCCTCCATAATGCGAGGAAACTATACCCATGGTTTGGCCAAACTGTGGGTATCAGTCTTCAAAAAAACCCCAATACCCACAGTTTTGAAAAACCGTGGGTATAGGTCTTCCGAAAAACCCCTATACCAATGGTTTGGCCAAACCATGGGTATACATCTTGAAACAAAATCACCTATACCGACGGTTTTAAAAAACCATGGGTATTGGTCTTTTTAAAAAATCTATACCCACAAATTTGGGCAAAACTGTGGGTATAGAGGACCTATAGCCATTGTTTTCCAAAACCGTGGGTATAGGTCCCCATATGATCCCTATACCCACGATTTTCTAAAATAGAGGCTATAGGGGTACCCTAAACCCATAGTGTTTTGAGAAACTTTGTGCACATTCCCATTTTATAGTAGTGAATAAGTTTTGAATTAATATGTAGTATTTTTAAGTATTCATTAAAATATTAATGTTATCATAAAAACACCAAAAATTTATCGAAACAATTTTTTTTGTCCTACTTCAAAATATGAAGTTTATTTTGTCAAATTGATTATATAAAAGTGTCATACATTTAATTTAAAAAGGGTTCTCCATTAAAAGATGATAAAGCTACATTTTTTGAATAATATTTCTTTTATCTGAAAAATTGAATTTGTTCTTATATTATGTCTATAATCCACATAAGATGAATGTTTAAATGATATTGAATATATAAAACACAATTTTTTTAATACTATTCATAACCTCTTTTCAAATGGTTAGTTTTATAGGATATGGTTTGCTCAAACTCAGTGTTGCGTGTAACATAATCTATTGAATTATATAAAAAGAAGCGTACCGTGGAAGCATGTGGTGTTAGATTCTCCCCTCCTTCAGTAAATTTCTTCCTCGCAATTTAATCTTGGAAATGAAAACTATGGGTTGGACTTTTTATAATATATTTACTGAAACCTCACATCGAAAATAGATTAATGAGACATCCATTTTTAAATAATTAAAGGGAAGTATGAAGGTCCTCGGAGATAAAATATTCTAAGATTCCATGTAGGAAAATACGGATATGGAAGAAAAAACTAATGATCATATTATGATGGTGAGCGATAGAGAACATGATTGTGACAATGTTAATAAACATAAAGGTATAAATCTTGGATGATCCAAGGGTCCATTTGATTCATCACAAAATAATGAACTAGGAAAGCATTTTTGGTTTTAAATATCCTTTAATAAAGTTAAAAAACATGATAAGAAATACTTACTTGATTTCACTACAATCTCACCATTGGTCATGCCATGATCAATTTCCTGTTCATCTCTTATTCAAAGAAATGAGGTTGAATTTTTCAATCCTGAAGTGTTGGAAGATAATGCGATCCCTAAATAGAATGATAGGTCACTCCATATGTCTCAACAAAAAAGTTAGCACATGTTATCATAGATGCATAATTCCACCTATAGAGAGATAAAAAATTGATCTAAAAAACATCAACCAAAGTATAACTTATACTCTCCATAAATGGATAAGCTTAAAATCCGTCCAAAAACACAAAATCTACATCTTTAGAAAGAGGTAAGCCAAACAATCTTAGCATTTGTCTCCCATATCTAATATAGATGTTCTTGGTTGTCACATTCGTAAAACGTGTATACCTTAATCATGAATTTGCATGAATGACGATGACAACCAGAATTATCAGATATCCTTATTGAAGACATGCATGTTTCCTTATTCCATGTCATGAACCGTCCCCCAGGGCCCGTGTCATGACTTCCCCAAGACCTATTTTCATAGGCCAGGGGCAGGCGACTAGCACCAAAGGCGTAAATAAATAAACTGGGAAGGCATTTCCTTTATAACTGCAGAAAAACATGAACAGCGAACAAGGGGAAGAAAACTCTAACTAATAACTGAATATAGAAGAAGTGATGGAAAGTACAAGGGCTAGAAATACAAGACCAATAGTAAATTACAAGGAAAGGACAAACATGTACAGCTAAAAAGACAAACAGCTGGAAGGTTCCTAGCAGCTCCTGGATCATCCACCACAGATCCTACCGGAAGGGTTGGTACTGATATCCTCCTCAGTGCTCCACATTTGTCCGTCTCCTATGGGTACCGACTCGTCATGAGGTCCACCTCTGAGTACCGTCTAGTCCTCGTACACTAAGCCTCTGTCAGCATTGTCTGTCATCTGCATCCAACACGATGAGGTGTGGGCATATCCCGTGTAGGGGTGAGTATAACGATACTCAATAGGGACCCGGAGACCCTCAAGGTCTCACAAAATCCACAAAGGATAAACCACAAAAGAAAGTTACAATCACAAAGTACCAACCAACCCTACTTAGGTATATTCCCATACATATACCTAAGTTATCAATCACAGTCCTCCTCTAACTCTTGAGCCACAACACAAACCATTCCACAAAAGAAGTATAGTCAATCACCATGTTGACAATGGTTGAATGACACGACTCAGATAACATAGGTATACAAATCACGAATAGGGGTAGAGATGATTATATGTATCCTCTAAATCATCTCCTCTATCGAACCCACGTAGGATCCTTGAACAATATCAGCGCTGTCGAACCCACGTAGGATCCTAGAATAGAAGTCATCACTGTCAAACCCATGTAGGATTCCAATACAGTAGTAATCTCTTTCAAACCCACATAGGATCTTGGTTTAGAAGTCACTGTTGTCAAAACCACAGAGGATCATGGTATAGAAGTCATCGCTGTCGAACCCATGGAGGATTCCGTCATCTCAGTCGCAGCCAGCCCTAGGGTTCCCGCACATAGCACGCTCGATTCTCAGAGGGTCTACTCCTAGAGCCTAGTGTAGATACATAAACTATGATGAAGCCCTGATTTGATGTATCCCTTAGTTCCGTATCATCGTAAGGAACCCAACGTGACAGACGGTGTGTCAATCAGACGCCCGGTCTGAGAGTTATAGGCATTTCCGTTCCAAGGGGCCGGTTGGATTTCAGGTACAATCCAACCCGACCATACTCCAACCTCATCCAAATCCTATGTGGAGTATTCCAAATAGACCGTCTCATAAAAAATAATCCAACGTAGTTGACGACACGTCAATCGGACTTCAGGTCCTTAGGTTATAAGTGTTTCTACTCCGAGGGCCCGGTTGGTTTCGGGTTCGAACCAACCTAACCATTAACCAAAGTTGCCAAAACCTAGAGCATGATATACCCAAACGACCATCTCAATCCAAGGAATACTACACAACTGACGGTGCATCGATCAGAAGTCTGTAGCTCCTGTTATGGGTGAAAAACCAAAAGTGCTCCGAAGAGGGGGGTATGGGTCCGGTCTGACCCGACCCAACCCACGAAAGGCCGGCCCAAACCAGGTCGACCCGACCCGGATCCAGGTACAGCCCGATAGGGCATGGCCCAGCCCGGAGGGTGTGGCCTGGCCCAGCGGCTGCGGCCCGGCCCGCGTGAGGGCGGCTCGGCCGACTGGCCGATCGCGGTACGCGCAAGGCACAGAGCGGGGGGGGGGGGGGGTGTTATGTAACAGCAGCACCAGATGGCACTACCCATCCCTCCAAAAACCCGCAGATGTGGGTTCTACTCCACCACGGCGGAAGGTGCTACGATGACCTTCTTCCGGCGGCGCGCGAGGGGCGCCACTGAGCCGGCGACCCGTGCCACCGCGCTCTTCAACGGGCCACTAGAGTCGTTCGGGTGGTATGTTTTGCCTCCCGTCTTCGCCTACGGACTCCTCGGGTCATGTTCTTTACTGCGACGACCTTAAATCAGGGTTTCCATTCTGTTCACCCGTTGCCCATCAAACCGTGCATCAAGAACAAATTGGCAGAGGGTCCAGACTTGTTCGTTAGCCTGTGCCCTCCGCGTTAGAGGCTCAAACAGTAATCCAACATATAATTGAACCAGAAATAAACCACATTTAATCTCTAACCCATCCCACAATCAACATCCGTTCTGTGGATCGACATGTTCGGGGGGGGGGGGGGGGGTTGATCTCTGGTTGTTGTTTTTATCCAAGGGAAAAGAAGAACCTAAAAGAAAGGAATTCAACCTTGAATTCAAAACCCTACCTTGATTGTCATTGACCATTGATGAGTCGCAAAAAATGGACGTCGCGGAAGACGGATGTGATTCTGACAACATCGGAAGGAGTAGAGCCCGGTGTATTCAAGTCGAGTCGACACCGTCGGTGTACTTTGTGGGCGGTGGTGCTTCCCTTCCTTACTCCGGTTGAAGAAGGTAGAAGGTGTTGCTTCATGTTATTCAAGACGTGGATCATTCATCATTGAAGAACATCGTTCTTTGTCGAGAGAATATTATTTCCCAAGAGTTCCTCCCAATTCTTCTCAATGTTCCTCACACAAACAAAAATAATAGACTCTCCTTTTATTTTATTATTGACAAGATTTTCAAAAGATTTCAAAATTTAGGATTAATTAAATTGAATAAGTTCAATTCATTAATTAGATTGTTGGAAGACTTAATGAGAGGAAGAAGGTTGAGAGTTCACCCAAAAATAAATGAAGAGTGTCTTTAATAATTTCAAGGGGAGTTAATGGGGTTCAAGGGGAGATGAGGGGTTAGGTTATCATGTGGGCCCCACCACATAATATTCTCCCATGGGAGGTTATGTGGGGGTGGGCACCTCATCCAACTTCCCTTTGGAGAAATTAACCACCACACATTTTAAAAAAAATCTGCTACACATATTTTTTTTATTAAACTTAGAAATCCCCAATAAATTAAATTCCACTCCCGATAAAAAGAAACTGTGGTGACGGTCTCCTGAAGTGAATACAGGTGCTGCGAGTTCATCGGTGTCCTCAGATTTCAATTACGAGCACCAGCAAAAAAGATATAAAATCCTGGATGTACGTTTACCTGAATGTACCCGAACAAAACTTCAGAAATTGATTACGGCCACACCGAGCCTCGGAATCAAGAGCTGTTAGAAACTGCGGACTCATAAAATTCCCAAGTATTTATGAAAAAAAAATTCCATGGGATTTCTGTGTCTTTAAATTCTCCCCACCTTAGGGATTTACGTCCCTATAAGCTACATCACTCACTAAGGGAACAAATGGGTGTACTGAGGATGCATCTTAGCCTCCTGCTCCCATGTGATCTCATGGAGGTTCCCGTGCTGCAAGAGAATGCGCACTAGAGGAATCGACCATCCACACAAGACCCGCTTCTGTCGATCCTCATTCTCCACTGGAACCTCTATGAAAGTCGCCCCGTCATCGATGTCCAACTTCTCGTGGTCAATAATGTGGGACAAATCATGCATGTATCCCCTCAGCTAAGATACATGGAAGACGTCGTGCACCCAGTGCAACTGAGGTGAAAGGGCAGAGTGGTAAGCCACCTAACCTACCCTGTTGAGGACCTGAAAAGGTATGAAGAATCACAGAGATAACTTGCCACCTCGGATAAATCTCCGTAGACCTCGTCGAGGTGAGACCCGTAGGAAGACGTGGTCACCATCCTCAAATTCTAGAGGTCTCTATCTCCTATCAACATATGACTTTGTTCAACTCTGCACAGTCTTTATCTACTCATGGATGACCTCCACCTCCTCTGTGGTAGCTCGTACCATCTCTGGTCAGTAGGAAGTTGGCCGACTTTTTAAGTCGGTCGATGATCACCCAAATCAATTCGTGTCCCCTGGATGTACGTGGAAGACCCATCACATAGTCCATGGATATCTCACCCCTCTTCCAGTTTGGGACATCTAAAGGCTGAACCAAGCCTGCTGGTACCTGATGCTCCATATTCACTTGCCGAAAAGTGAGGCATTTAGAGACAAACTCCGCTAATTCCTTCTTCAAACCTGGCCACCAGTAATATCATCGAAGGTCCTAGTACATCATTACCACTCCTAGATGTACCTCTAAAGGGTATGTGTGGAACTCCCGAAACACTTCCTCATGAAGTACAACTGGTACCATGGTACGTCCTCTGTAAGTAATGTCATGCTCCCCACCTTTAGAAAATCATTCGGGCGCCTTCCCTGAGGATATCTGGGCACGTCGTGTCTTGCAGTCAGTGTCCCCATGATGCGCCTCCCTGACTCACTGAAGAAGTGGGGAATTGACTGTGAGAGACTGTAGAAATGCTACTCTATCTCGATCCACAAAGGATATATGCAACGCGGAAAGCTGCTCCGTCGCCTCTCCAAATATATGAATTCATGTTCTCTTGCTGAGAGCATCAGCGACAACATTCTCCTTTCCAGAAGTATAGATTATCTCGAGGTCATAGTCATGGTGGAATTCAAGTCATCACCATTGTCTCAGGTTTAGGTCCTTCTAAGAGAAGATATACCTAAGACTATGGTGGTCAGAGTAGATTGTAAAAGGCTCGTCCAATGAACTATGGGTGAGAATAGCCAATTTAAAAGAACTCGTCTACACCTTTCTTGGCCTATGTCATACAAGAGCTACTATGATTTCTCCTTTGCTGAAAAGATAAATATGGTCTCATCCCCTGGATGAACCATGACCATTGCCTAATAAAGTCTATCCTGACATGAACAGTACTAATTCATGCCATGGATGATGTCGTATGGCCTCGACGCTACAACGACAAGATCCAACAGTTACTCATGCCTCCAAGGGTTGAGTCACACTATCGGCATCAGTGTGTGGTCACTAGGTCTCCTCCCGTAGGAATATCTAATTTGAGGGTCAAGTTAATGGTTTTATCTGGAGTCACATAGTATTATCCACACAAAAGGTAGGAAATCAAACTTCAGAAGGACAAGTGTCTTTTATTACTGCAGCTCAAAGTACATAGACACAAAGCAATCACAAAAAATGTCATCAAAGAATCTAGAAGCTTCATGAACAAAGGACTCTATGCCTGGAACTAGTCCCGCTTCTGTCCACCTACTCCCAGAGAAATATGGTCGCAGGCCTCAGCTGCCTGAAGCTGAGCTCTCCCATGTCCCCCATTCCCTAAGGTCGGGGTGGACCTCCTGGTGGTGTTGACGGTAGGGCCTTGGAACGTCGTCCACCACCTACTGCTTAGTAGCTCATCTTCCATGTCCGCCTGCTCCCGGAGGACCACCACGGTCGAACCTCTGCCTTTTCCTGGGAGGTCCCTCTACTGCCTGATGCTCATCTATAGGGCGGGTCGGAAAGTCTCGAGCCATGTGACCCATCCTTCCGCATTCATAGCACTGCCTACTCCTCATATGGCCAGCTCTATCTCCTTTTCCCCGCACAACCGAACCTGAGTCATGCAGTCGACCACCTGTGGGTCCGGTCCTCTTGGACCCCTGCGTCATCTGTCTACTACCAGCTACAGAAGACTCTGGTGCGTGTCGACTAGTGGTGGGTCTTGCTGCTGGAGACTACTCCGCAAGGAAACTCTACACTAAGAGGACTCACTCCAATACCCCCTTCTGTGTCGGGATGTTGAGGGAGATCATCGAAACCCTGATCTCATGCCTGAGTCCCGTACAATATCCGTGGAGTAGCGCGAGAGGTCAGTGAACCTCACCGAGTACTGAGCTGCTGTCATGCTGCCCTGCTATAGATGAAGTAACTCGAGAATCCACACTACACAAAGGGTGATAGTAAAAACTCTTCTCGGAATAGTCTCTTGAAGTCTGTCCAGAGTAGTGATGCCTCATCATGCACCTGGAGCATCGGGCTCCACAATCTTTCTGTTGCTACCTGCAGGAGGCTCGTAACAAGGATCACCATGAGGTCGGTTGGTGTCCCTACCAATATGAAAACTCTCAAAACAGCCTCCATCCAATCTTCAACTGCATGTGGGTCCATCTCTACCTGGAACCTGGGCGGTATCTGGCGCTGGAACTCGTGTAATGCACTCAGACGACATGCAATTTCTACTACTGGAGCTGGTGGTATTAGTGCTCCAGTGTGTAGTGGTACCGCTGGTACCTCCACTGTGGTGGGGCCCTACACCTAATCCTCGTCGCTCGGTGGGCTACCATCTCGTACGAAACTCATAACCCTAGCTGGTTGCCTTTGTGGGGACATCCTGAAAAGAAACAGGTGCGCCACGGTCAAAACAATAAATGTGGTGAGCTGACACAAAGTAATCACAAAGAAAAATTTCAAAGTAAACACACACGCAATCACTGTTTTTGTGTCTTGAAAGTTGGAAGTCAGAAGTCTGAGTCCTAGTGTATGTATACATCGGCCGCAACACCAACACCAGTTTCCCTAAACTGATAACCACACTCAAAAAAGTTAACACTATTGCTACTTAAAAGAATCAGAGTCCAATTTTTGCCGTAGAACTGACTCATTTGATACCAATTTGTCACGACCCCTCCCCCGGGTCCCGTGTCATAACTACCCCAATCCCGCCTTCCATAGGCCAGGGGCTGCCGACTAGCACCAATTACGTAAATCCCTAAACTGGGAAGGCATTGCCTTTATAACTGCAAAAAAATACAACCAGAGAACAAGAGGAAGAAAACTCTAAGCAATAACTGAATACAGAAGAAGTGCTGGAAAGTACAAGGGCCAAAAATACAAGCCTAGTAGTAAAGTACAAGGAAAAGACAAACAATTACAACTAAAAAGACAAACAGCTGGAAGGTTCCTAGCAGCTCCGGGATCGTCCACCACAGATCCTACATGAAGGGTAGGTACCGATAACCTCCTCAATTCTCCACATCCGTCTGTCTCCTGTGGGTACCAACTCATCGTGAGGTCCACCTCCAGGTACCGTCCAGTCCTCGTACACTCCACCTCGGTCAGCACTGTCCGTCGTCTGCATCCAATACAATGAGGTGCGGGCATAGCCCATGCAAGGGTGAGTATAACGATACTCAGTAGGGACCCCGAGACTCTCAAGGTCTCAAAAAATCCACAAAGGATAAACCAAATAAGAAATATACAGTCAATAAGTATTAACCAACCCTACTTAGGTATATGCCCATACATATACCTAAGTTATCAATCATAGTCTGGTTCCAACTCTCGAGCCCAAGCACAAAAAATTCCACAAAATAATTAAAGTCAATCACCACGTTGATAATGGTTGAAAGACATGACTCATCTCACATAGGTATACAACTCACGAAGAGGGGTAAAGATGATTAGATGTAGCCTCTGAATCATCTCCTCTGTCAAACAAACGTAAGATCCTAGAACAATATCAGCACTGTCGAACCCACGTAGGATCCTGGCATAGAAGTCATCACTGTCGATCCCACATAGGATTCCGATACAGTAGTCATCGCTGTCGAACCCATGTAGGATCCTGGTATAGAATTCACTGCTGTCAAACCTAAGGAGGATCCCGGTACAGAATTCGTCGCTGTCGAACCCACAGAGGATTCTTTCATCTCAGTCGTAGCCAGCCCTAGGGTTCCCACACAAAACACGCTCGATTCAGGGATGGTCCACACCTTGAGCCAAGTGTGATTACATCAACTATCACTGAGTCCTAATTTTATGTATCCCATAGTTCCGTCTTATCATAATGAACCCAACGCGACAGACGGTGCATCAATCAGATGCCCGGTCTGAGAATTATTGGCATTTCCGTTCCTAGGGGCCGATTGGATTTTGGGTAAAATCTATCCCAGTCATACCACATCTTCATCCTAATCCTGTGTGAATTATTCCAAAAATACCTTCTCATCAAAAGGAATCCGACGAAGTAGATGGCGCGTCAATCGGACGTCCGATACTTAAGTTATAAGCGTTTCTGCTCCGAGGGCCCAGTTGGTTTCGGGTTAGAACCTACCCGACCATACCCAAACTTTGCCAAAACCTTAACTGTGATATACTAAAACAACTGTATTGATCCAATGAGTTATACTCAACTGAAGGTCCATCGATCAGAGGTACCTAGATCATGTTATGGGTGAAAAACAAAAAGTGGTCCGAAGAGGGGGGTCTTGGTCCGGTTTGACTCGGCCCAACTTGCCATGGGTTGGCCCGAACCAAGCCGACCCGACCCATATCCAGGTCCGACCCGGTGGGCATGGCCCAGCCTAGCGGAGGCGGCCTGGCCCGTGCGAGGGCGACTCGGTCTACGCGGTAGGCCGCGACTTGGCCGGCCGGCCACGTGCGTTACGCCTAAGGAACGGAGCGCGGGGGGAGGGGGGAGCGTTGTTCCTTAACGGTGGAACCATCTAGCATCACCTGTCCTTCCCGGAACCTGCAGATTCGGGTTCCACTCCACCACCGTGGATAGTGCCGACCACCGCATCCGGTCGCCGGTGCCGCTGCGCCGGCGACCCATGCCGCCACGCTCCTCCGCAAGGTACCAGAGTCGTTCCAGTGGTCCGTTTTCCCTCTCGTTTGTGCTTACAGCCTTCTCGGGTCTTGTTCTTCACTATGACGACCTCAAATCAGGTTTTCCATTCTATTTACCCATCGCCCATCAAACCGCACATCATGAAAGAATTGGCAGAGGGCCTGGACTTGTTCATTTTCCCGTGACCTCCGCGTTAGAGGCTCAAACAGTAATCCAGCATATAATTGAACCAGAAACAAACCCCATCTTAATCTCTAACCCATCCCGCAATCAACATCCGTTCTACATATAGACATGTTCGAGGGGTCGATCTGCGATTTTTTTATCAAAGGGAAAATATAAACTTAAAAGAAAGGAATTTAACCTCGAATTTAAAACCCTACCTCGAATGTCCTTGACTGTTTACGAGTTGCGGAAAACAAACATCATGGAAGACAGACACCGTTCCGTCTACGTCGGAAGGAGTAGAGCCCAGTGTAGTCAAGTCAAGTCGACACCATTGGTGTACTTAATGGGAGACAGTGCTTCCATTACTTGCTCCTGTTGAAGAAGGTAGAAGGTTTTGCTTCACATTCTCCGAGACATGGAGCATTCTTCATTGAAGAACGGCGTTCTTTGATAAGAGAATATTATTTCCCAAGAGTTCCTCCCAATTCGTCTGAAAGTTCCTCACCCAAACTAAAATAATTGGATCTCCTATTATTTTATTGTTGACAAGCTTTTCAAAATATTTCAAAAGCTAGGATTAATTAAATTGAATCAGTTCTATTCATTAATTAGATGGTTGGAAAACTTAATGAGATGAGTAAGGAGGAGAGTTCACCTAAAATTATTGTAGAGTGGCTTTAAAAAATTCAAGTGGAATTAAAGGGGTTCAAGGGGAGTTGAGGGGTTAGGTGCTCGTGTGGGCACCACCACATAATATCCTCCCATGGGAGGTTATGTGGGGTTGGGCCCCTCCTCCAACTTCCCTTTGGAGAAATTAACCACCACACATTTTAAAAACAAATATTCTACACACATTTTTTTTATTAAACTTAGAAATCCCCCAAG
Organism: Viscum album; assembly: GCA_963277665.1. NCBI lineage: Eukaryota > Viridiplantae > Streptophyta > Magnoliopsida > Santalales > Viscaceae > Viscum > Viscum album. The sequence continues at coordinate 1,147,142,706 of OY728156.1, forward strand.
AATTAACTTCCACTCATGATAAAACACAATAGTGATGAAGGTATCCTTAATTGAATAACGGTGCTGCGAGTTCATAGGTTTCCTGATATTTCAATTCCGAGCACTAGTTCGAAAGATATAAAATCATGCATGTACGTTTACTTATCGTACCCGAACAAAACATCAGAAATTGATTCTGGGCACACTGGGCCACAGAATCAAGGCCCTTCAGAAACTATGGAATCGTAAAATTCCCATGTATTTAAGAAGTAAATTTTCATTGGGATTTATGTGTCTTTACATTCCAAAACATAGTGGAATATTTCTTATGTCACAAAAATTTATATAATTTATCCCTGATAGCCGAACCCTTTTGATGACAAATCCATTATTATTTCTCCAGAAACTAGAATCATCAAATTTACTTATTTATGTCCAACATATATTTATCCAAGAATCATTATCTTATCTTATGGAAAATATTAGGGGTTATCTCTACCTTAATAATATGTTCACAAATTATAATCTTACCCTTAAATCAATTTTTTTTCCATTATAACTATTCAACATATTATTGAAAATACATAGAAAAAACATAAACTGAATATTCCTTATATGATTCACTATTCATAACTCTTGGATTGAAATACATATATACATAAATCCTTCCAATTTAATGGTTGGCATGGAATATGTTCTTCCATGGTTTATAAGTAGATTCTTATGTATGGAAACTGTGTTGGGTAACGCCCACGATTTCCACAGATGAGAAATTGAGCGCCACAACAATTGGTCTCTCTATGTCCATCTTCATATAGATATAACATCTTCCCCACTATATGAGGTATTCCTCAAGGTTCTTCTTACCTTCCCCTTGACATGTAGGAATTCAATTCTTCTTTTTTCTATGATTCTTAAAATTTCAACAATTATAAAAAAATTCCTTCCTCTTACAAAATATGTTAGGAAAGTAATAAAATATCACATTTTTAATAATATATCATGATAACTAATTCAATATAATCAAAATATCTTTCCCTCCAGTCATTACTGAATTTTGTTCCTCAAAATCAATAGATTTTTCATCAAACTCAATGTTAATCCAATTCCTTAAGGTTTCCTCCATTAACTAAGACTAGAAAGCACATGGTGAGAAACACATTTCATTGAATAAAACCACATAATCATGGGAAGGTTCTTTCAATCTATAACATATTAGGTTTAACCCTAGGTTATCCATGATCGTTACCAAAATTCTAGGAGTTTTTCTGTACTTATCCTCAAAATCTATCATAGGGTTATCGTCCTTAATATATCTTTTCAAAATCTATTTCCAAGGTTGTTTCTAAACATCCTTTGATACCAACTATAATTCCCAAACCCCAGAAGCCTGGACATGATGCATTATTTTAATAAATTGGAATGATTCGAAGGAATATAATCATGATAGACTAATCGTTTTAGAAGTCCTAGAATATAGATTACATACATGAACCTTACATTATAATTTTAACATAAAAAAGAATAGATAACTCTTTGAGAACACATTTATTCCCCTATATTAATCCTATATATCAATTATAAAACAGTTCCTGGAAACCTAGAACAATAAATCATAAGAAAGGGGTTAGCTCAGATGCTCAGTAATGATAAAAATATAGTGGAAGATACCAAAAATAAGCATAAACTTTTAAGGAGAGGTGAAAAAATAAAATAAAATAATTTTAAAACATTATCTTCAAAATAATATGGTTTGAATAAATCAAATAATTCCATTTAAGCATTCACATGGATATTCTACTAGTTGAATAATCACATGTAAAATCAATAACAAATCTCATAATGAGAGAATGCATAATGTCAAACATCATAACCTCTACATCAAGAGCTCAGGCCTAGACCATAAACATATATTTAGTCATGGACTTATTCCAAGACACTAGTTTTCCTCATGAGACCTACCAATGCATCGAGGGGCTCTAGAGGGCCCTGCCTGCCAGTTACTAAATCGAATACATTCCTTTTATGAAAACACTAAAACAAAACATAAACACTTATATTAAAACTAGAAGAAGTTATCATAATACTTTAACCATAATACATGAATGGTATTAAAATATCACATCTATAGTCAAACATATCAAAAACCCATCAATACAATATGGAAGATTTTATCATAATAAATCAATCTCAATTATGTATAAAATTCAATAAAGGATTTGACATCGATGGAAGTAATCTAATAAGATCATTAAAACTATTTTAGAAAAATATCCCTTTATTACATTGAAAACTTTAAGAGTCACACAATTTATAAAATAAAAAATTTAAAAGACATTTTTAAAGAATTTTTACCATACCACTTTGAAACATTTGAAACGAATTTACATTTTAAATCATTTTTTACCATATAAATAAATTGTTAAAACCATTTTGAAAATATGGACATTAATGATAATGGTTTAGAAGTATAAATGTTTATAACATTTATAATGATGATTTAGTTAGTGATTCCATTACATAAAACGTTAAAAATATTCCTTTTGAAAACATTTTTAGAAATATGGACATGAGTTATAAATATGTCCTTGTAAACACTTATGCATAAACAATCTCGAATAATAATAAGATTTCAAAATCAAACCTTACCATATGTATGATACTCGTTATACGTGTCCGAAACTCCTTTATAATGTATTAAACATATTATCAACTTTTATAAAAATCACAATAATATTAACTATTTCATATATGATTCTTTTTGGATTTTATATTACCCATTTACTAACAATTCCATTTTAATGTAACATTTTGTGTTATAATCGCTTTGTTTATCGTATGTGTTTTGACTTGTTATTCTTGATAATATTACATATATCATGATTTAATTACATCATGAATTTATAATATGATTTATATTACACATATATTCATAATATAAATATATATAATAGAGAGATTTATGAAATGGAATACACCGTAAATGGAGACAGTAAGCCCTACGTATGCATGAACGCTATTTCTATTTTCTAATCATATTGAATGGATGTAACTATGTGACGTATATGTATATATATATATGTATACATATATATTAAAGTAGACTTATTATGTCATATATTTCATAATTATTCAATATATATATATATATATTTTATAATCATTCTTGGACGGTTAACATGGAAGATGAGTCTCATCGCATCGTGGAGACGGTAAGCCGTACATACACACAATAGAAAATATCATTTCCTTAATGGCTAAATGGTATGGAATGAGATGGAATATAATTTTACAGAAATAATATCATGTTATATTTATTATTTATGTCATTTATGTTCATCATTATACTCGTCGAAATAATGTATAGATGAAAAATAGTTTACAACATGGCGCAGAGACGGTAAGCCATACGCACACACACATGGTGATATTATTATTCATATTATGGGTAAAAGGAGGAATATGGTTTTACCATAATCCTAAAAAAATATTAGAATATAGTAGACTATAGAGTTATAATTTTAGTATTATAACAACTTAGTAAGAGTAAGTATGAGAAGACAAGAACTTTGAAAGAAGGGACAAAATGATTACCTCTTCTTCGGGTGTCTGCATTTGATTTGAACAAAACGACTACTTTTGTTGGTGTGAATCAAAACGGTTTTCCTCTAGGATGAAGTGTGGGAAGTTGGGAGGAGTGTTGGGTAAGATTGGGTAAGCCAAAGGTCATTAGAGGTATGAATGAATGAGAAGGAGAAGTTCCCTTTTATAGGAGTAGTGGGGGACACATTAAAAAAGTCATGAAATATTAATTTACTATAAATTTATTTTCTATTTTATAATATCACAAAATATATTTATTTATATAATAACATGAGAATGATTCTAAATCCTCTGAAACATAGGTTTTAGACTAGTTCAGTGCATGGATTTTACATTTCTTTTGGAATAAACCCTTTTTTAAATAAATTAACTCTTACCATGTCTTCTTTTATTTTTATAAAATATGGTTAATATAGTTACAATAAAATGAGAAGATAACCTTATGTTGATAATTAATGAAAATTTTAAGATTATCTATGTCATTTGGATGAATCTTATAGTTTTAGGAATGTTATATCATTTTATAAAATATTATTTGTTTAAAAACTAATTTTTGTCAATTTTGACACTATTTAGTAATTGATTATTGTTAGTCATTAAAACATGATTCATTCATAAAAAATTCATTAAATAATATATAACGTGAAATATTAATCTAGAAAATTCGTGGATGTCATTATAACTTTCAAATTACATTTATTTTAATATTTATAATATCATTTTTTTTCTTTCATTAATAAGGAAAATTCATTATTACTATTGTGTCATAAATAAATCTAAAATATAATTTATATAAAAAATATTTAAATTGTTTTTTATTAGATACATGTTTCTGTTATATTTCCATTTTTGATAAATTAAGCATTATAAAAGGTCGTTATCACACCCAAGTGGCTCCTTGGCATCCTGAAATAAACCTAAGGATTCTCATTGTTGGAAATATATCATATAATAGTATTATAACATGTGTTAGGGTAGTTTTATGTTATTATAATTTTTTTTTTACTTTTATATACCTGATTTACCATTGAACCATGGTAAATATAAATAATTATTGAAGTTATTGTTCATAATGTCCAAAAATAAAAGGTTCCTATTTAAACAATTTGAAACTTATGATTCAAAATATGGAATCCATTTTTCCAAATTAAAAACAAATAATTGATAGAAACTAATTTAAAAATAATTCCCTTTGTCAAAACCAGAAAGCATGTTTTTAAGAAGTAAAAAACTTTTAAAAGATTGACATGTGTTTATCTACAATTTCAATGTGAACTTAAATCCAATGATAATAATTGGATTACATGATAAAGTCATAATTCAATTACACTTTAAAAATAATTAAAAATATAATCCAACTATATAAATAATTTATATGAAAAAGCAGTTTTAAATTAAAATGCAGTATTTTATTTACTATTCATTGAAATATGAAAGTTATCAGAAAAACACCCAAAATTTTTCTAAACTAAATTTGTATGTCCCTATTAAAAATAAGAAGTTTATTTTTTCATTTTTAATATATAAATGTATCAAATATTGTATTTAAGAAGGGTTCTCCATTAAAAGGCATTAAAGCTGCAGTTTTTGAAAAACAAATCTTTTATCTAAATAATTTAATATGTTCCTATATTATGTCTAAAAAACACATAATTTGAATGTGGAAAGTATATGGAATATATAAAATTAAAAATTTTGTTAATACTATTCATAACCACTTTTCAAATAGCAAGTTTGATAGGCCGTGCTATGCTCAAACTTGATATTGCGTGGAGCGTAACCTAGTGAATTATTTGAAAATAATAGTACCATAGAAGCTTGGGGTGTTACAATATAAAAATTATCATAAAATGTATATTAGTATTTCCTAAACCATATAACATTTTACATATAGTGTTCACTTTGAAATTTATTTGATTAAATGTGGAATTATTGATAAAACTGTATTCATTATTCAATACAGATATTTTATAAGGAATATTATTTATCTGATTATTAGATATGATGAATAATTTGAATTTGTAATAATGGGTGGTGAATGGTATTTGTGTATCCCCTAGATGCATCGATGGGTTCTCATCAGAAAAATAATTTGGGAAAATTAAACATGTTTCTACCCATAGTTTTAATCCATCTTGTAAAAGGTATTGATGGTATTGGTTTTCATTTTCCATAGACATGATATCCTTTAAGATATAATTTAACTCATTTAGATTCAGTTATTATTTATCTAAGAAATTTTGCGTCGAAAGATATATGGATGTAATTTATTATTACTTTATTGATTATTGAATGAATTTTAGTTTCTTACCTTTACATATTAATTATTCCTTATCTTGTAATGACTCGGGTTTAGACCCAAAAGACAAAAAGATATTTTGGAGAATATTTCCTTAGTTGGGAGCTGAGTTGGCATGGGAATCCATAGCCCTTGGAGCCTCAGTATGAAAATATTTAAAATAATAAATATAATTTTTCACACACATACAATTTCAATTGGAATGTAAATAAAAAACAAAATAGAGTCTTAGATCAGATTTATGAGACCAAAGTAGAGTCCAAACCATTGTGTTTACCCTAGGCATGACCTAAAGTCATCCTTGCTGAGAGTTTCAATAATGCGAGTTTAGGCAACATATAGTTATGTGGTGGATTAGATTAATTAAATTAAATTTATTTAAAAATCTAACCAACCCTCCCCTCCCTCATGTGGAAGATTACAAGGCCAAAGGAAGAGAGACACATCCTCCCCTCTCCTATTCTTCCCTTTGGAGATGAACAGAACTAATACAAAATCATCAAATCAAGGTTCTACAAAACTATGTTTCGCACACATATCATCATCAAATCAAAGAGAGGCATGATCTGGGAATCATTATGGAACCGAATCTTCAACGTTTGATAATCATGGTAGGTTGATTTTAGTTTTGGTTGTAATCCCTTTCATTTTGAATTATTTTAAGGTTCTAGAGTCCAAATAAAATTTCTATGGATCTTTTCGAGGTATATATTTGTGTTCTATGGATGATTGAGATGAATTGAAGTGTTTTTAGGTAATTCTTGACTATAATTTCCATTTATACAATGAGAAGTTCAGTGAAACACACCTTTTAGCTATTCTAATTTCTGGAAGACAAACATTGGAGACTTCACACTTTGTACTAGGGTTACACGCAAAGTAGCAGAACAAACCGTGTGACTATGGGACATGTATTGGGTTAACTGTGTGAAAATACATTGTCTTGTACTAACAGAGGGTCATGGCACATGGGAAAGAGGTCTGGTACCCATATTGCAAAACCTACATGGGTAGGAGTCCATTTAGCCTAACCATGACATGTTTTATGGGCTGTACTGAGTTTTTGGGACATATTTGTTCGGTCCATGTAGATTTGGAACACGGCCAGGGTCCTAGTGAATAGAGACACAAGATGTACCTCCTATACGTGTCATTTCATGTAAAACAGAGGATGGTTTGAGATGGAGTTTCTCTCTTGATTGGGGTTTCCTCTGGATGGGTCAGGCATACATTTTTCTTTCAGTTGTTCCCATTTTATTTTTTGGTTTTTAGGGAACCTAATGAGTATTTTTATACTCACCCTTATATGTTCTTTGATCATAGATATTTTTTGTCCTATGTTGACCAAATGACTTTCTATGGAGTCCATATAGGGTCCGAGGTTGGTAGAGTATTTTGATCTAGACAGAACGAGGTGTATACTAGTGATGGGCTGAGGAATATTCTGGAAGTTGCAGTTGATAACAATCCCTCCTATTGAGAAAGTTGGATGCACTTCAATATTCATTAACATGGGTTGTTTTTTCATTAATTTTCTTTCACTACATCTATCATAATATGTTAGTGGGATATAGATGTATGCATGCATTTGTTACTTAGTGTTTTTTTATATTTCAACATTTTTGTGATCTTGGAGATTTGTGCATGGGTATAGGTACATAAGAAATTCCTTCCTTGTTAGTGATATTCCTACTTAGTGCTAGTCTCCAGCCCATAACCTATTAATGGAGTGATTGGGGATTTTGGACTGAGCCCCATTGGGTCAGGTCATGACACATCTAGTTGTGAAAAAGGGAAATGTTCTCAGTTATTTACCATTCCATATAGATTGATTCATTATTTCATCCATTTTATTTGAACTTAATGATAATTTGAGTGCACGCTTATTATTTTTCATTCCCAAGGTTATAAATAAGTGAACATTGAATACGATTTCAAGGATGCTGTTTTGATCAGTTAATTGTGTAGCATGTTTTATTTTTTCCCAACGTATTGTGGGTATCAGGTATGTAATCTCACTTTCCAATAGCGCTAAACTAGTCAGTCCATCAATATTGTTTTCCATGTAACAAATAAAATGTAATAAAATAATCCACCAATACTATGATTCTTTGATTGGGGCATTACATCATCAATTAACCAATTAAACAATCCCTTTTACCAACCAACTTATGATCACAATTCAACTGATTTCAATTTCCACCAATTTAACCAAATTGAATATCACAAGGAAATTTAATTTTTTGAATTCAATATATGATACAATTTCACAACCCTGTAAATTTCAATCCATGAATTAAATACATGTAATTAAATCAGTACTATGAGATTTTCAATTTAGACCATGAAGATCAAGATCATTTGTAGACGCTCACCCAGGGAAATCCCTATATTGATGTAGAATGTTCAGTTCCACAATGAAGAATAAGTTCTGGATCCAAAAACTAGATCCAATCATGAACATATTAATACCTATAAAAGACTAGATCTATATCTCAAACCACCAAATGAAAACCTCCGATAAAAAGATGATAGAGATACATGGGAGATGGGTGAAACTAATATGTATGAGATATCCTATCGGGAGAGGTACATATCTATCCAACAAATCACTGATTCTCCAAGAAGGGATTTTTTAATCACTTGCAATCCATTTAGGGCCTACAAAAATGAGTGAAATGAGATAGGGTCAATTAAGGGTGTTAAGGGATATAAGAATGGGGTTTAAGAAATTTTTAATTAATTTCCTAGGATTTATTTTTCCACATTCATGGTTTCTTATACATAGAAAATGGTTTTACCTAACCATGTGCCTAATCATGTGTCTTCTATTAGTGGTCGCATGGTTACTACTAAGAGGGTGCACGATTTGAGAAACTATTCACCAACTATGAAACCCCCTATGTATGGGGTCTCATATTTTTCTTTGGTTGGGAACAATGTTTGGGTAGTATGTGTGCCAATCTTGAACTAACCGAAACCATTCCAAAATCTTTCAATTTTCACCCAGAGTCTCCCAATACATGCCTAAACCTAATAAAAACCAACAAATTAAAAAATTAGTTGTTATTGGGCTTGACAATCCATATTAAAACGTCTACGATATTATAATATCTACATACTTTAACTGCATATAATAGAGTTGGTATTCCAAGAGTTTGTTTGATTCGGAGGAAAAAAGGTGTGACAACTAAGCATGCATATCCTCTTATCTCTCCAATGTTTTCTACTAATCATGCCCGTGGTCCCATAATACACGAACTATTGGTATGGTCTTTCCCCCAAAACATTCTCTATGTGATCCAACACACATATCAGATTCTTCCCAAAGGAAGCATCATTGTCAAGCTCAACATCATCCACATCGATCATGGGAGATGGTTCAGGGTGATACCACCAATGTTCTAACACATGAAAAACATTTTGAATAGAACTATATCTCTTTATAAGAAATAATCAGTATTCCATTAGACCAATTTTCTACACAACCATAAATGGACGTATAAATCAAGGCACAAATTTCCCTACTTCTAAATCTCTTGGTAACCCTTTCTTGTAGAGACCAGAAAGAGAACTCGATCACCGTCTATAAAATGTAAGGGCTGTCAAAATCTACCATCATATGAATTATGTCTTCTATGATACATAACCATACATTTTTGAATCATAAAAACCTTATCAGACATATAATTCATGATACTCAATCCCAAAAACTCTGACTCACCTCCCTCCATCCAACATAAAGTTAATATACAGAACCTACTATAAGGAACCTCACATTGGGCCATTTTATTAGTTCATTGATAACCATTACTATAGAAAAACTCAAAAACGATCATGGTGATTATCCCAAGACCAAAAAAATTATAGACCAAATGATCGATACATATACTCAGGCACCTGTATAATACATTTGGACTACTCATATATATCGGTTAAATAAGTTAGTAAAACTTGTTTACTAAGTACCTTGTGCAAGACCTTAAATAATTTCCAAGTAATACATTAGTCATGGACTGAAAAAATACATCATGGAACCCAACACAGATGAAATATTTATGGAATGTACAAATCTCTCAACCCCTCTTCTGAGAAACTCTCTTGTGTATGAAATAAATGTGCTACATTCATCAATCGGTACACAACCACCCAAATAACATCATTATTCTAATGCATCCTTAGGAGACCTACCAAAAATTATATGGAAACATTATACCACATGTATTCTAGAATGGGAAATAGATGTTATAAATTAAAAGATCACAGATTCTCTACCTTCACCTATTGACAGGTGTAATATCATGTCACGAACCCCGCAATCTCCTTTTTAATTTCCCAACCACCAATACTATTGAGATAGGTCACTATACATTTTGGTCAAACCTAGAGAACCACCATTTTTGATGCATTAAATTCGTACATCTTCTCCTCTCATATACTCGTAGGCATAAAAACACGTCCCTAGACATAAATGTTCTCATACTCATCTATAGTCCAGTCAGAAAGAGACACCCAACCTTGTAGGCTCTCACTCAAAGGAAAACACTCCGGATCCTCATACATTATCTCCATGGTCCACCAATAAATAGTATATGTCACCAAAAATGATATATAAGTCATCGAAACCTAACCCTACTTAACTAAAAAATTAATCTCATTCAGAAAAAATTATTATCATCTACTCGGAGTTGGAATCGTAAACTATCTAAGTCCTATTTTTCCTACTTAAATCAATATCCAGGCTATTTCCCTTACCATTAATATATTTTTACTCAAAATAAAATTACTAAATATAGTCAAACCATCTCCACTTTTGGATATTAAAATCTAGTTACATGGAGATGTACTATATTCTCTAGTGATCAATATACACAGTGAACTTTTTACCCAAATTAAAATTCCTTAACCCTTCAAATCACAAATGACTACTATTAACATTATGTAATTTATAGGATAATTCCAATCATGTGGCCATAAATCCATAGACCCATACATCAAAACTAGATCACCTTACTTCAACACTACTCTAGGACCGATCATAGAAGCATCAAAAAACACAATTTACTCTACTTTAATGAGTTGGATAAAGATTGGCGTCGTTGCAATGTAATTATTCTAATAATATAAGGAATTATCAAATTCTTCCACTTAATCAAACATTTCTCCCTTGTTGGTCAGGCTTGAAATAAGTGATTCGAGTTGAGAAATGTTCTTTATGAATCTCTAATAATAATCCACCAACCCCAAAAAATTGTGGATGTTTAAAATATTTCATGGTCAATCCCACGAATCTACTAAATGAAAATAGTAGGGGTTCTAGAAACACCTTCCTATGAGATTATTATACCCATGAAATGTTCATGATCCATATTGAATTGACACATAGATATCTTGAAGTATATCCAATGTTCTTTCAGTGCACTAAAGATGATGCCAAGATGATGGAAAGGATCATCATGTGTCTTAGAGTACACAAATATATCATCCAAAAAAAATATTGATCTAGTTATGAGTGGATTATTTGGTTCATCAAGCCCATAAATACTACAAGAGGATTTTTCAATCCAAATGACATCATGAAAAAACCATAATGGAAATAACTGCTTCTGAAATATGTTGGATGTACAACAGAAGGTCTAACTCTCAACTATTGATACCACAATATCATTTAAATCCTTTAAAAGACCCAATATCCCCTCAACAAGTCAAATATATTTTCAATTCAAGCAATATGATAATAGTATTTCATTATCCTCTGATTCAATTTCTAATATTCAACACAAAACTGAAACAATTTTTAACCCATATTTGAACAATAAACAAGGGAACTACAAGACGATATACTTGGATAGATAAATCTCTTATCCATAAAATCTTCCTATTGATTATTTAGTTCTTGATGAATTGTTTTTTTTCATTATATACGTGGAATTGAAACTAGATCAACTGCATCCATCATATCAATCACAAATTCTAAGTCTATCTCTAGTGGAATCCTTGACAAGTCCTCAAGAAACAAATACTAGAACCTATCCAACTTAGGTAGAAATACAATATTATTTACTACCACATCATCAAACAAAAAACTAGAAACATGGGCAATGAGAATCCCTAGTTACTAAGGAAGTAAACCTTCATGGACTATTTGGGTATCCCACCCTCCATTGTGAATGTAATTTTCACCCTCATGATAAATAAAAGTTGATAGGTCGGAAATAATATAGTGATAACACAATAGGGGGGGGGGGTGAATTGTGTTCTTTTAAAAATTTCACAATTCTGTATATTTACATAAACTATAGATAGAGCTGGCGACATTAATGTATGAGAATATAAATGTAGCAGATAATAAATAGAGAACAAGGCACAACAATTTATAGTGGTTCGGGGAACGAAGGTCCCCTAGTCCAGTCCACCAATCATCCTCTCTTCAGGCTTGGTGAATTTCACCAGTATGGTCCTCATATCACAAGACTGATCCCTAACTGATTGCAGGTAGTTGTCACCCTTTAAAACAAAGTCTTATAAGGCAGATCCCTCTGGTTATTTTATTGAGAACTGATAAAACCACAGTTCAATGTGAGGAGCTGACACTCCACCATGACTGAATACAAGATGTCAAAAATCAACATATGTAAAATGCAGTTTTGTTGAGAAATAGATGTACCTTATAGTTGTATTAGTACGCAACTGATAAAATATGAATCCTATCTTCAGAAGAATGATAATCTTGAAAAATATCTAATGAGATCAGGTTGCACACAAGATCATCAATTTTAAGAAATATTGAATAATAAGAATTATCAATATAGACAAGAAATCTCCAGATCATCGTTTAAAATATCCGACGTAGAAAGATATATATATATATATATATATATATATTTATTTATATCGATATATCTCATTGAAATACTTTAGATTTGAGAAAGATTTCTGATAAATCGAGTGAATTCAAATTCAAATAATATAACTTAGAGTAATATTAACTTCCCTTAATAATAGGAGGAAAAATATCTACTGTAAATAGCTACTTAAATAATTTAAAATGATCATTGAATCAATCGAAATAATGTTTTAAAATCACCCTATCATTCCATTAAGACTGTTGTAAAATTCTCTGATAAAGACGTAATTTCAAATTTTCGACGTTGAAAAGGAAAAGGTAAGGTTCCTTCACAAAACAAAAAAAAATAACAAATGTAGGGTTCAGTATTTATAATATAGGGTTGATGATCCATATATTTTTCCATGTCAACATACATATTTGAACGTAACATTGATTATCCATTTGTTCATTTTTCGAAAGGTAAGGTTGATTACAAAATTAAGGTTGATGATCTATATGTTTGTAAAGTTCCATACTTACGTAGGGTTCTTCAACCAGACTTTTTCCTTTATATAAAATGAAAGGTTCTTATCCAAACATAATGTTTCGTAACTATACGTTTCTTCAAATGTAAGGTTGATTAACCATATGCACTTATCCATCAACATAAACATAAGGTTTGTTCCATACATTACATTCTTTTATGAATAGTATTTTCTGTAAATGAAAAATGATGAAAAATGTTTTCAGAATACGCTTAAGAGAATTTCGAACACTTTAACGAATATTTCTCGCAAATAAATAGTTGAATAATATTTAAAGATAAGAATTATAAAGAATATAAATTTATTGAAATACACTCAAAATAAAATCATTAAAGGTTAAATTTATATAACTAAGTCCACTAACAAGAAATACGATCTGACTGTCCCATAGTCTGATCTATCATTAAAGGTTGAATTTCAATAACTGAGTCCAGCAAAATCTGACCTTGAACATCTCCTTATTCAGTAATTTGTTCTTTTACAATATGTGATTGAACATTTTCATATAGAATATTCTGTTCTTGAACTGTTTATACTAGAATTATTTCTTATACTTGTTCACTCACCAAAGGTATAATCACAAACTCTCTATCTTGACTCTCCACCTGAAATTCCTCTTCAACAATATTTTCTTCCAAATGTACTGAACATGTTTCTTCCCAAGAAGAAAACACTTTTTCTTTACCTTGAGGAGAAACACTTTTTTTTAGGTTTCATACAAAGTACTTCCTGATTCTGTTCTTCCTCTCCTTCTTATTTAATTTTAAATGAAATCCTTCACTTAGATAGTTGTGAAACTACATCTATTTGAGATTCAACTACTACTTCCTTTCAAAAACAATATTATTCCCCCTGATAAAAATCTCATGAGCTCTGTTATTTCTAAGATCTAATAGGGGAATCATTATTTTCATAGTGCTCCAAAAAATATAAGTTTTCTTAATGTTACATCATTCAACACATTACTATGATGACAATTTACTCTTAACTCAACCAGTCTGATAATATCTTTCTTAAAAAAATCCTTGAAATTATCCTTCAATATGGATAGAAATTTATTATAGCATCTGGTGAATAACATTAATAAAGATATAAAAATAAATACCTCAGAAAATTTAATTTGAAATCACTCAGAAAAAGAAACATGGCATAGATGTATGGGTAAATAGTTTTCTTTATCTCCTCCATCCTTGGTGCTATTCCAGTCTGAATAAATTTCACCAAAATCTTATGATTAGGTTCCAAATCCTTAGAAAACAACTTTATGATGTGCGTCTAGTTGAATAGAAAAGACATGATGTCTTTAGAAGAATGTTCTTTATCACCAATCAATTTATTATCAAAATGGAAAAAGCCATCACGTGGACTATTCAAATTTTTTGCAACATCCGTAGAAGAAATAGAGAAATCCCTATCTTTCATACTAGAAAAAATCAGGTACTCTATATATCTGAAAATAAAAGACACACTCGTATAAAAAGTATTCAGCTCTACCTCATCGAGAAATTTTGAGTTTATGTGATTGAAATCTATCTCAAGTCCTTGAAAAGACAACGTTTGTTTCATGAGTAAGTTCCTCTAGTATAACCATTCGAGATTAATCACCTCTCCCTAATTATTTTTTATATCTAAAATTATTTGTCGTTTCCGTTCACTTGCTTCTCCTTCTTCGATTTTCTTCGTTTTCGTTATTCATGATGATCTGAAAAATTGAGGTTTTTTGATTTTAGGGTTTGGAAAGATGAACGAAGATTGACGTTTTGACGAAGTAGGGTTTTTATTTTTTTGTAAATAATAGGTTTGGAAGACGAGGGTTCTAAAAATGAAAGATTTTTGACCAACAACACATGTCTTTGTTTATTTTGTTGTTGAGTAATTATTACAAAAATTTAATAATTACATGGCATAAATAGATTTAAGATAACATATAATAACTAAAATACCAGAAGATAAAAATCATAAAATTAAATTATATTTAAAGAAATAAATTGGTCATAAAAAAATTAAAAAATATATTTAATTATAAATCAAATAAACATAAGTCGTAGTAATAATATCAAAACAAGTAGTGGGATGTAGTATAGGGAAAATACCAGCTAATTGAATTTTAGTGTAACAAATTCTAATGATATATCATTTTTGAGAACATGATCTCTTAGAAAATGATGTCTAATATAAATATGTTTAGTTCTAGAATTACTTATTGGATTTTCTGAAATATTTATAGCACATGTATTACCACATAAAATAAATGTAATATTAAAATTAAGTCTAAAGTCCATTAGAGTGTTTTTTATCTACAACAGTTGTGCAAAATAAGTGCCTGCAGATACATACTCTACTTCGGCTGTTGATAGTGCAACTCAGTGTTGCTTCTTACTTGACCATGACACTAACGATTTTCCTAAAAAGTGACTGTTTCATGAAGTACTTTTTCTATGTAATCTAAATCCTCCAAAATCTACTTTTGAATATAGTAATAAATTAATTTCAGATGTTTTTTTGGATAAAGAAGATATTGATTAATTGTTTCTTTTAAATATATAAAAACTCTTTTTTTCATTAGAAATATGAGATTGTTTTTGATCTGATTGAAATCTAGCACAAATACATACTAAAAACAAAATATCAATTCTTCTAGTAGTACGATATAGTAAAACTCCAATCATACCTATATATAACTTGTTGTCCTCTGGTTTCCAGCTTCATCCAAGTATATTTTAATATTAGTTCACACGAGAGTTTATTATTTCTTGCTATTCTCAAGAATTAACTTTTTCAATAAATCAGTAATATATTTACATTGATTTAATACCTTACCATAATATTTTTGATAAATTTGTAGTCCTAAAAAGAAATTTAATTCTCCCATAATGCTTGTTTAAAATTATATTTTAATAAGTTCTAAATAATCAATTCTACATTTTTTTGTTGATCCAAAAATACCATCATCTAAATAGATTTGAAAAAAATAATAATTTAGAAAAAACTGATTTCTTAAAGAGGGTTGGGTCTTCCGAACCAATAGTGAAACCATTTTCAAAATAAATAAAATTAATCTTTCATATGAATCTCTTGGGGTTTGTTTAAGTATATAGAGAGATTTAGTATGTTTGGAAGAAAAATATGGTTTTTGAGAATTTTCAAAACTAGGAGGTTTCTCAACACAAACTTCATCCATTAAATATTCATTTTAAAAAGAATATTTTACATACATTCAATATAATTTAAAATTCATATGAGATTCATAGGACAATAGAATTCTAATTGATTCTAGTCTTGCTATGAGAGAAAAGGTTTCATCATAATCTATACCTCCTTCTTGATTATACCCTTTAGCTTCTAGTCTAGATTTGTTTCTAGTTATAACATCGTGAATTTTTTTTATTCTTAACAACCCATTTAGTTCCTATAACTAGATAATTTGATGTCCTTTCAACTAATTTCCATGCTTTGTTTATTTTAAACTGATTTATCTCTTATTGTATTTCTAATAACCAACTTTCATTCTCTAAGTATTCTTTAAAATACATAGGCTCTAGCGGAGATAGAAAAGCATAAGATTACACTAGGTTTCATACACTTCTCTTAGTTTTTATTCCTATGTATAGATCTCCTATAACAGTATCTAAAGGGTGATTCTTTGAGATTATAGAGTTTCTAGGTAGATCACTTTTAGGTTTATCTGTATCATGCTCTTATGAACTAGGCTAAATTTTATTTATATTTTCAAAATCATTTTTCATGTTATAAGTCTCATATTTTCAGAATAATCATCAGCTTCATCTGTTTGATCTTTTACATTTTTAAAAGGATCAGTTTAATCATAATTTAGAAGAATTGATTCATAAAAAATCCTTGAATTTTTATTAAAAATGATATAAGATTTAAAAGTTGTCGAATATTTTATGAATATTCCTTCATCAGCTTTTGGATTAATCTTTCCTAGATTATCCTTAATGTTCAAGATATATACCTTGCATCCAAAAACCTAAAAGTAATTTACCTTAAGATTTCTGTTATTATAAATTTCATAAGGATTATTTTTGAAAATATGTCGAATGAAAACTCCATTTATAATATAACATGTTGTTCTTACAACTTCTTCCCAAAAGTAGGTTGGAAGGCTGTATTCATTGAAAATTGTTCTAGCTATTTCTTGAATAGTTCTATTTCTTATTTTAGAAATTCCATTATGTTGAGGTGTTCTTAATGCAGATAAGGTGTGTTTTATACCCATATTTGAGAAAAAATAATTAAATTCTCGATTCTCAAATTCTATACCCTGATCACTTCTTAATGAAATAATTTTAAAAGCCTTTTCATTTTCAATTCTCTTATAAAAAAAATAAATAACAGAAAAGCATCATTTTTTTTGTTTTAGAGAATATACCCATGTAGATCTAGAAAAATCATCAACTTAAACATATACATATAATTTACCAGCAAAACGTTCTTTTCTAGATGCTCAAAAAATATCCATATAAATAAGTTCAAGAGGCATTGAAGTAGCTATTTTGATAACAAATTTGATGGAGTATTTTTGTTTCTTTCCTATCTGACATGAATCCCACAATCTAGGACTATCAAATTTGAGACTTGGAAAATATGAAACTAATTGTTTCTTAGATAACTTTTGTAAAGAAAAAAATATTACAATGACCAAGTCTTATAGGCCAAATCCATTACCCATTTACATTATTAGTATATAGTTCACTTTCTGTTTACACAAAGCATTTAAATCAAAAGTGTATACATTATCTCTTCTGAGTTCTCTAAATTTAAGAAAATTATTTTTAAAAACATAACAATAATTATTATAAAAATCAACATATTATCCATCATTATAGAGTTGAGGGAAACTTATCAGATTATGCTTCAATCCATGTACATAGAGTACTTTATTAACTGATATATTATTTGGATCTACAACTATTCTATGTCCAATAATTTTTTCTTTGGTATTGTCACTAAAGGTGACTAGGATTTCATCTATTTTGGTTAGAGTACAAATATTTTATGAATTTACACTAATATGTCTTGAAAAACCACTATCTATATACCAAATATCTTTTCCTATTCTATGTCATGTTACCTACAAGGTCAAATTAAACAAAAATTTGTTTTTGAACCCATATCTTTTTTGGTCCAGCAGTGTTAGCTATTAAAGACTTAGGAATCCAAACAGATTTATTTCAATCAACACTGTTATAATTAAAACTAGACAAATATTTCGAATAATGAACATGATTAACACCACATAATTGAGGTTTTCTTAAATATAAATTATTAGCATAATTTCAATTAATACCACAATAAAAACATTTTACAGTATACATGATTTTGCTGGAAAAACCTAGAATAAAATATTTTTTGTACAGTTTTGGTTTTTCACCCTTGCTGCCTATAAAAATTTTTCGTTTTAATGACATTTTTACCATGATTTTCAATTAGTAAATTTTCTTCTTTGGTAAATATAAGAGGATAAATTTTATAAGTTTCTACTTCATCCTTTAGTTTTTTAATCTTATTTTCATGGTCAGTAAAGTTTGTAGTAGATGAAATAAATTTCTCAATTTAGTCTTGATTTTGTTTAAGTAAAGTATCCCCTTCTCCTAAAATAACATGATGAATATTTTTTAAATATTTTTGTTTCTTCAATAGGGATTTATATCTTTCTTCTAGCATAATAGAGTAGGAAATCGTTTTTTCATTTCAGTAAATAAAATCAGAATAAAATGAATAGTAGGATTGTAGATTCTCTTCTTCATCCATAAAGCACATATTAGATTTCAGATTCAATTCATCCTTCTTTGAATATAAGATTGATGGGCTACTGGAGTATTCAAAAACACTCTAAGTATCTTTCATATCTCTTTATTCTTTTTTCTTATAATCGACATTCATATGATATTTTTTTTTCTGTCGTTCTCTTATCTCCTTTCAACAAAGAACAATCAAGACTTTTATGAACCAATTTTTTGCATCCATAACATCTTACTTATCTTGAGTTTTTCTCATCCTTTTTTATGGTTATTTTGAATCCGTTATTCTCCCTATAAAATTTATTGATTTTTGTAGCTATTTGGGCCAGCTCAATTTTTGAGTCAGATGAGTCTAAATTTCTTTATTCTTTTTTTAGATTATTCTTCTTTTGGGATACAACTTTTAAAGAATTGTTATTTTTTTTGACAAGGACTTTTTGATATTCAACATCATCTTCCATTTCAGCCTCATACATAAGTAACATTCCAATATATTTTCTCATTGTCAGATTCTTGATAGGTGCATATTGGAAGATTGCAGCACAAATTCCATTCCACCTCATAGGTAGAGCTCTAATAACATTCAAAGGTTGATCAGGTTGGATGATTGGCTCATATAAAGATGTTATATTATTAACAATTTTTTTCACCCTTCCATTTATCTGTGTGAGTCTTTCACCATCATAAATTCTGAAAGTATCAAAATTTATTTTTGTTGTAGCGTATCTCATTTTTCTATCATTATCAGTACCATTATAGGCTACTTAATTTGTCTTCCACATATCATAGGATGTTGGGAATTTTGATAGAATGTTGAATTCATCTAGTCGAAGACCACAAATAATGGCATTAATTTCTTTCTAATTCATATCATACTCAGCCTCTATAGTAGTAGACAAAGTTTCATGTCTTGTAGGTATTTTGTATGATGTAAAAATCATTGAATATACTCTAAATCCAATAATTTTTAAGTAGATTATCATTCATTACTTATAGCATCCATAATTATCACCATTGAAATATAGATCACAAACGGTTAACAATCCTTCATTGAGATTCTCCATTTCCATCACTCATATAGATCTTATTCCATTAGCTTGTTATAGCTCTGTTGAAAAGATCAACCTCTGATACCAAATGTTAGGTTGGAAAGAATATAGTGATAACACAAGTAGGGGGTGGATTATGTTCTTTTAAGAATTTCACAATTATGTCGATTCACATCAATAATAGATAGAGATTTAGACGTTTCTGTATGAGAATATATTTGCAATGGATAATTAATAGACAAAAAGGCACAAAAATTTATAGTGGTTCAGGGAACGAAGGTCTCCAAGTCCACTCCACCAATTACGCACTCTACGAGCTTGGTGAATTACACAAGTAATTTCCTCGTATCACAAGAATGATCTACAATTGAGTGCAGGTAGTTTTCACCCTTAAAAACAAAGGCTTACAAAGCAGAGCCCTGTGGTTCACTTACAGGGAACTGGTAAGACCACAACTTAGTGTGAGAAGCGAACATTCCACCATAATTTAATATGATCAGTTGAAACTTAAGATATATAAGATGTAGTTTTTATGAGAAGTATATGTAGCTCATAGTTGTAGCAGTATATAACTGATAAAAGATTAATCTTTTCTTCAGAAGAATAATAATATTGGAAAATATCTGAAGAGATCAAGTTTCACGAGATATCTTCAATTTTCAGAACAATAATAAAAATAGAGCATCATGATTCTAGATTTGGACAAGTTTATCACTAAAATGTAGTCCTTGTATCTTAGATTCTTAATTGTTGTAGCAGTGAAATAATTTGTGCAAGAAATCTTGAAGAATAATAATTATCAATATATAAAATAAATCTCTAGATTATAGTGTAAATATATTTGACACAGAATGATATATATATATATATGACAATATATCTCGTAGAAATATTTTAAATATGCAAAACACGCCTGATAACTTGAGTGAATTCAAATTCAAAGAATACAAATATTGTAATTGTAAATTCCCTTAAGAATAGAAGAGAAAATTTCTTCTATAAATGGCTCTTAAAATCATTTTAAACGAGATTTGAATCAATCGTAATTGAGTTTTTAAATCACCCTGACATTCTGTAATGAATGTTGCAAAATACTCCAATGAAGACATGAATTCAAATTTCCGACGTTGAAAAGTCAAATGTAAGGATCCTTCACAAAATGAAAAGAATAATAAAATTAGGTTTCAATGTTCATAACATAGGGTTGATGATCCATACGTTTGTCCATGTCATCGTAGATCTTTGAAAGTTACCTTGATTATCCATTCATTCATTTTTTCAAACGTATGGTTGACAAATTAAGGTTGATTACAAAAGTAAGGTTGATGATCCATGCATTTGTAAAGTTCCATACTTACGTAGGGTTCTTTAACCATTATTTTATTTTCCTAAAAACAAAACGTTCTTATACAAACATAATGTTCTTTAACTATATGTTTCTTTTGAAACATGTTTGATTAACCATATGCACTGATCCTTCAACATAAACGCATGGTTTGTTCCATATGTTACTTTCTTCGATGAATAGTATTGCCAGTAAACAATAAAAACGGAACAATGATTTAAAAATACATTTACGATCATTCTGAACACATTAACAAATATTTCCCACAAATAAATAGATGAATTATATTTCAAGATAATAATTATAAAGAATATAAATTTCCTAAAATACACTCAAAATAAAATCATTAGTAAAACAATCAAGGGTATTTGTGAGCATCAAAATCAGTAATATTTATAGAGTATTGTTGAGACAATACACAACCAATCAAATTCACCCTATTGTTGTAACAATCTATGTGGTATTAGTATCCCAATATCCAATCCATAACCATCATCATGAAAAAAACTGACATATCCACAATGCAATGATCCCAAAAGAAATGATTCTCCCAAACCTTGAGAGAATAACCATTGTACAAATTGATGTCCCATGACCATACTCTTAATAGTGTATTGAAATTCATAACCACACCCATGAACTCCACTTCCAGAAATAAGCCATAACATGTTGTGAAATGATAAAATAATTAGAGGCACCAATGTCAAACAAGAAATTAGCTTGTATAGGAGCTACAAGAATAGTATCTATAATTATTGATGGTCCAACTTCACTATCCACAAGTGTATGCTGAACTAAATGAAAATTTCCTATCTCTCTTCCTTGTGATGTTTTTCAACACTGTTGAGATAAACCCCTCTTTGGATATAGTATCTCTTTCAAAAAATCACATCATCCTCAACCTCAAACATCCTGGCCAGTATAACTCCAATTTCTTATCTGATATGATGTACAAGACATGCTTCCCATACTATATTTAATCTTAGATTCTCTGTCATTACCCACCTATAAGTAATTATTACCTTAAATATGTAGACATCCCATCCTTCCACAAGCCCATAATTCTATAGGTGGTCAGGAAAAATGCCTATTAAATTGAGCTGGCCTACCACACTGACGGTAGAACACTCGGGGAATATCTGAAGTAACTAATCCATCCTAATGTCCAATCTATTTTCCACTGTATTGGTCAAAATTCCTAATGAGACTCTTCCTAATCATGGAAGACATACCTCCAAATCATCTATTAGAAACCATTTTTCATCCACTATAAGCCTCCTTCTAGTTAGCCTCAGATATGGGATCCTCATCAACTTCCCTAAAAAACTTCTTTAACTGAAATATGTTATCATTAGGAATACTATAATATTTAAAAACATTCATACAATATCTTTCCATAGTTTTCTCATCCACTTAAAAATTTGGAGAATGGTATGCAGGGCGATCAAGAGTCTAACATAGTCCATCATAAAAAAACTCCCCTAGGTTAGCCTCATAAACCTTTATTCCTCCCCATGTGTTAGTGTATGTGGATAAAATTTCTCCCATAAATTCTCCTTGGAAGTCATTACATATCATGATTACTATATTTCCATCCCATTTATGGATATCCCACAATCTTTTCACTAATCCTTTCACTATATAAGCTTCCAGTTTGAATATTTTCTTAGTTGGAGTTCCCATGTGTTCAATAATTGCTTGAATAGACTAAATACAGAACTCAACATCCTGAGGTTCACCCTTTCTTATGAATGTCAAAGGGTGATACAACTAAAAATCCCATGTCAATTTAGACATAGTCTCCAAAATGAACCTTGGTTCTCTCTCCATAAACTATATAAACTAAGAAATGTTCTTACAGATATTCTCTCCTGTGTCCTCACCTGAAACTATTGGAGACTCATGTTCTACAACTGGAGGATCATCTCTAGCGATAACCTCTTTTCATCCTATCAATAAGTAACATCATAGAGGAATATATATAAAATTATAAATACATGTCTGAGGACATATTAAACAAAATTAACTAGTTTAAATGAGATTATTTCATGTAAATCCATTAAAAGTCATTCCCCTCTAAATTTCCCACACTGTCAAAACTGAGGAACTATCACTAAATTTAACCATTCTATATCTAATTCATTCTTATCAAAAGGGTAAACATGTTCTCATATTAATGTTCCCATTAGACACCCATTTATCCATTTTAATTTTTTATATTTTTCATCAGTTGAAATTTTATATTTTCATATTAAGAAACTATTTCCATTAAATTACACATGTAAAGAAATTAATTATAATTCCTACATATTACCGGAAAACCTATTTTCCTGTGCATGCCTAAAATATTCCATGTCATAATAAAACATGAGTGATAATAATAATGAATGCATACTAAATTTTCCTGATATACTGGCCCATGAGTAAAATCTTCTAAAATATCAGATTTAATAATCAAATCACATAGAAAGTGCATAACTGGAGGTGAAATAACATCCAGCTGTAACAATACACATTAATAACAACAATACCACCATGGATAATTGGTATTACCCCCATACATGGGTTAATTACTCCCATGCATGAGCTCTTAATCATGTCTAGACTCATCTTAGTTTACTATCTACCTTTACCAAAACTTATGACAAAAGAAAGGGAAATACATTTCCTCTAATAAAACATTATAACATACCGACTAGAATGGCACAATCCGGTTCCTTGAGTCGGTTGGTTACATGACATCATGAAACCCTCCCTGTATGCCGGAGTCTAATGATTAGTAGTGAGGGTTAAATATAAAACATGGGGATACTATACCATTTTTATCAATGGAAAAATAGTAGAAATAAATAAAAATATACAAGTTATATATATAATAATCATAAAAACCAATATCACCAGATGATAGAAATAGGAATACAATATCTAATCCAAAAAATTACATATTTCATTAAAAATATATTTCATGTGTTAAATGAAAATTCAAAAGAAAAAAAAACTAGAACTCCTTAATGGTTATCAACACCATTTCAGGTTCCCTCATCCATTATTCATCCTGATTTATCCATCTATCCTAGGGATACTTCCCTTATCCAATCATATATATATTAAGTCTATTCAAGTTCTGATCAGGCTTCCTGAGTAGGGTGTTTTTATAACTTTGTAGGCCACCACCAACAACATCTTAAATAATTACAAGTCAATAACAAAGTATTTCTTTTAATAAAGAATATTTTTAATGCACCATTTAAATACATATCACATTTTATTATTTCTAAATTGACCATATAATTTCTCAAGTTCATAATGACACCCAACCCATTAATACCTACTTCAGCTTGTGAAAAATTATGAGCAATACCCAAGGGGTATGACATGTTTCATAGAGAATCACAATTAATTATTCCAAGTTCATTCATTATACAATTTATTTCAATTCATGTCATGACCATTTAGAACTATAGACCTATGTGAATCTCATGGGAATAGAATATTGTGTCTAGAACCACATGGGTATTTGGAGCAACAGTGCCTGTCCCACACTCCATGGTTACTTGGGGAATCTGTTCTGATTCCATTCATTAATTATTATATGCATGTATTTGGGTCTATAATGTAATGGCTAGCACCCCATCGATATTTGGATCATCAGCCAATGTGACATACCAAAATTTAGATTCATTCATATTTATTACATATATCACATTAAAAAAGGTTAATCAACACTAACCCTCTAATAAACAATTCTCATCATGGTATACCATTTCAATAATCAAATAAATCATAAAAGATTACATTAATTACCTAGAATAAAATGAAAAATTTACCATTAAACTGTTTGTTACCCTATATTCACATAAATCATTAACCCATTATGGTTAGGAAAAACCATTGATTCCCTATATCAACCACTATAATATATCATCATTTACCCAATTAGAAAATACCACTAACCCATAAAATCATGGTAATAATTCCTCCAATTTCAATTTCCCCATGTTTAACCCAATTCAGTATCATATGGAAATATAATTTAATCAATTCAATATCTGAGGAAATTTCTAAATCATGCCAATTTTTTTAGCATAATTGAAAACAATAAAATAAAATAAGAATATAGGAATTTCAATTATGACAACCTTCCTCATGATCGTCGATGTTGTGTTGGCCACAAAAATCCCCCAATTGAAGCAGAATGTTCAATTTCGTATTGAAAATGCCAGATTTAGATACAAAACCTAGATTCAAAATTATGAAGATTATGATATATCAAATCATAGATATATATCCATCACCAGTGGAAGAAAATAACCCATAAAAATATGGAATAATTATTGGAGGGATATAATAAATTATTCTCGACATGATCTCTTACTAGGAGAGCTGTAGATAAGTCAAATAGATAGTTGATTCACCAATAATAGAGTATGAAATCCCTTGGAATCCATTTTGGAGACTAAAAAAATTATAGAAACAAGTTATTATTTATCCTGTGTGTTTATGGTTATATGATGAGTGTTTGAATATTTTTAATTAATTTTATGTGGTTTATTTTTCCACATGCACAACTTGCAATATGGGACACACTAGTTTCCCTAACCACACACCTAACTGTTCACCTCCTCTTTGGGGTTTCATGGTTACTACTAATTGATTGATTTTATTGGAAAACCATGAACCAACTATATATACCCCTACTAGCAAGGTTTTTTCTTGATTTTCTAATGTAGGGAACATGGTTTGTGTAAACCATGAAACAAACATACACCTTACAAAACCCCCATGAAAATATCCATTTTCCACCAAAAAACACCCAATACATGCCTCAACCAATGAATAACCATAAATGTAAAATTAGTAATTATTATTAATCTTGATAAATCACCAGAAAAGGTTTAGATATTTCCTAATGTTTTAATGAATCATTTTGAAAGCCCATGTGTTCAAATAGTTTCTAAACCCTCGATATAGATGGATTGAAATCAAGATACAGTTTTAAAATATGTTTATTATATAGGTTATGCATCATTAATTCACATATATGAATTTCTTAGTTTTGGTTGATATAGTTCATTTTCAACATAGATGCACACTCTTGAGTATATTTCATTTCATTGAAGGAAATGGTTATTGTAATGATTGTAATAGTCCCATAGAGGTGTATTTTCATGCATCCACATAAAGAGAATCATATACCATGTTGTTAGGAATCACATAATGGAACACATTCTACCTCCTATAGGATTTGTTACGAGTATTGCTTCCATGAAGTTTAGAAACACGTTGTAACACCTTGAATCCCACCACTAAGTATGAGTTAGAGAGAGACATGACCTCATGCATGTCTCCCAGTATGAAAGATGATGGTGACTTTCAATAAGGGTCTTAACTCAAACAGTTTGGATACAAACCCCCATTATCACATCATCTCATCAGTAATATAAATAACAAATCAAATAACTCATAGTGATCATTTTGGAATATGAGACATCCTAATCTAATATCAAATGGATCACATTCCATATAATTAGATTCAGATAAATAACTAGGCTACCAATATGGAAATCAAATCAATACAAACTTTGAAATATGATAAATAAATAACACTATCCTATTCTCTATATTATAACTTGATACCACTACCATCTCCATGATCCTTGATTAAATATTCTTCCATAGGCCCCTTTCGTGTTACTGGATCACTATACATAAAACCTACACACACGTCATGATTATCATGATGTGTATGAGTGATAAAACATAGTTGTAAAACACAAATTAATCCTTAAAAAGTGTGAAAAATTATATAATGTGTATTCCATGATAATAATAAATGAACCAGAATGAATAACTATCATATATTGAGCTATAATGGGATAAAAAATCTACCATGAGCCCTAATCATTCCTTATATGAATCCATGGAGGAAGGATAATCACAATATGTTATAAATAATCAAGAACTATCGACAAGGTCAGTAATCATGTCATTAGACAGTATCAAGGTATTTTTTAGTAAAGTCATCCATTCCATCATATTCTAGATCTACCATAGGTTAGGAATCTATTCCATCATGACACAGATCCATCATTTGTCAGGTCTCTAGACCATCACACACTTTTTATCTCCATGTCTGTATTTCATGTGATAATTACCCTATTTTGGTTGCATCAGATTCATCCTCCTTTTTTCATACATCTACACCATGAGTTGGCCTATTATCATTATCATCACATGCATTGAAAATTGCCCCTATTTTGGATAATCATATCTACATGGTCCAAAAATATTGATTTTTGATAGAAAACCTAAAATTCATGGAACACAAATAACATGTTATATTATAAATGGAAAATGATAGAATATCATCATGAAAATATAGTAGAAACATAGTATACACATTACCACTGTTGATTAATGTTAAATAATTTACATGCATACACTTGGAATCATGAATCACAGATAAGTGTCAAGGGATACAAATGCTCCCACATGTGATCTCTATCACGAATGATGAAATAACTATTACAAAAAAAATCATTCAAAGGAAACTACTGTATAAATAATACGTCAATGGTAAGGTACACCATATATCATGGTTATTAATGATGAGATCTGGGTATCTTCATGTGTTTATAGCTAAATCACATCAAACACTAATGGATAATAACCTCAAATGACAAGTATTTATTTTCTGAGTAATTATTCACCAAGAAATAAGGCTAGAATGTAGAATCTTGAATAATCAACATTAAAAATTGTGTTATTGTAATCACATATATTTTGGTGTACATCATCAGATCTAATAATATGTTATACTAATGGAGTGGTTTCTAGTTCACCATATTTTTCAGAGATTTGGGAATTCATGCTCTATTCCTCATAGATACAAGAAGATAATCATCAATCTTCCAAATGAACATAGACACATCATCAATCCATGAATGAAAATGCAATTAAATAATATAACCATGAAGAATATATTATCAAGTTGATTGATCTATGAAAACATACCAAGAAACTTGTACCATTAATGATTAATTTATTTATAGTCTAATGGGGTTTGACTAACCCTTTGAAACCACCACCGATTTAGGAATGATTCATTAACTTGTTATTAGTTGAATTAGTATCCCTATATTTCTCATTTTACATCTATCTTTATTAATCATCTTAAGATAAACCTAGTATATCAAACAAAAACACAATTAATGACAAATTTTGCATCAAATAACTCAATTATAAATCTCCAAGACAATTGGAATCAACCGAATCACCCATTAAAGGTTATTATTTCATCTGTGAAGGCTAAAGGAGTCTTATAAACAAAGAAAAATTCTTATATAAATATGAACAGGTGAAAACAATTATATAATGAGAATATGGAGGAATTCAAATCCTTAATTAATATTGTACATAGTTTGGCCACACATTTTGTCAAATAGTGTACCAACCATTTTCCATTTTAGGATTTATAGACAAACCTCAAGGTTTTCCACTATGTTTTATTAAACTATGCACCATCCATGCTGTTGGAAATTATATTTTACAATATATTTTTCTAGGTGAAACAAAATATTTTCTCTAAATATGTTCCTTATATGTTTTCTTCCTTTACCCTCTACTTAATGATTCGTTGTTTTCTTGATAATATTAATTGTTTAAAAAATATATGATTAAAATGTGCTGCAATTGAAATGCCACTAAAAACCCATGTAAAATTATTAAATCCACTATAACTTAGTCTAAAATATTTGTAGCTTAAAAAATATAAATAAATGTTGAAATTAACATATAACACACCTGAAAAATATGAGGCCACTATATTCTCCCCCGCTAAATAATTCCCTTCCTAGATAAGTGTTTATTGGAATTATTCATGAAAAAATAATTATAATAATCGTAAACAACTTATTCCTTCTCCCAAGTATCTGCCAAGATTATTTTATTAAACAATTGAACTTAGGGAAGTTTTGTTTCCTTTAATCATCGTAATTTCTCACTCTAGTATAAAATCAATACTATGAATTCCATAAATGATGTGAAATGATCATGCTCAATATCTCACAGTTGACTATGTCCACGAGATTTGTCATGTACCTTTTAATTATAGACACATTAAACAAATTACGTATAGCTCAATAATAATAAAGGAGATCTATATGTCATGAAACTATCATAACCTATTCAACGATGTCGAAGGGTCTATCAAAATTCACCAGATTCCCTTTCTTCCCCTAATATGCATGGACTAATAAGGGAGTAACTCTTGAGAAAACTATGTCTCCTTTTGAATTCTACAGAGGTATCCTATAGGTATTATGAAAATATCATTGTTTTCCTTATGTTCAGAAAAAACTATTTTGAATCTTATCAACCCTCCTAGAGGTCTCATGTATCATACATATCCTCGAAACTACCTTCTCACTAGACTCATTACAAAAAATTTTGGAGAAAAATAACCGGCTGTATATAAACTCATAATTATATATTTTTATTGAATCCCATTATATATTTTTTTAAAATAAATATACCAAGGATATTTGGTCATCCAATGAGTCACTAGATTCTTAGGTGAAATCTTGATGAATTCCATCTCTAATGTGAATCATCTTTTCCTACTATATATTTTTATAGAAATGGTACAGTGCGATCCAACATAGAGGAGTCACTAAAGCCATCTTGAATCCCTTCCAAAACCATGGTCTCAAACGTTTATCTATGTCAGATAAAATTCTGAAGTGAACAACTTTTAGAACACTATGTCACATTAATAAGGCATTTATATATTATCAACTGGATGAGTATAATAAATCGATAAGAAATAAGAATCCTTAGTCAGATAATATATAATCATCCAATCAATATCTCGAATCATGTGGTTCTAATTTAACCATATACTAATTTTTATTTTTTCATATACCAATTACAAATGGGTATAGGAAGTGTCTGGAGTAGTCTACAAGGGAATTGGTGCTAATCCCATACCCTCTAGCAGGTAAGGCATCAAGAAATGAATATAAAAATATACATATTTGTCCTTGACCACCATAGCTATTTTCTAATGTTGTGGAACATAATTTCTAATGTATGACATACTACCCACTTAGAGTTATAAAAGTGTCTCATTATCTCTTCCTTAATTTAATATGGGACTATAACTCTTTGATGTAAAATGATCACATTATCACCATCCGATTACCATCAGGATATCAGACCCCCACTAAATATCTATTTACTCACAGACACACACTTTGGGCTAACCTTGTATCTTTCCTTTACCCAATATAAACTTGAATATGTGACCCAAAATAGAGAATATTTCATCAATATTTGGTCCTTAGAATCACGCATAATCAAATGACCCAAGAAGCTCATTAGGATTAACTTTTTCTCTGATGGGCATTCACTATGCTGCTAAGATACTAACTTCTTAAAACTAATAGAATCTACAATTCCATTTCCATTAAATAGTGTATATGAAACATAAAAGTCAAAAGTCTATAGATACTATAATAATCACCACTTCCCCATGTTTAGGTATTACTATACAGAGACATAGAATAGGATATTGGGGTCCATGTTGACCTCAAACATCACAACAAAGAGATATAATCAGCAGCACATCAACTGGTAGACAAAAAATATGAACTCCAAGTAATTTTTTCGATAATTACACTCCTGTAATAATAGATGATGTAACTCAAAAGCAACTACTCACTACATAAACTTATGAATTATGCACAAAATAGTTTTAGATACATCAAAATATATAACATATCAATTCCGTGTATCAAGATTTTTCAATATTTAACATATTTTGATACTACTATTTATCTCATGAAAGGCCTCCTAAAATAGTTACAACCATTGAAACATAACTATATTCTTAATCAGTGTATTCATTAGTTTTAATGGATATGAGAAGTCCTAAATTATTGGAAGATAGTATACATTAAACAAAGAAAAATAATAATCTTATATATAATCATGATATGTATCCAAGACATATATACCTTATCCTTATATATATTTGTATATAGTATTCACATATAATACATTACACTTTAACACCACTACATGGATAAAAAAGTTTCACATTAAAATCCTTAAATATGGTATATGTGACTAATGTATACTGAACGCTATCTTGTAATGTCTAACCTGTTGCTATGGGATCAGAGAGTAAATGCTGTTTTCTTCTATATAAACTCTATTTAAAGACTCCATATATGGATTAGAGTTATTTTTCATGAGATCCATGAACAATTAGGATTCATTTTTAGTACAAAAAACATCTCAATCTACTCATATATCTCATACCAACATATAATTTTCTTCTTCAAGATTACCACCTCTCTATCCTATCACTTTTGAATTCCTGATTAGAAATCAATTGTGGAGAACCAATTTTCTTCAAAAAGATAACTAGGAATATATTCAATCAAGTGAAAATTATTTCTTGTAATCCCCAGAACCTAATTTAGTATCCTCAAATTTATCAAGAGTTTAAGTCTACCATTCAATTCACAATGAACAAAATTGGTGCACCCCATGGTGAATTACTCATCCTAATAAAACCCCTATTTTCCTATTCATTGAACTGCACTATGAGATACATAAACTCATTTTATTATATATAATAGTGGGAATGGTCTATTCACCAAAAATGTTATCTATATAAAATTGAACTCCTATATTAGGGGATATCCTATGGAATAATTTAGAAAACATCTTGATGAATTTCAAAAATAGGGGAAAAGTTCTACTGGCTACCACTAATCATGGAAAATGAGCTAGTAGTACAATATGTGTTGTAATTATCCTCATCTGAATCAATTGTAGAACCAATACACATTCTCATAACTCTCATTCTTTGATCATCAAATATTTCTATCCCATATGTGAGGAAAATTAGACCCATATCCAAGAAAATTACACCCATATCCCATATATATTTATTAATATATTCAGTAACATAAACACTATGAATCACAAAGGATGTTCCACATTAATGCCCAATTTTTTATTGAGGAAAATAAACTCAGATGAAAAAGTTATTGGACTATAAAAAACAACAAATTCTACAAATAAAAATGAATATGAATAAAGAAGATCATATAACATGGTAGAAAATTTAAAAGTGATCTTGACCATATATATAATATTTTATATCCCCCCGTATTATCAAATATTTTCTAATTTCCTTCTTAACCTTATCATACCTAATCTCTGAGATTGAGTTACTGAGGTACATGATGTTCTTGAGTCATCTTCATTTGATATAGATTTTGAGGACCCCATCATGAATCATGGTTCCTTGAACAAATATATATCAATCCCTTATGGATGACTGACCTCAAATTAGTATAGAAAAATTAGTAAAGATACCCCATATTTCCAGATTAATGATACTTACTATAGTGGACTATAAAGACCATGTGTTAATGTCTAATTTTTTATATTATTTATGAATTTTGGATCACCTTCTAATGGGGTTGAATATTCAATACTATAATCAGCTTGTTTAAAACTACTCTACTGTATTTCCCATGAATTCATCTTTATTTTACTAGAAAAATAAATCATCATAATTGTAGGAGGTACAACTAAATAAGAAATGATGGTTGAATGAGAACCTACTAAACAATCCCCTTTTAGGCCCTTATCAATAATGAATGCCTTGAATTGATATTAAAATTATGTCTATAGTTTGAATCATTATTCATATATTCTTATTCCATAATTATTAATGGTCTCAAAGATCCTAGAATGTTGTTCCTCACTTCCATCCAATAGAGAATCAAAATCAGGTAGTGCAGTGAAATGATTAGAGTATGAGGATACAATCATGGACACCAATTACGTCTCTATGAAATCCTATGTTTGATCTTTCTTTGGTGTATAGGGGAATATTTCATTTATATATCTATATTTTAAGGCCACCTATGTAAAACCCTCTAATTTGTTAGCCTATCCCATTATGGCCAACTATTTCTTGGCCAGTACCTACAGATTTAATGATCCCATCTTCAAAATCCATTCTTTATGATTCTCAATGAGGTCGAAGTCACCATCAATGATATCTATTCTATTTTAAAATTTTTTCATCCCACTAGTGCACTATAATTATTTTTGATCATATAGTAGTAAGTATATAATTTAGAAAACAATGGTCTTTGGTGCCCATATACCCTAGGAATAAATAAGGATAATGTTTTATAGCTAAGGTGTGCCCAAATCCATCACCATTAGATATAGTTTGGTAGATTTTTCTATTTCACCATTAAAGATAGTTTTCTATGAAAAAATAGAATCCTTCTTGGGGGAGAATCAAAGACCATATTAGAAGGTGGTCATATAATTTTCTACAGGGGTGGAAGCATATGAAATGATAATGAGCCATTTAAAAATCCATTGTAGTATAAGATGATCCGAGATAGTATATGGGATCACAAAAATTTTACCCTAGGAGTATTCCCATACCCCAAGGTATATCGTTCCACGAAATAACCATGTTCTCCATCCCAATATGTCTTTCAGAATAAAAAATGTATAAAATTAATAAAATTATTTGGTTAATAAAATTAATAAAAATTGATATATCAATACAGCATGGAAAATTGATACATAACTTAATTAAAATAAAAAATTCATTCTAAATCATAGAGAAAACATTGATTCATTTAACTGATGAGTTATTTTTTATAACACAAATGGTTTATATATGAAGCATGATCCTATATTCATATTCATGATTCATGAGTGTACCCAATCTCAATAAAACAAAACCAACAATATCATAGGTAGTATGTTATAGGTCTCTTACACATGAGTCAGCCAGCCCCATGGAATCTCCCCTACCTGAGTCCCAAAAACCATATTTTACTTATACCATGTCCATAGTTAGTCAATAGATGAACAAAACTATTATCTAATAAAAATTTTTAATGCATGAAATGAACCATAATTTTTGATCCGGAGAACCAAAAAAAATCATTAACACCACCAGGTATGCAAGATACTTTCAAATAGTAGGTATGGAGTGAATTCCATTATTGGTGAGACTATAATCACAGTATCATATAATTGAACAAAAAATTGAAATAAAATATATAATAACTAGAATTAATTATATTATAATATGAGAAATCATAATTTTCTACCAAATTAAATACATGTATTACATATATATTAAAATAAATAACAAGGCCACCTATGTGGAATGATAAACAAGAATAAATGTGCAAGAAATTAAATAAATAAAACTATATTATCCAATAGAATAATTCAAGGTTAAACTCCTATCACCTTTAACCTAGCCTAAAAAATGTTCTATGGGCCCCTTTCATTTTAATGGATCCCCATAAATGAAATATTATTGGGCCTTGAGATAACTATGAAAGTTGTGAAAAATGAAACCCATCAGGAATCCGCTGATGCATGCTTAACAGGGTTTCACATGAATAAAATGCGTATTTAATGGTAAAAATAAAATCATATTCTATCACAACAACATATACTGAGATACCAAGTCCTAACTGATCCCCTATAAGCCTCGATCATACATTTTTAGATCTATACATGAAGGATAATCATTGGATGTCACAAGTCATCATGAAATATCCACCACTACTAGAAAAGATACAAATCCAAATAGAACTATACCCATGGTTTAGAAGAACCATGGGAATAGATTTGATTGTTCAAGACTATACCAATTGTTTTTAAATAACTATTTGTATAGATTGGTCAATGCCAATAGTTTTTTGAAATAGTTGGTATAGAATTCTGAATATTGGAAGCCTGCCACGGATCCTCCTCCCCTACTCATCATTCAATCCCAATCTCCTATCATGCATGTGTGCACCCCCTACCCTCAGGTGACTTTAGCCAAAGTCCTCCATCCCCTCCAGGTATTTTATCCACCCCACATCCCTATTCTGTGGACTACGGCTTCCACATGTCCCCCTCCCCTCAAGAGGCTTCGTTCGGTGTCCTCCCTCCCCTTCATTAATTTCAGTTGCCCCATTTATATCCTCAGGTGACTATGGATAGTATTTTACTCTCCCCAGGACATTTCAACCACCCAATATCCCTCCCCATGTGAGTTTAGTATACCCACCCTTTCTAAGTGATCTTTCCCTGGTGATTTGTTGTTGTGATTTTTTAAAAGTAACATTTTTTCCTTCCTCGTATTTATTCTTTATTGTTTTTTAATATTTTTTAGGTGTTTTATTAATGGAAACTTGGTTTTGATGTTTGAGGTTGGTTTTTATTCTTCATGTGGATTTATTACAAATTTATAATGATACAAGTGTTTTATAAATGCATATTTAGCCTAAAATGTTGTGGTGTGGAATATATATGTGGTATTTTTTCTAATGAATTCATTTATTTCGACTGTTTGCAATGTAAAAAATGGGTTGAATTTGCCGATTAAAATCAAATCATGATAGGAAAAACTGTTTCATAAACAAACTATGTTTGATAAAATTATATGGTTTGATTTCATAATGAAACACACATTTTATTGGTATTATAAAAAATGAGGATTCTAAATTGGGATAATTTTTTTTTGTGTTAAAAAAGGGATTTCATGTTTTGGTGGAATTTTTGGGATTTAAAATATGAATAGATGTATCCCAATAATATTTTGGTAATAATTTTTTATGAATATATTTTATTTTCCAAGTGTATAGGAATAGAATGTTGTTTTTCAAAGAAAATTCAAATTCTGTATGTTGTATGTATAAAAGTGAAGTCCCAGTTTGAAACTATTTATTAGTTGATTGTTTATGGCACCCTTTTGGTCCCCATTTATTTTTTTGATTTTTCATTATCATTGTAATGGATTCTTAGTCACATGATTCAAGTTGTTCTTGTGTGTTGGGGGTCACATTGATGGAACTACATGATGTGGGAAGGACATGATAATTTTGTTTTCCCTTGCATATTTTTACTGTCTTATGGGGATGTTATTGTACATGGTATAACTAAATTATTACTCAATGAGGATACAATGGTTGATACTTGAGTTGTATTGGTAAATTTCTAGTCTAGTAATGTTTTTTCATTAGATACACCCCTTAGTTTTATGTAAAACATTGATTTTTGGGTTTTCACTAAGGAGACTACATAGGGTGGTTTAGTAGATAGATGTATGATTACACCCTACCAAGAACTAGATCCATGTTTTCATGTCTTATGAGGTCATGTTAGTAATCATGATTACTATTAATTATATTTATTTATGTTACATATCAGTGATTTATACATTTTCAATTTTATTTTTTATTTTTTGGATGGTCTTTCATGGGGAGTAGAGCCTTTTGTGGAATAAACATTTTTTAGTGTTATTACCCCTTGTATTTTCCATGTTTATTCTTTATTATTATACTTTATATCATTATTTTTTTTGGTTTACAAATCTATATTTTGGAGTGGGATTTAATAAAGTTAAAAAAAAATAAAGTGTAATCAAATTTTTCTTTCAAACTATTTTGTAAATGACTTCAACCCGGTGTGAATTTAAAGTGTAAAATGTAGTTTCAATAAGAGTTTTATAATAAATATCAAATGAATGAATTTATTTATTGTTAATGAAACTATGACTATGTTTTGGTTTGAAAAACTATATTTTACTCAAAATTTCCATGTTTTATCACACCTTTGATGTGTTTTCATTTCATTTCATAAAACCTTATAAAAATGATTGATTTATCGTTTCAGTATAGTTTTTTTACCTCATGATCTTCCTGGGGAAATGTTGGGATAGTAACCCTAATAGGGACTTAATAAATGTCAGGTATACCCACCATGGTTCATTATTTTTAGTCATTTCTTATAGCATATGTTATTTATCTTATTCATTACTTTTGTAGCTACTAGTTTGATTTGATGACTTTAAGATTAACATTTTTTGGAATGAGTTTTTTAATTATGGTTTAAATTGTTGGTTTCAAGAAAACATTTTCCCTTGTAATAGAATGGATATAAGGTGGATGTATCATATTCTGTATATTTTAAAGGATTTTAAAAAAAATATGGACATTATTTTTGATTTTTTATTTAACAATGCTTCAGATGGAGGTTGTACATTGTGTCCATGCTATAATTATGTTTGAAGACCATTTTCAGCTTAAATGATGATTTCTACCATATAATGAAATCTGTATTTCAAACAATATATTCAATTTGTTATCACCATATATTTGTGGGAAAATATTCTATTGTTCAAGAATGAAATCAGAGAAATGGTATAGAGAATTAGATATTTGATTAGTTTCCATTTGTGAATCATCATGAGATAGATAATATTCCAGTGAAAGAAGAAAATTATTTCAATACAGAGGAGGAAAAGGATGAAGATGATGATGTTGAGAGATTTTATATTTTAATGGATGATGTCAAAACTCCAGAATATCAGGAATGTACTAAAATGACCTACTTGGAATTTTTATTAAGGTTATATCATGGAAAATCATGTATGGAATTTCTAATTCCACAATAAATTATATTATTACATTTTTGAAGGGATTTATTACTAATGGTGTATATATTCCCTAAAAAAACTACAAATAATGGAATTTAATTAAGCATCTTGGATTTTCTACTAATAAAGTTCATGCTTTTTTTAAAGACTATAATTTATGTTGGGTGGAAACCATAGACTGTATTGACTATAAATAATTTTTTACATCTCGATGGATGGAAAATGTAGATGGAACACCATATCATGTTTAATAGAATGTCATGTAAAACATTACATTGATTCACAGGCTTCAAAATTTATTCATGTATACTGGAAACATAGCCACTATGTGATGGCATGATGCTAAGAATTATATTGGTAATGATGCGTTGGTTCATCCTGTAGATGGATTAGGTTTATAAGACCCAACCATAAACATTACATAATCTTTAGTTAAGAACTGAATTCACATTAAAGATCTTTTTAGGATTAGAGATTTAGAAAATTAGGCAATAACTATTACGTAAAAAACATAGAAATACAATGTGGACACTGCCAATAGTTTCCATTTCATCCATAACAATAGAAATTCCAAAAATAAACTTCATTTCTTTTCTTGTTTAATAATAATACCATTTACTTAATCAATAATTTACTTTATTTTTCCTTAAATCCTTTTCAAACATGTAAAACATAGAATGATCACAAAAAGCACAATAATGGACATAAAAATAAAGAAAAACCATTAGTTAAAACCTGAAAACCCATTCAAGGTTCTTTGAGAGGATGAAACAAAACATTTTAAAATGAATAAAACTCATAATTTTTTCTCAATGAAAACAATAAAACCAATAGCAAGAAATTAAAACTCCTTTAGTTTAATTAGATCATAATATAAATAAAACCCTTTTAAAAATCTTCCAATTGGAATAATCATATGGTTAACTTCTTTATTGGAGATCTATAATGGGGATCACCGTTTTTATAAGATATATTGGGCTCACTCATAAGTTATAAAGGGGATCAACCCTTTTCATAATTAATGTCGGGCTCACCCGTGAGCTATAATGGGGATCAACCCTTCATATAATCTATTTGGGCTCACCCGAGAGCTATAATGGGGTGCTTCCCTTCGTATAAGTTATATCAGGCTCACCTATGCGATATAATGGGGCTAAACCCTTCGTAAAAGCTATATCAAGCTCACCCATTTCAAATAATTCCAACATACCATTTTATGAATAAAACATGTTCATCAAAAAACACTTTTTAAAAACTCAATTAATCCCATAGGAAAAACATTTTCAAATAAAAAAACCATTTTAATTTAATATCCCATTTTCAATATAAGAATTCCCAAATAAATAAATAAAGGATTTATTTTCATTTTAAAAGACAATAAGGCTTATAGATGAAGCTAAATATTTTATTACGGTTATGGAGGCAGAGAATTTTTTGTTGCCGTATACGTTAAAAACATTTCTTTTTGTCATTTAGTAAAACGCTTCATAAAACAAAATATTGCTTTAGAAAAATGTTTAATAAAATTATCATTCAAAATGGTTGATTATAAACCATATAAAATAAATTCATATATAAATATAAATATTCCTCAATTAATGGAGACAGAGATAAATTCCCTTACCTTGGTTTTACTTGTCTCATTAGTTTTTTAATTTCCTCTAAATCAGGTATCTTCTATTGATTTGAGCCAAAAGGCTTTCTTGAATCGCCTTCTTCCCATGGGAAGTATTCTATGAGTAAGGTATTGATTATGGGATCATATTTGAGCATAGGATTAATGATCCTAGGGGGTTGAGAGGTGTGAGTAAGTGGGTAGAGGTGGTGGCCTTTTATAAGAGGGACAAGGGGCACCTTAGAAATGTCTTTAAATGTTAATTTATTATAAATTCAATTTTGATTAAAAATTGTCCAAAAATCATATAATTCGAGCATAAGATGATTTTGGTTCCAATACCCACCATTCAATAATTATTAGAACAATTTTTTAATATTTTTTATGCTTATCATTTTGGTTTAACCATTGTTTTACCTTTTTAGTCCTATCGTGATATCATGTTATTTACACATTATGGGTTAATGTAATAACCATAACATGTCAAAATACACACCAAAAAGTCATTTATGATATATTTGGACATATATTAACCATTTGGAAGAATATTATATTTTTATTAATTTAATATCTTTTTATAAACTATTTTATATTTTATGTTATGAATTACGTCAATTTTGGACACAATTCATACTTAACTTTTATAAAAAATCATAACAACATGATTCCTTCAATAAAAACATTGAATAAATCCTATCATGTTATATTCACCTATAAAATTCATGTATGAGATAAATTATTTTATATAATATTTATTTTAAAACTTATAATATCATTTAATTGAATCCTTTATTAAT
Source organism: Viscum album (assembly GCA_963277665.1). NCBI lineage: Eukaryota > Viridiplantae > Streptophyta > Magnoliopsida > Santalales > Viscaceae > Viscum > Viscum album. The sequence goes on from OY728156.1 coordinate 1,147,183,027, forward strand.
GATGCTATCACTACATCATTATTGTGTAATAATTAAATTTATTTAGTTAAAATCTAAAAATTATAAATAAAATATTATATTGCATTAATTTTTTTTATATTTCTGATGAATATTTATAGTTGAATATTTCACTTATATAACCCCATAAAATAATTTATTTAGTAAGAAGATACAAGTTTATGTTAATTTTTTGTTTACTTTAAATTAATTATTTTGACTTGTCATTATCACTCCAAAGTGAATCCATGGGGTCCTAAAATAGATCCATGGATTACCATGGTCGTCCATATGTCATCTAATAAGATTAGGACACATGTTAGGATAATTAAATATTATTATAATTTTATTTTTTACCCTTATTTACCTGATTTACCCTTCAACCATGGAAAAAAAAATAATTAATGATGTTACTATTAATAATGTACTAAAATAAAGTTACCAATTTACAAAATTTTTTCTGCTTTCTTCCAAATATTGAATTCATTTTCCAAATTCAAAACACTGAATTGGAAGAAAATAATTTAAAATTTATTCCCGCTTTAAATCCCAAAAGCGGGGTTATAAGATGTAAAAATTATAAAAAGATTGACACGTGTTTTTGTCAAAGTTAGAAGTGAAATTACTCTAATGAACATAATTGGATTAAATTATTAAAAAATAATAAAATTAACCATTAAAACCAATTTAAAAAAGAATATAACTAAAAAAATAAATTATTTTATGAGACATTTTTTGAATTAAAATGCATTATTTTTCACTATTCAATAAAATATGAATTTCATTAGAAAAAATACCAAAATTAAAACCGAAGTAAATTTTGATGTTCTTAATATAAAGAAGATTTTTTATCAAATATAACAAAAAAAAGTGACAAAAAAATATTTAAAAAGGGTTCTCCATCAAAAGAAAGTAAAATGATCCTTTAAAAATATTAGAGTATTTTATGCTTAAAATTTGTTTTATTCTCATTTTAAGCCTCTAAAATTTATTTGATAAATGTAAAATCATTTATAATTCATTTATAATCATATTTTAGATAGTTTTTTTCATTACTTACAATAAAATTACTAAGTTTTAACTACCATTTAAAATAAAAATAAAAATAATATATTATATTTTGGTATAATTCACTATCATGTGGAATGTAAGATTTCATAGAAAACCGTTGTTGCGTATCAAGTATGCTATTGATAAAATTATACCTTTAACATAAAATTAATATTTTTTTATAAAAATTAATTTAAAAGAAAACGTATTATTCCATAAATACTTGATTAATTACTATGTTCCCCCTTTTGAAAATTTCATCCTCGCAGTTTTAAAAGTGTGCATGGAAACATTATTAAAAATCCCATATCAAAAAAAGAGTCAACAAAAATATCACTTTAAATGAAAGAAATAAAAGTAAAAATATCACCAAAGATAAAAAATACTAGGATTCCGTGTAGGAAAGCATGGATATGGAAGAAAAATATATCCATCATGTTCTGATGGAGAGTGAAAGAAAAAATGATCAGGAGAAATTTAACTACAAGAATAACATAATCTTGTGATAGGTTAAACGACCTTTGATTCCCCAGTAGTAAAACTAAATAGACAACATTTTTGTTTAAAGTTCCTTTTCATAAATTTAAGGAATTTATTTATGATATAAACTAAGAACATAAGGATATATACTTACCTTTCAAGTGGAGTTTTATCCTTTAATAAATTTATACAATAAAATCATATTTTCTAGAAATGATGAGTTTTCAAGATGACTTTGTCACACATGATGTTCTAGAATGAACTTCTATAGAATCACATAATCAACAAAATACTGACTATCTATTCATCCTATCTTGAAATATTAACCACAACCAAAATGGCTAGTACAAGATTAGATAATCTTCAAAAAGAATAATACATTGTAAAAGGAAATACAAGTCATACTCTCTAATGTTCAACAAACAATAAAGAATGTTCAACAATAACCATTCAATAAAAAATTTCCCTTAAAATTCATAAAAATAATCTAAACTATGTTTGGAACCCAAAAATCAGATGGATTTTGTCACATAGCCTTCCATGATAAATTTTTACATTATCTCCAAATAACATCAACTACTCTTAATGTCTCATAGTAAAAGTAATTAAAATAATCACGTATTCTCTATTATAGTTTAATCATTTACATAAATAACCCAAATCACAACATGTACACAATAAAAACATATATTCTCCCAAAATATTATTTCAACCATTACTCCACAAATGAAATCCCAAAGAATTATATTTTCCTTAGACATATAATGTTCAAAAAAGAGATAACATCTTGCTTAATAATATTTATCAATTAATCACCAAATCATTTTCCTCTACTAAAGATATCCATTTGATAAAACATAAGTTCCAAAAATCAACTTATTCTTGATCCAATAATTTTTTTAACTAAAAACAATAAGTTATACTAACCAGAGACTTCAAGTATCCCAGTGGTAGGTGATAAATCCAAGTCGCACTTTGGTTGTGGGATCGATTCTCACATCGTTTTTCGATGCAACAGGTTATCACACGGTCTGTGTCTTGTCCTTTTAAAAAAATGTATAATTCTAATAACATTAACAAAATAAGAAAAAATCCAAAAAAACAACCATAACATTTTTTAACTTCAATGGTTATCTCATACCTCGCATTTAGCGTCCCAAAAATTAATACCCCATAATTTCTTCAAAGGTGATGGTCTCAAAAAATACCATTAGTCACCTTAGTATTTAAGATCATAAATACTGAAAAATATCCTTTTATTTCATAACAAACCCTTAAGATAACATCCAAATTACCAAAGCTGTGTAACCCTTTCCTCTGATACCAACTATAAGGACCAAGCCTAAAAAGTTACATAATATTGAGTTGAGTGATGAATTCATATTTAGGATCTTTTTAGGTTTAGAGCATCATATATTTGGGTAATAAATATTACATAAAAAAAGAAATAAAATGTGGACACTACCAACAATATCCTTTTATTTCATAACAATAAAATTTTAAAAAGGAACTCGGTTTATTTTCATGTTTAATCATCATAACTTATCCCCGATTCCACCCTTGACTTTATTTTCACTTAAATATTATGAAAAAATTTAAAACAAGGGATGTGAACAAAAATCTCGGGAGGGGAAATAAAAATCAAGAAGAAACAATAGTCTAGTTAAAACCTGATAACCCATTCAATGATCTTTGATCAGATGAAATAAATAATTTTAACATGAATAAAACTGCTAATTTTTTATTAATGAAAAATAGTAAAACCAATGGAAAGAAATTAAAACTTGTTTAGGTGACTTAGAGCATCATATAAATAAAACCATTTCAAAAAATCTTCAAATTCCAATAACCATATGGTTGAATTTCTAATTGGAGATCTACATTGGGGATCGACCTTTATATAAGCATCATCAGTCTCACCTATAAGCAAAAATAGGGCTCAAGACTTCGTATAAGTTGTTTCAGGGTCACTTGTGAGCTATAAGGGAATCGACCCATTGTATAAGCTATATTTTTCTCACAAATGAGCTATAATGGGGGTAGAACCATTTGTATAAGTTATATTAGGATCAACTGTGAGCTATAATGGGGATGAACCATTCATAATAGCTATATCTAGCTCACCCATTTCATCATGTACCATTTTATGAATAAAACACATTATCACAAAACCCTTTTGACCAAATCATTTAATCCCATATGAAAAAATTTTCTGTAAAAAAATAAATTTTTTCATTTAAGATACCATTTTGAATACCAAGATACCCAAATAAATAAATAGGGGATTTATTTTCATATTAAAATACATTAAGGCTTATATAGTAATCAAAATATTGATTAATGGTCACAATAGTAGAGATATTTCTGTTTCCATATATGTTAAAAACATTCCATTTTTTTGTTTAGTAAAAAGCTTCATAAAAAAAGATTTATTTTTAAAAACATTGAATGAAATTAAAAGAAAAACGAGTTGATTATACAGTATATGAATGATGTTTGTATATAAATCAAAATATCCCTCAATAAAAGGTTATTGCGATGAAGTTCCTCTCCTTGGATGGACTTGTCTTTTTTGTTCTTTAATTTCCACTAAATAAGGTAACTTATTTTGATTTGAGGGAAATGGATTTCTAGAATTTACTTCTTCCCATGGTAAGGCTTCTATGAGGAAGGGATGGATTCTGGGAGCTTATCTAAGTTGATATTGGATTATCCGAGGGGCATGAGAGCCGTGATTAAGTGGATAGAGGTGGTGGCCTTTTATAATATGGAGAAGGGGAACTTTAGAAAAGTCTTTAAATATTAATTTATTACATATTTAAATGATAGTAAAAATGGTCCAAAACTCATTTAATTAATAGATAATATGATTTTGGTTCTAATACCCATCATCTAATAATTTTTAGAAATGTTTTTAATATTTTTTTTATCCTTATCTTTTTGGTTTAACAATTATTTTACACATTTTAATCCTTCCATGATATCATGTTATTTACACATTGTGGGTTAATGTTATAATTATATCATTTCAAAAGACCCACCAAAAATTCATTTATTACATATTAGGACTTATATTAATCATTTTTCCAATTCATAGATATTTCTGAATTTAATATCATTTAATAAACTATATTATATTTTACGTTATGAATTATTTTAATTTGGGACATGATTCATAATTGAATTTTTTGATTAATTAAAAAAAACATTGAATCAATCCTACCATATTATATTCATATAGAAAATTTGTGGATGACATAAATTATGTTGAATAATATTTTTTTAAAATTTATAATAACATTTATTTGAACTATTTATTAATTAAGAAATCACGACATCATCATTGTGTCATAATTGAATTCATTTTCCTATTTTAAAAAGATTATAAATAGAATATCATGATGAAGGAAATATTTTTATGTTTATAAATACTATTTATATTAGAAGATATCCCTTATATAACCCCAAATAAAAATTTATTTATTAAGAAGATACATGTTTATGATATTTTTCTCTTTACTTTAAATTAATTATTATAACATGTCATTATCACTCCGAAGTGGATCCATAGGGATCTAAAATCGACCTAAGGATTTCCATGGTTTCACATATGTCATCCTGTGGGATTATAACATGTGTCAGGGTAGTTTAATCTTATTCTAATATTCTTTTTTCCCTTATCTACCCGATTTACACTTAACCATTGTAAATAAAAATAATAACTGAAGTTACTATTCATAATGTCAAAATAAAAAACCTACCTATTTAAACAATTTGGACCACATTACTCAAAATATAGAATCCATTTTTTCAAATTCAAAGCTCATAATTGGATGAAATTTATTTAAAATTAATGTATGTTTTCAAAACCAAAAAGCTGGTTTTTAAGATGTACAAACTATCAAAAGATTGACATGTATTTATGTCCAACATAAAAGTGAAATTACTTCTAATGAACATAATTGTATTAAATGATAAAAACTAATCTAGTTAGACATTAAAAAATAAATATAACAATCTAACAATATAAATTAATTAGACGAAAATGTATTTTTGAATTAAAATACCATAATTTTCACTATTCATTAATATATGAATTTTGTAAGAAAAATACAAAAATTTCAATTTAAGTAAATTTTGATGTTCCTTTTCTTAAAAAGAAATTTATCTTTTCAAATAGAACATATAAAAGTAAAAAAAATTATATTTTAAAAGGGCTCTACATCAAAAGGCTGTAAAATATCCTTTTAAAAATATTAGTGCATTTTAGGCTTTAAATTGGATACATTCTCATTTTAAGACTCTAAAATTTATTGGAGAAATGTAAAATATTTTAAAAAACATGAATAATCATATTGTAGTTATTTTTACTTATTCCCACCAATACAACTACTAGGCCTTAAATACAATTTAAAATAATAATAATATAATTACATTTTTTTGTATATTCCACTATTGTGTGAAAAATAAGATTTCATAGTAAACCATTGTTTCATGTTGACTACACTATCAGACAGTGCATCCTTTTAAGAAAAAATTTATACATTTTTAATAAATATTAATAGAAAATAAAAAGTAATATTCTATAAATACCTAGGTCATTAAAAGCATGTATAGAATCAGATGCACAACATCTTGATTTTTAAGCTAAGGTGTATAATGTCCGGTTGGGTCTATCCTATTCAGGTTTTTATCTGTTTAATCATATGATTACAACTCATAGTATCTTCCTAGTTTTTATTCATGTTTATAATATTCTTCTATGGATGTATATGAAAAAACATTAAATTTATTTAGTTTAATGATATCTTGGTATTCTGATCCCGATAATGATATAGATGTCTACATGATGCCTTTAATATATGAGTTGTATAAGCTTTGGGATATGGGTGTGTAGAGATTCTATGCTTCTTGAAAAAATATATTTCTGATGGAGGTTTTCCTTCTATGGATTATAAAATATTTACCTTCTTATTCAATGATGTCTGGTTTGATCTTGAATGAAAAAATATAATGTTCAATATGTATGAAAAATACATGATTGAGAAGGCATAAATATCATCCTAGTTTAAGTTTCATAGATCATCGACGATTCATTCAAATGAATGATCAATGCATGAAGAATCATCAGAGGTTTGATAATACTGTTGAAACAATATAACTATCTCAATGTATTTTAGGATGTGATATGCTTTATGAATTGAATGAATTCAGTTTTTCAGTAGGAAAATATTATCATAAATCTAAGAAGTGGAATAATGTGAACACTGAATCTACTTATAATTGTAAAAAGAGAAGTATCTTTTTAATTATTTCATTTTAGTCTACCAAGTTTTTATTCTATTGTTTGGACATAATGAGAATTGAAAAAAATATATGTGAAATATTGTTTTTCATTCATCTAAATATCATGGAGTAGACCAATGATGACTTTCGATCTCATCAGGACATGTCAGATTAGGGTATTTGACCAGAAATACATCTTTTGTGTAACTGCGAAAACAAATGGAATTTCCCTTGTTATTCACATGTGATGAAACCATAAGAGAAAGATAAATTTCTAGAAATATTGTAGTATATCAAGGTTCTTGAGGGCTATTATAGAAATATATCAATATGAGTCAACATAATGGATTTGAAACAAAAATCCCAAAAAACTCATGATTAGCACATCATTCTTCCTGAATTGATTCCTATAGAAATTCATAACTTCTTATCTAATAATTTATGGTTTATAGTGATTTTCTCGTGCCATTTTTAGGGACCATTGTGATAAAAGGTTATCCAAGTGACTATTTATAAAAATGAAGTAGGAGGAATCATTAATTTTGTGTGAGATGTGAAAAAATTCCTTCTTTCTTTTTGAAATATATACTGTATTTAATAGTCCATATTCAATCTGAAACACTTCTTGGGGGATGACTTTCTTTTTATTTGATTTTTCCAACTAAAATAAATATATGAATAGTGAAATCACATGTTCAAAACAAGAATAATCTTGAAGGTTTGATTTTTCTGAGTTTATCAAGCTCATGTTTGTATGTTTTTTGATGTATTTTCCTGATGTGAGCACCATACATAACTAACTAATAAGAAATAAAGGTGACAAATATGGGGTAATTGATCCCTCATTTCCACCTACTTCTGAAATAAATTGAATTTTTGGGTCTTATACATTGGCAACATTGAGCCTTGTGGGGAAAGATATGGCGCATCGCACAGTCTTGTTTAACTATGGTTTGTTCCATGACAATATCAAGTAAGTAATTTGGATATTTATATATTATATCATACTATGAAATTTCACATATACCATAGACTTGTTTATCATTTTTTGTAGGGAACCTAAAAAACTTGTAAATGTAGTTCATCGATATTTTCCTTTGAGAATGAGAGAGGCTTCATATAGCCTAGAGTTTCTTGCTTGGTCAAAATAAAATATAAGACCATTATTTTAACTAGCATAAATTATAGTTATCCATTTAATTGTATTATTCATAATTATTTATGGTTTTAAGTTTACATGTTGAATCTATTTCTCAAGATTTAATAGCATTTGATTTTGTTCAAAATTCATTGGTTTGGGAAAGAAAATATTTAATAATTAATGGATATATATTTGTTACAACTGATCGAACAAAGAAAATGGGAACATATAATGATGTAATTATATTAACTACTATAATATATTCTTATGATAGTGCATCTAGTAGTTTTCCTTGATATAAAGGTGTGTATTTTTATGGAATCATTGATAAAATAATGTTATTGAATTACTACTCTTGGGGTCGAGTAACTATGATGAAATGTAAATGGTTTTATTCAATGATGTGATAGTGTACATTTTTTGATGAATATGGATTCAGGGTTATATACTTGAGTTGATTCCTACGTATTGATGAATGATACATTTTGGCATCAATGGAAAACATGATTTTAATTTAAAAGATCATCAGAGACTTGATTACGATGTCATTAATCATGAAATCCCATGAAATATATTTCATGATAGTGGTGATGAAATTTACACTATTGACTCCCCCATTGGTGTTTCCCAATATATTTCATTTGATGATTCAAATTATCCCATTGTGAGATTTTATGTTGAACTGGATGAAGTGGTGGGTAATATATAGAAGCATCGATACATGTTCACTGTTTATTTAGTTTACCTTCACATTAGTTTATCAGTTTAGTATTATTGTAATTACATTAATTTAGATTTAGTTATGAATGATATGTGTTTTTTTATTTTCTACTGTCTTTTCATTTAATTAGATAAATTTCAATTTAGAAAAATTGGTTTGAAAGATGTTTTTAAGACATATATAACTTAGTTTTAAATTATTGTTACTAAAAGTCGTCATAAAGAATCCTATTCCATATTTGAATTATATGTTGTATGGAAGAATTATAAAAACCATTTCTAAAAAATACTCATTTCATTATTATTTTTTTTATGTTAAATAATTCAAAACATCATAGGAACAGAGTATTCGATCTTGATCCAATGGTGCGTGGGTATGTTTTGCTTCATTCTATTCCCTTATTGAGTATAATAATTTCAAAGTTTTTCTTATGAAGTATATATAAAGTCTTGGTAATTTTTATTATCAATTTTTTAGGGAAATTCAGTTCCCCCATATTTGACTCCTCATCCTGCTAGAATATTTCCAAATGGGGATTATCCTAGACCTGGATAGATCAAATTTTAAACATGTCCCCAAACTAATCCACTGGTGAACACCCCATAATTCACACCTTTTTATTCTCTTCATGAGTCTCTTGGAATGATCTTATCCATGCCTCCATCATCATCTTAACTAACCTATTATTCACATTCCATGTCTATTATATATTCAGGGATGATCCCATTGATGCCTCTATCATCCCATTTACAATTTTCTCCCCAATATACATCTACAATGCCAACAAGAATTTTCCCACCTTTACCATATCAATATCCAATGATGTACCCCCAATGTCACACCTTGACCAAGTCAATTTGTTATTTTTAATTTTTTACTTATTATTTTGTGTTTGGTTGCTTTTTCACTATTGCGTAGTCATCCTACATGGTTAACAGTGACTGTGCGGTACCCATAGGGTTGCCGAAGTGGTTTGGGTGGTGGCGCGAGACTTGTGCACGATTTATTAAGCCATGCAATGAGCATGAGGCTCAGTGCTATAAGAGGGTTGGGGTGGGTGGCGTGGGTTGAGCACAATTTCCTCAACTTTGTGTTTAGCTATGGGTAACTTTTCACGGACCGCACGATTACCATGTTTTTAAAATAAAAAGTAAAATAACAATGGGAATATTATAAATTAAAATGAAATAAAAATTTAAAATAATTTTTTGATAATAATAATAAAAAAACTAATAATTTTTTTATTAAAATTATTATTATAGTAGTTATTATTATTAAATTTCTTATAATTGTAAATTATTTTATTTTTATTAGGGTAATAATGTTATTATTATAATAAATCGAATAATATAAGAAACATTGTATTAAAACCTTGGGGGGGGGGGGTGTCGCCCCACCATTGTCCTTCTAGGAATGAGGCACACCTCCCCCTTGCCTGTTGTGCAACAGTGGACCCCAAACCCCCTCTTGGTCCATCCTACCCTCGCCAATATAGCCAGTAGTCTTACCCCGCCCGACTTACCCCCTCCTAATTGAACCTCCCACCAATCGTGCACCCACCTTGGATGGCACACCTCCTCCAACTTGGACACCTCCGAACTACAACATGACCTACCTGCTCCAGAGTCACCAACCTTCATCCATCCTACTCCAACAATTGTGGTCCCTATACTCCCTCTCCCACTCCGGCCAGCCACAAAATTATCTTGTGAAACCAACTCCCCATATCGTCACTTCTCGGGTGAACCCTACTCCAACCTCTATACACTGCGCCTCCCCTCTCGGTCTACTCCCTGTACGCGAAGTGGTTTTCCTTTCCAATTTGTTCTTCCTTTGATATTTTTTCCTCCATCTTTGTCCTAACCCTAATGCCCAGGGTATAATTCGTTATTTTTTCTCAATGTATAGGTTGTGAGGAATGTTCTTCATGGTGTAATCTTCCTCCTTTGAGAGTTTCATCCCAATCACATCCCCATTGAGGTAGGTGAATTATTGTATATCCATTCCAATACATTCATTTAAAACATGAATCCTTAAAATTATTTAATTATATTTGACTCTCTTTTTATTTTACTCCCATTGGGTCTGATTTAGTGTTTATAAATTTTTAGGAGTTGTGAAAACATGGTTTTTATGTATATGCTCATCTGCGTCAATGCGAAAATATTCTGATTACCAAATTTTGTTTCAATAAATTTTTATAAGTGGTTGACATTTTGATATTTTTTTTGTATATTTTATTGTTTTTTTATGGTAATATAGTTTGATAAAAATAACCTTGATGTTAAATATTTAATTATGTCAATGTATATGTGTACTTTGTGCATTCTAAAAAATAAAACTATTCCTGTAGAGTAGTATTATCAGATTTTAGGAACTGTTAGTTTTAATTATGTTGTGATGTTAATTTATTATTTGTGAAATTTGTTTGGTGTGTATGTTATAGTAAATTCAGAACTTATCTTTTGTTGAAAAATGTTATAAAAATGGTTTAATGGTTCTAAAATGGGTTTATCATGTTTTTTGAATGATGTGGAAGGTTTGGTGTCAGTTTAAGGAATCTGGTGATTTTTTGAAAGTGGATTAAAGTCCCTTTACGTATGTTTGGTGTACTAGTAGATTCTGAAAAATCCATGGGTTCACTAGTTCAATGCATGGATGTGTTTTCAAGTGAACGTGGGGCCTTAAATTAGCCATTACTTGAAAGCTTAGTTTCCTAAATGGTTCTCATTTTTCTAAATGAATTTGTGTTTTATGTGTGGGTTAAAAAAATGGATTTAATGGTGTTCCTCAGGTTTGGCCCATTTGGCCTTGAAGACTCTTTTGGCATGGGTTAAATAGGGTAAAGGTTGTTTATAAATTTTTTAGTGTTTTCTGTGTGTTTTTGGAACATAAGTGTTCATTTGTATTGGTGAATATAAAATGAATTTTTCAAGATTTTTTGGGAAAAGGAATTGGACATGTCTATTTTAAGGCTCTTTTGGCACTTACAACTATAGTGTAATGTTTTTGTCGACTCTTTGAAATGATTATGTTGTGGAAAATGTGTTCCCGTTAGGAAAAAATAATGATTTCTGAAATATTTTAAATGGTTATATGTTATAAAGACCCAGTTTGAACCATTTGACACATTGAATGTGTGAGCGCCTGGTTGGAAACATATTGTTCTTTGTGAAATGGTTTAAATGTTCATGTGATGTGATGGTCCGGTTGGCACGACAGATGATATAGAATATGCATGTTTATATATATATATATATATATATATATATATATATATATATATCTATTGGGTAACACTATATAAGGGATATCCATTTATGGGTTTTCGTATAGGGTGTCTGTGTTTGGCGTAGTCAAGTGCGGTGATGGTAGGTAAGATGAGTCAAACATTCGAGGGAATTGTACTTACACATTATTACCACAACCACTATGGGTTCCTGGGAATATTTTAGAGTGTCAAGTAATGGTTCATGATCAACCCCGATTAGACAGGTTGGTACCCCCTAGATCTGCTGTAAGGCCAGGAAGGCTGTTCCACTTGTGAGGCTAGGTTAGGGAAGCTTATTGGTCATTGACTTGGGGGCTTAACCATACATCGGAAGGTTGTTCTGAATTGAGTACGTCCAGTAGTCTTCGAAGGATGTTTTGGATAATCTATGATTAATTAATTATGTAGATTGTGTTTTTAATTTTCCTTTGTGCTAGTTTATTTCTATAATTCACTATTTACCTGCATTACTCTAGCCCAACTTTGGTATCTTTTATTTTGGAGTTTGATTATTAAATGTAAAATGGTTTTGGAAATAGTATTTAGGGTCTGTTGGAATTTTTAAGTAGGAAAAACATGTGTCTTATTTTAAAATGGGAAATCCCTACTTTTATATTATCATTTCATAGATGTGTCAATGGATTGTTTTGGGAAGTGTGATTCTTGGATTCAGTGGATTATTATAGAATTCCCTCTAATTATTTTAATGCTCACTCCTATTTTATCATTTTAGTTGGAGGATCCTTTGGTTCAGGTTCATAGTCTGGCTTCTCAGTGTTGGAGAAGATTCAGTTTAGTGGATGGAGGTGATCAAGGGGTCACATGGAGGTTGTGATAGTGCATTTGGATTTTCTTGTTTTCAGTTTTCGGTATTTTAGTTTCACATTTTAACTGAATCTGTTTATTCATTTTCATTTAATATTTAGTTTTCATTTTTATCTTGCTTTATCTGTTTATTTTTTATCCTTGTTTGGGGCCAAAATCATTCCCATTAATTGAATGTTTGATTCCCAACACTAGTTTCCACCCCAAGGGGATTGGGAACACCCCTAGAGACATGTCGTGGACTGGAATGGGTGTCCGGTCAATGGTAGACCCCAGCTCGTTCATGAAAGAATTGTATCAGAGAAGACCCTTTCTATTTAGTGCATATAGTAGACTGAGATTTGGATTGTTTGGGCTCAAGAGGTAGGTTATGGGTCGGTGCCTGATCCCCACCGATCGTGAAGAGACATGATTTACTAGGGGTAGTCTGGGATTTGAGTCTTTTTTCCCTTGTTTTGGATCGAGGGATGACAATAGAGTTGACTCGATTTCACACTATGACCCCACATGGAGTTGTGAACTATGGGGAGATTAGGTGCTCGATTCAAGGTTCTCAAAGTGTTATGATTACATGGGTCATGGATCACTGCCAAGTCATTCGGTTAAGCATTACTACTAGTTCCTCAGTCTGATAATTTTGTGAGAGTTAGGTTTTGTTTGATTCTGATTGGTGTGAGTGCCTTATGAAAATGGAAGTGTGTTTGAAATGATTTTTTTTCCTTTCAAATGGTCTTAAATTGGTAATGTGGGGTGTTTTTTTATAGAAATTTACCTTGTAAGAAGGTAGTCTTGAAAACTAAATGAACGTACTGCCTTTGTAAGAAATGATTTGGTTGTGTTTGTATTTTTTTGGGTGTTTTCTAATTGAGGTTCTCTTTTTGATTTTTCTTGGCATGATATTAGTTTTAGTCTTGTGTTTTATATGTTTTTTAGGAAATTCATATTTTAAATGTCCCCAATGTTTTTGGTAATCATGCCTAGTTTATTTTCATTCTCATATGTTACTTATCCTTCATTATTATTAGGGTCCATTAGAGGTAGTGGAGTGGCCTGAAGAGGTTGAGCACATCTTAAGGGTATTGGGAAATCCCAACGTTTTCTGAGTGCATGCCATTTTCGGTATGTTCAATGGTCCATCTATGGAAGAATACGAGTTATTTTACCCACCATCATTGAAATCTAGGATGTCAAGGGATTTATTTAAATCTATCTTCATCTGATGGTTCATACCTGAAGAGGTGAAGATGAAGAAAAAAGAATAACTTATGTGCATTCAATAAGGCCAATGGAAGGTTAATACATCTTTTGATCATTACGAGTAAAAATTTTCCATTTCCCAGGAGGTAGAATTGTTGGATTTGATGAAGTATTCTCTCTTCATCACGGGTCTTCTTCCAAAGATCATGGAGTGGGTCCTCCCTTTTAAAGAACATCGTTTAGAGAAGCTGGTGGATGTGGCGTTTTTAGCCAGTGGGTCTCCGGAGCGTAGATGGTTGGTAATCCTGTGTATCTAGTTGCTCACAAAGGTTCCCCATTTGGCGAGTAGGCTTTTCTAGAGGGTCATATATTTGATAAACCTCATTCATCAATTCTAGCTTCATGTTCATTGGATCATCCTCATGTGTCCCACCAGTGTGGCCGTTTTGGGAACTCTAAGCTATCATGTCACATCCCTTTGAAGACGTGCCATCATTGTGGATTTATAGGTTATATGGATAGGTTTTATAAGAAGAGTATCATGAAGAAGAATTTATGATATGTGATTCTAGTACCTAAATAGGAGGTATAATATGATTTAGCCATTAGATCCCGAACCTCAGGTCTCAGGGTGAAGCTGGTGCATCGTTAGGAGTTTCCAGGGATGTGAAGCCTTAGTCGGGGTGGTGAGTTATGTGTTGGGACAGAAACCTCTAAATCCTTTTCATTCCTATTTTTTATAATGTTAAATTTTTTCCAACACTGTGAGTTCATCGTTTCATTATAAGAGTGTTATGGCCTTGTTCCATTATAATCTAATCAGTGGTACCTATTTTAAAGTTTCCCTTTTAAATCGTTTGTTTTCCTTGAGTGTTTAAGTGGTTCTCATTTATATATATTTATGTTTCTTATAATTTATGGATAATTTATCATTTCATATTTTTATTTGACTTTCTTTTTAGGGGTTACCACTATCGTTGGGGTTATTTTTCTGGTTTGGAATGTTTTTAGTTTTAAAAACAGTGTTGTTCCACTCATGAAATAGAATTTGGGTTTGATTGGTTTGGAGTTCCCACGTTGTCCCCCGGGGGTGGTGTGTTTGGGTTTCAATGTTACCATATTCGTGAATTCTTGTGGTGGGGAGAACCCTTATGTGTTCTCCCCTCAATATAGGGTTGTGTCCCTTATCAATTCGGTTGGGTGTGACATGTGTTAAGAATGGTCACCATGAGGCTTTCAGTTTTTTCTCTATTTCATGTGGGCATGGACTCGAGCATTTGATAAATGTCTACTTGATGACTTTTTAGGGGAAGAATGATCTATGGTTGGGAGAACTGTCACACCCCGACCTGGTCTATTTGTTATTTCTTATTATTTTAATTATATTTTTGATTTTTTTCACATTTTCTTTGTTGTGCGGCCAGCCCACATTGTTTGGAGTGACTATGCAGAGTCCACAAGGATTCCTATGTGGTTTTGGTTGTGGCGCATGACTTGTGCATGGTTTATTAAGCTGTACAATGAGCATGCAGCTCAATGCTGTAAGTGGGTAGTGCCAGGTGGTGTTGGTTGAACATTACTTGCTCAACCATGTGTCTGGATGCAGGTAACTGTGCATGGTCCATGTGGTTAACCGGTTTTGAAAATGAAAACTACAATCACATGTAGAATAAGATAAATAAAAATGAAATAAAAATTTAAACTAATATTTTATAATAATAATAACAATAATAATAATAATAATAATTATTATTACAATTATTATAATTGAAATTTTTATTATTATTATAAGTGTAATAATAATATTATTATAATAAATTTAATAAAAGAAAAAAATGTGTTGAAACCCTAGGAGGATTCTAGCCCCATCTCATTCGAGGCACGAGGCGCACCTCTCCCTCTTTCCCACTATGTAGTAGTGCCCCACCCCTTCTTGCCCGACCTCCCCTCGCCACTCCAGACAGTTTCCACACCCCATCTGGCCTCACACCTCCTCGCCACAACTCTAACTAGTAGTTCACCCTCCCAGACCACCGCACCTCCTCCAATACGAACCCCTCCCACCAGCGGCATGGCCTCCCATCTCTGGCATCCTCGACCTCCATTCGGCCCGCTCTAGTGGTAGTAGTCCCCCTTATCCCTCTCCAACTCATGCCATCCACGACCATCATTGAAGAACCCAATACCACATCACGTCCCGTCTTCAGTGAACCCTACTCCAGCCTGTGCGCATGGTGCCTCCCATATCAGTCCTCTCCCTGTATGAGCTGTGATTTCCCCTTCCGGTGTGTTCGTACTTTGAGATAGTGTTTTCCTCCATCTTTTTCCTAACCCGAATGGTTGTGGATTAATCTGTTTGTTTTTCTCAATGTATAGGATTTGAAAAATGTTATTTGGGATGTAATCTTCCTTCATTGAGAGTTTCATCAGAATCGTATCCCCTTTGAGGTAGGAGAATTTAGTTTTATCCATTCTGGTGAATTCCTTTAACACTTACATCTTTCAAATTATTTATCTTATTATATTCATAGCTTTATTTTACTCTTAATATGTCTACTTTAGTATTTATAAATTTCAAGGAGTTATTAAAACTAGTTTTTTATATATAATTTTATCTACATCAATGGGAAAAGTGTTTGATTAATTCCAAATTTTGTTTCAATAAATTTTTAAATTCCATTCTCATTTTGATAATGTTTATGGCTAATTTGTTTGGATATTTTTTTTGTATTATAGTTTGATAAAAATACCCTTGAAGGTAAATATTTAATTATGTTAATGTCTATGTTTACATTGCTCATTTGATAAAATGACATTGTTCTTTTAGAGTGGGATTAGGGGTTTTATGAACTTTTTGTTTTAATTATGTTGTGATAGTAATTGGTTGTCTGGGAAGTTGGTTTGGTGTGTTTGGTTTAGTAATGTAATACCTTATATTTTGTTGTAAAATGTTATATAATAGAATTTATTGTTTTAGAAGGGGTTGTTCATTTTTCCTAAATGACGTGGAAGGTTGGGTATCAGTTTAAAGATTTTGATGATTTTTTGAAAGTTTTTTAAAGATTATTTTTGAATATCTTGTGTGAAACTTTATGTTAGCACATCCATGGGTGCACTAGGTCCACACATTGATGTGTCATATAGTGAAGTTGGTTCAAAATGGTTATTATTTTTATAAATGAATTTGGGACTTCTGTGTGGGTTCTAAAAATGGATTTAAAGGTGTTCCTCAAGTTTGGCCAGTTTGGCCTTGAAGCCCCTTTTGGAATGGGTTAAATTAGGTAAAGGCTGTTTAAAAATTGTGTAGTGTTTGGTGTGTGTTTTGGGAATAGAAGGTTCCATTTTTCATGGTGAATATAAATGAAGTGTTCGAATAATGTTTTGGGTAAATTCATTAAACATGTCAATATAAAGGCCCGTTTGGAACTTCCAAATCTAGTTTAATGTTTTTATTTACTATTTGAAATTATTGTGTTTTGAAAACTATGTGACCATTTGGAAACCTTAATATTTTGTGAAAATATTTAAATGGTATATCTTATAAAGACATATTTGGAAAATTATGACAATTTTAGAGTGTGAGGGTCCAGTTGACAATATATATTGCTTTGTGAAATAGAATAAAAGCTCATGTGATGTAACGAACCAGTTAGAACCTAGGATGATATGTTATAAAAATGATTTTATCTCTCTATATATATATATCTATTCTGCACATCTATAGGTGGTATATACCTTTATGGGTTATCGTATAGGGTGTCTGTTTTTGGGGTAGGCAAGTGTGGTAATGACAGGTAAGATGAGTCACGTGTGGGAGGCCTCGTACTTACACAATGTTACTACAACCACCATGGGTTCTTGGGAATATTTTAGAGGGTTAAGTGATGGTTTCTAATCAACCCAAATTAGATGGGTTGGTACCCCTGGGTATTCTATTATTCTTGGAGACTATGCCACTAGTGAGGCCAGGTTAGGGTTGCTAATTGGTTATTTCCATAGGGGTTTCACCATACGCCGACAGGTTGTTCCAGACTGACTACGTCCATGGGTATTCTAGGGATGTGTAGGATCTCCCATGATTACTCTATTATGTAAATTGTTTTTTTACTTTCCATTCCATTACTTTATATCCATCTTGAACTGTTACTTATTTTACTCTAGCCCAACTTTGGTGTCTTTTATTTTGGGTTTTTTTATAAAATTGAAAATGGTTTTGGAAATTTTATGTAGCATGTGTTTGATTTTTTAAATGGAGAAAACATTGTGTATTTTAAAATGTGATAACCATAATTTAATATTTTAATTTAAAAAATTGGTCAGTGGATTGTTTTGGGAAAGGAGATTCATGGATTATGTGGTTTATCATGGAATTCCTACTGAGCATTTTAATGCTCACGCCTAATTTATCTTTTTAGTTGTATGTTCCTTTGGATCAGGTTTTTGGTCCAATATCCCAGTGTTAGAAATTTTTTTAGTGGTTAGAGGTGAGAAAGGGGTTACATGGAGGTTGTTATAGCACAATTTTATTTTCTTGTTTTTAGTTTTCGATCTGTTAGTTGTACCTTATAACTGAAGCTATTTATTCATTTTCATTTAAGATTCATTTTTCAGTTTTCTGCATGCTTTGTATATTTATTTTGATTATTTGATCCTAGTTTTGGGCCTAAATTGTTCCCATTGGTCATATGTTTGATTCCCTACACTAGTTTCCATCCCAGGGGGTTCAGGAATGCCCCTTAGGACATGTTTTTGACTGGATTGGGTGTTCGGTTCTATGTCGACCTAGGTTGGTTCGTGACACCTTTCCTACAACCCATATTATTCCATTTCTACACTACCTCCATTTCCTACCATCCATCAAACATCTGATGATTCAATTCCTTCAGCTTCCACTCTAGTGCTTGAAGACCACCCAGAGCATGCATTGGAACATATACTTCTTTCAGAGGCTTAGGATACAAGATATACCACAAATCCATCACAACCTATTTAGCATACTATAGTAGGTTCTTTTTATCATAAATAATTCAAATTTTATCTATTTTTTTCATGTAGTACTACACCTATATTTTTATTCCCACTCTTTTCTTATTCCATTGGATGTTATTCTAGGAAATGTGGGCACACTCAATTGTAAGAATCCTAGAATCCGTAGACATAGATAATGGTATATTACAATAATTAAAATCATAAAGAACGTAAAAATTAAAGGCAGTATAGAATTTTCATGGAAACATTATCCAAAAAACACGAAATGATTCTGATGGAACCAGTGTCATAAAGACAAGTCAGTAAAGACATCAATGGAAAAGCATGGGAGTAGATATGAGTAGGAAAATTTTGTGAATTTCTATATATATTACTATTTTATTTATATGAGATAACGTGTTCATTTCATAGTTGGTTCAATTATCCCAAAGAAGAAGCTACTAAGACTATAAGGTCGATGGATGTTGGAGAGTTATAGAGATCATAAAATCACGGGATGTATTTTTTTTGGAACTGTATATTAGGTTCTGATTTAGAGGGTTTACCCACATTCCCTGACTATTGAAAAACTAAATATCAAAATATGGATTCACAATATAATACTAATGAGTTTAAGGTATTATCAATATTTAATGGTTTTTATATAAAATTTGATTTTTATTACATTCATTTTATTTTTTTAGGAAGTCTTAGGGAAAAAAATAACCCAGATTCAATGAAATTTGTATACTAATTGGGGTGCACTACAATTCAAGAGCATGATAAGGGCCAGGTATATTAATCTGAATTTAAATGGTGTCGTTATTTATATTTATATTTTTGTAGCTTTTAATGATGAATTTTATGTTTTATTTTCATTAATCCAATTAATAAAAGGATGAATATACCCCTTTCCATATGGCCATTTCCTTTTGGACTATAGGCCAACTGGAAATTATGTCATTAGGCCCAATGAAAAATTGGTCATTATTCCCATAGTCAATTTAACATTATGTGATTAGGATTAATGGGAAATTGGCCTATAAGACTAAATGAAAATGGGCCTATTTGGCATAATGGTCAATTGGACCTTACACATAATGGTTAATTTTCCCATAGGCCTATAGGCCAATTGAACACTACACCTATAGGCCAATTGGACGTTATTCCGTTAGGACTAATGTCCAATTGGACTATATCCCTAATAGGCCAATTGTCAATTAGGCATACAGAACAAATATAAATTATTCTATTATGCCTAATGTTCAATTGGCCTATAGGAATAATGTCCAGTTGGCCTATTAGAGTAATGGACAATTGGCCTATAGGACTAATGTAAAATTTTCCTATAAGACTAATAGCTAATAGGAATATAGGCATAATGGACAATTGGCCTTATGGAATAATGTTCAGTTGGACTATATGCCTAATGGTAAATTGTTCTATAGGCATAATGGATATTTATCCTATAATCCCATTGGCCAATGGGACTATATACCAAATAGAAAATTCTCCTAGAGTCGTAATGGAAAGTTTGACAATTAGGCCAATTTTCAGTAGTCATATAGGCCAATCGGACATTAATCCTAAAAGAGAATTGGACATTATTCCATTAGATGTAATATCAAATTGTCCTATACACCTAAAGGACAATTTCCAGGTAGGAATAATGTCCAATTGGCCGATATTCCAAATAGGAAAAATGTAAAATTGGCCATTAGGAACATATGACAATTGCACATTAGGCCTAGAGGCCAATTAGAAATTATGTCATTAGGCCCAAAGGTAAATTGGCCTCCGTGACTAATGAACAATTTGACATTATTACATTAGGACAATAGGTCATTGGGCCATTTTAACTAATTGAGAATTGTTATTTTGGGATAATGTCCAATTGGACTATATTTCTAATATATAATTGGCCTATATCCCTGATGGCATAATATCTAATTGTCCCATAGGCTTGAAATCCAATTGGACTATAAGGGTAATGGGAAATTGGACATTATTCAATTTTGAAGAATGTCAAATTTGTTTAATGTAATAATTTACAATTTTCTTATAGTCATAACGTACAATTGGCCTATATTCCAAATGGAAAATTGTTCTATAGGCCTAATGGACAGTTCACCTATATGCCTAATGACCAATTTTTTTAGGCCTAATATCCTATAAGCATAATTAGTAAATTCTCATTCAGTCATATAATCCTAATTGATGAATTGTATATCAATCCTATAAGCATATTGGACATTATTCCATTAAAAGTAAAGGCAAAATGGTTATAGGCCAAATGACCAACTAGCATATAAGCCTAATGCCATAATGTCCAACTAGCCTAAAGACCTATTGGTCATTTCAGTAATTATGAATTTTTCTTCTATTTTAAATTTATTACTTTTTGTTATTATTCTTGATTAAAAAGGTTTTATATTTTTAATATGTGTATACTAATCAATTTCATTTTTAGTAATATGTATTGGGAATCGAAGTTCCTATACCACAAGATAAATGGTTCTTCTCATAACAAAAGAAAAAATGGAATTGAAGTAAATGAACAAATATAGGAAAAGATTGTAATTTTTTTATTTATATTTCAAATAATTATATGAAATTTCTAATTAAAAATATTTTTTATATTTTTATAGAGATTTCATGGAGTCCCTTTATGATAATGAAAATGATAAATTTAGGATAAATGATCATTTGATCCATGTTCTAGGTGATGAACACCATGGAAGAGTCCAATGTAGATCATGAAAAAAACGTCCCATCCTAGTATTGGTCCTTGTTAGGATTATATCGAGGCTTTCAGACAGTCAAGCTTCAAATCACTTGTGAAAAATCTACTAATAAAAAAATATCTTTAGTAGAGAATGAATAAAGTAATCACAGCGTGAAAGAAGTAAGATGATCTCCAAAAAATTCCTAAAAACTATGTTGGTTATTAGTCAATCACTTCCATCAGAGGATGATACAACTATTGATTCATTTATGGAATCTATTTATTCTTTAAATTATGCCTTGAGTGATGCGAATAAAATTAAGAATGCTTATCTAGATGATGGTGGTGGAGATATTGATGTTGATGTTAATGCATATCTAGAAGGTGCTGTTGGTGAGGATATTGTGTTTGTTGTTGTTGTTAATCATGATGAAATTATTGATAGTGAGGATGATGATGTAGGATATGGGGGAGATACTGATCACTTTCATTTTTGATGGTGTGGTAAGGAGACTTGTTTAGTTCTATAATGACTTAAATTGATATGATTTATTGATGTTTGTGAATATTTTATTCATTTTTTGTGTGGTTTGAACATTATTACAACTTTTTGATTAGAGGATAAATATAAAAAATCTATACTACATTGAATGTATATTGTTTGGTTTATTTAAATTATAGATTCAAGAGTTTAGTGAAGAACTTTGTGGGGATTCTTCAAAATACAGGCATTGACCTATACCCATAGTTGGTAGAATCATGGGTATAGGTTCTTGGATGGGGATACAAATACCCATAGTTTGAAAACCATGGGTGTAGAGCTATACCCATGGTTTATTGAAACCATGGGTATAACAAAATACTTATGACCTATACCCATGGTTTCTATTCTACTAAAGGGTATATGCCTATACCGATGCCCAAATTGTCCACGATTTTCAAAACCGTGGGTATAACATATACCCCCAGTTTAAAACCATGGGTATATGTTCCTTTTCTACTAGTTGAAAATGATTAAAATTAGGTATTTTGATAGTTTGAAGGCTTCGAGTGAGATTAAAACACAAGGACATATTTTCCTTGATCCTTTATTAGTCAAGAATCCTCGAGGTCATACAACAACTATACATGATGGGTAAGGCATCAAGACTGTCATACCTCATCTATGCCTCATGTCAGACTCTAGTATATTAATTTCTTATTACCACTGCCTCAATTTTTTCTTCCAGGTCTTCATGCCCAAACACCATCTAGAGCTACATCATCACATTCATCATAATCCGTACACACTACCCCTATAAGGGTAATCATATCATGGAATTACACATATTCCATGTACCAAGAAAAAAAATACAATGAATGGAACTTGTATAACTTGGTAGAGAAGACATGAAAAAATATATCATATCATCATGAAAATATATTATCAATATAAAATATATGTGATCAATAAAAAACATGTTCATAAAAGCTACCTACATACTAAAGAAATCAGAAATATTAAACATGTTTCATGGAAAAAATGACCACATGTGATCAATATCAAGAGTGTACAAAAACATTTACAAAAAAATGAATATTTATATGGAAAAAAGTGTATTAAAGAGAAATATACGGTATGTGTCTTCCCACATGAAGGTATTTTATGAATAACACCATGGTTTATCTTGGATTAACACTCAAACCACATCTTACACCAATGGTGAGAATGATGTCATACGAAGGATGCCTATTTCATGTTCTATTTCATCATTAAAGATGATTATAAAGGAGAAAAAAGAACTTTCAGCTTCATAATGACTGGATGTAGAATCAAATACCATATAAAGTCCATAAATGGAACCAATACCGTGGAATTAAACTATTCTCAAAGGGGATTTCAATGAAACATTGAAACCCCCATAGATCAAGAAAATATTCAAGAATAAAATTATATTTGGAATTATAATTTTTATATCAACCATCATCCTAATTGATAAAAAAATTATCATAATAAAAAAAATAGATCAATGAGATATAATAAGAATTGAGCATTTTACCTCACTTACCACATTTATATGTATTCAAATCACATTGAAACATCATAATATGGACTCTTAGAAGATGAATATTTTATGTAAGGTGTTTGTAATCTATAAAATTAGGAATACTATGAAGACTGAGTAAAAACGAACTATAAATGTGAATTGATGTGGAATTCAGATATCTAATTTCACGCATGAAAGATTCGGTTGAATGGGTTTTAAAATTTATTTCCAACCATTACTCCTTTCATGGATTCAAGGGAATCCAATTGGTGGGGATACTTGGTTTGTAAAACAAACAGATAACTATATACTTCTCCTCGATATCATATATAAGGACATGACCTGAAACATTACATAATCTAGTAAATTAATTTATAATTAACTTCATTACACTCCCAAGGATATTTTTGGATTGGAGTTTTAGAATGTTAGGAAATAATTCAATCAAATCAACCGACCAGAATAAAAAGTGGGTACTACTAAAATAGTATACATTTCATTGTTAATAAGAATGTTTTAAATAGAAACATGAAATATTTTCATGAAAATTAATCACAAATTTCATCTTGTCTTCTCCTATTATTTTACCCACCCTTAAACCTTGTGATTTTTAAAAAAAAGGGATGATCATAAAATTCTCTTTAAGGGATATAAAATAAGTAGCGAAATCATCGGTCCATAAATACTTAGCGACGTATAAATTTATTTTCACAAATACATAATTCTCACCCATAAAGTAGCTTATAATTTCTTAGAAAAACATGAAATTTCCATAAAACAAAGAAAACAAATATAAAATAATAATGGTATCTTGGGGAATTACTTATTCAATATTACAACCCTCATGACTACCTTCTTATTTGTAACTCTCTCTACTACCTTATGATTTGTAACCCTCATGACTACCACACAATGTAACCATTAGGGATACTATATAGTGTAGCCATCATAGTTACACATGGAGTAACCAATGTATTACCTCCTAATCACACAAATCCAATGCATTGGAGGGAGATACAGGTCCCAACAATAATCATAAAAAATTTACAAGAACTCAAAAAAAAATCATAAAACATGAATAATATCATAAAAACATTTCTTTTGAATTTAGTAAAATAGAATTTCAAAAGATGATTTTTAAAGAAATGTCCCTTACATGCATTATAGAATTGAAGTACAATTTAATAGAAAGAAATAAATATGTGAATACACTAAAAATAAACATAAAAATAAAAAAATATAGAACGTTTATTTCACAAAAAATCTTAGTTGCATGATATTATTAAATTAGATTTTTGACCAAAAAAATAGAAAATGGGTTTTGAATTCCCAATCCTTAGATTCATCGTACTTAAAATGTATTTAAACCTCCTGTATAATGGTAAAAATAGTGTTATTAATATATTACTAGGAAATATTCATGTTCATAACACATTATACAATCATTTTATAACAATATTCCACCCATTTATGAATAATATTTTGTTTATTCTAATGTTTCAAGTGTGTTCTTTAAATGATTCCCATTATTGGTTTGTAATGAAATTTCTTGTCAAATGGTGGAAAAACTCCAGAAGTTGGATGAAATTCTATTAATATGTTTCCAAAATATTAAATGAAACCATAATTATTATTTTTTCAAATATGATGATGAATCATTAGATAAAACATTAATGATATTCATTTATACATTTTTAGCGGTTCATCGATAATCACGAACTAGATTAGTTATATAAGATAATATTATGCATATTTGTTAATTCTAAAAAAAAGAGGTTATATAATAAACATTAAAAAAATTTCAATCATTAAAATTGTTTTATAACAATTTTTTCAAGAATTAAAGAAAATTGAAGACACAATATACATGATGTCGATAAATCGACACATCAAAGTCAGTGTTTTTATTTTTAGAATAAGAGGGAGAGGAGAAGAAGTATGATGATAAATTATTCCTTAAATATGATAACATTATAGTATATATATGATACTAGAGAATTAATTACTCCTATATTAGGGGAGGTTGAAAGAGTATAATAAAAGCAAACAAATTGAATGAAAATTAACGAAAATGAAAGAGGATTTCACCTCTTGATTATTTCTCCTTGAGATCCTCCTTAAGGCCTTTGGTGTTATCCATTTGGTGAGACCATTATTTATTGGACATGGGAAAGAGCATTGGGAAGATTATTTGGAATAAATTTTATAGTTCTCAGATCTTGGGTGGTGTGAGAGGAGGAGGGGGTTAGGGGTGGTATTTATAGTGATGCAGAAGAGGTTTTCTGTTATTTTAATCATTTGTTTAATATTCTTCTCCGGACAAGAAATAGTGTTGGTTCATTTGAATAAAAAAAGTAAATATATCATGTGAGTTAGAACAATCGGTTATTACATCATACTTGATGTTAGGAATAGTTTATTTATCATATAATGTATATAAATGGTAAATTACTATATTTCACTATTAACAAAAAATACAAGTATTTTAGAAAAATAAAAAAAATTCATCCCAACCATTTTTTGACATGTATAATTGAAAAATGAACTCAATTTTGTAAAAAATTATTTTATAAATACAATTAAATTATTTTTTAAATAAGATATTTATTTATTTGATAAATAATAATTTCAAAACTATAACTGATTTTATAACACCTCAAAAAATAATCGAGGTCTAATTAAATTATTTTATAACCATAAGATAATAAAATAATAATTTATGATAAAGTTTTATGAAAATAAATTTTCATTTAAGTTATTAAAGTAATGATTAAATTTTAATTAAATATTTATGACTTATAAAAATATGGACACTTATACTATAGTCAAAATGTCTCTTATAAGATGCAGAAATTTTATTTATAAATTCTTTTGTGAGGTTATTATTCACTTAGTCTTATAACAATACATAAGGGTAATAGTACTATTCATGAGGGTCGAGTTACTATTCATAAGGGTCTAGGTACTATTCACTATAAAGTAGTTGGCCCAATTAGACTCCAAATATCTCACTAATCGTAATGGTGTATGTCCTTTTTTTTAAAATTCAAATAATAGAAGCGTAAAAATTTTGTTTAAGAGGGATGTTATAAATATCTTCTTAAAACAAAGGGTTGAATTACAGAGACTTAGTGTTTCATGAATTTTATTAGTTTTATTTGTAAATTCTTGGGGTTTTACATTCTCCCCTCCTAGAAATTACATCCTTGCAATATGTATTTAATTATTAAACAAGTGAGGGTACCTTTCTCTTAAAGAGTTTTCAGATTCCCATGTTGCTTCTTCAGCCATGTTGTTTTTCCACAGAGCCTGATCCGTGTAGATTACCTAATTCTTTAATACATTCTCTCTATGATCAAGAATATTAATAGGGTTATATTCATAAGAATGTTTATATTCTGTCAATACTTCATATGGGCTCAAAATATGAGATGAATTTGGAACATACATTCTAAACATTAAAAGATGAAAAATATTGGGTACCTAAGACAAAATCGGATGAAAAGCTACATAGTAGGTGACTGCTCCAACATTCTCCAAGATTTCATAAGGTCCAATGAACCCGGGACTTGAAAATACATTTTTTCTAAAATGCATAACACTTTTCCATGGTGGGATTCTAAGAAAAAAATGGTCAACTACCCCAAAAGTAATGTCTTCAATCTTGTAATATGCATAAATTTTATTCTAGCTCTGAGCTGTCCTCATGTGGTGGAGGATCATATTCACAATATCAGCTTCTTCCTCTTCTAATTATGGCCCCATCAACTATCTTTCCATGAATTCATCCAAAAATTATGGTGTTTGACAATGCTTCCTATTTAATACCTCAAAAGGATTCAAATGTATACTTGAATGCAAGATGACATTATAAGAAAAGTAAAAAAATAAAGGATACTTATCCGAACATGCCTAGAAGTTATTTGAAAAAGATGAAATTATATCTTCTAATTTAAGAATTACTCTCTCAGTTTGTCCATCATATTGAGGTTGAAAAGAAATGCAGGAATTTGTTTTTGTGCCCAATGACTTTTAAATGCCTTTATAAAAGTTAGAAGTGATCCTGGGATCATGGTTAGATGAAATAGAAATAGAAACTCCATTAAACATGAAAATATATTTGTTGTATAGTCAGGAAATATTATTAAATTATATAATTCCCCAAATAGAAAGTAAATGTGCAGATTTATTCAATCGGTCAATAAAAACCCCAATAAAATTCTTACCTCGAGAAGTATTTGTTAGACTCACCATGAAGTCAATGGATATATTTCCCCATTTCACTATGGCATAAGAATATGCTAAACCGTGCAATTTGTTAGTTTTCACTCTTCTTTAACATGTTGACATGTTAAATATTTCACTGTAAAATATACAATTTCGATTTTAATTTCCTCCCACCAATAATAGTACCATAAATTTCTATACATCTTAGTACTTAGGGTGAATATAAAATGGAGAACTATGAGACTCACACAACAATAATTTCATTACCATGGAATCACATGGAATATATAATATTTTTCAAAATCCCAAAATTGAGTCTTTATCAAATGTTAAATTCTAGAAACAGACATATTTTAACCAATTATATCTTTTTCCATAACTGAAGTTCTTCCTTATGCGGTTTCGTAGTTTTTTCTGATAGATATGACTCCACTAAAACCTGAATAAAAACAACAGTAATTTATACACCAACAACTTCAATGAAAAAATTATTCAAATCATTAATCAAAGGGTCTTATTGAAAATATAACATGGTTAATATTGAATAATGATTTCCACTTAAGGAAGCCACCAATTTTTTTATTTTCGTAGATGGAAATTGATTGTGCAATCATATTTTTTTAGTTCAATCCATCTGATTGTTTTACTGTTTAATTTCATTTGTGTGAATATGTACTTCAATATTTTATGGGCAGTATATATTTCACTTTTGGATCTATATAAATTATTCCCACAAATTTTAAATTCTAATACCATATATTCTAATACGAAATCAAGTTTGGGATAATTTAACTCATGAGAGTTTACTTGTCTTGAATCACAAATAATTAACTAATCATTCTAAATCATAACACAACCAAGTACCTTCAATGAAATACCGCAATATATGGAAAACTCACCATTTTTAGAAAGGATGAAAAAAATTGAAGCATTCATCAATCTCCTCCTCAGTTCCTAAAAATAAATAACACATTCGTCTATCGAAATAAATTTTTCCCCTTTTAATGTTAACCTAATTAGATGTTTAGATAACCTTGCAATGTTTTTAACAAATATTAAGTAATAACCCACTAATACAAGAAATCTATGAATATATGTAACATTTTATGGTCTTCATTATTCAACAACTAGATTTTTTTGATGGATTAACTATTATTACAACCTTATTTTCAATGTTCCTACTAAAATAAATCTATTGCAACCAAAAATCACATTTTCTAAAATTTTCATATAACTTCATTTCCTTTTGAGTTTGAAATACAATTTTTAAATGTTTTTCATGATCCACATAACTTTTTTAAAAGAACAAAATATAATCAACAAAAAAACATATCAAAATATTCATTTAATATAACACTCATAAGATCCATGAATACAACAGATGAATTTTTTAAACCAAAGGGCATAAAAAAATACACATAATTCCCTTGTCTATTACAAAAAGATGTTTCTGGGATGTTATCCTCCATCACCTTCACCTGATGGTATTTGGATCTATAATCAGTCATGAAAAAATAATGAGCTCCCTAGATCTGTTCAAAAAATTCATTGATTTGAAGAAAAAGATACTTATTTTAAATGTATTTTTATTCAATACTCTATAATCAATGAAAAGTCACATCAAACAATCTTATTTTAACAAAATATAGGAGAACCCCATAGTGATGTTCTAGGAGGAATGAAGCCCTTTTCATGAAAATAATATATCTGATTTTTATATTTTGGAAGTTAAACTCGAGCCATTTGATTGGGAGGTTTTTAAATTGTCTTAGTATCAGGAACAAAGTCAACAATAAATTCAACTTCTCGAGAAAATATAATACCATGAAACTCATTAAAAAAACATCTAGTTATTCATTTACCACTGGAAAAAACCCAGTCTTAAAATTTCCCATTTTTTCAAAAATATGAGAATGATTACTTTCACTTCCATATTTTAATAGTTTCTTAGCATCGAGATTTGTTATCAGTTGTATGGGATCAGTCTTGTATACAAGCGGAAATTATTTTTGAAAAATAATTTAATAGATATACAATCAATCTTTGCATGATAAATAGAAATGAAATACATACCTAGATTAAAATATAACTATACTAGGGACAAAATATTGTTTGTAGGTAATTTTTTTCCATAGATAACAATAATAATATTCTTGTATTACCTTTTTCCAATAATATTTTCCCAGTGTTTTAACCATATGTCTAGGTCTCATTTTTTGAGGTGAAAGGCCCATTTAATTTAAAATTTCTATGGAATAATGAAATGTGTAGACCCTATATCAAATAAGACATTAGAAAAATTTGGGTTGACAAACCAAGTACATGATACTAATTTATTAGATGTTTTAAAATCTTCTAACATATTCACAAAGTAACTCACTGCACCTTTCCTCTTATAATCCGGATGATTTCTATCATTTGGCTCTTTATTTGAGAATGTGTTTTTATAATGACCCATATTACCACATTTAAAAAACATTATAGTGTTTTTTCTAGATTAATCATAAGAAAATTTTCATTATAATATTGGGAAATTTGTACAAACTTACCAGATAGAAAACAGTTCCCAGTTTTATTAAAGTTTTCCACGAGGTGCTTTTTACCACAAATTCCACAATTTGGAAACTGAACATTATTACATTCAGATCACTTTGGTCGATTCTTACCCATCACATTCCATATATATAACTTCTTATACTTATTATCAATGTATACATGATAATAAAAAAACTAAATTTCTACCCTCTTATAACATCGAATCAGTTTATTATAAATTTTGAATTCACGGGTGGATAAGCCCCTTCGATATCTTAGCTTCAATCCTGAGTAAGAACAATTCATTTTCATATCATGATCCAGAATAAGATTTGTATCGTACCTTGAAAATCAGGTAATGTTTTATTCATACACAACAAATGAATCATCATCAACTTTCTTCAATTCAAGTAATTTATTTTTCATCATATGATGAACCACCTTATGAAAGTATTCCTCAAGGAAATGATTGTTAAATTAATCCAATTCCAAAGAATTAATCTCCTTCCTATCCTTGATATTCTTGATCATTGACCACGACTGGTAAGCTTAACCATCAAAATAATAAATGGAAAGGCTAACATTTTTATTGTTCGAACACCCCATGACATCAAATATCATTTCAAGGTACTTAATGCATACTTTAGCCTCCATTGGGTCAGAATATCCACAGAAAGCAGGAGGGTGTTGCCTCATGAAATGTTCCACTATCATCCAGTTGTTTTTTGGTAACTTTGGTTTTTCTCTTTCATGGATTACACCACCATTCATAGCTTATATAAACTGATCCCTTACTATAAAAAACTATCCATTTCCATTCCCCACAATTCCTTGTTGTGGGTTAAGAAATATATCATCCTCTCAGTTCCTTCTACCTTCAGCACATAATTTCTTCTGGGGAAAACTAGTATGAATATACAAATTTTAGAAGAAGTAACATGTTAATCTCAAAATTATATACCATTTAAACATAAAAATATGGTATAAATATTTTATGGTATTATATTAACATTATCTTAACCCCTAAATTTATTTAAATCATGATATGATACAGTCTATAAGCACTCACGCTTAAACATTACATAATATATTAAATTCATTTAGAATTCACATATATACCTTCCAAATGATCTTCTAGGTTCATATTTTTATAAATTAAAGAAAAAAATCAATAAATTCAACCCACAAGAATACAAAGTGGTTATTGCTAAAATAGTATCCACTTCTTTCATAATACAAAAGTTTTAAATAAAAACATGAAATATTTTAATGAAAATTCTTCACAACATTAATCTTGGCTTCTCCATTTCAATTATGCGTCCTTAAAACAAATGAATATTTTTAATAATTGGTATGAGCATAAAAATCATATAATGGGATATAATATTAGGAAATAAATCATTATTCCATGAATACTTATAAACATATGAATTAATTTTTACAAAGACATTGTTCTCAGTCAAAAAGTATCATGTAATTAATTTATCAAATATGAGATTTCCATAAAATGAAAAACAAAACAAATAAAACCATAATGGTATATTGGGGAATTAACTACCTAATATTGTAACCCGTGTGGCTACGTTATTATTTTTAATCCTCATGGCTAACTTATAAAGAAACCCTCCTAATTACCTTATCATGTAACAATCGTAATTACACTTGGAGTAACCATATGACCGACCTCAATCATACAAATAACCAATAAATTAGTGGGAGATATAGGTACCAAACTTCATAATAATAAATGTGCAAGAATGAGAATATAATCATTAAACATGAAAAATTACAAAAAAAGCATTACTTCTGAATTTTGTAAAATAGAATTTTATAAGATGATTTTTAAATACAAGTCACTTACAAATACCATAGAATTGAAGTGGGATTTAATATAAAGAAAGGAATATGTGTATACACTATAATTAAAAATAATAAAACACAATATATACATAATTAAATTACAAAAATAATCATATTAAAATTCTATTAATGATGTAGATGTTTAACCCAAAGAATGAAAATTTGGTTAAGAGTTCTCTTAATTTGGGTTTGTCTTACATTAAATGTGTTAAAACATCATGTGTAATGGTTAAAATACTGTTATTAATATTTTTGAATTAAAATATTCATGATTATAAAACCTTATATGATTATTTTATAAAATGAATCCACCTATTTAAGGTCAAATTATATGATCATACTAAGATGTTTAAAGTCTTTTGGTAATGAAATAATCAGGAAGTTTTGAAGAATTTTTATAGGAACTTAGAGAAATTTTTTTATGAAAGACTTTGCAGAAATATAAATTATGAATAGTAGGACATCATTGGATTGATGAGGGTATACACGTATAAGTATTCCCTTAACATTGAACCAAAATTACCAACCAAAAATCCTAAGATCACGTGTGTCATGATCAATATAAAAAATAAAAATAGTGGCAGATCAATGATCACACTAGGAAGAATGGTTCGAATGTGGACCATTGATGATGTTTTCACAATCAATAAGTCCACATGGAATTACTTTTCAGAACACATAACTTGATAGGAAAATATATGTGAATCAGAATTACACCATCAATGGATTCCCCTTGGGAATCAAACTCATTCGTTAGAGTTGAAATCCATGAAATAGTTATATTTAAAGAATGAGTACTAGAAATAATAATCATCATCCACTCATTCTTCATATTATTATATATGGGAATCTAATAGAGACGTAATCTTAGTTATAGTAGTAAAAATTCATATATATCCCTTATTACAGGTTTGGATTCCTCACCCATTAAATGGACCCATTAATTCATAGGTAAACTAAGTTGAACACATTTGTGCCAAGAATAGGAAAAATATACCCCTTGAGTTAGGGAAGTTATAATGGATATCCCTAATATAGGGATCCACATTATCAAAAGAATTCATTATTTTATAATTTCATGAGGGCCCTAATAATCAAGGAAGATAACTAGGAAAGGTCATTTATTATGGGAATGCATGATTGAAGTGGAGAATGATTGTGATAAATATCTCATCATATACATTGGGTGGGTTTCAATGATTTTTTACATTTCCCCATTTAGATATTTTACATTAGAAGTAGGAAAATCTGCTCGTTATTTCAATTTTCATGGTTTGAAGGAGAAATTAGCGTGAAAAATTTCATGTTTAAAATAGATATGTCATATGGGAAGAAATTTATTTTGTGTAGAGGGGACCAATTTCCAAATGGGAGCTCATTAACTATATATTGTTTACTATGCTCGTGGACAAGATTCCATGATGTCAGCATCCAATATTATCCATGAAATACCTCATGATTTTAGGATATGTTCCCCTTTATATAAATTAAATTTATCTGACAGATTGTTTTACATAAAACACTAGGTTTAATATAACCACTACATACTATTGAATATTTCTTATTTATTTCAACAGTTATTGCATAACTGTTGGACTGGTGGGTATGATTAATAATATTTTTTTAAATATAATGTTTACAATTTTATATAATGAAATATTTGGAAAATAATTTATAAAATAATTTCTATGTAAATCATTGACTTTTTTCTTGTAAACTCATTATTATCCATGATATGTTTTCTATATTAAATAATTAAATTTATCACTTTTTAGGAATGATTTTATTGGATGGCACAAATTATATATTATAAAAACAATTTAGAATTCATAAAAGGAGTATAACTAGCCTTCGGAAAAGTCCCCGGATTCTCTAATAAAGAAACCATCATTTCATTACATATGTTCCTATTTTCTGAAAGAATCATCACTATAATGGTTTGTTAATTTTATTCTATGTGAATTTTATAATAATCTTAATGTAATTTTTAAAATGGAATAAATATAAAATTTTACAAAAATTTTTAATGTCACTACAATTTTTATATAATGTTAAAAAAATGTTATATTTTATTTATAATGGTTACGTGAAATAGGACTGAATTTGTTTTATCTATTTAAATTATTATAAAAATTTAATGATCTAAAAAATATATTAAATTATTATGAAACATAGCCAAAATTCATGTTCATGTAATAGAAAATTCCGCAAGACAATGATTTAAAAAATTATTAATGTAATAAAATTTAGATGAAATATTGTGTTTAAGGAATTTCTTTAATAAATATTACATCATAGATTTTTTGAAATGTTATATTTTAATTCCATTTGTAACAGGTTGTATTTAAATTCAAACTATGTGAATAGTTCTAGAAATTCCTTTGAAAATATCATATGATGAATAATATTATATGAATTTATATGAAAATCATTAAAATAAAATAATTATCCAACTGATGGAGATACGATCAAGAATAACCATCATTTTATACTAATCATTCAATTCTCCTTTTAGTGTAAATTTAATTTCCACTAAAGAGTAAAAAATAGATATGATTGTAATCTTAAAAAGGTTAAGTAGTGGTAAAAACAATGAGACAATGGTAAAAAATAATCTAAAGATTCCTTTACAATATTTTATAAGAGGTTTTTGACACATATGTATGAAATATTCGTTATATATCAACTCATTACCTTATAAATGTGATAATTAGTTCATAATCATATAATATTTTAGGTAATTCGAAGAGGCAACCTCCCTTAACCTATAAAAGGGAACTCAATCTTTTTAGCTTATTAAAAATATTTTATCCTTATATATAGTCAGATACCATACTTAAAACCATCATATATTCATTATTGAATTCCTATAACATATGTCCATTCCAAAATAATCATTCTTCAAGGGTTGAGGTTTAATCCAACTGAGGTTTCTCAATGTAGAGTAGTAACTCTTAAATAAGTACATTCACCTTTGTGTCTTATTAAAACTATAATAAATATATAGTATCTAATCTAATAATTAATTATGCATGTTTAATATATTGAACTTCCATTTCGATGATACAATAACAATTATCCACCACTTTTCCCTCATTTGGGAATAAAAATAATCACTCTTGCATACATGTTGACTATCACCTCCACAAATTGATGTGCTTTTTCACCATCGATTAAAATTATTATTTATAAAATTAAATATAATGATTTCATATGATACCCATGAAATTTTAAAAATGATAGAACTATGATCAAATTATATGTACTTGGCTAATTAAATTGAAATATTCATTCTAAATGAAGTAGTAATCACAGGGATTAATTATTTTAATAAATAATATTTAATCAATAGTTAATAATATGTTAATATTAAATAATGCGTGGTATGGTATATATAAGTATGGTTCTATAATAGATTTATTATTAATCTATAATTAGTAAAACAGAGGTTTATATTAGTATGAATAATTATGAGGCAAGAGGTAATGGTTTATATTAAAATCTCATTTCATTTCAAGAAAGTCTATTATATATCTCAATTTAGTATATTGGTATGGATCATATCATTTATACACCTTATATTGTATTCACTATAATTTGTTTATAAAAAATTCAAGTATTTTTACAATTTTTCTATTTTTTACATAATGTAATCATGAAAATTATTTTAATAAATAGAAGAACATATTACTCTTTGGTTTATGAACTTTTTATTCCATTTCATTGTTATTCTAAATTATAGGAGTAATTTTCATACCTAAAAATTAAATGTTTTAAGAATTTATTTTTTACTACATTTTTCATTATTTATATGGGATTAAAAATTGTGTCTCTCTAAATTTTGTTTAAAAAAATCATTTTTACTCTTTATAAAAGATTGAAAAGAATTGGTCCTTTAAATATATACATCATGAAAGGATTTACACTCTATAATTGGCATTGGTATTTTTTAATATTACATTACATGATTCCATGGATGTTTTCTATAAAAAAATTCCCTAATAATTTCAAAGTTTAAAAACATTACCAATGTTGAATATTATTTTATCATGTTTTGAATGAAATGGTTGAATGATATTTTGATTTTATTTTGTGAATATATCAAAATCATTTTATATTTCATATGACTCCCTAGGTATAATATATGACGATTCCATCCATGTAATATCTCTTGATGGCTTAGGGTTCTGTTAAAATGAAATATGTGTGAAATGTATTTTATTTCCATGGGTTATGCTATTATTAAATGATGAATGTAATATGATCATTTGGAACAAATATGTAATATTTTTATTATATTATTTAGGGTACCATTATATTCTTCTAACTAATTTTATGGAGACTTATATATCGAGAGATAAATGTGGGAAATGAGTTGATGCTCTCAATCTAGCGTGGGAAATAGGTTTAAACACCTTATCCACTATAATATGAAAAATAGATGGTGATTCATGAGTATCTATATTATGGTAAACATGTGGTGAAGGGTGATACACTATTATATGATGGTCTTGGTAGCTAACATTGACATATGATAAGGTTTTTATGCTTATTATGGTAGCATAAATTTATAACTTGTTCAAATGCCTATGATTTGAACTCATTTTTTATGATGGATTTTTTGATGATTCCACAATCTTGTGAAATGGTATTGTTTTATTAAAGGCATTTAGATTATGATATATGAATTTTTGGGAATTCTTTTCTATTCATAATAACATTTTTCATATACTAATTCTCCTGATATACTTTAATACGATAATTGATTTATATTTATCATGTTTACCCTAACTAATCTTGTAAACTCCCCCTTTATTATAATTTAAATTTTACCTAAGTAATGAAGAAGGTCACAAATTATAGTTAGACTAGAAGGGTAACATTTATGAATAATGATGACAATGATGACAATGATTATACATAAATTATATGATGATGTATCTAGTCTTCTTGTAAACTAAATCCTTATAGTTCTCATGCAGGTTTATTTGGGTGATATAATGAATATTATTTAAAATTATGTATTAGTTATATATGATATACATGGATCACTCATAATGTTATAATAACAGTTTTCAGTTATATTTTAAGGTTATATAATACGGAATATGGGGATAGACCCTATGATAAACTATACTGAACATAATGTGATATGTGATGAACATCATGTGTCATAGTTTTAAAAAATATTTTTTTTATTTAGTATATTTAGTGAATTATTTTTCTAAATATATAATTACTTAGTTATATTATTCTAAAATCCTTCTTACACAATGGGTATTGGTATTAGTCAATGGATATAACCACGAGGTATCATGATAAAAATTAATTCTTAGGACAATTCATTGATTTTACTCATGATCAGCCCAGTGTTATGGGAGCTAGAATGAATAATATATTTCTTCTAATCCCAAATCATTCTTATAGAATTAATCATAATATGATTTTAAAAATTCACTTTTAGAACAACATATTATTAGGTATTTCTTGATGAATGTTTGATCAACTTTGAACATGTATTCTGATCCACTAGTGTTTGAGAATTGATCATTGCTGATGAGATTTTTTTTTTCAAATCTATAGTTCTCGAAGAATAAAAAATTTTATTTTTGAACTATTTTTTAGATGTCATAGAAAATAAATGGTGAAATTTATTTATAAATACAAGGAAATTGTATGAAATTGACCTAATGAAATTGGACAGGTTGGATTAATATATGTAAGTACATACATTTAATTTTACAAACTCAAATTCAGATTTCGTTATTTGAGATAGAGAAAATAGAATATGAATCTATTGGTACCTATACGGCATATTTTAAAGCACATTAATTGTATACTTATATATTAGTCATTTTTCATGAAAAATAATTGATGGATTATTTTGTATAAGAAAATTTCATCAAAAAGAAATTAAAATAATAGACTTTTGTATCTATAAATCAAAAAATCGATATTATCTCAAAATTAAAGTGAAAATTGGATATTTCTATCATTTCAATGTTATTAATTAGAACATAAATATTTAATATGATGAAAAATAAAAAAAAGTGTAGCAATTAAATTCGAGTAATATATATACATTTAACATTTGAAGAAACATCCTGGGAATATATATATAATGGAAATTTCATGATCTTTAAATGTGGAAGGTATAGTCCTAGATCCCATGAATATTTAATGATGATAAATTGTTTGATCAAGACAATGGAATAATGGAAGATTCATAATAATAAACCACAAACCCTCCAATACATAAAATAAATGGATTGTAGATATTAATAAAACAAGTTCTCCTATATGAATGTTTATAATGGTGACCAATGTCCAAAACCTCTTATTCCCATTTATAATGGGGAATTTATAATGATCATGAAATCCAATGTAGGTTGTCAGAATAAAATGGTGAAAGGTACACTTATCATCCATGTTAGAATAAATTATATATTATTTGATTCTATCTATACACTGTCATTTATATATTTATGTTTTTATATGTTTCCACATTACCACAATGGTGATTTTATATTTAGTTATTAGTTTAGAAACATAATGTTATATTGATTGTCTCTCAATTACAATTTACTCTCCGATTGATATTTTTATGAATGTGTGCCTTAAAAAAATTGTGATTTTTCCTCTATTTGTATTTTTTGTGATCTTAGTCATGTATGAGATTTCATTATATATAGACCATATCCATTTTTATGATTGTAGGTCACATATAAAATTATAAATTAATTTATTATCATTTATTTTAATTGAGATAAATTAAAACATCCAAATAAAATTACATCTATCTTATGGGTATTAACTGCTATCCTTGATGGGGATCAATATAAGATGGTTAGGGGGAAGTCAATATTGAAGATATATATATATATATTTTATGGGTTTTCATTGATTTATTTTAGGTATGGAATGATAGACTTACTATGAATCAAGTAGTTGAGTTTTAAGTGGAACTCAATCCATGTTTTATGTCTATCTCAAATAATCTATATTGAAGAACCACCATTGAGTTAAAAGAACTGAAAAAATATAGAACAATTTATAAATGTTATTCATACTCCCATGTGAGTAACATTAGGGTTATCCACATGTTTTATTAAGAATAATGATTGGTGAGTCCATCGTTAAAATGAGTATATGCATCAGGACAAAAAACTACCAATAAATGGAATCCTCTATCCAATATTGATAGATTTTTGGTCATTTACATGAAGATAAACACATTTAAATGAATATCCTTCATTTTTTATAACATGATTTTATATTCAAAAATGTTTACATAGGTATGAAAACCATATAATTGAGTTTGATAATTATAAATTTATAGTGATGATGTTTGGAGTTACAAATGAACCCTCTATTTTCACTTATTTTGTTAATAGAGTCATTATACATTAACATGAAAATATTTTGGTAGTCTTTATAGATGATATTCTTATATATTAAATATTTATAGAGGAAAATTAATATCCTTTTTTGTTATTTTTTATATATAATTTAATGTGAGGTTTTATGATAATATTACAAAGTGTTATTTTTTGAATTATAATGTTTAATTCATTAGTCATATAAGCTGATGTGAGTGTATATCAGAGGATCATTCAATGAATAATGTTATTTGATAATATTCTAGACCAAACAATATAACTTAGATCCATATTTGTATTTGGTTTTTTCGATAATAAATTTTTTTTGATAACTTTATAGTGATAATCTAATCTAATTAGTAAGAAAAATTAAAAAGGAGTTGCTTTCTTATGTGTTGGTAAATTTCATGATAATTTAATTAAGTTGATGAGATGGGTTGTCAAAACATAGTGATCTCACATCAGTAAAACATAGAAGGTTTTTTGATATACATTAATGAATAAAATAATGTTAAATGATGTTTTCTTATACACAATGATATATTGAAATGTTAATCCTCCCCCAAATTGAAGATTCATGAGGAAAATTAGTCCAATCATGATTTGGAGTTCTGAGCAGTATTTTTTTCATTGAATACACAGTGTCATTGGACTATTGTAGAAAGGTGTAACATGTTCCTAGATAATCATATCAAAAAGTGTATATTAATAATTAAATTGTTGAATTAGTTGCACATGAGATGGATGGAGTTGATTAATGATTATTAATAATCAATAAATTACAACCATATGAAGGAGAAAAAGGTGGTTGATTCACTAAGTCAAAAGGAATATTATTTTTTCTCTATTATGAGGATGAAATATGATCTAATTATTTATTATTTTTTGAATAAAGAAATTAAAAAATTAACAAAAGGGTTCGTTCATATGTTACATAGATGAATTTTTAAATATCCAAAAATGTGTGGATTAATGTGGTTCATAAGAAGGATATTAAATTATAGTTTAAAGAGTCAAATGCTCTTGAGTTAAACTATTATTATTATGAAAATATAATATTCAAGAATAATGTATGTGTACCATTAATACTATATATGAATAATGATATATTATATGAAGCACAAAGTTCATTGTTCTATATTTATCCATGGATTATGATGATGTACAGAGACTTAAAATAATATTTATGATCTGAAAAAACTAAAAGGAATTTTACATAGTATGTATCATATTTCCTAGTATACAAGTATATTAAGGTGGAGAGATTGATTTCTAAGGGGATGTGACAACCAATACCCATTCCATAATGGAAATTTGAAAAAAACATCCAATTTATTTTTTCTAGACACCACAAAACAAGAATAGGACACAATGCTAGTTGGGTCTTAGATGATAACCTTATGAGACGAATATATTATGTTTCAATTAAAGAAGATTTATCTATTAATAAACATACTCAGTTATACATTTTGGAAGTAGTGATATTTTATATATTTCCACCCTCAGTTATATTTGATAATGAATCAAGGATTACCTTGATTTTTTTAGAGAAGTGTTTCATAGGATCTAGATACAGATTTGGGTTTTTTGGA
This sequence comes from Viscum album, assembly GCA_963277665.1. Lineage (NCBI taxonomy): Eukaryota > Viridiplantae > Streptophyta > Magnoliopsida > Santalales > Viscaceae > Viscum > Viscum album. The sequence goes on from OY728156.1 coordinate 1,147,224,308, forward strand.
TGAAGATCATCCACATGATTATGGTAAAATATAGAGGATTATATGAAATGTAGAATAAATTTTTATATAATTATATAAGGTTGATAATTTTGTTTGGGATTGAAACCACATTTTAGTTAAATTTGTGTATAATAATATATTTCACTCAAGCTTTTAGATGGATCCTTATGAATCCCTCTATGGAAAGAAGTTTATAATTCCAGTTTTTTGATGTAGTTAGAGAATATATCCTATTGAGATCTTACCATGTTGAGGAAATTAAAAATATGGTTAGAGATATTTATAAGTACATCTGTGTAACATTGGAGTTGACGAAGAAGATATTCTATAAATCATATGGAAAATAATTATTTTGATTTTAGTGGTAAGGTATTCCTATGAATATCATCATTGTAGAAGTCTAAAATATCTAAATGGAATGGAATGTTCATCATTGGATGTATAGTTTTCTTTGAAATTATTGATTGTGTCATGATTTTATCATAGATATTTACACACCCACTGAATATCTCTTATATTGAATATGTGTTCCGTGAGTCGTTCCTAATAAAGGTCATACCTGATCCATCAAGTGTGATAAAGATAGAGGTCACAACACTGGAGTAAAATATATCTAATGATTATCAACTAGAGTAAATATTTTATTGGGGAGAAAGTGTTGTTGAACAAGAACACACATCTTCTAAATAATTTTTTAGTGATACCATTAAATTGAGGATGCTACATTGGATCTCAAGGATGTGATGATGATGAATTATCCACACTTTTTTATATCATGGTTATTGAATTTCCAAGGATATATTCTTACAAGTTGGATAAAATATGTAAATTTGATATTTTATGCTATATTTCGATTTAAAAAAATATTTTATCATTGACATATTTCATGAAATGCAATACCAGGTTTAATAAGACTAGTATATACTATTTAATTAATTTTTTTAATTAGAAATTTTTTTAATATACATTATATTTTTTGGGTATAACTAGGACTCACTAAATTATGAAAAATTAATTTTTATAATTTTATAAAATTAATTCATTGGTTATCAAATGAAAAAATATATTGAATGTAATAAATATGTGATGTATTTTCTAGAAAAATAATTTTTTATGCACCAAACGTTTTTATCCTACAAATTTAATTAATAACTACTGAAAAATGATTTTTATGAAATCTATAGAATATGTATTCAATGATTTTTTTACTATTAATCAAATGTGTCTTCACTATGAAATGGATAATTCTTATAAATATAAAAAACACATTAATTTAATTTATTGAGTAATATCCATTAAACTAATATAATTATCTATCTGATAGTACGAAAATGTCATTCAGCTATCTTTTGATAAAGAATATATTATTATTTAATGTAATTAAAAAATTAAAAAAATTACTCTCTCTATTTTAATATTACAAATATTTTTTCATAGGGTTGAAAAGACTTTGGGTTCATTTAACAATTGATATATGAATGATTAATGAACTATTTTTATCTCAATAATTTTTTTGTTGATGGAATAATTACCTTACATACTTAAATATATTTGCCAAAGTACATTTTCATGTAATGTAAAAATATTGAAAATGATTTTATTTTTAAAAAAATATTAAAATTTATATGATTTGATATGTGAAAATCTTTTTAAGACAAATATAATATATTTTTCCTAAATAATTTTCATTGAAATTCTATTTCAACCACATTTCCAATAATGTAAAATAACTTGAATAGTCCCAAAACTGACCATAATGGTATCTTATATTAAACACTATTTTATTAAATAATTTAATGTTTATAAAAATATTTATATTAAAAAATTTAATGGTATATGGTCTTTTATATCATTCATCATTCATCATCCACATATACATAAAGTGTACTTTTATATTAACAATCCTAATTACTGAACAATTAATATCTATGATATCATTGAAATAATCAATAGGGTAAACATTGGTTAAAAGTATGGTATAAGGGTAATAACATCACCTAAACATTTCAAAATTATATTTTATCAGTGAATTTTAAATCATTATCACTTGATATTCAAAAATAAATCAATTTTGTGCCACTTTATTATGAAAGATTATTTATATTAATTTAATAATTTATATTTCTCAATGGGTGACATTCCCCTCACAAATAAAAGGGGTCCCCATATTATAGCTACTCTGATTTTTTTCCACCTATATCAAACTTTTATTACTCTAATACCTTATTCGTTTCCTTACTCACTCCATGAGATTTAGATATTACCAAATTATCATCCTTTTATGGATTAAGGTGTAATATAAAAGTGTTTTCTCAAAAAAGTGGTTTTACTAAAAACTGACTACATTCAATTTTAATTTTTTATTATATATCCTCTAAATATATTATATAAAGTATAATGAAATTAATTATTATTTAGAATATAAAGTTATTATATTTTTAAGATGGAACAATCATTATTCACTTCCTTTCCAACCCATTGGATAAGTGAAAATGATTAGTGAACATTTCTGGACTACCACCTCCATGAACCGATGCATTTATGTTCTCCAAACATCTATATATGAATAGTTAAAAAAATATATCTAATGATTACATATTATACTCATTAAATTCAAAATATTATGGAAGAATTAATAATGTATAAGGATTGGTACTTTTGAATCAATACATTAATGAAAAATGGAGCAGTTATTCTGTAGATTAGTGATGTTTCCAAATAATTGTTAATTAATGGGAAAAAATATGTAATATATAAAGAATATATAAAATGATAGATATGATTATAGATCAATAATATATTTTTAATAAATCTATATTTATTAAACATGACCTACGATCATTTAACGAGGCCGATAATATATGATAATAGCATTTATGTTATATTGTCACTACTTTTAGGGATAGTCTCAGCTAATTTTATACTGAGGTAAATTTTATGGATCTTATCATTTAATCTCAACATTTTTACTATAATTGAATTATTCCTATATGTATGATATATTTTAATAATTTTATTCTCTTTGGAACATAAAATTATCTTGAAATGTCTTTAAAAGAAAAGATGATCAAATTATTTCTTTGGTCGACAAAAGTTTTATTCCTTGTACATGATATAAATAAATAATTTAATGAAAGTTAGTAACTATTTTTTGAAAACATGAAAAACAAAACACTAACTAACTTTAAATTTTATTATGATTTTTTAGATAATAATCATTATAAAATAATTCTAAATAATATTTCTATTAATTTTAAATAAATTAGAAAATTATTTTTACTTTTAACACATACAAAATGAAATAATTTTCCCACATCAATGTCCATTCATAGAATTATAGAATTAGTTATAAGTTAAATTATTATTTTAAATGGAAGTTATGTTTAAAATATTATGATATTTTTTAGTTAAAAATAGTCAATATAAAAATATATTTTCATTGGTTTTTAAAGAACAATTCCAATGATTTTTGTTGATATTTTCAATCTAAGTAAATACCTTATGATATTTATTTTGATTTGATAGGGATATGATCTAATTTTACTATAAATGTTTCTTATATACATAGATTTTCATAATGTGAATGTGATATGTTTATGAAAACTATTTCAATTCCATAGGAGATGAAATGATAAAATTTTGATTTTCTTATAGTCTTGTGCCACACATATTCATGGTTTTAATTATGTGATGTGTTGGTCCACTGTATCCCTATAATGAATTGAGTAAAACATCAGATCTTACTATATAGTTATGGTAGATGATGTTATGTTCTAATTCCACTATGGGATAGTGGTAGGTATACACTATCTAAAAACATATAGGAAATATGTGGTGATTATTGATCTGATATGATTTTGGAAATATGTGGTGATGTATGAGAAACTATGATATGATTTCCCCAGTAGTTAACATTGATATGTATTTTTTTTAAATCCAGGTTATGATTCTATAGTCATATGAAATGTTTATATAACAATTCTTGGAAATAATTTCATATCAATAAATTTTTGTTAATTCCCCAATCTTTTGAAAAAAATAATATTTATACCACAAATCATGATTATGATATAATTATTTTTGGGCATTGTTTTTTATTACAAATCTCATGTTCCTGTACAATTATGCTCATGTTATGATTAAAAATGATTATTGACTAATCTTTCCAATGATTACCCTTATATATAATTTTGGGTAAATCCATGTTATTATTTAATATTTATCTAGGTCATAAAGATGGGTACTATGTGTGATAAGTCTTGATGGGTGACATATTTAAATAAATATATTAGACATGATTATAATGGTATATAAATAAATATTTTATGTATCTAGTATCATTTTAAACCAATAACGTTTAGTTCACATGCAATTTTATTTGAGGGATAATATGAATATTTAGTGAAATGATGTAATACATATATATGTTATTATAGGGTCTATGTGTGACTCATGTGCTACTACAAGAATGGTTTTCTTGCATTATAACCTCATAAGAAAGCCATATTGATTAACTTGCGGGACACGACTTATTATTTTTAGCAGTAATTTACCATATAAAGCTTGACCTTCCAGAGGTCATCTTATAATTCATGGGATTATCCATCTGTGTTATTCTCCTATTGTTGATCTTGGTGGACCTCTTTTTTTAGGGTTATCAACTTTTTTTGTTTTGTTTAGGTCTATGAGATAATGATTTAGACAATCGGAATTACCTCATCAATTTCTCTACAATAACATCTTTTTTTTGTCTATTTATAACCATCATTCTTAATTTAATAGGATGAAAAACTACTTTGGGGAGTGAAAATGACATCTAAACACTGAGGTGTGTTAATTTTTACTTTTAATTCCCCATAATATTTGAGTATATTTATAAACTATGGAATAAGTAGATTGTATGGAGAAAAACATTATTATTCTGAATGTTAATTTTTTTGTTCAAATGATGAATGATCAAGATTCTATTTCTTTGAAATTTCATGAATAAAAAATCCTGGTCAAAATAATTTGTCATGTTACTAATTGAAATATTTGATATTTTAATTAATAGAACTTATTAAAAATATAATTATATTGTATTTCAATTTTTTATTTTTTATTGTCTTAATGAGTTTAATAAGTTTATACAACCTCTATCCTGAACCCACTTTGACTTTAATGTCAATAAGTTAGATGAAATGGTTTTTCCAAATTTCTATTTCATTTTTCATGATAGATGGTAATTAGATTAAATATATGATTTAAATATTAAATTCATGACATTTATAATCATAAATAATCCCTAGAAGAAGATTATATAATCCACATTAGGATTTCATTTTATCTATTTCTAATACATTTTTATTGGGAATTTAATGTTACTATAGTGATTTTTGGAGTTATTTGATATGGCCTAATGATGTTTAATGTTGTTATCGGTTATTTTTTAAATGTTTTATAATTATATATTATGGTTTAAATCTTAATATATTTTCCATTTGTATTATTAGTTTTACTCTATATGTACGAGTAAAAATATGATGAATATTAAAAAATTTTAATGGAAATAAATATTACCAGTATTTTTTAAAGTAACACTAGCTAGAGAGTGGTAATTTGGAAGCAAATCTTAATATATTAGAGTAACAATGCTCAATATATAAGTATAACTATTTTTATAGGGAATATTAAAATTTAAATGGCGTCATAGGTTCCCAATATTTATTATAGTAACCTTGATTATATTATTCATAAATTTTACAACGTACTCTAATATATAATGTTCACCCAAAGAAGAAATTAGTAAACTGAAAAAGGAAAATACATTCCTTCTATGTGAATCATATTTAGTATTTTTAAGATTCATTATGAGTAATATTATAATACATAAGTGTTACAAACATACCTAAAAATTATAATTTCTAGAATTTATATCTATCATAGGGAATAATACTTTGGTATTCTATTGTCTGAAATGGATAGAGAAACATGTGAATATATTTATTTAATTTAAATTAAACGATTCTATATTGATACATAGCGAGTTAAATATTTTTAAAAATGTTATAATAATTATTTAATAAATTTTACTCTGTAATGAATAATAATGTCAAAATAACAAGGATCTAGTTCATGATGATAAATATTAATTCATGACGCTATTTCATGAGAGAAACTACAAGAAGATTGTACTAAAATGAGAGTTGATGTCATGGTGTGAGAAAAAATTTACTCTATGGTTTATAATGAAAAGTTTATTATCTATAGGATTCACATTGTGGTATGATATTTCATGATAAAACATGGAATAATCTTAAAAAATACCACATTTTAATGAATTCCAACGAACCATGGTGTTATAATTGCATGTTTTCTAGGAATTCATGGAGTTTAAAATAAGTTTGGTATTATGGGAATATAGAAGAAGTAATCTTTCCTCAATTATTGATGTTGATTTTTATGATAATAAATCAACTGTATTTTCAAAAAAAATCTCACTAAAAAAACAACAAATGAATTGTCCAACATTATTTAACTATGGATTAATTCACAAAGGCCAAGAGTGAATAAGGTTATTATTGAAGAGTCATGGTCAATTATTAAATATTATAATACGAAGAATTATATTGGATTGAATAAATTGAAAATGACTGAATATTGAATGAGGAATCATGTATCAGAAAATCAATGAATAACTGAGAATATATATATGGAAAATATACTCACATAATTTAATAAATATTATAGTAATAAGGAAAAATAATTTTTTGACCACATCATTAATTTAGAATAATATTAGATTTATGGAAATTTAGTGGGAATTTATTTATTAAAATACGTCAAAGATAATGAAAATTATATTATCCCATGTATGGATCATAATTTTACATTTTATATATTATGAAAATTAATTATATTTTAATTATTACATTTTTTATTTAGTTATAATAACTTAAGGTGTTTTAATTTAATAAAATATAAAATTTATTTACCATTCCTACTATTACATATTGAAGAAAATGTATTATTGTGTGTCAAATAGATACAGAACACCATAAACTGGGAATATAGTAATCTTTTATCATAGTTAACCACATTAATTTGCATCATGGGTTCCATTTAATTGTTAAACTATTTTGAGTTTAAGTATTCTTAGTTGAAGATAGGATAAGTTGGGATTTTCATAAAAAAATAAAACTAATTCCCCAAACCTCATAGTGTTTTTCAAAACCTAGTGCTGTTAACATGTTGTAGCTTAGAACATGATGAATCGACCAAGTATAACAATAATGATACTAGATTAAGAAATAGATGAATCAAATGTGATGGTTAGTATTAATCTTTTAAAATAATATACTTATAAGTTATTCTGATTTATATTCAGTAAAAATCTTTTATTGATGGTATCTAATCTAATATGAATACCAGTATATTTAATGTCTCTTATGTATTTTATAATAATCTTTTATAAGCATAATTATGGTGTTTAATTCAATTATATATTTACCATACGTAAACTAATACAATTTTTTGTTGAATATATTCCTTATTATATAATGACTGAGTATCATATTATAGATGTTGAAAAATTATGATTTCCATTTCTTTCCTATTTTTTTATGATCAGGAATACTAAAATATTGAGGAACATCATTTTAATAATGATGAAAACATATGTAACAACCCAGATTTTATTTTCTTATGAATGTTCTAATCCATTACATACCCCTAACACCTACCTCATAACAATCCATTGTAATAAAAAGTGATGAATTATAACAAAATTACACAAGGGAACAATATACTTGATAAAATAAATTTAAAACTATCCAAATAAATTAAATATGTAATAAAACTCATTTATTATATATTTTCAATAGTTCAAAAAAATAACATAACAATAAATATTATTTTATAAAGGTTATGAATTAAAAGGTAATGAAATAACTAGATAAAATATCATCAGTGGACAAATCCAAACTAAGGAAGTCCACCAACCATAAATATCTAAAAATCTATAAGATAAATAGAATATCAATATTGAATCACTGATTAGAAAAATTATCAAACTTTTGAAATGTGAACTAGATTACTGAAGTGATAGTTTATTAAATTAATATACATAGTAATATACACTACTATTACACCCTAAATATATAATTCAAAGTTATACCCTACAAATAATAATATTCATTAAATGAATTTATTCATTAATTTAGAACACTTCATTAATGGGGACTTTATCATATCAAGGGACCACATATTCTTATTCCATCATATGGGAAAAAATTTAATATATTTGATTACATATGTTTTTAAAAAATAAATCTTCCAACATGGATTAAAAACACATTCCAAGAAAATAGAAAAATTATAATAATTTAATAAAACCAAAAAAAACAAGGAAAAAATTGTATCCCTGCTATATACTAATAAAAAAGTAATATTCAAAAGAATAAGAAATAAATCACAGCTATTTAACTCTACCCAGGACACCCAATAGGTGAAATTCTCTATGATAGAAAAATAGATGTTCTTAGATTGATATTTTATCAATGAAATTTGAATGCCAATCAATAGTTAACCATATAAATAAATCATGATGAACCATACAATAAATTGATGTTAATTATAAATTCCTATATAATTCCCTTTAAAATAAACCATTTTAAATAATAAACAATATAAAAATAAGCGTGTTTCTAACTTCCTCACCCAATATCACTATAAAAAATACAAAAAATACTATTAAATTTTATGAATGGAATGAAAATGTTTTCTTCATTTATCACTCATCTAATGAAATAATAATTTATTTAAATTTAAAAAATATATTGAATGCATTTTAATATTTTTACCAAGATAAAAAATCATTCAAAAATAATAATTAATAGTGTTAAAGAGAAATTATTAATGATTTTCTCAAATTTAAATTGAATAAAGTATGTAGAAACACAGAACACATTGTTTTAATTTTCATAAAATCGTGAAGAAAATTTTACCAAAAGTAAATACTATTTTTTAAATCTAATGAATATTAAATTATAATGTTTTTATATAGAATTATACATTATTTAAAACTAATCCATTATCATCTAACATTATAAAAAGATATAACAACCACCAACTAACAAGAGGAGAAATAATCTTGATATTTTTAAATTTTTATTTTAGGGCTTCTATCATTCATAAAATTAAATAAAATTATAGGTATAGAAACTATGATGTATTTCAAGTTTAATGTGATTCACTATAGTCATATAACAAGCATTAGCAATCATTTTACCCTAAGTCGTAAAATTACATCAAATATTGATTGTTTCCAAACATAATGGATAAAACAAAGAAATATAAACCCCAAAAAGAAAAAAAATATATTTATGGGAACATGAAGAGGAGAAAAATAAAATGGAGGTTAAGGAGGGAGAGGTAAAAGAGATTACAAATAATGCAGATCAATTTCAATGAAATAGGACATGAAATGCATGGAAGAAAAACTTCTCCCTCACTAGGGTGGGGTTAACACACCATATGATTGAATGTGATGTAAGGGATCCCAAATATGTTATATTAAATAATAATATAAAGAAGAATATTATTAATATTAATATAATAAAAATAATTTACTACACCCTAAAATTTATTATTAAAAATCTCAAATACAATATTAAAATGGGAAAATGAATTTTCATATAATAAAATATACAAAATGATCAACATAATATTTTAAAAGGTGGAAACTAAAAAATAAGTAAATATATTAATTATTATTTCCAATAAAACAAGGATATGTCTGTTTTATTAAATATTTTTCAAAATATTAAAAACATTCTATTAAATAATTCCATAAAATTAAAAATTTTAAATTCCAATTTAATACTAATAGGATTATAAAAAGTAGTTATATGATTCGTTATTATAAACCAAACACACATAATCAAAATAGAATATATTGTAATTTTAAAATATGATTTTGAATTCACTTTTAATACAAAAAGTTTTTTTCCACATGATATTATTGTTTATACATTTCTAGTATAGTTTTAATTGTAGGATATTCAAAATTTTATGGTTATTCATGACCCTGACACATTAATATTCCAACTACCTTAGATGTTTATTGATAATAAGTTATTTATTCTTATAACATGGGATAATAAGAAAATTTTACCTTATATTTATTATCTACTAATATTTTTAAATGTTTTAAAATATAATTAGATTATATATTTATGATCAGTAAATCACATATTTTGTGTTAAGGAAGGGAACATTCCAAGAAGGATTAAAGGAGAAGGTACAAAAATTATGAGATATTTATAGTGAAATTTTAGTTATGAAGTTATAATATTATTTTTATATCTATAATTAATCATTTAATTCAAAAAAACCTTAACAAATTTTTTTTATTTATTTTATAATATATTTCTTAACTAAGGACTGGTAGAGTACCACATTAGATAATTTAGGTTCATTATAATGAAAATGAGAGAGTATTTGTCTTATATGAATCCATGTTTTTCATTTTTTCCACCAAGGGGAACATATTTATGTGGGATCAACACACATAGTCTTATCATGATCATTGTGTCCTCAGATTCCCCCTTTAAAAAGGTTTATACCATTCACCGCCATGGTTGATGATGTTATTTACTTGTTTGGAAGTAGATGATGAGATACTATCTCCTCCTTCAACAGAATCCTCTACAGATTTTGAATATTAGTCTATGATTTCCTTAAAGATTTGATACATATTTGGGAATCTACTTCTAAACACTATTATCTAGTGGAGACTTGTTAATTCTTCCTCTTCGATCCATTATAAATATTCAACCAATGATTGGAGATGGTGATGATATTTGGAATATTGGGAATCTATTAATTTATAAATAATTTTATCTTGTGAGGAAATATTATTCTCATAAAATAAGGAATCTTATGGAAAAAACTATTTACATGTTTTTATCACCCTAAGGTGACATGAATGTATTGAATAAGGTGTAAAAATATCACCACATTATATATCTTGTGACTATCACATCGAGAAAATAGTATTTGATATGTGTGGATTCCAATAGTCTTCCTATGGTATAATATATTCTAATCACATAAGACATATTAGGGTCATAATATAGGGAATCCTATAATCATCTCACAAGGGAAGAATCTAGGCATCATTTTTTAAATGAAGAGAATAAGTCATACATTCATAACATATTTATCATATTATAATCACATATGGAATATCAAGCTCATCATATTAAGAAAAATTATTGGATTTTAATGTAAAAATGGTGAGAATATATCATATACTCTTAAAAAAGGCTTCTTAGGCACATAACCTAATGAATAATGGGATCATCACATAGTGTTAATTTCTTGATTTAGTATAGATTCATTTCTCTAATTCTAAATGATAAAATTTTTCATATTTAATGTTTATTATATACAATACCGCATACACCCATAAAAATAGGATGATCATAGTTTTAAATCTATCATAAAGTTATAGGAAATTTTTTATTCATTGGATGGATTACTCCCACACACACATCCCAAAAAACTAGGCCAAACACATGTTAGTATCCTTTGGTAATGCTAAAGAAAGATGTAAATTTTAGATTTATATAGTGAGGTGATCAATATACTCCTTATAGATGATCAAAACTCAATGTTACTTCCTCCCAAATGGTAGTGAAATGTGATATATATATATTTTATATATGTTTATATCTTATATATCTCATCTCAAGAGACATACTATTACATTTGGGAATTATGTCTATTGGGATGTTGGGATTGAACCTCTATTAGTCATACTATGTAATATTCTATAAGGCAGTGATCATAAAATAAATATTTCAAGTACATTGTTTTTGTCAATGTGACTAGACCATACCATAATGATTATTTTCATACAGTAGAAACATAAATTTATTTAAAAGTGTGATGAAATGAGACATCACGGGGTTTATGATTTGTTCCATATAGTGGGTAATATCCATAGATTCTACGCATCTTATATTTATTGGTACCTCACAAGAATATGGTAATTTTTAATTCATTCATATTAACATTATTTTACTATATATCCACGAAATATGTGTTTGGGGATTTAGTAGGCATTCTACCTAGATGGTGGTAACAATATCTTCCTCAGTAAATGAGAAATTTAGTGTTCAACGTAAGATATTCTTTTCATCTTCACTTTGGGCTTCCCATGATCGTCACATGGTCTACGGAAATAATTTAATGTCTTAGTATGAGGATGTTGATATTCATTTTAACAAAATTTTGTTAAGAAATTGTGGAATTTATTTTAAATTCATGAATCACATGAACTATTTTTGGGATAATGTGTTAAGATGCACACTTCTATCTAGACTGGTAGGAGATAATGACCCATGGAATTGTTATATGATCATTGAGAGGTGTGATGAATGACTTCTCATGAATTTTCTAGTATTAGGTCTTTGATATCCATTTTCCTAGTACTATTAGCTGTAAAAAACATGGAATTTTCCCAAACATGATCAATGTTTGAATCCACAATTAGATACTCTATAATGATTTAGATAGTATCCATATTCATTGATAGGGGTGTGCCGTTAGATAAAATCTCAATAGAATACGATAGGTAAATAAAACTAAAGAACTAATTAAGCTGATATGAACGAATCAAAATTTCCTATATAAATCAATGTAAAGATTAGTTTTTGATATATTATTGTCATACCATGGGCCGTAGAATATCCCTCTCCACAATTTGCTGATGCCTGATCAATACGATAGGGTCTTCCCACCATAACTCCATGACACCCCAGAGGATCATGAGTCACCTACTTTGATGAACCTTGTGGGGTCATCACTTATATACAAGGCCTTATGTCTTCCCAATGGTATATATTCTCAAATACTTATCATTGAATCTTTATATATTCCTTTTACTTCCATATTTTTGAAATATTATGAAGTAATTGTTAGAGTCCTTATGAATTTATCTCTTCCACGAACAATTATAGAGCATAGACGATCCATTCCCCATAGTGGGATTCAAGAAAAATCTTCTCTAATCTAACTAATGAAAACTTTTTTGGAATCCAAAATCCATATTTTTATTTATATTACCATAATAAGAGTCTTAAATTTCACATGAGGAATTACGCATTGTTCATCTTGAAATTGGGAGAATACACATAGATATATCTTACTCAAATAAATTCTTGAAAAATATTTCCTTATGATGAAATGCGAATAGTTCCTCAGATCAATGTTACTTAATTATCACTTACAGTATAGGTGAAGACCCTTTTTAATCATTCATCCCTATAATTCTCATTCACTACCAAAATAGTATAAATAAGAATTAGCACTATGAATCATGATGTATAAGAGGAAACCATCATCATCTAATTATAGGTCTCTGTGATCTATTGTGAACTTTCAAAAATTACTGAATCACACAATTACAACATCATTAAGAGGTCAATGAAGGTCTCATATTTCACCCCTTCATGTCTACCCACATGTTTCACCACATTTAACTATCATCTTGTTGTTCTATGAAGCTCAATGGTTGACAGTGTTAATATCCAATTCTCTCGGGTCTCTATCATGTCAAAATTTCTCTCATTGACCCATTTCTATTCCTATATATCATGTATACATCATGTGATGTGGATGGATGAGGGTGCTTTAGGTGGAAGTCATGGGCCTAATAGACTATCATTCGACTACCCTTACGTTCTCCTCCACCCTCAACCAGAACAATCCAAATGAGTCACTGATAGATATTATATATAGATTAACCCACTAAACAATCTGAGGGAGCATGATCAGTTCCATACTATTGTATAGAAGGTGGTGAATCAATATTTGTGGGACATCTATGGGGTAATATTTCTGAAAATGATATAAAATCCTTATAAAAATAAATAAAATTAAACATAGAGGCTGATAATAGCCCTTGGTCCACAAAATATTCCATGATAAGATTTAACTTAAGAGGCTACCCTTAAGAAAAATGCATAATACCCTATGAAAAATGAATATCCCAATAATTTCCCGTATTACCTAAACACTGGCCATAAGCACATATATACAATTATTCATAGAATACAACAAGCTTAAATAAAATAATATATGAAATATCTCAAAAAATTACCTATAAAAATTTCGAGAGTCATGTAATTTTTTGGCCCATATCTAATAAAATATATAGGTAAATAGAATTTGATATTGTATTCCTATAAATATGCATGAATACACACCAAATCAGATAAATCAGTACTGAAACATCTTATTAATCACTTAATTGGAATTTAATCAAAGTATAAATAAATCCAAAAGCATAATAGTTCATACTATATGAAAAATAGTAGTTCAACCATACATTATAGGATAAGAACTAACATAGTTCCCCTACCTAAAAACAAAACATCAAAATTTATATATAGTATATAAAATCAATAAAAAGAGAAGAATTAGTGGGTTAACTAGTTCATTGATACCATTTTGAAACATCTTTACCTAATCTACCTTATCTGAACTAGGATTCCACATGACCACATGTGGTCATCCCCAATTAAAAGAGGTTTCCCGTGATGGAATATACAAAAAACCTATATCAAACATCCCACCAGATGGGATATCACATGACCACATGTGGTCCTCCCCATTTTATGAGGTAAGATAGTACCCAAAAGCATTATATTGCATTCAACTCAAACTCTATCCATTAAATACTAGTATACAATTTATGGACCTTTCTATTCATTAGACCCCAATTTGAGAAATTTAAAATTTCCTTGAAATTTATTAGTGGGGACTAAGTTTAGGACGTTGTATGACATAACCAACATCTCTTAACATAGGTTCATGATAGATACATGTTCCTCACATGAATTTAAATTAAACAATTGAAAAAATATTTAGATCATGTGAGCCACATATGATAGGTATTTATAGATTGGGTCACAATCTTTAATGTCATGTTGGAAGAAACATATATAATTCTCTAAACACATATCCCATGATGTAATATACCAAAAACCTATATCAAACATCCCACCAGATGGGATATCACATGTACTTTCGGACCAATTTATGAAACATTCATATCTTGTTATATTATAATAGGATAAAACCAAACAGACAACTATATATGATAGGGAACAACACATAGGATACATTATAACATTGTCTGTTCAAAATATCACTGTATCTGGAGTCAATAGTAATCCATACAAACTCATATTTGATGAAAATTATAGCATAGGACTTAGCAGTGCTATAAATGAACACATCATGTGATCAATAATAAAAATTTTCTCTCATTAGTCTAGAAACATATAGTAATAAAAATTCTAATTAACAATAAAAAACAAGTTCGAATGTCACTAAATTCATACCATAAGTGAAACTACAATTCAGATGTATGGGTCAATTTTCGAGTCAAAATACACTACTAAATTGTAAAACCAAACCCAGATCAACCAAATTTATAAAAATAGGATCATGATGAGGATAAAGATTCGCCCTTAAGGTAGGTCATGATAAAACATACATGATAATATATTTGGCTGATGATGATCTATATTTTATTGATATAGGGCTACTAAAACCTTGAATTTGGGCTCCAATTCATTCAAAGAAAAAAAGTTCTCATTATACCACTTAAAACCTTTTATCTCTAATAAATTATTCATGTTTGTAATTTTTTATTTTCAAGGATAAGTTAATGGAATTTATCCATAATAAATAAAAAAAGAAAAGAAATTTAGGGCTGATTCATTACTCAGAAGTCAAATAGAGATGTTGGAAGGGAGGGAGAGAACCCAAATATCACTTTAGAGTATCCATAGTTTTGTAGGATTAATATATCAATATTAAAAAAATAAAAAGATAGAACATGTTTTGTTTCTATAAATAAAACTTCAATACTGTAATCCTCACTATGCTCTATTGAGTGATTTTTGTTAGATTTTGGAATCTACTAGCTACTAGGTGTATGTATGGTATATTTAGTTCTTCTATGTTAATTCACTAGATAGATAGTGTCTTATTAAAATAATTAATTCTACCATGGATCCCCATTGTTTGGGAACTGGAGTTTTTGTAGCTCTATAAGATATGGAATGTCCCTCAGACAATTCATAACCCAGTTATACCCCTATAAACACATTTATCACACATCTAAACACCTAAATACCTTTTCAAGAATCTATTTAATATTATTTAAAAAAATCATACCTAATATAGAGGTGTCACATGAAATTTCATTATACTGTAAAAAATTTATTTCTTTCTTCAATATGATTCCTATAATATTTCATAATTTATACCGAGAAATATGTTAGATGTTTGTTTATATATATCCCCAATGTAAATACTAACAATTAATGGTGTTGATATAGATGAAAAATAACTTTTTATTATCAGAGGATAAATAAATTGAAAAATAATAAGAAATAAATCCTATTTAAGGATTTAAAATCATGGATTATTTTTATTTAAAATATATAACTTTGATAATGAAATAAATATAAATTAAATACTATAAAATAAAATTTCAGTTTTATAATTTTGATTTCACAAATATTCGTGATTTTAAAAATAATAAAGAATTCATTATTTTATGCATAATCTGTTTAAAACCCTTTTACAAGGAATAATTTTATGTATTTAGTAAAATTATTTTCTTCCAATATATATAATAATGGTTCCTTTACATTTATAAAATATTTTTAATTTTAATTTATTTGAAAAAATTAAAACAATTATAAGATTGTTTTTAAGGAAGAATTCTAAAAATATCAAATAAGAAAATAAATGTGTTTTTATAATCTTTTTTATAGAAATCATAATATATAAAGATATGCATAAAATTCAAAAGGAATTTTGAAAAAGATGAATTGAAATAATTATAAAAAACTAAATTCTAAAAAGATATAAAATAAGAATAAATATTTAGTCATTTTAGAAAAAAAAATTGGTTTTGAAATTAGGAAGGAAAAAATTTATAGGATATGATATTATAGAAAATAATAGGTATAATTTATCAATGTTGATGTGAATAATTATTAATAGTGACATAATTTTTGTGGAGAAAATTAATGATAGAAAAATAATTGAACTAAAAAATAATTCTCCCAAGATAACAATAAAATGTATCCTGAAAAAAATATGGTGGTGAAAAACAATCATTTAAGGATGGTGTTAAAAAAGAAACAATATAACATAATTAATGGAGTTGAGTAAACAATTTTTTTGAAAAAATTAGTATCTTTAGAAAAAAATATATTTAATGAAACAACATGATATAAATCATCAATCCCTATTATGTACTTGAATATTTTCAAAAATTCCATTTTTTTGCCAATTTTTTTTCTTCCAAAAACATTTTCTTGGGAAAATTAGGAACCCTCACATGATTTAGGATAAAAATATTATAAAACAACATAATAAATCACAAGAAAATTATTTATTAGTTTTAGAGTATATGAATATATAATCATTTATAAGATTCAATGTATTAGGGTTACCTGAGTATATCAGTCATCCTTGATAAATTATTTGCAATGGTAGGCCATCATTTCCCATGTATGATGATAATCCTCTGAATTTATCTTCCTTTTTTGAATTCTCATGTACCAATATGATAACTTTTGTTTATCAGGACACATTTATCATCATTGATATCAACTTGGATCACTCTCTCAAAAACGTGACATGGTTATAGTTTATTTTCATCATTAGATGTTGTGATTTTTTGATTTCTAGTTTCATTCTGTCTTCATAGAGATATGGTATATTATTAACTATTGGATCAAATTTTATCACTAACATATTATCCATGAAATATTAACTATTATATATAAATAATTCCTTGTTTCTTATTTTATTAGGTGAAAGACATGTATATATTTCAAGAAAATGAAAATTATGATGATCTATTTTCAACGTTTTTAATAATAGAAAGGTGTTATATGAATAAATATAATAAATATTAATAAAATATTAAAAAATATTTAAAATTCATTATCATTTTTAATAAATGATATTACCACTAGATAACTTTCATTAATCATTCATGATGTAATATTTATAACATCATTCATGTCAGTGGTAAAACCACCCAAATTAGAAGCATGCTATAATAATGAACAAGTAATAACATGTTTTTCAATAACAATATTTTCAAATTTTAAAAATAAAATTTTAGTATTAAATACAATGTACCATCCTGAAATTAATTCATACATCCATACATTTTGGGTGGTGATGAAAAATATAATTCCCCATTTTTCGAGCCTGTAATATGCACCTACACATGATTAAAGACTCCATTTATCAATGAATCATATTCCATAATGGTATATGATAAAGTATGATTTCATAATTATAATGAGGAAATATTTAACAACATTATTCATTAAATAAAAACTTTTTATTATCTATGAATAGAGGCCCTGAAAAATAAACCACATCACATTGTAGAGGTGGTACTCAAAATGTACACACGAACATCTATGTTTCATTTTTTAATGATGGAATGAACCAAATATTACTTTGTCCATGTAATGGCCCGGACCTCTCAAGTCCATTCCTTTGTGAAAATATGGTGTTTGAGGTGTTCTGGGAGGTCAATGTGACTTATCCCCAACACTTTTCCAATTTTCCCTTTTGTTAACAGTTCCATTGGTGAAAAGTTCAAACAGTAGAAAGTTGTGAATAGTGAATCAGTAACCTTCTGTGAATAGTGGCATCAGTGACCCTTGGTGTACAGTTCCAATGGTAGATAGTTGTGAATAGTTCATTGGTAACCTTCTGTGAACAGTGCCAACAGTGAGGTCCAATGGTAACCTCTCTTTCCATGGCCAAATTTCCAATTCTATGAACAGTTCCATCGGTGAACAGTTTTATCGATAACCTCTAACGATAACCTCTATTTTCTTTTCCAAATATCCAATTCTATAAATAGTTCCATCGGTGAATAGTTCTATCTATATCCTCTCTTTCCTCTTCCAAATTTCCAATTCTATGAACACTTCCATCGGTGAATAGTTCTATCGGTAACCTCTAATGGTAACCTATCTTTCATTTTCCAAATTTCTAATTCTATGAACAGTTCTATTAGCGAATAGTTCTATCGGTAACCTCTAACGACAACCTCTCTTTCCTTTTCAAAATTTTGAATTTAGGGAACAACAACAGCGAGGTTCATGAACAATGTTCTAACAGTGAGGTTCTTGAATAGTGTTCTAATGGTGAGGTTCATGAAAAGTGTTCTAACGGTGAGGTTCATGAACAATGTTCTATCAGTGAGTTTCAAGAATAGGGTTCTAATGGTGAGGTTCGTGAACAGTGCTATAATGGTGAGGTTCATGAACAATGTTCTATTGGTGAGGTTCTAACGGTGAGGTTCATGAACAGTGTTCTATCAGTGAGGTTCATAAACAGTGTTCTATTAGTGTGGTTCTAATGGTGAGGATCATGAATAATGTTTTATTGGTGAGGTTCATGAACAGTGTTATACTGGTGTGGTTCTAATGGTGAGGTTCATGAACATTGTTTTTCCTTGGCAAAAATTTGAGTTCATAAATAGTGTTTTTAGTTTCCTACAGTTCTCCCCTTTGACATTTCCTTTGATGTAAAATGCATTTAAAGACTTATTTTAAGGACTCTAAGGCCAATTCAAAGGTCATAACTCCTAAATTAATTATTCCTAAGGCTTGGGATGTTTTTACTTGGTCAAACCACCTGGTTTAATGTGATCCTCTTTTAATGGGAAATCCCACGTATCTTAAACTACCGCTCTGTTAAATATTCTAAAGTGACAAGATATATTCCTCCCTAATTCTTCCTCTTTGTTCTCGGTTATGAGATGCTAGAACCTTTAATTCTTTTCCTTAAGAGTTTCATAATCAAAATTCCTCCTAGGATTGGTTCCTCTCTATTTTTGATGCAACCAAGTAGAATCGATCAATCTTTGATACAAGGTATGATCTATCGTCATTCTTTTGGGTTCATCTCCTTATGTTTCTCCACACCCTTTTATGGAATTCTACCTCCATGTTCCTAATGTTCTTTTCTTGTGTGTTTACCGGTGTGGTGGTTTCTCTACATCCTTAGGTGGATACTATTGTCACTGGGGGATGCGATCTAACCTGTTGTGTGGCCCATTATCGTATAAAGAACATCCAGAACTGTTTGAGGTAGGGGATTTGTTGATTCTATTTGATTTTATGTGAAACAGTATAATTATCATGTTTAATCCCACCGGATCATAATGGAATTTACATAATAAATATTTTAACCAGATAAATAAATTGATATCAATCGTATGTTATTACCTCTTGTTTTGATAGATAGTGTGATATCTATGCTTGCTTCATATAGCTGTTTGTTCTTGACAGAAATTGGTAAAGAAAATAAATCAGGATTTATTGATAATTTTTTGGCTAAAGACAAAGAGGCATATAAATGAAAATGATTATTCGTATTGTAATTTTTATGTTAATCAAAATGGTTCAGTAAGTATGTTTAATTTTTTTGTGATAGATTACTATTTAGGTTTCCTGAATGTGGAAGCTGTGTATAATAAATCGGTTAATTCAAGATGATTTATTTGTTTGAAAATTTATTTAAGGGTTTTGAGTTACCCATTTTCTTGTTTAAGGGCCAAGAGCCAATTGAAAAGATGTTTGTTTTCCTGCTTCTTGTGTAGTGATGTGAGCATGGATGGATGTTGTGATATGTGGGGGCATAGAGGCCTTTTTATTGTGGTAGAAGTTGATGCCTAGGGTGTCAAGATGCATTGGGTTATTCAAGTGGGTGTCGGGGAGGACACTAGGGATGATGAAATGGGATGGATTTGATTGTTGGATGCTTTCTATTTATTTTTGGATGATTATCTGTTTAATTTTCACCACTGCCTAAGGTAGATAGTCTTGCTTACCCTTCTTCTGAAAGAGGTGAAGACACGCGGGGTATGCCACGTGCTTTCCGTGTTTAGCTTCTCAAGGGAGTATGGGTCTACACTCTTGATATAGGAAGAAAAGACTCGATGGGTAGTACATCTACTCACCATTTTGATCCCCTCGTGTTTAGTAGCATAGAATGTTTTTCTAGAATGAATGGGAATGTGGGAAAGTAATTCTGTAATGAATAATTGAACTAATGATGTAAACCCATGGGGTTGGAGTCTGTTGGATCACAATGATGAGGTTGTAATTTTTAAAGGGATAATGGACTTTGGGTGTGATGCTAATGAAATTTAATGTGGAATTGTCATTGGTTAATTAATGTTTAAGGAATTAATTAACATAAAGTGAAACTAATAAAAAGGTAATGAAATAATTTATTAATGCTCTTTAAATGGTTGTGTAATTTTAGGATACCTAGTCTTAGATGTAGTTGCCCGGAGTCCTAGAGACATTAGCTACAGTTGAGACTAAGACTAGGTTATGCCCATAGTGTGGTTGTAAGCTATAATATATTTTTTACTTTTTATGTTTCTATACGCTACTACTCCCTGTCAGTAAGGGAAACTGACACCTCGGGGATTCTTATCCATGGGGGTGTTTTCCCTATCATTATAGTGGGAGGATGGATGGATGACTATGCCCTTTTCCCTCACTCTCTTCTCTTGGTAGTTACATGTGTTGGTATGCACAATGGTTAGTTTTCCTCATATATGGGTGTAAAGGGATGTAATGGCTTGTGGTTATTCACACACATATATTCTGGATGTAGTATCCTATGGACTACTATAGGTGTAACGAGTATAGGTTATGATGGCTTGAGGATCCTTACTCAGTGTATGGGCTGTAATAGATTGAGGTATAATACTTGACGTATCATATAGGTTACGGGGGATATGGTGGATTCTAGAAACTACCTAGTTGCTTTTCTTACAAGGATTTGGTGGTTTTGTTGCATGATGTGAATGTTTTTGTGCTTCACCTAGGAGTCTGCGGGCAAGCCTTTTTGGAGAGAGATGCTTAGGACATGCGATGTTGTAGAAAAGTGGCAAACCATTGGGGAAGTATTAGCGGGGTACACTTGATATTGTTTGTTATATTATATACTTTTGTATGCATTACATGGTGAGAGTACCCATGGTGAGGTTGGGAACTTAGTCTGCATGTTTAGGTGATGAGTTAGTTTCACTTGTTGTCTACTGTGCTTTAGTATGCTTTCTTTACTTTTTCATGAGAGGCTCCAGGGAGGATCCTACTGAGTATATTATTATACTCACCCTATGTATATATAAACTGTTTTTCAGGTCACTTGGAGCAAGTTGGAGATCAGGTTGGTATCTACTAGCTTGGGGATGCAGGAGCTGTTTGGGGTTGTTATTGCTGCTGTTTTACTTCGTTTTGGGTACTTGCAGTTTTCCCATTCTAGTTGTAGTAGTTTTTCATGACGTTACATATGTGCATTGGGTTTTATTTTATATTTCTACTTTGAGTTGGTGTTGGTTGGTGTCTATTATATCTCTCTCTTCCACATGTGTTCTCTTAGGGGGTAATGCCTCCCATTTGTGTGTTTTCTATACCCTCGGTGCTAGTCGCCAACCCATGGCCTACTGGAGGCGGGACTCAGGGGTCATTATCTCCCATATCACATTGTCGGCCCAGGAGGGGTACACTTTGTGGGGTGGGGGTCATGACAGTCCATTAATATAGAATAATTAAATTATATTAATAATATTTATTTACTTATATTAGTATGGAATAATTATTTTGGGAAAAATAAGATTAAGAAGAAAATAATAATGAATAATAAATACTCACGTTGAGAAGATGGGATTTCTCTCAGGATTCCCCTTTGATGTCATGTCATAAGTAAAAAACAGACCACATTATTGTAAAATAATGGAGGATTATAATAGTTTAAAAATATAATTTTTAATAGTTAAATTATAAGGAATGCATGATTTAGGATGTTGTTGAAATAATCCCCTATTATAACTGAAGTGAAGTATACTTTTTCAAGTACCCATTATAGTTCAATTATGGTATGTCACTATTCAAAGAGTAAATGGATCCAAAACTATACAACAACGAAATGTGTGCCAAAATATAATCTATATAACATCTACAAAAAATGTTTACACCTGTTTTAAATATATGTAATTGGTTTCTCCATGAGTTTTTACATTTTTTCAATTTTTGGTTTTTTACATTAGAAAATAGTTTTTTCCCTTGTAGTTTATACATAATTAATGATATAATATAACACCTTATAAGAAAAATTACATTTAGAAGAAATAAAACCTTCATGTAATCAGATTAAATTTCTAAATAAGACAATATTTATATTTAAACTAAATAATCTAATATATATAGAATGCTTTTGACACTAAAATGTTATTTTAACCCTTAACAACAGTTAATTTAATTTTTCATTATTTACGAATTGAATGAGTGTCATTATATTTATATTTTGTAATATAAATTAAAATATATGAATTTTTATAGATGTTATTAATTTATTTTTCTAGATAAAATATTTCTAATGTTAATAATACAATTCATTGAAAATAACAATTATTCTATTACCATGGTAATTATCTCTAATCCATGCAATTATAAATTTTCCATGAAAATGATATTTGTCAATTATATAATATAAAAATTATGATCCATAGTGCGTAATAAATTTTTTATATTTATTGTAAACTACAGATGAATACTATTTTTTTAATACAAGTGAATAAAAACTATTTTATAGTATAATTTTACCAACATTTTAGGATGATTATACATTTTTTATAATATTGACATAGTAATTTAAAATGATTTATTTTAAGTTTTAAATATATAATTTTTTGAATAAATTTTCAAAACTATTTATGTAAATCACATGTTAGGATAATTTCATTAAACTGAGTGTAATTGTAAAATTTGAAACTTTTTATTATTTATTTAAAAATAAGTTATTTTTATAAAATAATAAACAATCACCCTATGATAATTTTGAGATCAGGAAGTCAAAAATGATGTTAATTTTTAATAAATAGGTTTTTCTTTAATAAATTTATCATTTAAATAAATTTAAAAAATATAAATAGAACATATTTTTTTTTAAAATGAAATTTTGAAATATAACTTGTTGTTATACCAACTTTTATTCAATACTAATTGATTGAAATATTTTTTGTTTATATGAAGTTATATTATTCATAAATGTTATAAATAATATTCTTATAATATGTCATGTATCATTTCTATTCGGTGTTGTGGGTGAAAAAAGTTGTCGATATATTATTTATTTAAAGTAAATTATAATCTAAAATTTTTGGGTGTTACATTATCTGCTTTAAATAATTTCTATATATTCAATTTAAATTATCACATAAAAATGAAAATATATAAGGGTATCCAAATCTAATTCATGGATCAATGTATAATATATAATTATATTCAAACCATTATATATTAGAAAATATTTGGTAATATAACATTTCGCTTATAAACAAAATCTATTAAGATTCAATAAAATTTATTCTAAATATGCCTCTACTTCTATGTCTTAAAATTTATAGATACTTATATTCCACTAACTAATTTTTTATATCTTTTTTTTAACCACAAACATAAATGAGTTTGATCAATAATATAACATTAACTGATCTTATGAATATGAAAACTGATCCCTGAGATGCATTTTATATCTAAACATTCATTCCAACCAATAATAAATTCATTTCAACTATATAATAATTATAGATACCAATATTTAATTTAAATTTTCTTAGAGTGTACGTGTTCATATTCTTATTAGGTTTTTTACCCATACTCATTCTTAAAATCCATTATTTTTGAATATTTAAAATAAGTGTATAAAGAGAATGTGAATTATGAAAATAATATACCCAAGAACATTCAATCTAGATGTATAGCCTTATGTCCACTCACGATGAAGTGAGTGAATATTTATTTGAAACCCAAATACTATTTTTTTATACTGATTTAACCTAGCTTCATCTATGTGAAAACTTCATCCACCTTTGAGAATATATAAATTTATTTAATTAATTGGAAAATAAATAACTCAAACAAATCATGGAAATTTCTTGATGTTATCATCCACAAAATTTTACCATATATACTATTATTTGGGGGTTCCAATAATTGTTTCTCTTCATAATCTCCAAAATACTGACACTATTCCTCAAATATAACTAAAAACATTCTCTGATACCTAATGAGGCACCCCAGACCTACACACCCATTCTCATTTTCAAAAACAATTTCACTAAAAAGTATTTTTGATTAAAATTTTTATGTACCAATAAAAATTAAAATAATATGATTTATATATAATGATTAACATACTTTTAGAAAGTACAATCTGATTTATATATCATAGATAGTCATTATATAATTATATATAATAGATATGTATATGAAATGAAATACACCGTTCATGGAGACGGTAGGTCGTACGTACGCATGAACACAATTTCCGCTTTCTTATCGTATTGAATTGAAGTAAGGGAATGAAATATATATATACATATATGTATATTATTATAGTGGAATTATTATTTTATATATTTCCTAATTATTAATAATATATATTTCTTTATAATCATTCTAGGATGGTGAATGTGGAAGATGAGTCTCATCGTGTCTTGGAGATGATAAGTCGTACGTACACACGAGCGAAGATATTGTTTCCTTAATGGTTAAATGGTATGGAATTGGATTGAGATTGAGTTTTAAAGAAATAATATCATGATTTATTTAATATTTAAGTCATTTATATTCATCATTATACTCATAAAAATAAAGTATAGATGAAAAACAGTTTACACTACGGCGTGGAGATGGTAAGACGTACGTACACACATATTGTGATATTAATTCTAATAGGGCGGGTTAAAGAAGAAATAAGGTTTTACAATAATCATAAAAAAATATCAGAATATAGTATATCCTGGAGTTATTGTTTTAGTATGGTGAAAACATAGGACGAGGAAGTAGAAGAAGAAAAGAGCTTTGAAAGAAGGGATAAAACTATTACCTATTCTTCGGGTGTCTCCTTTTGATTGGAACAAAATGACTCGTTAAGTTGATTTTTTGATCAAAATTTGGCCTCTATGAAGAATTTAGGGGATTTGGGAATATATTTCTCTAGGGTTTTTTCATGTCAAAGGGTTTGGATTTGTGAATAAATGAGAAGGAGAAGATCCCTTTTATAGGAGAGGTGATGGACATTTTAGGAATGTCTTCAAATATTAATTTATTATAATTTTTTAGGATTATAATCACTAAAAAGTGATTTAATTGGGGGATAAGATGAGGATGGGTCGAAATTATCTCAAACAATATGTTTTAGTCAAGTTTAGGTCAGGAATTTAGCATTATATTTTGGTTTTTACCATTAGTTAAATAAGTTAACTCTTACCATGTATTCTTGTATTTTTATACTATATAGCTAGTATAATTTCTATAAAATACCAAGAGAACCTCAAGTGGATAATTAATGAAATTTTAACATTATCTATATCTATTTTCCACATCTTATATTTTTATAATATTTATATCATTTCATTAAATAGTAATTGTTTTAATAACTCATTTATGTCAATTTTGACACTATTTTGTA
Source organism: Viscum album (assembly GCA_963277665.1). NCBI lineage: Eukaryota > Viridiplantae > Streptophyta > Magnoliopsida > Santalales > Viscaceae > Viscum > Viscum album. The sequence continues at coordinate 1,147,250,912 of OY728156.1, forward strand.
ATTGATTTTTGTTAAAGTCATAAAAACTAGATTCCTTCAAAAAAAATACATTAAATAAAATATAACAAGTCATATTAATCCATAAAATTTTTGGATGGAATAAGAACATAGAAATTGGATTTATTTTAACATTTATATTATCATTTATTTGATTCATTCGTTAATAAGGAAAATACTGCATCATTATTGTGTCATAAATAAATTTTCTTATTTAATGTATTAAAATTAAAAATAAAGTACCATGATTTAGGAAATATTTTTAGCTTTTAAATTACATTTTAGAGTCTAATAGATCATTTATATAAGAAAAATTAAAATTTTTTAGTTAGGAGACAGAAGTTTAGGTTATATTTCCCTTTTCATTAAATTAAACAATATAAAAGATCACTATCACACCCATGTGGCTCCATGAGGTCCTAAAATCAACCTAACAATGCTCTTGGTCAGTTATATATCATTTAATAGGATTAATACATGTGTTAGGGTAGTTTTATACTATCATAGTATTATTTTTACCCTTATTTACGTGATTTACCCTTTAACCATGGTAAATAATAATAATATCTGAAGTTACTATTCATAATGTCAAAAAATAAATGGTACTACCTACACAATTTGGAAATTATGATTCCAAATATGGAATTAATTTTTCCAAATTCAAAACATAGAACTAGCAGAAATTAATTTAAATTTAATTCCCATTGTCGAAACCAGAATGTGGGTTTTTAATAAGTAAAAACTATCCAAAGATTGTCATGTGTTTATGTCCAACATCAATGTCAAATTACATCCAATGATAAAATTTTGGAATAAATGATAAAAACATAATTCAATTACACTTTTGAAAAAAATAATAAGATAATACAACTATATAAATTATTCTGATGAAGAATCAGTACTGGAAAGATGACATATACCCACGGTTCAAAACCGTGGGTATAGCCCCCCAAACCGTGGGTATAGCCTATACCCATGGTTTTGGGGACCGTGGGAGTGAGAGGAATTGCAATAGAGGTCTATGACTAGACCCACAGTTTGGAAAACCGTGGGTATAGGGGTTTCATAGTGCGACACATCACTGTACAACGTGGCACAACACTGCCCACACAGTTTTCAAACCATGGGGATTTATATTAAAAAAATGAAGTCACAGGGATTCGAACAAGGGATTCCCCACAAGAATTACACCCGCTCTGACCAACCAAGCCTACCGCATTTTCAATATATATATATATATATATATATATATAATTCCGTCGCTTATCTAAAAATTAGAAAGCCGAGAATCGAACACGTGACCGATTGGAGGAAGATACATCGCCTGGCCAAATGAGCTGTATAAATTTTGTTATTATATTCATACATTTATAGACTTATATTAATTATGACTCATTTATTAGAAAAAAATCACCGAGATTTGAACAGTGGACCATCTTCAACAACACGGACTTCCTGACCAACCAACCTTCAGATATTACTTTTATTTATCTATGTATATTTTTAATTAAATTAATTGAAAACCATGTTCCCACCATATATTTTTATTTTCCTCAATATTTTCACCAACATAATGCAGGAAAACTATACCCATGGTTTAGCCAAACTGTTGGTATAAGTCTTCAAAAAAAACCTCAATATCCACGGTTTTAAAAAACCATGGTATAGGTTGTTCAAAAAACTCTTATACCCACAGTTTGTCCAAATCGTGGGTATACATCTCGAAAAAAAACACCTATAACGATGGTTTTTCATAACCATGGGTATATGGGTTTTTAAGAAATCTATTCCCACAGTTTTGGGAAAAACTGTGGGTATAGGTGACCTATAACCACGGTTTTCCAAAATCGTGTGTATAGGTCCCCATATTATACCTATACCCATGGTTTTCTAAAACCGTGGCTATAGGGGTACCCTATACCCAAAGTGTTTTGAAAAACCATGTGTAAATTCCCATTTTCCAGTAATGAATAAGTTTTGAATTAATATGCTCTATTTTTTTAAGTATTCATTAATATATGAATGTTATCAGAAAAACACCAAAAATATTTCCAAACAATTTTTTTGGTCCTACTTAAAAATAAGAAGTTTATTTTATCGAATTGAATATATAAAAGTGTCAAACATTTAATTTAAAAAGGTTCTCCATTAAAATATGGTAAGACTTCATTTTTTGAAAAATATTTCTTTTTTCTGAAAAATTAAATTTGATCTTATATTATGTCTAAGAACAACATAAGATGAATGTTTAAATTATATTGAATATATAAGAATAAAAATATTTGTTAATACAATTCATAACCTCTTTTCAAATCGGTAGTTTGGCAGGCTGTGGTGTGCTCAAACTCAGTGTTGCATGTAACAAAAGCTACTGAATTATATAAAAATAAGCGAACCGTGGAAGCTTGTGGTGTTAGATTCTCCCATCCTTCAATAAATTTCTTCCTCAAAATTTAATCTTGGAATTGAAAACTATGGTTTCGACTTTTTATAAAATATTTATTGAAATCCCACATCAAAAATTGATTAATGATTCATCCATTTTTAAATAATTAATGGGAAGTTTGAAGGCCACCGAAGATAAAATATACTAAGATTCCATGTAGGAAAATACAGATATGGAAGAAAAAACTAATGATCATATTCTGATGGTGAGCGATAGAGAACATGATTATGACAAGGTTAATTACCATAAAGGTATAAATTAGGGATGATCCAAGGGGCCATTAGATTCATCACAAAATAATGAAGTAGGAAAACATTTTTGGTTTTAAATATGCTTTAAAAAAGTTAAAAAACATGATAAGAAATACTTACTTGATTTCACTACAATCTCACCATTGGTCAGGCCTTGAACAATTTTCAGTTAATCTCTTATTCAAAGAAATGAGGTTGGATTTTTCAATCCTAAAGTGGTGGAAGATAATGCGATCCATAAATAGAACGATAGGTCATTCCATATGTGTCTATAAAAAAAATTAGCACATGTTATCACAGATGCATAATTCCACCAATAGAGAGATAATACATTAATCTAAAATACATCATCCAAATTGTAACTTATACTCTCCATAAAGGGATAACCTTACAATCCATCCAACAAACTGAAAATATACATCTTTAGAAAGAGGTAAACCAAATAGTCTTATAATTTCTCTCCCATATCTAATATGAATGTTCTTGGTTGTCAAATTCCAAACATGTGAATAACTTAATCATGAATTCACATGAATGACGATGAAAACAAGAATTATCAGATACCCTTATTGAAAACATGCCTGTTTCCTTCTTCCAAAACATAGTGTACTATTTCATAAGTCATAAAAAGTTATATAATTTATCCATAATAGCAGAACCCTCTTGTCGACAAATCCATAATTAGTTCTCCAGAAACTAGAATCATCCAATTTACTTATTTATATCCAACATATATTTATCCAATCACATTATGTTAACTTACGGAAAATATCAGGGGTTATCTCTACCTTAATCATTTGTTTTCCAATTATAATATCACTCTTAAATCAATTTTTTCCCATTATAACTATTCAACATATTCTTTAAAATACTTAGAAAAAAACATAAACTAAATATTCCTTATATAATTCACTACTCATAATTCTTGGATCAAAATACATAAATACATCAAGCCTTCCAATTTAATGGTTGGCAGGGAATATGTCCTTTCTTTGGTATATAAGTAGATTCTTATGTCTGGGAATTGAGTTGGGTAATGCCCACGATATCCACAGATGAGAAATTGATCTCCATAATAATTGGTCACTCTATGAACATTTTCCCATAGATATAACATCTTCCCCACTATTTGAGGTATTACTTAAGGTTCTTCTTACCTTCCTATTAACATGTATGAAGCCAATTATTCTTTATTATATGCTTCTTAAAATTTGACCATTTATAAACGTTCATCTTCCTCTTACGAAATGTGATAGAAAATTCATAAATGATCACATTGTTATTCATATATCATGATAACTAATTCGAAATAATCACAATATCATTCTCTTCAGTCATTACTAAATTTTGTTCCTCAAAATTAACAGATTTTTCATCCAACTCAATGTTAATCCAATTCCTTCTGGTTTCCTCCATTAACTAAGACTAAAAAGCACACAGTGATAAACACATCTCATTGAATAAAACCACATAATCATGGGAAGGTGCTTTCAATCTATAACATCTTATGTTTAATCATAGGTTATCCATGATCGTTACCAAAATTCTAGGAGTTTTTCTATACTTATCCTCAAAATCTATCATAGGGTTATCGTCCCAAATATATCTTTTCAAAATCTATTTCTAAGGTTGTTTCTTAACGTCCTTTGATACCAACTATAATTCCCCAACCCTAGTAGCTTATACATGATGAATTATTTTAATACATTTTCATGATTTGAAGGAATCTAATCATGAAAGACTAATAATTTTAGAATTCCTAGAATATAGATTACATACATGAACCTTAAATTATAATTTTAACATTAAAAAAAGCATAGATAATGCTTTGAGAACACATTTATTCCCCTAGATTAATCCTACATATCAATTATAAAACACTTCATGGAAACCTAGGAAAATAAAACATAAGAAAGGGGTTAGCTCAGATGCTCAGTAATGATAACAATATAGTGGAAGATATCAAAAATAAGCACAAAATTTTAAGTAATGGAGCAAAACAAAAATACAAGAATTATAAAACATTATCTTAAAAATAATATGGTTTTAATAAATCAAATAATTCAATTTAAGCATTCACATAGATATTCTACTAGTTGAATAATAACATGTAAAATCAATAAATAATCTCATAATGAGGGAATGCATAATGTCAAACATCATAACATCTACATCAAGAGCTCATTCCTAGACCATAAACATATATTTAGTGATGGCCTTATTCCAATACACTAGTTTTCTTCATGAGACCAACCAATGCATTGAGGGGCTCTAGAGGGCCCCGCCCATCAGTTACTAAATCGAATACATTCATTTTATGAAAACACTAAATCAAAACATAAACACTTATATTAAAACTAGCATACATAATCATAATACTTTTACTATAATACATGAATGGCATTAAAATACCACATCCATAGTCAAATATATCACAAACCCATCAATACAATATAGAAGATTTTATCAGAATAAATCAGTCTCAATTATGTATAAAATTAAATAAAGGATGTTGACATCGATGGAAGTAATCTAATAAGATCATTAAAACTATTTTAGAAAAATATCCCTTTATTTCATTGAAAACATTAAGAGTCACACAATTTAGAAAATAAAAAATTTAAAATAAATTTTTAAGCAATTTTTATCATACCACTATGATACATTTTAATGGAATTTACATTTTAAATCATTTTTGTCCATATAAATAAATTGTTAAAACCATTTTAAAAACATGGACATTAATGAGAATGGTTTATAAGTATATATCTTTAGAAAATTTATAATGATGTTTTAGTTAGTGATTCTATTAAAAAAAACCTTAAAAATATTCCTTTTGAAAATATTTTTAAGAAACATGGACATGAGTTATAAATATGTCCCAGTAAACACTTATGCATAAACAATCTCGAATAATAATAAGATTTCAAAATTAACCGTTACCTTAGGTATGATAGTCTATGTACATGTTTGAAACTATTTTATAATATTTTAAACATATTATTAACTTATATCAGAATCATAATAATATTTATTATTTTATATATTATTCTTTTAGGACTTTATGTTACCCATTTACTAACAATTCCATTTTAATGCAACATTTTGTGTAATAATCGCTTTGTTTATCATATGTGTTTTGACTTGTTATTTTTGATCATTTTACATATATCATGATTTATTTACTTCCAGTATTTATAATATGATTTTTATTACACATATATTTATAATATAAATATATACAATAGATAGATTTATGAAATGGAATACACAGTAAATGGAGACGGTATGCCCTACGTATGCATGAACGCTATTTCTGTTTTCTAATAATATTGAATGAATGTAACTAAGTGACGTATATATACATAAATAAATACATATATATATATATATATATTATAGTAGCCTTATTATGTCATATATTTCATAATTATTCAATATATATATATTATTATCATTCTTGGATGGTGAACGTGGAAGATGAGTCTCATCGCATTGTGGAGACAGAAATTCGTACATAATCACAAGAGACAATATCATTTCCTTAATTGCTAAATGTTATGTAATGGGATGGAATATAATTTCATTGAAATAATATCAGGTTATATTTATTATTTATGTCATCTATGTTCATCATTATACTCGTCAAAATAATGTACAGATGAAAAATAGTTTAAAACATGGCGTCGAGATGGTAAGACATACACCCGCACACATGGTGGTATTATTATTCATATTATGGGTAAAAGGAGGAATATGGTTGTACCATAATACTAAAAACATATCACAATATAGTAGATTATAGAGTAATAATTTTAGTATGGTAATAACTTAGTAAGAGGAAGTAGAAGAATAAAATAACTTTGAAAGAAGGGACCAAATGATTACATATTCTTCGGGTGTCTCCATTTGATTTGTACAAAATGACTAATTATGTTGGTTTTCAACCAAAATTTTGTCCTCTAGGATGAAGTGTGAGAATTTGGGAGGAGTTTTGGGTAGGATTTGGCTAAGACAAAGGACATTAGAAGTATGACTGATTGAGAAGGAGTTGTTCCATTTTATTGGATATGTGAGGGACACTTTAGAAAAGTCTTGAAATATTAATTTACTATAAATTGATTTTACATTTTATAATGTATCAAATGATATTTATTTAGCGGATAATATGAGAATTATTCAAAATCCTCTAAAACATAGGTTTTAGACTAGTTTAGTGAATATATTTTCCATTTCTTTTGGAATAAACCCTTATTTAAATAAGTAAACTCTTACCATGTCTTTTTTTATCTTTATTAAATATGGTTAATATAGTTACTATAAAATGAAAAGAGAACCTTATGTGGGTAATTAATAAAAATTTTAATATTTTCTACTTCATTTGGATGAATCTTAGAGTTTTAGGAATGTTATATTATTTTATAAGATAATATTTGTTTTAAAAACTAATTTTTGTCAATTTTGACACTATTTAGTAATTTATTATTGTTAAAGTAATTAAAACATGATTCCATCGTAACAAATGGATTAAATAAAAAATAACGTGTCATATTAATATAGAAAATTCATGGATTTCATAATAACTTTCAAATTACATTTATTTTAATATTTATAATATCAATTTTTTTCTTTCATTAATAAGGGAAATTCTTCATTATTATTATGTTATAAATAAATCTAAAATATAATTTATATAAACCATATTGAAAGTTTTTTATTTATTAAGTACATGTTTATGTTATATTTCCCTTTTTGATAAATTAAATATTATAAAAGGTCTTTATCACACCCAAGTGGCACTATGGGGTCCTAAAATAAACCTAAGGATTATCATGGTTGGAAATATATCATAGAAAATTATTAGGACATGTTCTAGGGTATTTAAATGTTATTTTAATTTTATTTTTTTAATCTTATATACGTGATTTACCATTTAACCATGATAAATAAAAATAGTTATTGAAGTTAATCTTCATAATGTACAAAAATAAAAGGTTCCTATTTACAAAATTTGTACCTTATGATTCAAAATATGGAATCCATTTTTCAAAATTCAAAACACAGAATTGATAGAAATTAATTTAAAATTAATTCCCTCTGTCAAAACCAAAAAGCATGTTTTTAAGAAGTAAAAAACTATTAAAAGATTGACATGTGTTTATCTCAAATTTCATTGTGAAATTACTTCCAATGATAAAAATAGGATTACATGATAATGTCATGATACAATTACACTTTAAAACCAATTAAAAATATAATCCAACTATATAAATAATTTATATGAAAAAGCAGTTTTTAATTAAAATGCAGTATTTTTTACTATTCATTGAAATATGAAAGTTATCATAAAAATAAATATTTATGTCCCTATTATAAATAAGAATTATATTTTTGTCATTTTTAATATATAAATGTGTCAAATATTGGATTTAAAAAGGGTTCTTCATTAAAAGGTGTTAAAGCTGCATTTTTTTTAAAAACACATATTTTATCTAAAAAATTTAATATATTTTTATATTATGTCTAAAAACACATAATATGAAGGTGGAAATTATATGGAATATATAAAATTATTTTTTGTTAATACTATTCATAACCACTTTTTAAATAGCAAGTTTGATAGTCCGTGATGTGCTCAAACTCGATATTGCACGGAGCATAACCTATTGAATTATTTAAAAAGAATCGTACCATGGAAGCTTGGGGTGTTACAATATAAATATTCTCATAAAATTTATATTAGTATTTCTTAAACCATATAACATTTTACATATAGTGTTCACTTTGAATATTATTTGATTAACTGGGGAATTATTGATAAAATTGTATTCATTATTCAATACAAATATTTGATAAGCAATATTATTTATAGATTATTAGATATGATGAATAATTTGAATTGGTAATGATGGGTGGTGAATGGTATTTGTTTATCCCCTAGATGCATCGATGGGTTCTCATCAGAAAAATAATTTGGTCAAATCAAACTTTTTTCTACCCATAGTTTTAATCCATCTTGTAAAAGGTCTTGATGGTATTGGTTTTCATGTTCCATAGACATGAAATCTGTTAAGATAAATTTACCTCATTTAGATTCAGTTATTATTTATCCAAGAAATTTTTTGTCGAAAGATCTATTGATATAATTTATTATTACTTTTTTGATTTATGGAATGAATTTCTGTTTCATACCTTTACATATTAATTATTCCTTATATTGTAATGACTCGGGTTTAGACCCATAAGAAAAAAAGATATTTTGGAGAATATTTCCTTAGTTGGGAGCTGAGTTGGCATGGGAATCCGAGGCCCTTGGAGCCTCAAGTATGAAAATATTTAAAATAATAAATATAATATTTCCCACACACGCAACTTCAATTGGAATGTAAATAACAAACAAAATAGAGTCTCAGATCAGATTTATGAGACCACAGTAGAGTCCAAACCATTATTTTTACCCTAGGCACGACCTAAATACATCCTTTTTATGAATTTCAATAATGGGATTTTAGGAAACATGGAGTTATGTAGTGTATTAGATTAATTAAATGAATTTTTTTAAAAAATATAACCAACTCTCCCCTCCCTCATGTAGAAGTGTACAAGACCAAAGGAAGGGAGACACCTCCTCCCCTATCCTCTTCTTCCCATTGAAGATGAACTGAACCAATGAAAAATCATCAAATCAAGGTTCTAACGATCTATATTTCAGACACATATCATCATCAGATCAAAGAGATGCATGATCTAGGAATCATTCTTGAACATAATCTTCACCATTCGACCATCATGGTAGGTGGATTTTAGTTTTGGTTGTAATACCTTTCTTTAGGAATTATCTTAAGGTTCTAGAGCCCAAATACAATTTCTATAGATCTTTTCGATGTATATACGTGGGTTCTATGAATGATCGAGATGAATTGTGGTGTTTTTCAGGTAGTTCTTGACTATTATTTCCATTAATATAATGTGGAGTTCAGTGAAACAAACCTTGTAGATATTCCAATTTATAGAAGAAAAACATTGTAGACTACACAGTTTGTATTAGGGTAACACACAAAGTAGCAGAACAAACCGTGTGACCATGGTACATGTATTTGGTTAGCTATGTGAAACTACATTATCTTGTACTAAAAAAGGACCATGGTATGTGGGAAAGAGGTCGGGTACCCAGATGTGGGAAAAATACATGGGTAGGTGTCCATTTAGCATAATCATGCCATGTTTTATGCGATGCACTATATGTTTGGGACATAGTAGGTCGTTCCGTGTAGATGTGGAACACGGCCAGGGGCCTAGTGAAGAGGGACACAACATGTACCTCCTATACATGTCATGTACCCCTACATGGGTTTGTAAACCTTGTTGATCTAATACTCGACCAGGTGCTTGGGTGGGATCACACATTGTGTGTGCACTAGTGTAGGCCATGTGCTCTAAATATATTCTCATAGGATCTTCCATATTTCGTATCTTTTTCTCATGGATTCAAATTCAGGCTTGTGAATAGCATATACTGAGTTGTTTATGCATAGAACATGATGATTACCTATTTTAAAGGTTATGATATATGAGGTGCCATAAATCGAGCAATATTCTCATGAATATGTGTTGTGCCGATGTTAGAGATCTATGTGGTTTGTGAAGAGAGATGTTGGGAATGAAACTCCCATATATCTTTAAGGTGAGGGATTCCATTTCCTATCTAATTATGTAGAGATATTACCCACATTGTGGGAATGAGTTTGTTACTATTAGTTAGTTCCCACTAGGGGTGTTACTGCCCTGATGGATTAGGGTGTGAGTATCCCCATGATGTTTGTGAAGATGGATAGTACTCCCCTAATGTGTAAGGGTTCCATCCCTCCTTACTCGTTGGAAGGTAGAGTAGGTACTCCCCTGTTGGACCAGAATGCATGTCCTCTATATGTGTTTTTGGTACTCCCCTTTTGGACTGGGGAATAGGTCCTCTATATACAATGTATAGATAGTGTGGGTACTCCCCTACCGTGATAGGGTGTGGGTCGACTGTCCTAGGATATGATACTCCCCTATCAATCAGGGGGTGGGTCCTGCATATGTGTTGGTTGAAAATAGTAAGAAATCCCATGTCGTACTAGGGAGTGGGTCATCTAGACTACGGTCGATACTCCACGACCGTATCAGAGTTAAGGTCCCCCAGAGTGAACGAGCTAAAGAGTTTTTACTTCCATTAAATATCAGGGTGCAGGTCCTCTAGTAACTGAGTGGTACTCCCCTACCGGGTTAGGGAGCCTGTCATCAATCTAAATAGTTTTACTCCCCTATCATATCAGGGAGCGGGTCCCCATTTCTCTAACTGGTACTCCCCTATCATCTTGGGGCATAGTTTATGACTTACAAAGTAGTACTCCCCCATCTCTGAGTAGAAACACTAAGCAGGTCCTCAAAATGGATTTGGAACTCCCTCGGCTGGGGGATATAATTAATAGGAGAGGGCCCCTCCTCTATATATGAATGATACTTATTTTTGAGTTAGTGCTCCCTCGATGGAATGAAGTGTGTGCCACTCCATATAGGACTGACAGAGGATTTATGGGTTAGTTAGGAGTAGTACTCCCTCGACTGTGAGGTAGTGGAGAGGTGTGTGTCCACCTATTCTCTCATCCGAGAGAAAATGCATGTGGTGCATAGTCTAGATCAGTTATCCATCAACATTGTAAAAGGGTTTGGGGTGGGACTCTTCACTTGTATTTCCTTAACATGCATATGAAAAATCTAACGATGATAGAACCACTAATTTTAGGCACTAGAGTTGGATATAGTAATTATTTCCCAATGGATCATGATCTATCGGTCATACCATTTTGAATTGAACTATTTTTCCTGATATAGTGTATCTCTCAGATGGTTTCCATATAGAATGACTATGTTTATAGAGTATTTTCTCTTTCTTTTATCTATTACTATTAGAGCCATAAGTATAAATCATGTTGTTAGCAATGGGGTTCGAACCACATTATACATTGGAGATTGAGATGAGTATATCTGGGTGATTTCATAGTGTCATTGCGGTGTTGTCACATTTTTAGGGTGAAACCACTAGTAGAATGAGTTAACATTTCATGAACAACCAAGGATGATTTGGGATGGAGTTTCTCTCTTTATTGGGGTTTTCTCTAGATGGGTCAGACATACATTTTTCTTTCAGTTGCCCCCGTTTTATTTTTGAGTTTTTAGGGAACCTAATGAGTATTTTTATACTCACCCATATATCTTCTTTGACCATAGTTATTTTTGGTTCTATGTAGACCACATGAATTTTGATGGAGTCCATAGAGGGCCCGAGGTTAGTAGAGTATTATGATATAGACAGAATGAGGTGTTTACTAGTGATGGGTTGAGGGACATTCTGGAAGTTGCAGTTGATAACGACCCCCTCCTATTGACCATGTTGGATGCTTTTACGTCTACATTAATAAGGGTTATGTTGTCATTATTTTTCTTTCACTACATCTATCATAATATGTTTGTGGGATATAGTTGTATGCATGCATTTGTTACTTAGTGTTTTTTTTATATTTCAACATTTTGTGAGCTTGGAGATTTTTGCCTGGGTATATGTACATAACAAATTCCTTCCATGTTAGTGATATTACTACTCCATGCCAGCCTCCCGCCCATAACCTATTAGTGGAGTGATTTTGGAGTTGTGGACTGAGTCCAATTTGGTCAGGTCATGACACATCTAGTTGTGTAAAAGGAAAATGTTCTTAGTAATTTACCTTTCCATATACATTGATTCATTATATCATTTATTTTATTTGCACTTAATGATAATATGGGTGCACCCTTATTATTTTTCATTCCCATGGTTATAAATAAGTGAACATTGAATACGATTTCAATGATGTAGTTTTTTTCAGTTAATTGTGTAGCATGTTTTATTTTTTTCCCAATGTATTGTGGGTATTAGGTATGTAATCTCACTTTCCAATAGTGCTATACTAGTCAGTCCATCATGATTGTTTTCCATGTAACAAGTAAAATGTATTAAATAATCCACAAGTACTAGGATTCTTAGATTGGGGCATTACATCATCAATTTACCAATTAAACAATCCCTTTGACCAATCAACTCATGATCACAATTCAACCAATTTCAATTTCCAGCAACTTAACCAAATTCAATATCATATGGAAATTTAATTTTTTCAATTCAATATCTGATTCAATTTCATAACCATGTCGATTTCAATCCATGAATTAAATACATGTAATTAAATCTTGATTATGAGATTTTCAATTTAGACCCCCAAGATCAAGATCATTTATAGATGCTCACTAATGGAAATCCCAATATTGATGCAGAATGGTCAGTTCCACAATGAAGAATAAGATATGGATCCAAAACCTAGATCCAATCATGAATAAATTAATATCTATAAAAACGTAGATCTAGATCTATCACCAAAAAATGAAAACCTCTCATGAAAAGATGATAGAGATACATGAGAGAGGGGTGAAACTAATATGTATGAGTTATCTTATTGGGAGAGGTACATATCTATCAAAAGAATCACTGATTCAATAAGAAGGGAGTTTGGAATCACTTGTAATCTATTTAGGGCCTCCAAAAATGAGTGAAACAAGATAGGGTCCAGTAGGGGTGTTAAGGGATATACGAATGGGGTTCAAGAAATTTTTAATTAATTTCCTAGGATTTATATTTCCACATTCATGGTTTCTTATACATAGAAAATGGTTTTACATAACCATGTGCCTAATCATGGGTCTCTTATTAGTGGTCACAAGGTTATTACTAAGAGTGTGCATGGTTTGAAAAACTGTTCACCAACTATGAAAACCCCTATGTATGGGGTTTCACAGTTTTATTTGGTAGGGAAAAATGTTTGGGTAGTATGTGTGCCAACCATGCACTACACAAAACCATTCCAAAATCTTTCAATTTTCACCAAAAGTATTCCAATACATTCCTAAACCTAATAAAAACCAAAAAATTAAAAAAAATTGTAAATGGGCTTGATAATACACATTAAAATTTCTACGATCTTATAATCTCCACAGCCTTTAACTACTCATAATCGAGTTGTTATTCCAAGAATCTAATTGATTCAGAGGAAAAAAGGTGGGGAAACTGAGCATGCATATCCTCCTATCTCTCCAATGTTTCCTACTAATCATGCATGTGGTTCCATAATACGCAAACTATTGGTATGGTCATTCCGCCAACACATTCTCTATGTGATACAACATACATATCAGATTCTACCCAATGGAAGCATCATTATCAAGCTCAACATCATCCACATCGATCATGGGAGAAGGTTTATGGTGATACCACCAATGTTCTGACACAAGAAAAACTTTTGCATAGAACTATATCTCTTTATAATAAATAAGCAATATTCCATTGGCCCAATTCCTTATACAACCTTAAATGGACGAATAAACCATGGAAAAAAATTTCCCCGCTTCTAAATCTTATGGTAACCCATTCTTGTAGAGACCTGAAAGAGAGCCTGATCACCATCTATAATATATAAGGGTTTTCAGAATCTACCATCATATAAATTATGCTTATATGATAAGTAACTATACATTTTCATATCATAAAAACCTTATCTAACATATCATGCATGATACTCAATCCCAAAAACTATGACTCACTTCCCCCCATCCAATATAATGTTAATATACAAGACCTACTATAAGGACCCTCGTATTGCGCCATTTTTTAGTTCATTGATAAACATTACTAAAGAAGAACTCAAAAATGATCATGGTGATTATCCCAAGTCCAAAAAAATTCTAGACCAAATGATCGATACATATGTTCAGGCACCTATATAATACATTTAGACTACACATATATATCGGTGAAATAAGCTAGTAAAACTTGTTTACTAAGTTCATTGTGCAAGCCCCTAAATAATTTCAAAGTAATAAGTTATTCATGAACTAAAAAAATACATCATGGAAACCAGTATATATGAACTATTAATGGAATATACAAATCTCTGAACCACTCTACTGAGAAACTCTCTTTTATATGAAATAAATGTTCTAAATTCATCCATCGGTCCACAACCACACAAATAACATCATTATTCTAATGAAACCTTAGAAGACCCCCCAAAAATTATATGGTAACTTTATACCACATGTATTATAGAATGGTAAATATATGTTTCAAATTAAAATATCATGGATTCTCTACCTTCACCAATTGATAGGTGTAATATCATGTCACGAACCCTGCAATCTCCTTTTTCATTCCCGACCACCAATACTGTTGAAATAGGTCACTATACATTTTGGTGAAACCTATAGAACCACCATTGTTGAGGCATTAAATTCATGCATCAGGTCCTCTCATATGCTCGTAGGCACAAAAACACGTCCCTAGACATACATAATCTCATACTCATCTATAGTCCAGTCAAAAGGAGACACCCAACCTTGTCGGCTCTAGCTCAAGGGAAAACAGTCTGGATCCTCATACATTATCTCCCTGATCCACTAAAAAATAGTATATGTCACCAAAAATGATATAGGAGTCATCAACACCAAACCATTCTTAACTAAAACATTAATCTCATTCAGAAAAAATCATTATCATCTACTCTAAGTTGGACTCTTAAACTGTCTAAGTCTGATTTTTCCTACTTAGATCATTATCCAAGTTATTTCCCTTCCCATTAATATATTCGTACTCTAAATAAAATTACTAAATATAGTCAAACTATCTCCAATTTTGGATATTATAATCTAATTACATGGAGATGTACAATATTCTCTAGTGATCAATATACAAAGTGATCTTTTTACCCAAATTAAAATTCCCTAACACTTCAAATCACAAATGACTACTATTAACATGATGTAATTTATAATATAATTCCAATCATGTGTCCATGAATCCATAGACCCATACATCAACACTAGATCACATTAGTTTGACACTACTATAGGACCGATCCTAGATGCATCAAAAAACAAGATTTTCCCTCCTTTCATGAGTTGGATAAAGATTGGTGTCATTGTAATGATATTATTCCAATAATAAAAGGAGTTATCAAATTATTCCACTTTCTCAAACATTTCACCCTTATTGGTTTGGCCTGAAATAAGCAATTCCAGTTGAGAAATGTTCTTTATGAACCTCCAATAATAACCCACCATCCCAAAAAAATGAGGATGTTGAAAATATTTCTTGGACAATCCCACGAATCCACTAAATAAAAATAGTAGGGGTTCATAGAAACACCTTCCTCTGAGATGATTATACCCATGAAATGTTCCTGATCCATACTGAATTGACACATAGATAGCTTAGAGTATAGCCAATGTTCTTTCAGTGTACTAAAGATGATGGAAATTCTCATCATGTGTCTTAGAGTACACAAATATATCATCCAAGAAAATATTTATCTAGTTATGAGTGGATTATTTGGTTCATCAAGTCCATAAATACTACAGGAGGATTTTTCAATCCAAATGACATCATTAAATAACCATAATAGAAATAACTACTTATGAAATATCTTGGATGTATAACAGAAGGTCCAACTCTCAACTATTGATACTACAATATCATTTCAATATTTTAAAAGACCCAATATCCACTCAAATGGTCAAAGATATCTTCAATTTAATCATTAGAATAATAGTTTTTCATTATCCTCTGATTCAATTTCTATTAGTCAACACAAAACCGCAACCACTTGTAACCCTTATTTGAAAAATAAACAAGTGATCTACAAGACGATATACTTGGATAGATAAATATCTTATCCATAAACTCTTCCTATTGATTATTTAGTCCTGGATGCTTTGTTTTTTTTTCATTATATAGGTGGAAAGGTAACTGGATCAACTGAATTCATCATATCAATAACAAATTCTAAGTCTCTCTCTAGTGTAATCCTTGATAAGTCCTCAAGAAACAAATAATAGAACCTATCAACCATAGGTGGAAATACAATATTATTTACTCCCACATCATCGGACAATAAACTAGGAACCTGGGTAATGAGATTCCCCAGTTACTAAGGAAGTAAAACTTAATGGACTATTTGGGTATCCCACCCTCCATTGTGAATGTAATTTTCAACCTCATGATAAATAAAATTTGATAGGTCGGAAATAATATAGTGATAACATAAGAGGGGGGGGGGGGGTGAATTGTGTTCTTTTAATAGTTTCACAATTCTGTTGATTCACATCAACAGTAGATAGTGCTGGTGACATTACTGTATGAGAATATATATGTAGCAGATAATGAATAGAAAACAAGGCACAAAAATTTATAGTGGTTCGGGGAATGAAGGTCCTCTAGTCTATTCCA
The DNA here is from genome assembly GCA_963277665.1 of Viscum album. NCBI lineage: Eukaryota > Viridiplantae > Streptophyta > Magnoliopsida > Santalales > Viscaceae > Viscum > Viscum album. The sequence continues at coordinate 1,147,267,956 of OY728156.1, forward strand.
CCAATCACCCTCTCTACGGTCTTCTTAAATTTCACTAGTATGGTCCATGTATCACAGTATTGATCCATAACTGAGTGCAGGTTGTTTTCACCAGTAAAACAAAGTCTTAGAAGGAAGAGCCTTCTGGTTCTTTTATAGGTAACCGATAAAACCACAGTTTGGTGTGAGGAGCTGACACTCCACCATGACTGAATACAAGCCATCAAAACTCAGTATATATAAAATGTATTTTTGATGAGAACTAGATGTATCTTATAGTTGTATTAGTAAAAAACTGTTAAAAGATGAATCCGATCTTCAGAAGAATGATAATCTTGAAAAATATCTAAAAATATCAGGTTGCACAAGAGATATTCAATTTTAAGAACGTCAATGAAAACATAGCTTCCTGATTCAAGATTTTAAAATGTATATCTCCAAAATTTAGTCTGTTTATTTGATATGCTTGATTGATGTAGCAGTGAAATAATTTGTACAAGAAATACTGAATAATAATAATTATCAATATATCCAAGAAATATCCCGATCATCGTATAAAAATATCCGACGCAGAAATATATATATATATATATATCAATATATCTCATTGAAATAATTTAGATCTTCAAAATATTCTTGATAAATCGAGTGAATTAATATTCAAATAATATAACTTAGAGTAATATTAACTTCCCTTAAGAATAAAAGGAAAAATATCTACTATAAACAGCTCCTTAAATCATTTAAAATGATCTTTGAATCAATCGAAATTGAATTTTAAAATCACCCTGACATTCCATAAATACTGTTGTAAAATTCTTTGATAAAGACATAAATTAAAATTATCGACTTTGAAAAAGAAAAGGTAAGGTTCCTTCACACACAAAAAACAAATGTAGGGTTTAATATTTATAATGTAGGGTTGATGATCCATATGTGTTTCCATGTTAACAAAGATCTTGGAACGTAACATTGATTATCCATTTGATCATTATTCCAAAGGTAAGGTTGAAAACGTAAGGTTGATTACAAAAGTAAGGTTGATGATCTATATGTTTGTAAAGATCCATACTTATGTAGGGTTCTTTAAACATATTTTTCCTTTATATAAAACAAAATGTTCTTATCCAAACATAATGTTCCTTAAATATAATTTTCTTCAAATGTAAGTTTGAATAACCATATGAACTTATCCTTCAACATAAACATATGGTTTTTTATATACATTGCATTATTTTATGAATAGTATTTCTTGTAAATGACAAATGCTGAAAATGTGTTTAGAATATGCTTAAGAGCGTTTTGAACAATTTAACGAATATTTCTCACAAATAAATAGTTGAATAACATTTCAAGATAATAATTATAAAGAATATAAATTTCTTGAAATACAGTCAAAATAAATCATTAGTAAAACAAACAATGGTATTTGTGAGCATCAAAATAATTAATATTTATAGAGTATTGTTGAGAAAATACCTTCCCAATAATCTCCCTCTTTTATATGATCACAAAACCCATAAATTAAAACTATAATCTTAGAAAAATAATTTAGAATATTTTAAACATTAAAAGAAAATAATTTTGATTTGACGAAATTATTTTGTTAAAGAAGAAATTTTTGAATTTCTCTCAAAGAGAAAAATTTCAATGAAATTTTTATCAAATAAAAATATTTCTCAAATAAAAGAAATGTTGTGTTTATCTAAATTTCTCCCACTTTTTGCAATATAAAAAATAAAGTATAGAAACTAATCAAAACATAATTAATGTTGAACAGAATGATAAGTGAATCTTATAAGTAACAACAATGAATAAAGATAAATGGATTTTGGATATCAAACAAAAATACAAAAGAAGATAAAATTTTGAAATACAATATATAGATAACAGACAAATTCATTGATTAATAAAGTTGTTAGTACAATAATGTTTGTGACTGAGAAACAAAAACTGTCTTTTCCATGGGTCAAGGTAGGATAGAAAAAAAGAATAAGGATTTTCTGAATTAGAATTTTGTTTGGATTTAAACATGTCCTTCAGATCAGCCATCTGTAATCTTAGATTCATCATCTAATTGTCTCCTACCTGAATTATAAACTTCCTGTAGTTATTATTGAAAAAATAATTCATCACTATATTGACTTTCATAAACTCATGAATACTTTCCTCTTGCATCATGAATAGATCCATCTTTTTGGAAAACTAACTCAGCATCAATCAAATGCTAGGTTCTCCCTATGTTAACTGATCAACAAGAAATTTTCGATTGTACAATAAAATAGATAGAGGAGCACTATTGCATTGACGGTTTCGAAGGAGAATATTCGTATCTTCTATAACAGATGTGATGGCATAACACTTCTAATAAAATCTTTATTTGTCCCAGTGGTAGGAGTAGATGCACTGTCTTGATTCACTGCACCTTTTTACAGATTCAATATGACTTCCCAAGTACTACTTTAATTTTGCAAAATCTGTTTTTGAAACATCTTTAGATCTGATCATTCAGATCTCATTTAACATGTCTCTCTTGAAGGAATCAAAATCATTTCTAGAAATTGTACTTTCATTAAGACCTTGAATATTTTTCTTTGCAACTTCCAGTTCCTGTTACAGAGGGGCATTCTCCTGTTGAGACTTCTTAAATTTTATTATGACCTATTCAACTGAATGAGATAAAAAACCAGAAATATGATCTGACTTTCCCATAGTCTGATCTATCATTAAAGGTTGATTTTTTTTGTAACTGTGTCCAATAAAATCTGACCTTGAACATCTCTTTGTCTAGTAATTTGTTCTTTTAAAATATGTGGTTGAACATTTTCAGGTATAATAATCTGTTCTTGAAAAATTTATACCACAATTCTTTCTTATACTTGTTCACTCACCAAATGTAAAATCACAAAATCTCTAGCTTGACTCTCCACTTGAACTTCATCTTCAACAATATTTTCATCAAAACGTACTGAACATGTTGCTTCTCTAGAAGAAAAAATTGTTTCTTTACCTTGAGGAGAAACTCTTTTTTCTAGGTTTCAAAACAAGTACTTCCAGATTCTGTTCTTCCTCTCCTTCTTCTTTAGTGTTAAATATAATCCTTCTCTTTGATGGTTATGAAACTACATATATTTGAGATTCAACTACTCCTTCCTTTCAAACACAATATTTTTCCCCTTGAGAAAAATCTCATGAGGTCTTTTATTCCTATGATCCAACAGGGAAATTTTTCCTTACACAGTGCTCCATAAAATTATAAGTTCTCTAAACGTTCTAGCATTCAACACATTACTATGATGACATTTTACTCTTGACTCAACCAGTCTGATCAAATCTTTCTTAAACAAATCCTTGAAATCATTCATCAATATGGATAGAAATTTATTCTCGCATCTTGTGAATAACATTAATGAAGATATAAAAATAAATACCTTGGAAAATTTAATTTGATATCACTCAGAAAAAGAAACATGGCATACATGTATGGGTAAATAATTTTCTTTATCTCCGCCATACTTGGTGTTATTCCAGTCTGAATAAATTTCACCAAAATCATATGATCAGGTTCTAAATCCTTAAAAAACAACTTTCTGATGTGCATCTAGTTGAATAGAAAAGACAAGATGTGTTTATAAGAATGGTATTTATCACCAATAAATTTAATATCAAAATGGGAAAATCCATCATGTGGACTATTCAAAAAAATTTCAACCTCAGTAAAAGAAATTGAGAAATCCCTGTCTTCAATAATAGAAAAAATCATGTCCTCTGTGTCTCTGAAAATAATTTACACACTTGTATTAAAGTATTTTGTTCTACCTCATCGGGAAATTATGAGTTTATGTCAGTAAAAGCTGTCTCATGTCCTTGAAAAGAGAACGATTGTTTCAGGAGTAAGTTCCTCTAGTATAACAATTTGAGATTAATCACCTTTCCCTAAAGATTTTTTATATCTAATTTTTGTTGTTGTTTCGGTTCACTTACTTGTCCTTATTTGGTTCTCTTGGTTTTCGTTATTCTTGAAGATATTAAAATTTGAGGTTTTTGTTTTTTAGGGTTTGGAAGGATGAACGAAGATTGAAGCTTTGACAAATAAGGGTTTTTTACATTGGGTAAATAATAGGTTTGAAAGATGAGGGGTTCAAAAATGAACCATTTTTGACAAAAAACAGAAATCTTTGTATATTTTTTCATAGAGTAATTATTCCAAAAATTTAATAATAACGTGGCTTAAATAGATTTAAGATAACATATATTAACTAAAATACCGTACGATAAAAATAATAATATTAAATTAGATTTAATGAAATAAATTAATCATATAAAAATAAAAATATATATTTAATTATAAATTAAATAAACCTAACTCCTCTTAATAATATAAAAACAATTAGTGGGAAGTTGTTTAGTGAAAATAGTAGCTAATTGATTTTTAGTGTAACAAATTCTAAAGATATATCTTTTTTAAGAACATGATCTCTTAGAAAATGATGTTTAACTTAAATATTCTTAGTTCTAGAATGAATTATTGGATTTTTTGAAATATTTATAGAACTTGTATTACAACATAAAATCTATATAATATTAAAATTAAGTCTAAAGTCCATTAGAGTGTTTTTTATCCACAACACTTGTGCACAACAAGTGCATGCAGATACATACTCTACTTTGTCTATTGATAGTGCAACTGAGTGTTGCTTCTTACGTCACCATGACACTAACGATTTTCCTAAAAAGTGACTGGTTCCTGAAGTACTTTTTCTATATATTCTACATCCTCCAGAATCAACTTCAGAATATCGAAATAAATTAATATTAGATGTTTTTGGATAAATATTATATTGATTAATTGTTCCTTTTAAATACAAAAAAATTATGTTTACATTAGAAATATGAGATTCTTTTTTATTTTATTGAAATCTAGCACAAATACATACTAAAAACATAATATCAGTTTATCTAGTAGTAAGATATAGTAAAATTCCAATCATACCTATATATAAGTTTTTGTATTCTTGTTTTCCAGCTTCATCCAAGTATATTTTAGTATTAGTTCACATGAAAGTTTAATATGTGTTTCTATTCTCAGGAATAAACAATTTCAATAAATTAGTAATGTATTTACTTTGATTTATTACATTTCCATAATCTTTTTGATAAAATTTTAGTCCTAAAAAAAATTTAATTCTCCCATCATTCTCGTTTAAAATTATTTTTTAATAAGTTCTGAAAAATAATTGCTACATTTTTTATCTGTTGATCCAAAAATAACATCATCTACATAGTTTTGAAAAAATAATAAATTAGAAAATACTGTTTTCGTAAAGAGGGTTGGGTCTTCCAAACCAATAGTGAAACCATTTTTCAAAAGAAATAAAATTAATATTTCATACCAAGCTCTTGGGGTTTGTTTAAGTCCATAGAAAGATTTAGTAAGTTTGAAAACAAAATCTGGTTTTTGAGAATTTTCAAAACTAGGAGGTTTCTGAACATAATCTTCCTTCATTAAATATTCATTTAAAAAAATATTTTACATCCATCTGATATAATTTAAAATTCATATGAGATTCATAGGCCAACAAAATTCTAATTTCTCTTAGTCTAGCAACGAGAGAAAATGATTCATCATAATCTATACCTTCTTCTTGATTATACCCTTTAGCTTCTAGTCTATCTTTGTTTCTAGTTATCATACCATGAACATTTTTTTATTACTAACAAACCATTTAGTTCCTATAACTGGATAATTCAATTTCCTTTCAACTAATTTCCATTTTTTGTTTCTTTTAAACTTATTTATCTCTTTTTTCATTACTAATAAACAACTTTCATCATCTAAGGATTCTTCAAAAGACATAGGCTCTAGCTGAGATAGAAAAGAAGAAAATTCCACTAAGTTTCCTACACTTCTCCTAGTTTTTTATAACTATTTAAAGATCTCCTATAATAGTATCTAAAGGATGATTTTTCAAGATTATAGACTTTCTAGGTCGAGCACTTTTAGGTTTATCCATATCATGTTCTTCTGAACTAGAATGAATTTTATTTATATTTTCAAAATAATTTCTCATGTTACAAGTCTCATATTGTTATAAGAATCATCATCTTCATCTGTTTGATCATGTAGATTCTTAAAAGGATTAGTTTAATCATACTTCAAATGAATTTATTCTTAAACAATCGTTGACTTTTTATTAAAAACTCTATAAGCTTTAAAAGTTGTATAATATTTTATGAATATTCCTTTATCAGCTTTTGGATCAATTTTTCCAAGATTATCATTAGTGTTCAAGATATATTCCTTGCATTAAAAAACTTAAAAGTAATTTACCTTAGGCTTTCTATTATTCTAAATTTTATAAGGAGTATTTTTTAAAATATGTAAAATTAAAACTCTATTTATAATATAACATGTTGTGATTATAGCTTCTTCCCAAAAGTGGGTGGGGAGACTATATTCATTCAACATTGTTTTAGCTATTTCTTGAATAGTTCTATTTCTTATTTTAGTAATTCCATTATGTTGAGGTGTTCTTGATGCAGAGAAGGTGTGTTTAAAACCCATATTTGAGAAAAATAAATTAAATTCTTGATTCTCAAATTCTAAACCATGATCACTTATTAATGAAATAATTTTAAAATCTTTTTCATTTTCAATTCTCTTATAAAAAAATTAAAAAATAGAAAAGCATCATTTTTTAGTTTTAGAAAATATACCCATGTAAATCTAGAAAAATAATCAACATAAACATACACATATAATTCACCAGCCATACCTTCTTTTCTATATTGTATAAAAATATCCATATAAATAAAATTTAGGGGCATAGAAGTTGCAATTTTGTTAACAAATTTGAAGGAGGATTTTTGTTTCTTGCCTATCTGACATGAATCACAGAATCTATGACTATCAAATTTGAGACATTAAAAAAATGAAACTAATTGTTTCTTAGATAACTTATGTAAAGGAAAAATTTTACAATGACCATGTCTTATAGGAAAAATCCATTACCCATTTACATTATTAGTTAAATAGTTCATTTTCTATTTACACAATGAATTTGAATCCAAAGTGTATATGTTATCTATTTTGGGTGCTCTAAATTTAATATAATTATTATTAAAAATAGAATAATAATTATTATAAAAATCAATATATTATCCATCATTATAGAGTTGAGAGAAAATTATCATATTGTGCTTCAATTAATTTACATAGAGTAATTTATTAATTGAGATAGTATTTGGATCACCAACTACCCGAAGTCCAATAATTTTTCCTTTGGTATTGTAACTGAAGGCGAATAGGCATCCATCTATTTTGGTTAGAGTACAAAAATTTGATGAATTCACACTACTATATCTTGAAAAACCACTATCTACATACCAAATATCTTTTCCTCTTATAAGGCATGTTACCTACAAGGTCCAATTAAACAAAAATTTGTTCTAGTACCCATATCTTTTTGGGCACAACAGTGTCAGCTATCAAAGACATAGGAATCCAAAACAGATTCATTTTGATCAACACTGTTATAATTAAAAATAGATAAAGCTTTTGAATAATGAACATGATTAACAACACATAATTGAGGTTTTCTTAAATTTAAATCATTAGCACAATTTATATTAATAGCCCAATAAAATGTTTTTTAGTATACATGATTTTGCTGTCAAAACATGGAACAAAATAGTTTTTGTAAAGTTTGGGTTTTTTACCTTTGCTTCCTATTAAAAATCATTCGTTTTAATTACATTTTTACCAAGATTTTCATTTAGTACATTTTCTTCTTTGTTAAATATAACAGCATAACTTTTATAAGTTTCTACTTCATCTTTTAGTTTATTAATCTTATTTTCATAGTCAGTAAAGTTTGTAGTAGATGAAATAAATTTCTCAATCTACTCTTGATTCTGTTTAAGAAAAGTATCCCCTTCCCCTAAAATTACATTATAAATATTTTTTTAATGATTTTTTTTTCTTCAATAGGGAGTCATATCTTCCTTCTAGCATTGTACTGTAGGAAATATTTTTATCATTTCAGTAACTAAAATCAAAATCAAATGAAAAGTAGGATTGTAACTTATCTTATTCATCCATAAAGAAATTACTAGCTTTCAGATTTGATTTATCCTTATTTGAATCAGATATTTATGGGCTACTGGAGTATTCAAAAACACTCTTAGTATCTTTCATAGCCCTTTTTTTCTTTTTTCTCATAATTGATATTCTTCTGAAATTTATTTTTTGTCGCTCTCTTCTCTCCTTTCAACAGAGAACAATCAGGTCTTATATAACCCAATTTTTTACGTTCATAATATCTTACTTCTCTTGAGTCTTTCTCATGCTTTTTGACGGTTCTTTTGAATCCTTTATTCTTCCTATAAAATTTACTGAATTTTCTAGCAATTTGAGCCATCTCAATTTTTGAGTCAGATGAGTCTAAATTTCTTTCTTCTTGTTTCAGTTTCTTTTTCTTTTCGGATACAACTTTTAAAGCAGTGTTATCATTTTTGACTAGGAATTTTTTATATTCAACATGGTCTTCCATTTCAGCCTCATTCATAAGTAACATTCCAATATATTGTCTCAATGTCAGATTCTTGATAGGTTCATATTGGAAGATTGCTGTTGAAATTCCATTCTACTTCACAGGTAGAGCTCTTAGAACGTTCAAAGGTTTATCAGGTTGGGTGATAGGCTCATCTAAAGATGTTATATTATTAACAATTTTGGTCACCCTTTCATTTATCTGTGTTATTCTCTCACCATTATACATTCTAAAAGCGTCAAAAGTTATTTTTGTTGTAGCATATCTCATTTTTCTATCATTATCAGTACCATCATTTGCTACTACATTTGTCTTCCACATTTCATAGGATGTTGGGAATTTCGACAGGAAGTTGAATTCATCTAGACAAATACCACAAATAATGGCATTCATTTATTTCTAATTCATATCATACTCGGCCTCTATAGTAGTAGACGATGTTTTATGTTTTGCAGGTATTTTGTATGAAGTAGAAATCTTTTAATATACTCTAAATCCAATAATTTTTAAGTAGATTATCATTCATTAATTATAGCATCCATAATTCTCACTATTGAAATATGGTGCACAAACCATTAACATTTCTTCCTAGAGATTCTCAATTTCCATCACTCGTACAGATTTTATTCCATTAGCTTTTTATAGCACTGTTGAAAAGCTCAACGTCTTATACCAAATGTTAGGTTGGAAAGAATATAGAGATAACACATGCAGGGGGTGGATTGTGTTCTTTTAAGAATTTCACAGTTCTATCGATCCACATCAACAATAGATATATATTGCGACGTTTCTGTATGAGAATATATATGCAGTGGATAATGAATAGTGAACAAGGCACAAAAATTTATAGTGGTCTGGGGAACGAAGGCCTCCAATTCCACTCCACCAATTACCCTCTTTGCAAGCTTGGTGAATTACACTAGTAATGTCCTCGTATCACAAGAACGATCCAAAATTGTGTGTAGGTAGTTTTCACCCTTAAAAACAAAGGCTTACAAAGTAGAGCCTTATGTTTCTTTTACAGGGAACTGATAATACCAGAACTTAATGAGAGAATCACACATTCCACCATGATTGAATAAGATCAGTTCAAACTAAGGATATATAAGATGTAGTTTTTATGAGAAATAGATGTAGCTCACAGATGTAGCAGTACATAAATAATAAAAGATGAATATTTTCTTCAGAAGAATAATAATCATGAAAAATATCTGAAGAGATCAGATTCCACAAGTGATCTTCAATTCTCAGAAAAATAATAAAAATAGAGCATCATGATTCAAGATTTGGACATGTATATCTCTAAAATTTAGTCCTTGTATCTGAGATTCTTAATTGTTGTAGCAGTGAAATAATTTGTACAAGAAATATTGAAGAATAATAATTATCAATATAGACAATAAATCTCTAGATTATCGTGTAAAAATTTCGAACACTGATATATATATATATATATGACAATATATCTCATCGAAATATTTCAAATTGGCAATATGACTAATAAATTGAGTGAATTTAAATTCAAATAATACAGCTATTGGAATTATAAATTCACTTAAGAATAGGAGAGAAAATTTATACTGTAAATGGCTCTTAAAATCATTTAAAATGTTATTTGAATCAATCATAATCGTGTTTTAAAATTTCCCTGACATTCTGTAATGAATGTTGAAAAATGCTCCAATGAAGACGTAAATTCAAATTTCTGACGTTGAAAAGTCAAACGTAAGGATCCTTCACAAAACGAAAAAATAATGAACGTAGGATTCAATTTTCATAACATAGGGTTGATGATCTATACATTATTCCACGTCATCATAGATATTTGAATGTTACATGGATTATCCATTCCTTCATTTTTTCAAACGTAAGGTTGAAAACATAAGGTTGATTACAAAAGTAAGGTTGATGATCCATGTGTTTGTAAAGTTCCATACTTACATCGGGTTCTTTAACCATTATTTTAATTTTTTGAAAATGAATGTTTCTTATAAAAACATAATGTTCCTTAAACATACATTTCATTAGACACATGTTTGATTCACCATATGCACTGATCCTTCAACATAAAAGCATGGTTTGTTCGATACGTTACTTTCTTAGATGAATAATATTTCAAGTAAACAGTAAAGAGTGAACAATGATTTCAAAATACATTTAAGAGCATTCTGAACACATTAACAAATATTTCCCACAAATAAATAGATGAATTATATTTCAAGATAAGAATTATAATGAATATAAATTTCCAAAAATACACTCAAAATAAAATCGTTAGTAAAACAAACAAGGATATTTGTGAGAATGAAAATAATTAATATTTATAGAGTATTGTTGAGACAATACATGACCAACCAAATTAACTCTATTATGGTAACAATCTATGTGGTATTAGTATCCCACTATCCAATCCATAACTATCATCATGAAAAACCTGACATATCCAGAATGCAATGATCTCAAAAGAAATGATTTTTCCAAACCTTGAGAGAATAACCATTGTAAAAATTGATGTCCCACAACCGTACTATTAATAGTGTGTTGAAATTCATAAACACTCTCATGAAATCCACTTCCAGACACAAGACATAACATGTTGTGAAATGATAAAATAATTAGAGGCACCAATGTCAAACAAGAAATTAGTTAGTATAGGAGCTACAAGAATAGTATCTCTAATTATTGATGGTCCAACTTCAATATCCACAAGCGTAGGATGAACTACATGTAACTTTCCTATCCCACTTCCCCGTCATGTGTTATAACACTATTTAGATAAACCCCTCTTTTTATATAGTATCTCTTAAAAACAATCAAATCATCCCCTACCTTGAACATCCTGGCTAGTATAACTCCAATTTCTTATCTGATATGATATAGAGGACCCCCTTCCCATACTATATTTATTCTTAGAGTCTCTATCATTACCCACCTATAATGGATTCTTACCGTAAATATGTAGATGTCCCATCCTTCCACAATCCCATAATTCTATAGGTGGTCAGGAAAAATGACTATTAAATTGAGCTGGCCTCCCAGAATGATGGTAGAACACTCGGGGAATATCTAAAGGAACTGATCCATCCTTCTATCCAATCTCTTTTCCTTTGTATTGGTCAAAATTCTAAATGTGACTATTCTTAATCATGGAAGACATACCTTCTGATCATCTAGTAGAAACCATTTGTCCTCCATTATAAGCCTCCTTCTAGTTCGCCTCAGATATGGGATTCTCATCAACTTCCCTAACAAACTTATTTTATAGAAAGATTTTATCATTATAAATGATCTAATATTTAAACACATCCATACAATATCTTTCCATATTTTTCTCACCCACTAAAAAAAATAGGAGAAATGAGATACAGGTCGATCAAGAGTCTAATATAGTCCATCATAGAAAAACTCTGCTAGGTTATCCTCATAAACTCTTATTCCGTCCCATGTGTCAGTGTGTCTGGATAAAATTTACCCCATAAATAATCTTTGAAGTCATTCCATATCATGATTACTATATTTCCATCCCATGTATGGATATCCCACAATATCTTCACAAATCCTTTCACCATATAAGCTTATAGTTTGAATATTTTCTTAGTTAGAGTTCCCATGTGTTCAATACTTGCCTGAATAGACTAAATACAGAACTCAACTTCCTTAGGTTCCCCCTTTCCTTTGAATGTCAAAGGTTGCTACAACTAAAAATCCCATGTCAATTCAGACATAGTCTCTAAAACTCCCCCTGGTTCTCTCTCCATAAACTACATAAACTAAGAAATGTTCTTACAAATCTTATCTTCTATTTCTTAACCTGAAACATTCTCATATTAATGTTCCAATTAGACACCCATTTATCCATTTTAATTTTTTATATTTTCCATCAGTTGAAATTTTATATTTTCATATTAGGAAACTATTTCCATTAAATTACAAATGTAATGAAATGATTTCAAATTCCAATATCTTACCGAAAAACCTATTTTCCCGTGCATGCATAAAATATTCCTTGTCATAATAAAACATGAGTGGCAATAATAATAAATGCATACTAAATTCTCATGATATACTGGTCCATGAGTAAAATCTTCCAAAATATCAGAAATAATAATCACATCACATAGAAAGTGCATCACTAGAGGTGAAATAACATCCAACTGTAACAATACGCATCAATAACAACAATACCACCATGGAAAATGGGTATTACCCCCATATATGGGTTAATTAATCCCATGAATGAGTTTTTAATCATGTATAGACTCATCTTAGTTTCATGTCTACCTTTACAAAAAAATTATGAGAAAATAAAGGGAAATATGTTTCCTCTAATAAAAATTTCTAACATACCAACTGGGGTGTGACACTCTAGTTCCTTGAGTCGGTCAGTAATGTGACCTAATGCAACCCTCCCTGTATGCCAGAGTCTACTGATTAGCAGTGAGGGTCAAATATAAAACATGGGTATATTATACCATTTTTATCAACGAAAAAATAGAAAAAATAAATAAAAATATACAAGTAATATAAACAATAATCATAAAAACTAATATCACAAGATGACAGAAATTGGAATACAAATCTAATCCAAAACATTACATATTTCATTACAAATATGATTCATGTGTTAATTCAAAATCCAAAAAAAAAAACAAACTGGAACTCCCTAATGGGTATCAACACCATTTTGGGTTCCCTCATCCATTCTTCATCTCGATTTATCCATCTATCCTAGGGCTACTTCCCTTATCCAATCATATAGATATGAAGTCTATTCAGGTTCCGATCAGGATTCCTAAGTAGGGTGTTATAACAACTTTTTAGGCCACCAGCAACAATAGATAAAATATTAACAAGTCAACAACAGAGTATGTCATTTGAAAAGAATATTTTTTAATGAACCATTTAAATATGTATCACATTTTATTGTTTCTAAATTATCTATATAATTTCTCAGGTTCATAATGACACCCAACCCATCAATACCTACTTCGGATTGTGCCAAATTATGAGCTATACCCAAGGGGTATCACATATTTCATAGATAATCACAATTAATTATCCAAAGGTCATTCATCATACAATTAATTTCATTTCATATCATGACCATTTAAACTATAGACCATTGTGAATCTCATGGGAATAGAATGTTGTGCCAAGAACCACATGGGTATTTGGAGCAACAGTGCCTGTCCCACACTCCATGGTTACTTGGTGCATCTGTTATAATCCCATTCATTAATTATTATATGAATGTATTAGGGTCTATAGTGTAATGGCTAGCACCCCATCGGTATTTGGATCATCAACCAGTGTGCCACACCAAAATACAAATTCATTCATATTTATCACATAAATCACATTCAAAAATGTTAATAAAAAATAACCGTCTAATCAACAATTCTCATAATGGTATACCATTTCAATCATCAAATAAATCATAAAAATTACATTAATTACCTAGAATAAAATGAAAAATTTACCATTAAACTTTTTATTACCCTATATTCACATAAATCATTAACCCTTTATGGTTAGAAAAAACCATTAATTCCTTATATCAACCACTACAATATATCATCATTTACCCAATTAGACAATACCACTATCCCATAAAATCGTGATCATAATTCAACCAATTTAAATTGCCCTATGTTTAACCCAATTCAGTATTATATGGAAATATAATTTAATCAATTCAATATCTCACGAAATTTCTAAATCATCCTAATTTCATTAGCATTATTGAAAAAAAGAAATTAAAACAAGAATATGGGAATTTCAATTATGATAACCTTCTTCATGATCGTTGATGTTGTCTTGCAACAAAAATCATCAAATTGAAGTGGAATGTTAAATTTTACATTGAAAAAACAAGATTTAGATACAAAACCTAGATTCAAAATTGTGAAGATTAGGATATATCAAAACATAGATATAGATCCATCACAAATGGAAGAAAATAACCCATAAAAAGATGGGATAATGATTGGAGGTATACAATAAATTATTCTTGAAATGATCTCTTACTAGGAGAGGTGAAGAAATGTCAAATAGATAGTTGATTCACTAATAATGTAGTATGAAATCCCTTGGAATCCATTTCAGAGTCTACAAAAATTATAGAAACAAGTTATTATTGATCTTGAGTGTTTATGGATATATGATGGGTGTTTGAATATTTTAGTTAATGTTATGTGTTTTATTTTCCACATGCACAGTTTTCAATATGGGACACAGTAGTTTCCCAAACCCTGCACCTAACTGTGCACCTACTCTTTGGGGGATTCATGGTTACTACTAATAGTTTTTTTTGGAAAACCATGAAACAACTATACATACCTCTACTAGCAGGGTTTTGCTCAATTTTTGAATGTATGGAACATGGTTTGGGTAAACCATGTGGCAACCATACACCTTAAAAAACCCCTATGAAAATATCCATTTTCCACCAAAAAACACCCAATACATTCCTCAACAAATGAATAACCATAAATGTAAAATTAGTACTTATAATTAATCTTGATTAATCACCAAAATTTTTGAGATATTTCCTAATGTTTTGATGAATATTTTTGAAATCCCACGTGTTCAGATAGTTTATAAACCCAAGATATAGATGGATTGAAATCAAGATAAAGTTTTAAAATATGTATATTATATAGGTTATGCATCATTAAGTCACATATATGAATTGTTTAGTTTCGGTTCATATAGTATATTTTCAACATAGATGCACACTCTTGAGTTTATTTCATTCCATTGAAGGAAATTGTTATTGTGATGATTGGAATAGTCCCATAGAGGTGTATTTTCATGCATCCACATTAAGAGAATAATATACCATGTAGTTAGGAATAACATAATGGAACATATTCTACCTCTTCTTGATGTGTTACAAGTATTTATTCCATGATGTTTAGACACATGTTGTAATAACTTGAATCCCACCACTAAGTATGAGTTAGAGAGACACATGACCTCATGCATGTCTCCCAGTATGAAAGATGATGGTGACTTTCAACAGGGGACTTAACTCAAACAGTTTGGATACAAACTCCCATTATCACATAATTTCATCAATAATATAAATAACAAATCAAATAAATCATAGTGACCATTTTGGAATATGAGACATCCTAATCTAATATCAAATGGATCACATTTCATATAATTAGTTTCAGATAAATAAATAGGCTCCCAATATGGAAATCAAATCTTTACAGACTTTGAAAATGATAAATAAATAACAGTATCCTATTCTCTATATTATATTTTGATACCACTCCCATATCCATGATCCCGGACTCAATATTCTTCCATTGGCCCTTTCATGTTACTGGATTACTATACATAAAACCTACACACACGTCATGATTATCATGTTGTGTATTAGTCATAAAACATAGTTGTAAACCACAAATTAATCCTTAAAAGGAGTGAAAAATTATATCATGTGTATTCCCTGATAATAATAAATGAACCAGAAGGAATAAATATCATATACTGAGCAACAATGGGATAAAAAATCTAACATGATACCTAATCATTCCTTATATGACTCCATGGAGGAAGGACAATCATAGTATGTCATATGTAATCAAGTACTATCGACATAGTGAGTAATCATGTCATTGGATAGTATCAAGGTATTTTTTTAGTGAAGTCATCCATTCCATCATATGATATATCTACCATGGGTTAGGCCTCTATTCCATCATGACACAGATCCATCATTTGTCAGGTCTCTAGTCCATCATACACCTTTTATCCCCATGTCTGTATTTCATGTGATAATTACCCTATTTTGGTTGCATCAGATTCGTCCTCTATTTTTCATACATCTACACCATGATTTGTCCTGTTATCATTATCATCACAAGCATTTAACATTTCCCCTTTTTTGGATAATCATATCTACATGGTCCAAAAATATTGATTTTTGATAGAAAACCAAAAATTCATGGAACACAAATAACATGTTATATTTTAAATGGATAATCATAGAATACCATCATGAATATATAATAGAGATGTAGTATACATGTTACCACTGTTGATTAATGTTAAATAATTTACATGTATACAAATGGAATCATGAATCATAAATAAGTGTCAAGGGATACAAATTCTCCCACATGTGTTCTCTATCACGAATAATGAAATAACTATTCCAAAAAAATAATCATTCCAAGGAAACTAATATATAAATAATACATAAATGGTAAGGAACCCCATACCTTGTGGTAATTAATGATGAGATCTGGGTATCTTCATGTATTTATAGATAAATCACATCAAACACTAATGGATAACAACCTCACATGACAAGGATTTCTTTATTGAGTAATCATTCATCAAGAAATAAGGCTTGAATGGAGAATCATGAATGATCAACATTAAAAACTATGTTTTTGTAATCACATATATTTTGGTTCACATTATCAGAACTAAAAATATGTTATATTGATGGAGTGGTTTCTAGTTCACCATATTTTCCAGATATTTGGGAATATGTTCTCTATTCCACAAAGATACAAGAAGATAATCATCTGTCTTCCCAATGAACATAGACACATCATCAATCCATGAAGGATAATGATATTAAAGAATATAATCATTATGAATAGAGTCTCATAGTGATTTATCTATTAAAACAAACCTAGAAACTTATACCATTCATGATTATTTATTTATTGTCAAATGGGTTTTCACTAACCCTTTGAAACCACCCCCGATTTAAGAATGATTAATTAATTTGTTATTAGTTGAATTATTGTCCCTATATTTCTCATTTTACATCTATCTTTATTAACCATCTTAAGATAAACCTAGTATATCAAACAAAAACACAATGAATGAAATATTTTGCATCAAATAACACAATTATAAATCTTCAAGAAAATTAGAATAAACTGAATCACCCATTAAAGGTTATTATATCATTCATGGATGCTAAAGGAGTCTCATAAACTAGGAAATATTCTTATATAAACATGAACAGGTGAAAAAAATTATTTAAGAAGATTGTGGAGGAATTAAAATCCTTAATTAACATTTTACATAGTTTTTCCACACATTTTGTCAAATAGTGTACCAACCATTTTTTATTTTGGTATTTCTAGACAAACCTCAAGGTTTTCCTATATGTATTATTAAACTATGCACCATCCATATTGTTGGACATTGTATTTAAAAATATCTTTTTCTGGGTGAAACAAAATATTTTCTCTAAAAATGTTCCTTATATTTGTTCCCCCTTTACCCTCTAGTTAATGATTTGTTGTTTCCTTGATAGTATTAATTGTTTAAAAAATATGTGATAAAAATGTGCACCAATTGAAATGCCACTAAAAACCCATGTAACATTATAAATTCCACTATAACTTAGTCTAAACAATTTGTATCATAAAAAATATGAATAAATGTTGAAATTAACCTATAACATAACTGAAAAATATGAGGCCATTATATTCTCCACTACTAAATAATTCTCATCCTAAATAAGGGCTATAAGAATCATTCATAAAAAAACAATCATAATAATCGTAAACAACTTCTTCCTTCTCCCAGGTATCCAACAAGATTATTTTATGAATCAATTGAACTTAGGAAAGTTGTGTTACCTTTCTTCATGGTAATTTCTCACTCTTGTATAAAATCGATACTATGAATTATATAAACGATGTGATATGATCATGCTCAATATCCTCATAGTTGAAAATGTCCATGAGATTAGTCATGTACCTTTTAATTATAGACACATGAAACACATTATGTATAACTAAATAACAATAAGGGAGATCTAAATGTCATGACACTATCATAACCTCTTCATAGATGTCGAAGGGTCTATCAAAATACACTAGATTCCCTTTCTTCCCCTAACATGCATGGACTAATAAGGGAGTAACGGTTAAGAAAACTATGTCACCTATTGAATTCTACAGAGGTATCCTATATCTATTATAAAAATATCATTGTTTCCTTATGTTCTGAAAAACCTATTTTGAATATTATCCACCCTCCTAGAGGTCTCATGTATCATATATATCCTCACAACTACCATCTCACTAGACTCATTGCAAAATTTATTAGAGAAAAATATCTGGATATATGTAAACTCATAATTATATATTTGTATTGAATCCCATTATCTATTTTTTTTAAAATAAATATAACAATGATATTTGATTATCCAATGATCCACAAGATTATTATATGAACACTCAATGAATGCCATCTCAAATGTGAATCATCTTGTCCTACTATATATTTTTATTGAAATGGTACATTACGATCAAAAATATAGCAGTCACTACAGCCTTCTTGAATCCCTTCAAAAACCACAGTCTCAAACGTTTTTCTATGTATGATAAAATATGGAAGTGACCAACTTTTACAACACTATGTCACATTAATAAGGCCTTTATATATTATCAACTAGGTTAGTATCATCGATTTATAAGAAATAATAATCCTTAGTCAGATAATATATAATCATCCAATCAATATCACGAATCATCTTGTTCTAGGGTAACCATATACTAATTTTTATCTTTTCATATACCAATTACAAATGGTTATAGGAAGTGGATGGAGTAGTCTACAAGGGAATTGGTGCTAATACTTTTCCCTCTATTAGGTAAGGCATCAAAAAATGAATCCAAAAATATACCTATTTTTTCCTTGACCACCATAACTATTTTATAAAGTTGTGGAACATAATTTCAAATGTATTAATTACTACCCACATAGAGTTACAAAAGTGTCTAATTATCTCTTCCTTAATTTATTAAGGGACAATAACTCTCTGATGTAAAATGATCACATTATCACTATTTGATTACCATGAGGATATCAGATCACCACTAAATATCTATTTACTCATAGAAACACACTGTGGGATAACCTCATATATTTCCTTTAACTAATATAACCTTGAATATGTGACCCAAAATTGAGCACATTTCATCAATATTTGGTCATTAGAAGCATGCATAATCAAATGATCCATGAATCTCATTTGGATTAACTTTTCCTCTAATGGGAATTCACTATACTGCTAAGATACCAATTTCGTAAAACTAAGAGAATCTACAATTCCCTTTCAATTACCTAGTGTATATGACACATAAAAGTCAAAAATATATAGATACTATAAAAATAACCCCTTCCACAGGTTTAGGTATTACTATATGGAGTTGAAGAAGAGGATATTATGGTCCTTGTTGACCTCAAACATCACACCAAAGAGATATGATCAGCAGCACATCAATTGGTAGACAAAAAATATGAACTCCAAGTAATTTTTTCGACAATTACACTCTTGGAATAAAAGTGGATGTGACTCAAAAGCAACTACTCACTACATAAACATTTAAATTATGCACAGAATAATTTTAGATGCATCAAAATATATAACATTTCAAATCCATGGATCAAGATTTATCAATATTTAACATATTGTGATCCTACCATTCAGCTCAAGAAAGGCCTCCTCAAATAGTTACAACCATTGAACCATAACTATATTCTTAATCAGTGTAGTCATTAGTTTTAATGGATAAGAGAAGTCCTAAATTATTGGAAGATATTATACATTAAAAAAATAATATAATAATATTATACATAATCATGATATGTATCCAAGAAATATATACCTTATCCTTATATATATTTGTATTCATAGTATTCTCATATAATACATTATAGTTGAACACCACTACATAGATTAAAAAGTTTCACATTAAAATCCTTAAATATGGTATATGTGACCCATGTCTATTGAAGTATATCTTGTAATGTCTAACCTACTGCTATGGGATCATAGAGTAAATGATATTTTTTTCTATAAAAACTCTATTTAATGACTCCATATATGGATTATTGTTATTTTTTATGAGATCCATGAACAATTAGGATTAATTTTTTAGTTCAAGAAACATCTCAATCTACTCATATATCTCATACCAACATATAATTTTCATCTTAAAGATTACCACCTATCTATCCTATAACTTTTGAATTCCTCATTAGAAATAAATTTTAGAGAACCAATTTTCTCCCAAAAGATAACCGAAAATACATTAAATCAAGTGAAAATTATTTCTTGTAATCCCTAGAACATAATTTAGTATCCTCAAATTAATTAAGAGTTGAATCCTACCATTCACTTCACAATGAACAAAATTTGTGCACCCCATGGTGAATTACTCATCCCAATAAAACACATATTTTCAAATTCATTGAACTGCATCATGAGATACATCAACTCATTTTCTTCTATATAATAGTGGGAGTGGTCTATTCTCCAAGAAAGTTATCTATATAAAATTTAACTCCTCTATTAGGTGATCAATTATGGAATTGTTTATAAAAAATCTTGATGAATTACAAAAATAGGGGAAAAGTTCTACTGGCTTCCACTAATCTTGGAAAATGAAATAGTACTACAATATTTGTTGTCAGTATCTTTAACTGAATCAATTTTAGACACAATAAATATTCTCATAACTCTTATTATTTGATCATCAAATATTTCTCTCCCATAGGTGAGGAAAATTACACCCATCTCCAAGGAAATTACACTCATATCCCACATATAACCATAAATAGATTGAGTATCATAAACACTAAGAATCACAAAATATGGTCCAACTTAATGGCCAATTGTTTATTGAGGAAAAGAAACTCAGATGAAAAGGTTATTGGAGTGTAAAAAACAAAAAATTCTACAAATAAAAATGAATATGAAGAACCAAGATCATATAACGTGGTAGAAAATTTAAAAGTGATATTCAATATACATATAATATTATATACCCCCCAGTATCATCAACCATATTATAATATCCTTCTTAACCTTATCATACCTAATTCGAAAGATTGAGTTAGTGAGGTACATGATGTCCTTGAGTCATTTTCAGTTGATATTGATTTTGAGGACCCCGTCATGATTCATGGTTCCCTGAACAAATATATATCAATCCCTTATGGATGACTGAACTCGAATTAGTATGTAAAAATTAGTAAAGATACCCCATATTTACAGATTAATGATACTTTCTATAGTGGACTACAAAGACCATGTGTTAATGTCTAATTTTTTATATTATTTAAGTATTTTGGATAACCTCCTAATGGGGTTGAATATTCTATACTATAATCAACATGTATAAAACTAACCTATTGTATTTCCAATGACTTCATCTTCCTTTTACTAGAAAAATAAATCATCATAATTGTAGGAGGTCCAACTGAATAATAAATGATGGTTGAATGAGAACCTACTAAATAATCCCCTTTTAGGACCTTATCAATAATGAATGCCTTGAATTGATATTAAAATTATGTCGATAGTTTGAATCTTCATTCATTTCATTTTATGCCATGATGATTAATGGTCTAAAATATCCTAGAATATTGTTCCTCACTTCCAACCAATAGAAAATCAAAATCAAGTAGTGCAATGAAATTATTAGAGTATGAGGATACAGTCTTGGACACCAATTCTGTCTCTGTGAAATCCTCTTTTTGATCTTGCTTTGGTTTATAGGGGAATATTTCATTTATAAATCTATATTTTAAAGCCACCTATGTAAAACCCTCTAATCTGTTAGCCTATCCCATTATGGCCAACTATTTACCAGTCAGTCCCTAGAGCTTGAATGACACCATCTTCTTAAATCCATTCTTTATGATTCTCAATTATGTCAAAGTCCCCATCAATTATATCTATTCCAGGTTCAAAATATTTCATCCCTCTAGTGAACTATAATTATTTTTGATCATATAGTTTTATGTATTTATTTTAGAAAACCATTTTCCTTGGTGCCTATATACCCTATGATTATATAAGGATAATTTTTTCTAGCTATGGTGTTCCCACATCCATCACCATTTGATAAAGATTGGTAGTTTTTTTCTATTTCACCATCTAAGATAGTAGTCTATGAAAAAATAGAATCATTCTAAGGGGAGAATCTTGGACCATATTAGAAGGTGGTCGTATAAGTTTCTACCAGGGTGTAACTATATGAAATGATAACAAACTATTTAAAAATCCATTGTAGTCTAAGATGATCCGAGATAGTATATGGGATTACAAAAATTTTACCCTAGGAGTATTCCCATAACCCAAGGTATATCATTCAACGAAATAACCATGTTCTCCATCCCAATAAGTTTTTCACAATAAAAAATTATATAAAATTAATAAAATTTTTAGGATAATAAAATTAATAAAAATTGATTTGTCAATACAATATGGAAAATTGATACATCACTTAATTAAAAAATAAATTTCATTATAAATCATAGAGAAATCATTGATTCATTTAATTAATGAGTTATTTTTTATAATACAAATGGTATATATTTGAAACATTATCCTATATTCATATTCATGATTCATGAATGTACCCAAGCTCAATAAAATAGAAACAAAAATTTCATAGGTGGTATTTTGTAGGTCTCTTACACATGAGTCAGCCAGCCCCAAGGAAACTCCCCTACCTGAGTCCCAAAAACCATATTTTACTTATACCTTGTGCATAGTTAGTTAATAGATGAAGAATATTATTATCTAATAATTTTTTTGATTCATGAACTGAACTATAATGTTTGATCTGGATAACCACAAGACATCATTAACACCACCTGGTATACATGAGACTATCAAATAGTAGGTATGGACTGAATTCCATTAGTGGTGAGACTATAATCACAATATCATATAATTGAACAAAAAATAGAAATAAAAAATATAATAACTCGAATTAATTATATTATAATATGAGAAATCATAATGTTCTACCAAATTGAAGAAATGTGTTACATATATATTAAAATAAATAACTAGGCCCCCTATGTGGAATGATAAATAAGAATAAATGTAAAAGAATGTAAATAAATAAAACTACATTATCCAATGGGATACTTCAAGGTTAAAATCCCATCACCATTAACCTAGCCTCAAAAATTTTCTATCGGCCCCTTTTATTTTTCTGGATCCCCATAAATGAAATATTATTGTTCCTTTAAATGACTATGCAAGTTGTGAAAAATAAAACCCAATAGGAATCCAATGATGCATTGTTAATAGGTTTTCACATGAATAAAATGTGTACATAATGCTAAAAATAAAATCATATTCTATCACAACAACCATATACTAAGATACCAAGTCCAAAATAATCCCCCATAAGCCTCGTTCGTACATTTTTAGCTCTATACATGAAGGATAATCATTGGATGTCACAAGTAATCATGAAATATCCACCAGTACTAGACAAGATGCGAATCCAAACAGAACTATACCCATGGTTTAGAAGAACCATGGGAATAGATTTGATTGTTCAAGACTATACCAATGGTTTTTATATAACTATTGGTATAGATTGGTCAATGCAAATGGTTTTTTGAAACCTTTGGTATAGAATTATGAATTTTGGATGCCTGCTACGGATCCTCCTCCCCTACTCATCATTCAATCCCAAATCTCCTCTCATGCATTCGTGTATCCCCCATCCCCTCAGGTGACTTCAGCCAAAGTCCTCCATCCCCTCTAGGGATTTCAGATTCCCCACATCCATCTTCAGGGGACTTCAGCTTCCCCATGTCCCCTCCCATCAAGAGGCTTCGTCCGGCATCCTCCCTCCCCTTCATCAATTTCAGTTTCGCCATTGTTATCCCTAGGTGACCATGGCTAGTATTTTACTCTCCTCAGGCCATTTCAGCCACCCGATATCCCCCCTGATGTGATTTTAGTATACCCACCCTTTCGAAGTGATATTTCTCTGGTGATTTTTTTTTGTGATTTTTGAAAGGAAACATGTTTTCCTTCCTCTTTTTTCTTCTTTATTGTTTTTTAATATTCCTTTGGTGTTTTATTAATGGCGACATGGTTTTGATGTTTGAGGTTGGTTTTTATTCTTCATGTGGTTTTATTCAATAGTTATAATAATAAAAGTGTTTCTTAAATGCATATTTGGCCTAAAAATTTTTGGTGTTGAATATATATATGGTATTTTTTCTAATGGATTCATTTATTTCGACTGTTTGGAGTGTAAAAAATGGGTTGAATTTTTTAATTAAAATCATATCCATATCGGAAATAGTGTTTCATAAAAAACCTATGTTTGATAAAATTTTATGGTCTGTTTTTATAATGAAACACACATGTTATTGGTATTATAAAAAAAAAGAGGGTTCCAAATTGGGATAATTTTTTTCTGTTAAAAAATGGATTCCATGATTTGGTCGAATTTTTTGGATTTAAAATATGAATAGATGTTTCCCACTTATATTTTGGTAATAAGTTTTTATGAATATATTTTATTTTCTATGTGTGTAGGCATGGAATGTTGTATTGTAAAAACAATTCCAATTCTGTATGTTGTATGTATAAAAGTAAAGGCCCTGTTTGAAACTATTTATTTGTTGATCGTTGATGGCATCCTTTTCAGTCCCCATTTATTTTTTTGATTTTTTATTATCATTGTAATGAATTATTAGTCACATGATTCAAGTTGTTCTTGTGTGTTTGGGGTCACATTGATGGAACTATATGATGTGGGAAGGACGTGATAATGTTGTTTCCCTTAGCAGCTTGTTATTGTCTTAATAGGATGATATTGTACATGGTATGACTAAATTATTACTCAATGATGAGGTAATGGTTGATACTTGAGTAGTATTGGGACATTTATAGTCAATTAATGGTTTTCCATTAGATACACCACTTATTTTTATATAAAACAATGATATTTGGTTTTTTACTAAGGAGACTACATAGAGTGATTTAGCGGATAGATGTATGATTGCACCCTATCGAGAACTAGGTCCATCTTTTCATGTCTTATGAGGTCATGTTAGTAATCATGATTTCTTCTAATCATATTTATTTTTGTTACATATAAGTTTTTTATACATTTTCAATTTTATTTTCTATTTGTTGGATGTTCTTTCATGGTTAGAAGAGCCTTTTGTGGAATAACAATTTTTTAGTGTTACTACCCCTTGTATTTACCATGTTTCTTCTTTATTATTAACCTTTATATCCTTATTATTTTTTTTGGGTTTACAAATATATGTTTTGGAGTGGGATTTAAAAATGTTTTAAAATAAATAAAATGAATGTGTACTTAAATTTTTCTCTTAAAATATTTTGTAAATGACTTCAAACAGGTGTGAATTTAAAGTGTAAAACGTGATTTCCAAATTGTTTTTGTAATAAATATCTTATGAATGAATTTTTTTATTATTAATGATACTATGAATATGTTTTGGTTTTAAAAACTATATTTTACTCAAAAATTCCTTGTTTTATCACACCTTTGATGTGTTTTCATTTCATTTCCTAAAACCTTATAAAAAAGATTGATTTATCATTTCAGTATAGTTATTTTCACCTCATGATCTTCCCAGGGAAATATTGGGATAGTGACCATGATAGGTAATTCATAAATGTTAGGTATACCCACACTGGATAATTATTTTTAGTCATGGATTATAGCATAAGTTATTTATCTTATTTATTACTTTTTTAGCTACTAGTTTTCTTTGATGACTTTAATAATAAATTTTTTTGGAATGAATTTTTTAATAATGGTTTAAATTGTTGGTTGGAAGATAACATTTTCCCTTTTAATAGAATGGATATAAGGTGGATGTATCATATCAAGTATATTTTAAATGATTTTCAAAAAAACTGGACATTATTTTTGATATTTTTATTTAACAATGCTTCAGATGAAGGTTGTACATAGTGTCCATGCTATAATTATGTTGGAAGACCATTTTTTAGCTTAGATGATGTTAGCTACCATATGACTAAATTTTTATTTCAAACAATCTATTCAATTTGTCATCACCATAGATTCATGGGACAATATTCTATTATTCAAGAATGAAATCAAATAAATGGTATGGAGAATTAGATATTTGATCAGTTTCCATTTGTGAATCATCGTGAGATAGATAGTATTCCAGTGAAAGAAGAAAATGATTTCAATTCACATGTGTAAAAGGATGAAGATGTTGATGTTTAGATATTCTATATTTTAATGGATGATGTGAAAACTATAGTATATCAGGAATGTACTAAAATGACCTAATTAGAATTTTTGATATGGTTATATCATGGAAAATCTTGTATAGAATTTCTAATTCCGAAATTAATTATATTATTATATTTTTGAAGGTATTTATTACAAATGGTGTCGATATACCCTCATAAAATTACAAATAAAAGAATTTAATTAAGTATCTTGGATTTTCTAATAATAAAGTTCATGCTTGTCGGAAAGACTACAATTTATTTTGGGTGGAAACAACTGACTGTATTGACTATAAATAATTTTTTACATATCAATGGATGGAAAATTTTGATGGAACACCATATCAAGTTCAATAAAATTTCATGTGGAACATTCCATTGATTCATAGGCTTCAAAATTTATTCATGTATTCTGAAAACATAGCCATTATGTGATGGTATGATTCTAAGAAATTTATTGGTAATGATGCGTTTGTTCATCCTGTAGATGGATTAGAATTATAAGACCCCAACCTTAAACATTTCATAATCTTTAGTAAGTCCTGAATTCACATTAAAGGACTTTTTAGGTTTAGGGATTTTGAAAATTAGGCAACAACTATTACATAAAAAACATATAAATACAATATGGACACTACCAATAGTATCCGTTTCTTCCATAACAATAGAACTTCAAAAAATATACTTGGTTTATTTTCTTGTTTAATCATCATAACATTTAATTAATTAATATTTTACTTTATTCTCCCTTAAATCCGTTAGAAACATTTAAAACAGAGGATGATCACAAAAACACAATAAAAAACATAAAATAAAGAAAAATCATTAGTTAAATCTTGATAACCCATTCAAGGTTCTTTGAGAGTATGAAACAAAAATTTTTAAAACAAATAAAAATCATAGTTTTTTCTCATTGAAAACAATAAAACCAATAGCATGAAATTAAAACTCCTTTAGTTTAATTATATCATAATATAACTAAAACCCTTTCAAACATCTTACAATTGGAATAACCATATGGTTAACTAATTTATTGGAGATATATAATGGGGATCACCATTCTTATATGATATACTGGGCTCACATAAGAGTTATAATGGGGATCAAACATTTGCATAAGTTTTGTCAGGATCACCTGTGAGCTATAATGGGGATCAACCCCTTATATAATCTATATCGGGCTCACCCAAGATCTATAATGGGGTTCATCCCTTCGTATAAGTTATATTGAGCTCACCTGTGAGCTATAATGGGGCTAAACCCTTCGTAAAAGCTATATCAGGCTCACCCATTTCAAATAATTCCCACGTACAATTTTAGGAATAAAACATGTTCATCACAAAAGAGTTTTGAAAAACTCATTTAATACCATACTAAAAACCTTTTCCAATAAAAAAACAATTTTAATTTAATATCCCATTTTCAATACCAGGATTCCCAAATAAAGAAATAGAGGAATTATTTTCATTTTAAAAGACATTAAAGATAATAGAGGAATCTAAATATTGAATAATCGTTATAGTGGTGGGGAAGTTGTTGTTTCCTTATACATTAAAAATTGTTGTTTTTTTCATTTAGTAAAACGATTTATAAAACAAAAGATTCCTTTAGTAAAACATTTAATAAAATTAAATGTCAAAATGGTTGATTATAAACAATATTAAATAAATTCATATATAAATCAAACTACACCTCAATTAAATGAGATCAAGATGAAGTCCTTTACCTTGGTTCGACTTGTCTCATTCGTTTTTTAATTTCCTCTAAATTAGGTATCTTTAATTGATTTGAGCCAAAAGGATTTCTTGAATTGCCTTTTTCCCATTGAAAGGATTCTAGGAGTAAGAAATGGATGTTGGGATCTTATTTGAGCACAGGTTTGATGATCCAAGGGGGTTGAAATGTGTGAGTAAGTGGGTGGAGGTGGTGGCCTTTTATAAGAGGGACAAGGGGCACTTCATTAATGTCTTTAAATATTAATTTATTATAAATTCAAATTTGATTAAAAAATTTCAGAAAATAAAATAATTCAAACATAATATTATTTTGGTTGCAATACCCATCATCAAACAATATTTAGAAAAGTTTTGAATATTTTTTTATCCTTATCTTTTTGGTTTAACCCTTGTTTTACCTTTTTTAGTCCTACCGTGATATCATGTTATTTACACATTGTGGGTTAATGTAATAACTATAACATGTCAAAATACCCACCAAAAAGTAATTTATGATATATTTGGACTTATATTAACTATTTGGAAGAATCATAGATTTTTAGAAATTTAATATCTTTTTATAAAATATTTTATATTTTATGTTATGAATTATGTCAATTTTGGACACAATTCATACTTGACTTTTATAAAAAAATCATAACAACATGATTCCTTCAATGAAAACATTGAATCAATTGTAACATGTTATATTCACCTATAAAATTAATTAATGAGATAAATTATTTATTATAATATTTATAATATCATTTATTTGAATCCTTTATGAATGCTACTATCACTGCATAATCATTATGTCATAATTAAATTTATTTATTTAAAATATAAAAACTATAAATAAAATATAATGATGTAGTAAAATTTTTTATATTTCTGATGAATATTTATAGTTTAATATTTTACTTATATAACCCCATATAATAATTGATTTAGTAAGAAGATACAAGTTTATGTTAAATTTATGTTTACTTTAAATTAATTATTTTGACATGTCATTATCACTCCCAAGTGAATCCATGGGGTCCTAAAATAGATCCATGGATTCCCATGGTCGTCCATATTTCATCTAATAGGATTAGGACCCATTTTAAGACAATTAAATATTATTATAATTTTATTTTTTACCCTTATTTACCTAATTTACCCTTTAACCTTGGTAAACAAAAATAATTAATGATGTTACTGTTCATAATGTACAAACATAAAAGTTACCTATTTAAAAATCATTTTCCCCTTTTTTACAAATATTTAATTCATTTTCTAAATTAAAAACACTGAATTGGTAGAAAATAATTTAAAATTTATTCCTCTTTTGAAACCCAAAAGCAGGTTTTTAAGATGTAAAAAATACAAAAAGATTGACACGTGTTTATGTAAAATTTAGAAGTGAAATTACTCAAATGGACATAATTGGATTAAATTATTAAAAATTAATAAAATTAACCATTAAAACCAATTAAAAGAATAATATAACTAAGAAAATAAATTATACGATGAGACATTTTTTGAATTAAAATGCATTGTTTTTCACTATTCAATAA
Organism: Viscum album; assembly: GCA_963277665.1. Classification (NCBI taxonomy): domain Eukaryota; kingdom Viridiplantae; phylum Streptophyta; class Magnoliopsida; order Santalales; family Viscaceae; genus Viscum; species Viscum album. The sequence continues at coordinate 1,147,297,819 of OY728156.1, forward strand.
AATATGAATTTCATTAGAAAAAATACCAAAATTTCAACTGAAGTAAATTTGGATGTTCTTATTATAAAGAACATTTTTTTTCAAATAGAACAAACAAAAGTGACAAAAAAATATTTAAAATGGGTTCTCCATCAAGAGAAGGTAAAATGACCTTTTAAAAATATCTGAGTATTTTATGCTTAAAATTTGATTCATTCTCATTTTAATCCTCTAAAATTTATTTGATAAATGTAAAATAATTTAAAATTAACTTATATTAATATTGTAGTTAGTTGTTTTCATTCCTTCCAATACAATGACTAAGTTTTAACTACCATTTAAAATAATAATAATATTATTATTTTATTTTTTGGTATAATTCACTATCGTGTGCAACGTAAGATTTCCGAGAAACCCGTTTTTGCGTATCAAGTACACTATCGGAAAAATCATAACTTTAACATAAAATTAATATTTTTTAAAATATTAATATAAAATAAAAACTATTATTAAATAAATTCATGAGTCGTTACTATATTCCCCCTTTTGGAAATTTAATCCTCGTAATTTTAAAATTGTGCTTGGAAACATAATTAAAAATCCCATATAAGAAAATGATTCAATAAGAATATCACATTAAATGAAAGAAATTAATGTAAAAATATCACCAAATAAAAAAAATACTAGGATATCATGTAAGAAAGCATGGATATGGAAGAAAAATATAATCATCATGTTCTGATGGAGAGTGACATAAAACATGATCACGAGAATTTTAACTACCAGAAAACTATAATCTTGTGATAGGTTAAACAACCTTTCATTCTCTAGTAGTAAAACTAAATAGAGAAAATTTTTGTTTAAAGTTACTTTTTAACAAATTTGAGGAATTTATTTATGATATAAACTATGAAGATAAGGAAATATATTTACCTTTCAAGTGGAGTCTTGTCATTTAATAAATTTATACAACAAGCTCATATTTTCTACAAACGATGAGTTTTCAGGATGGCTTTGTCACACATGATGTGCTAGAATGAACTTCTAGAGAATCACAGAATCAACAAAATATTAACTATCTATTCATCCTATCTTGAAATATTAACCACAACCGAAATAGAAAGTACATGATTAGATAACCTTCAAAATGAATAATACCTTATAAAAGGAAATACAAATCATACTCTCCAATGTTGAAAAAACAATACCGAATGTTCAAAAATAACCATTCAATAAACAATTGTCCTTAAAATTCATCATAATAATCTAAACTATGTTTGGAACCCAAAATTCAGAAGGATTTTGTCACATAGCCTTCCATGATAAATTTCTATATTATCTCCAAATAACATCAACTACTCTTAATGTCTCATAGTAAAAAGTAATTAATCAAATAACATATTCTCTATTATAGTTTAATAATTTCCATAAATAACCCAAATCACCACATGCACACAACAAAAAAATATATTCTCCCAAATTATTATTTCAACCATTACTCACAAATGAAATCCCAAATTATTCTATTTTCCTTAGACATATAATGTTCAAAAAAGAGCGAACATCTTGCTAAATAATATTTATCGATTAATCCCCAAATCATTTTACTATACTAAAGTTATCTATTTAATAAAACATAAGTTCCTAAAATCAACTTATTCTTGATACATTAAATTGTTTAACTAAAAATAATAAGTCATACTGACTAGGGACTTCAATTAGTCCAGTGGTAGTAGATAAATCCAAGTCGCACTTTGGTTGTGGGATCGATTCTCACATCTTTTTTCGACACAATAGGTTATCACACGTTCTGGTTATTGTCCTTTTTAAAAAATATATAATTCTAATAACATTAAAAAAATGAGATAAAATTATAAAAAATAACCATAACATATTTTAACTTCAATGGTTATCTCATACCTCGCATTTTGAATCCCAAAAATTAATACCCCATAATATCCTCAAAGGTGATGGTCTCAAAAAATACCATAAGTCATCTTAGTATTTAAGATCATAAAGTCTCAAAAGTATCCTTTCATTCATAACAAAAACTTAAGATAACATCCAAATCACCAAATTTGTCTAAACCTTTCCTCTGATACCAACTATAAGACCCATGACTTAAAATTTACATATTCCTGAGTTAAGATATGAATTCATATTGAGGATCTTTTCAGGTTTAGAGCATCATATATTTGGGCAATAACTATTACATTAAAAAACATAGCAATATAATGTCGACACAACCAAACATATACTTTTCTCTCATAAAAATAAAACATTTAAAAATGAACTCGGTTTCTTTTCATGTTTAATGTGTGTATCTTTTTCCCGATTCCATCCTTGACATTATTTTCCCTAATATATTGTGAAAACAGATGAAACATGGGATGAGAACAAAAATATTTTCAATGGAAATAAAAATCAAGAAAAACCATTAGTCTAGTTAAAACATGATAACCCATTCAATGATCTTTGTTCAGATGAAACAAATCATTTTAACATGAATAACACTCCTAATTTTTGACCAGTGAAAAAAAGTAAAACCAATGGAAAGCAATTAGAACTTGTTTAGTTGACTTAGGGTATCATATAAATAAAACCCTTTCAAAAAATATTCCAATTAAAATAACCATATGGTTTACTTTCTAATTGGAGATCAAAATTGGGGATCAACCTTCATATAAGAATCATCGGGCTCACCTATAAGCTGAAATAGGGCTCAAGCCTTCGTATAAGTTGTTTCGGGGTCACTTGTGAGCTATAATGCGGATCAACCCTTTATATAAGCTATATTTTTCACACACGTGATCTATAATGGGGTAGAAACCTTTGTAAAAGTTATATTTGGCTCAACTATGAGCTATAATGGAGATCAACCATTCGTAAAATCTATATCGAGCTTAATCATTTCATCATGTACCATTTTATGAATAAAACACATTCATCACAAAACCCTTTTGAACAAATCATCTAATCCCATATGAAAAACATTTCCGTATAAAAGTAAAAATTTTTCGTTTAAGATCCCATTTTGAATGCCAAGATACACAAATTAAGAAATACGGGATTTATTTTCATTTTAAAAGACATTAATGCTTATAGACTAATCCAAATATTGAATAACGGTTACAGTATTAGAGATGTTTAAATTGCCATATACGTTAAAAACATTCAATTTTTTTGTTTAGTAAAACGCTTCGAAAAAAAGATTCCTTTTGAAAAAAATTTAATAAAATTAAAAGAAAAACGAGTTGATGACACACTATATGAAAGATGGTCGTATATAAATCAAAATATGCCTCAATGAAAGGAGATTGTGATGAAGTTCCTTTTCTTGGACCAACTTGTCTCTTTAGTTCTTTAATTTCCACTAAATCGGGTAACTTCTTTTGATTTGAGAGAAAAGGATTTCTAGAATTTCCTTCTTCCCATGGTAAGTATTCTATGAGGAAGGGATGGATTATGGGAGCTTATCTGATTAGATATTAGATTATCCAAGGGGTTTGAGAGGTGTGATTATGTGGATAAAGGTGGTGGCCTTTTATAAGATGGAGACAGGGAACTTTAGAAAAGTCTTTAAATAGTAATTTATTATAAATTTAAATGATATTGATAATGGTCCAAAACTCATTTAATTATTAGATAATATGATTTTGGTTCGAATACCCATCATCAGATAATTTTTAGAAAAGTTGTTAATATTTTATTTTCCTTATAATTTTGGTTTAAAAATTATTTTAGCCATTTTAATCCTACCATGATATCATGTTATTTACACATTGTGGGTTAATGTAATAATCATATCATGTCAAAAGACCCCCCAAAAAGTCATTTATTACATATTGGGACTTATATAAACCATTTTTCAAAATCATATATATTTTGGAATTTAATACTTTTTAATAAAATATTTTATATTTTATGTTATGAATTATGTTTTTTTGGGACACGATTCATAATTGAATTTTTTGATTACTTCAAACAAAAAACATTGAATCAATACTATCATATTATATTCACATAGAAAATTTGTGGATGACGTAAATTATGTTGAATAATATTTGTTTTAATATCTGTAATAACATTTATTTGAATCCTTTATTAATTAAGATATCACAACATCATCATTGGGTCATAATTGAATTTATTTACTTATTTTCAAAAGAGTATAAATAGAACATCATGATGAAGGAAATATTTTTATCTTTCCAAATACTATTTATAGTAGAATATATCCCTTATATAACCCCAAATAAAAATTTATTTAATTAGAAGATACATGTTTATGTTATTTTTTTCTTTACTTTAAATTAATTATTATAACATGTCATTATCACTACTAAGTGGGTCCATAGGGATCTAAAATCGTCTTATGGATGCCCATGGATGGACATATGTCATCTTATGGGATTATAATGTGTGTCAGGGTAGTTTAATCTTATTATAATATTCTATTTTATCCTTATTTACCCGATTTACCCTTTAACCATTGTAAATAAAAATAATTACTGAAGTTACTATTCCTAATGTCCCAAAATAAAAGGTACCTATTTAAACAATTTTGACCTCATTATTCGAAATATGGAATCCATTTTTCCAAATTCAAAAATCATAATTGGATGAAATTGATTTAAAATTAATTCTCATTGTCAAAACCAAAAAGCGAGTTTTTAAGATGTAGAAACTATCAAAAGATTGACATGTATTTATGTCCAACATAAAAGTAAAATTAATTCTAATGAACATCACTGTATTAAATTATAAAAATTAATCTAGTTATATGTCAAAAAATTAATATAACAATATAACAATATAAATAAATTAGATGAAAAGGATGTTTTCAATTAAAATACCGTATTTTTCAATATTCATTAAAATATGAATTTCATTAGAAAATACAAAAATTTCAACCAAAGTAAATTTTGATGTTACACTTCTAAAAAAGAAATTTATTTTTTCAAATATAATGTATAAAAGTGAAAAAAACTATATTTTAAAAATGTTATACATCAAAAGGCGGTAAAATATCCTTTTAAAAATATTAGTGTATTTTAAGCTTTAAATTGGATCCATTCTCATTTTAAGACTCTAAAATTTATTGGAGAAATGTAAAATCTTTTAAAAAATATGTATAATCATGTTGTAGTTATTTCTATTTATTCCCACAAATATACAGACTAGGCCTTAAATACCATTTAAAATAATAATAATAATATAATTACATTATTTTTTTGTATAATTCACTATTGTGTGCAAAATAAGATTTCATAGAAACCCATTGTTTCATGTTGACTATTCTATAAGACAGTGCATCCTTTTAAGAAAATTTTTACACATTTTTAATAAATACTAATAGAAAATAAAAGTTAATATTTTATAAATACCTAGGTTATTAAAATCTTGGATAGAATTAGATGCACAACATCTTGACTTTTAAACTGAGGTGTGTAATGTCAGGTTGGGTCTATCATATGCTAGTTTTTATATGTTTAATCAGATGATTACAACTCATAGTATCTTCCCTGTTTTTATTCATGTTTATAATATTCATCTATGGATGTGTATGAAAAAAACATTAAATTTATTGAGTGTACTGATATGTTTGTATTCTTATGCTGTTAATGATATAGATGTGTACATGCTGACTTTAATATAAGAGTTGTATAAGCTTTGAGATATGCGTGTGTAAATATTATATGCTTCTTAAAAAATATAATTCAGATGTGTGTTTCCCTTTTATGGATTATAAAATATTTTCCTTCTTATTCAATGATTTCTGGATTGAGCTTGAATGAAAAAATATCATGTATTATATGTATGAAAAATACACAAATGAAAAGGATTAAATATCGTCCTAGGTTAAGTTTCATAGATCATCGACGATTTGTTCTAATGAATCATCAATGCTGGAAGAATCATCAGAGGTTTGATAATACTGTTGAAACAGTATAACTATCTCAATGTATTTTAAGTAGTGATATGCTTTATGAATTGAATGAATTCTGTTTTTCAGTAGGGAAATACTATCATAAATATAAAAAGATGAAGAATGTTAACACTGAATTTACTTATAATTGTAAAAAGAGAAGTATATTTTTTGTTATTTAATTTTATTCTACCATGTTTTTATGCCACTGTTTAGACATAATGATCATTGAAAAAAAATATGTGAAATTTTGTTTTTCATTCACCTAAATATCAAGGTTTAGACCAATGATGACTTCTGATCTCGTTCGGACATGTTGGATTAAGGTATTAGACCAGAAATGCATCCTTTGTGTAACTGTGAAAAAAATGGAATTTCCCTTGTTATTCACATGTGATGAAACCATAAAAGAAAGATAAATTTATAGAAATATTGGAGTATATCAATGTTCTTGATGGATATTATAAAAATATATCTAAACGAGTCAATAGAATGGATTTGAAACAAAAATACAAAAAAAATCATTATTATCACATCCTTCTTCATGAATTGATTCCTTTAGAAATTCTGAACTTTTTATCCAATAATGTAAGGTTGACAGTGATTTTCTTATGCCCTTTTATAGGGACCATAGTGATAGATGGATATCTAAGTGACTGTTTATAAAAATGAAGTAGGAGTATCCATTAATTTTGTGTGAGATGTGACAAAATGCTTTCTTTCTTTTTGACCTATATATTTTATTTAGTAGTCCATATTCAAACTGAAACACTTCTTGGGGGACCATTTTATATTTATTGGATGTTTCCAACTGAGATAAATATATGAATAGTGAAATCAAATTTTTTATAGAAGAATAATCTTTAAGTTTTGATTTTGAGAGGTTATCAAGCCCATGTTAGTATGTTTTTTTGATGTATTTTCCTGATGTGAGTGCCAAACATGACTAACTAATAAGAAAAAAAGGTGACCAATATGGGGCAATTAATCCATCATTTAAACCTATTTCTTAAATAGATAGAATTTTTGGGTCTTATACATTGGCTGCAGTGAGCCTTGAGGAGAAAGATATGGTGCATCACACTGTCTTGTTTGACCATGGGTTCTTCAATAACGATATCAAGTATGTAATTTGGATCTTTATATGTTATATAATATTATAAAATTTCACATATACCATAGAATTTTTTTTATCATTTTATATAGGGAAACTAAACAACTTATAAATACAGTTCATCGATCTTTTACATTGAGAATGAGAGAGGCTTTACATAGCCTAGAGTTTCTTGCTTGGTCAAAATAAAATGAAGGACCATTATTTTAACTAGCATGAATTATAGTTATCCATTTAATTATATTATTAATAATTATTTAAGGTCTTATGTTTTCATGTTGACTCTATTTCTCAAGATTTAATAGCATTGGATTTTCTTTCAAATTTAACGGTTTGGGAAAGAAAATATTAAATAATTAATGGATATAAATTTGTTACAACTGATCGAGCAGAGAAAATGGGAACATAGAATGATAGAATTATGTAACTACTATAATATATTGTTATGAATGTGCATCTAGTATTTTTCTATGATATAAAGATGTGTATTATTATGGACTCATTGGTAAAATAATGTTATTGAATTACTACTCTTGGGGTCGAGTAACTATGATGAAATGTATATAGTTTTATTCAATGATGTGATAGTGTACATTTTCTGATGAATGTGGAATCAAGGTTATATACATGAGTTTATTCCTACCTACTGATGAATGATACATTTTGGAATCAATGGAAAACATGATTTTAATTTGAAAGATCATCAGAGACTTGATTACGATGACATTAATCATGAAAACCCGTGACATATTTTTCATGATGTTGGTGATGAAGTTTCCACTAATGACTCCCCCATTGGTGTTTCCTGATATATTTCATTTGATGATTCAAAATATCATGTTGTGAGATTTTATATTTAACTGGATGTAGTGGTGGGTAATATGTAGAAGCATCCATATATGTTCACTATTTATTTAGTTTACCTTCACATTAGTTTATCAGTTTAGTATTATTATAATTACATTAATTTAGTTTTAGTTTTCAATGATAAGTGTTTTTAAATTTTCTAGTGTCTTTTCATTTAGTTAGATAAATTTCAGTTTAGAAAATTTGGTTTGAAACCTATTTTTAAAACATATATAACTGAGTTTAAAATTATTGTTACAAAAAGATGTCATGAAGAATAATAATCCATATTTGAATTTAATGTTGTATGGAAGAAATATAAAAACCATTTCTAAATAATTCACATTTCATTCTTATTTAGATTATGTGAAATAATTCAAAACATCAAGGAAAGAGACTATTCAATCATGATCAAAAGGTGCATGAGCATGCATTGCCACATTCTATTCCCTTAGTGAGTATAATAATTTTAATGTTTTTCTTATGAATTAAATATAATATCATGTTAATTTTCATTATCAAATTTTTAGGGACATTCAGTTCCCCTATAGTTGACTCCTTATCCTGATAGCATTTGTCCAAATGGGGATTATCATAGACCTAGATAGATCAAATTTCAAACCAGCTCCCACACTAACCCACCAGTGAACACCCCACAATTCACACCTTTCTATTCTCTTAATGAGCCTCTTGGTATGTTCTTATACATGCCTCCACCATCATCTCAACTACCCTCTTATTCACATTCCATTTCTATTATATATTCAAGGATGATCCCATTGATGCCTTTGTCATCACATTTATACTCTTCTTCCCGTTCTATATCTACAATTCCACCAACAATTTTCCCACCATTACTATATCCATATCGAATGATGTACCCCCAATGTCACACCTTGACCTAGACAATTTGTTATTTTTAATTTTTTTACTTATTATTTTGTGTTTGGTCGCTTTTTCACTATTGCGTAGTCATCCCACATGGTTAGGAGTGACTGTGCGGTACCCATGGGGTTGCCCAAGTGGTTTGGGTTGTGGTGAATTACTTGTGCATAGTTTATTAATCCATGCGATGAGCGTGAGGCTCAATGCTATAAGAGGGTCGAGGTGGGTGGCGTGGGTTGAACACAATTTTCTCAACTTTGTGTTTAGCTATGGGTAACTATTCACAGACTGCATGATTACTGAGTTTTTAAAATAAGAAGTACAATCACATGGGGAATATTATAAATTAAAATGAAATAATAATTTAAAATAAATTTTGATAATAATAATAAAACTACTAATAATTTTTTTATTATATTTTTATCATGGTAGTTATTATTATTACATTTCTTATATTTGTAAATTTTATTATTTTTATTATTGTAATAATGTTATTATTAAACAAAATTGAATAAAAAAATTGTATTAAAACACTAGGGGGGAGGGGAGTGGGGTTTTGCCCCACCATTATCCTTCTAGGCATGAGGCACACCTCCCCCCCTTGCCTGCTGTACAACAGTGGCCCCCAAACCCCCTCCTGGTCCAACCTCCCCTCACCACTCTAGCCAGTAGTAATCCCCGTCTGACTTCCCTCCTCCTCATTGCACCTCCCACCAATCATGCACCCTCCTAGGATGGAACACCTCCACCAACTTCGACACCTCCGAGCTACAGTGTGACCTACCAGTTCTAGTGTCCTCGTCCTTCGTCCAACCTACTCCAACGATTGTGGTCCCCAAGCTCCCTCTCCCACTCAGGCCATCCACGAACTTATCATGTGAAACCAACTCCCCATATCATCACTTATCCGGTGAACCCTAATCCAACCTCTGCGAGCTGTGCTTCTTCTCTCGGTCTCCTCCCTGTATGCGAAGTGGTTTCCACTTCCAATTTGTTCTTCCTTTGATATTTTTTTCCTCCATCTTCTTCCATTACCTAATTCCCAAGGTATAATTTGTTCTTTTTTCTCAATGTATTGTTTGTGATGAGTGTTCTTCGTGTTGTAATCTTCCTCCTTCGAGAGTTTCATCACAATCACAACCCAATTGAGGTAGGCGAATCAGGGTATATCATTTCCAATACATTCATTTAAAACATGAATCTTTAAAATTATTTAATTATATTTTATTCTATTTTTATTTTACACCCAATTGGCCTGATTTAGTGTTTATAAATTTTTAGAAGTTATTAAAACATCATTTTTATGCAAATGGTCGTCTGCGTCAATGCGAAAAGCGTCTGATTACCAAATTTTGTTTCAATAAATTTTTATAAGTGGTTCACATTTTGATATTGTTTATGGATATTTTGTTGTGTTGTTTTTTATGGTAATATAGTTTGATAAAAATAACATTGATGTTAAATACTTAATTATGTCAATGTGTATGTGTAATTTTTGCATTCGATAAAATACCATTGTTCACGTTGTGTAGGATTAGCGGATTTTATGAACTGATAGTTTTAATTATGTTCTGATGGTAATTTATTATCAATGAAATTGATTTTGTGTGTATGGTTTAGTAAATTCATAGCTTACCTTTTTTTTGAGTTTTTTTAAAAAAAATGGTTTTATGGTTCTAAAATGGGTTTGTCATTTTTTCTAAATGATGTGGAAGGATGGGTGTCAGTTTAATGATTTTGGTGATTTTTTGAAAGTGGATTAAAGTCCCCTTTTGGATGTTTGGTGTGCTAGTAGATGCTGAAAAATTCATGGGTGCACTAGTTCAATGCATGGATGTGTTATCAAGTGAAGGTGGTGCCTTAAATTGGTCAATCCTTGAAATCATAGTTTCCTAAATGGTTCTCATTTTTCTAAATGAATTTGGGTCTTATGTGTGGATTTAAAAAATGGATTTAACGGTGTTCCTCAAGTTTGGCCCATTTGGCCTTGTTGTCTCTTTTGGTATTGGTTAAATAGGGTAAAGGCTACTTATAAATTGTGTAGTGTTTTGTGTGTGTTTTTGGAACATAAGGGTTCATTTGTATTGGTGAAAATAGAAGACGTTTTTTCAAGATGTTTTGGGTAAAGTAATTGGACATGTATATTTAAAGGCTCGTTTGGCACTTACAACTATAGTGTAATGTTCTTGTCGACTCTTTGAAATGATTATGTTGTGGAAACTGAGTTTCCATTTGGAAAACATAATGATTCTTGAAATATTTTAAATGGTTATATGTTATAAAGACCCATTTGGAACCATTTGACACATTGAATCTGTGTGCACATGGTTGTCAACATATTGTGCTTTGTGAAATGGTTTAAATGTTCATGTGATGTGATGGCCTGGTTGGCACAATGGATGATATAGAATATAAATGTTTGTATGTGTGTATATATATATATCTTTTGTGTAACACTATATGAGGGATATCTATTTATGGGTTGTCGTATAGGGTGTCCGTGTTTGGGGTAGTCAAGTGCAGTGATGGTAGGTAAATGATTCACACATTCGATGGACTCCTACTTACACATAATTTCCACAACCACTATGGGTTTCTGGGCATATTTTAGAGTGTCAAGTAACGGTTGATGATCAACACCGATTAGACAGGTTGGTACCCCCTAGATCTGCTATAAGGCCAGGAAGGCTGTTCCACTATTGAGGCTAGGTTAGGTAAGCTTGTTAGTCATTGACTTGGGGGCTTAACTATACACCGAAAGGTGGTTCTGAACTGAGTACATCCTGTAGTCTTCTAAGGATGTTTTGGATAATCCATGGTTACTGAATTATGTACAATGTTTTTTTCATTTTCTATTGTACAAGTTTATTTCTCGAATTCACGATTTTCCTACATTACTCTAGCCCAACATTGGTATCTTTTATTTTGGAGTTTTATTATTAAATAGAAAATGGTTTTGGAAATAGTATTTATTGTGTGTTGGATTTTATAAGTAGGGAAAAAACGTTTCATATTTTAAAATTTAAAATCCCTACTTTTATATTTTCATTTCAAAGATGTGTCAATGGATTGTTTTAGGAAGGGAGATTCTTGGATTCAGTGGTTTATCATAGCATTCCCTCTGATTTTTTTAATTCTCATTCCTATTTTATCATTTTAGTTGGAGGTTTCTTTGGTTCAGGTACCTAGTCTAGCTGCTTAGTGTTAGAGAAGATTCAGTTTAGTGGATGAAGGTGACCAAGGGGTCACATGGAGGTTGTGATAGGGCATTTGGATTTTCTTTTTTTCTGTTTTTGTAATGTTAGTTGCACCTTTTAACTGAATATGTTTATTCATTTTCATTTAAGATTTAGTAGTTGTTTTTTTCTTTCTCTATCTGTTAATTGGATTTTTTATCCTGGTTTTAGGCCGAAATCATTCCCATTAGTTGCATGTTCGATTCCCAACACTAGTTTCCATCCTAGAGGGATTATGAACACCCCTAGAGACTTGTTGTGGACTGGATTGGGTGTACGGTCAATGGTAGACCCCGACTGGTTCATGAAAAAATTGTATTAGAGAAGACCCTTTCTATTTAGTGCATATAATAGATTGTTATTTTGATTTTCTGGGATCATGAAATAGGTTATGGGTCAGTGCATGATCACCATCGATCGTGAAGAGACCTGAGTTACTAGGGGTAGTCTGGGATTTGACTCTTTTATTCCCATGTTCTGGATCAAGGGATGACAATAGGGGTGACTCCGTTTCACACTATGACCCCACATGGAGTAGTGAACTATGTGGATCATAGGTTCCTGGTTCAAGGTTCTCAAATTGTTATGATTACATGGGTCATGGCTCACCGCCATGTCATTGGGTTAAGCATAACTACAAGATCTTCAGTCTAATAATTTTGTGCGAGTTAGGTTTTGTTTGATTCTGATTGGTGTGACTGCCTTATGAAAAAGGAAGTGTGTTTGATATGATTTTTTTTCATTCAAATGGTCTTAAATTGGTAATGTGAGTTTTTTTGGAAATTGGCCTTGGAAGAAGGAAGTTCTAAAAACTAAATGAATGTAGTGCCATTGTAAGGAATGGTTTGGTTGTGATTATATTTTTTTGGGTGTTTTCTGATTGAGGTTCACTTTTTGATTTTTCCTGGCATGATATTAGTTTTGGTCTCATGTTTTATATGTTTATCAGGAAATGCATCTTAGAAAGGTCCCCAAAGTTTTTGGTAGTCATGTCTAGTTTTTTTTCATTCTCAGATGTTACATAGCCTTCATGATGACAAGGGTACATTAGAGGTAGTGGAGTGGCCCAAAGATGTTGAGTACTTCTCAATGTTATTGGGAAATCCCAAAGTTGTTTGAGTGAATTCCATTTTGGGTATGTTCAAAGGCCCATATATGGATGAATGTGAGTTTTCCCCCACCATCATTGAAATTTGATATTACATGGGATGTATTTAAATCTATCTTTATCCATTCTCATTTTAAGACTCTAAAATTTATTGGAGAAATGTAAAATCTTTTAAAAAACTTGTATAATCATATTATAGTTATTTCCATTTATTCCCATCTATATACAGACTAGGCCTTAAATACCATTTAAAATAATAATAATATAATTACATTATTTTTTTGTATAATTTACTATTGTGTGCAAAATAATATTTCATAGAAACCCATTGTTTCATGTTGACTATGTTATCAGATAGTGCGTCCTTTTAAGTAAAATTTTACACATTTTTAATAAATACTAATAGAAAATAAAAGATAATAATTTATAAATACCTAGGTCATTAAAATCATGGATATAATTGGATTCACAACATCTTGATTTTTATGTTGAGGTGTGTAATGTCAGGTTGGGTCTATCCTATGCTAGTTTTTATCTGTTTAATCAGATTATTACAACTCATAGTATCTTCCCAATTTTTATTCATGTTTATAATCTTCCACTATGGATGTGTATGAAAAACCCATTAAATTTATTGAGTGTACTGATATCTTTGTATTCTTCTGCCGGTAATGATATAGATGTGTACATGATGAATTTAATATAAGATTTGTATAATCTTTGGGATATGGGTGTATAAATATTCTATGATTCTTAAAAAAAAATATTTCAGATGCGTGTTTCCCTTCAATAGATTATAAAATATTTTTTCTTCTTATTCAATGATGTCTAGTTTGATCTTGAATGAAAAAATATCATGTAATATATGTATGAAAAATACACGATTTAGAAGGCTTAAATATCGTCCTAGTTTAATTTTCATAGATCATCGACGATTCATTCCAATGAATCATCAATTCAGGAAGAATCATCAGAGGTTTGATAATACTGTTGAAACAGTATAACTATCTCAATTTATTTTAGGTATTGATATGCTTTATGAATTGAATGAATTCTGTTTTTCAGTAGGGAAATACTATCATAAATCTAAAAAGTGAAAGAATGTTAACACTGAATCAACTTATAATTGTAAAAATAGAACTATATTTTTTGTTATTTCATTTTATTCAACCATGTTTTTATGCCATTGTTTAGAAATAATGAGAATTGGAAAAAAATATGAGAAATTTTGTTTTTCATTCACCTAAATATCAAGGGGTAGATCAATAATGACTTCTGATCTCGTCCGGACATGTTGTATTAGGGTATTCGACCAGAAATGCATCCTTTGTGTAACTGTAAAAACAAATGGAATTTCCCAAGTTATTATCATGTGATGAAACCATAAGAGAAAGATAAATTTCTATAAATATTGGAGTATATCAAGGTTCTTGAGGGCTATTCTAGTAATATATCTAAATGAGTCAATAGAAAGGATTTGAAACAAAAATACCCAAAAACACATTATTATCACATCCTTCTTCATGAATTGATTCCTTTAGAAATTCTGAACTTTTTATCCAATAATGTAAGGTTGACAGTGATTTTCTTGTGCCATTTTATAAGGACCATTCTGATAGAAGGATATCCAAGTGACTGTTTATAAAAATGAAGTAGGAGTATCCATTAATTTTGTGTGAGATGTGAAAAAATTCTTTCTTTCTTTTTGACCTATATATTGTATTTAGTAGTCCATATTCAAACTGAAACACTTCTTGGGGGACCATTTTCTTTTTATTGGATGTTTCCAACTGAGATAAATATATGAATAGTGAAATCACATGTTTGAAAGGAGAATAATCATCAAGGTTTGATTTTGAGATTTTATGAAGCCCATGTTAGTATGTTTCCTTGATGTATTTTCCTGATGTGAGCACCGAACATAACTAACTAATAAGAAATAAAGGTGACCAATATGGGGTAATTGATCCCTAATTTCCACCTATTTCTGAAATAGATGGAATTTTTGTGTCTTATAAATTGGCTACATTGAGCCTTGAGGAGAAAGATATGGTGCATCACACTATCTTGTTTGACCATGGTTTTTTCGATGACGATATCAAGTAAGTAATTTGGATCATTATATATTATATCATATTATGAAATTTCACATATACCATATACTTTTGTTATCATTTTATGTAGGGAACCTATACAACTTATAATTACAGTTCATCGATCTTTTCCTTTGAGAATGAGAGAGGCTTCACATAGCCTAGAGTTTCTTTCTTAGTCAAAATAAAATGCAGGACCATTATCTTAACTAGCATAAATTATATTTATCCATTTAATTGTATTATTCCTAATTATTTAAGGTCTTAAGTTTTCATGTTTACTCTATTTCTCAAGATTTAATAGCATTGGATATTTTTCCGAATTTAATGGGTTGGGAAAGAAAATATTAAATAATTAATGGATATAAATTTGTTACAACTG
The DNA here is from genome assembly GCA_963277665.1 of Viscum album. Classification (NCBI taxonomy): domain Eukaryota; kingdom Viridiplantae; phylum Streptophyta; class Magnoliopsida; order Santalales; family Viscaceae; genus Viscum; species Viscum album. The sequence continues at coordinate 1,147,313,391 of OY728156.1, forward strand.
ATTGAGTAGAGAAAATGGGAACATAAAATGATGGAATTATGATAACTACTACAATTTATTGTTATGACAGTGCATCTAATAGTTTTCTATGATATAAAGATGTGTATTATTATGGACTCATTGGTAAAATAATTTTATTGAATTACTACTCTTGGTGTCGAGTAACTATGATGAAATGTAAATAGTTTTATTCAATGATGTGATAGTGTACATTTTCTGATGAATGTGGATTCAAGGTTATATACATGAGTTGATTCCTACCTACTGATGAATGATACATTTTGGAATCAATGGAAAACAGGATTTTAATTTGAAAGATCATCATAGACTTGATGACGATGACATTAATCATAAAAACCCATGACATATTTTTCATGATGTTAGTGAGGAATTTTCCACTGTTGACTCCCCCATTGGTGTTTCCTGATATATTTCATTTGATGATTCAAAATATCATGTTGTGAGATTTTATTTTTAACTAGATGTAGTGGTGGGTAATATATAAAAGCATCCATATATGTTCATTGTTTATTTAGTTTACCATCACATTAGTTTATCAGATTAGTATTATTATAATTACATTAATTTAGTTTCGGTTTTCAATAATAAGTGTTTTTTAATTTTCTAGTGTCTTTTAATTTAGTTAGATAAAGATCAGTTTAGAAAATTTGGTTTGAAACATGTTTTTAAAACATATATAACTAAGTTTTAAATTATTGTTACTAAAAGATGTCATGAAGAATACTATTCCATATTTGAATTCTATGTTGTATGGAAGAATTATAAAAACCATTTCGAAAAAATTCACATTTCATTCTTATTTATATTACGTGAAATAATTCAAAACATCAAAGGAAGAGACTATTCAATCCTGATCAAAAGGTGCATGAGCATGGTTTGCCTCATTCTATTCCCTTAGTGAGTATAATAATTTTAATGTTTTTCTTATGAATTAAATATAATGTCATGTTAATTTTCATTATCAATTTTTTAGGGACATTCAGTTCCCCCATAGTTGACTCTTCATCCTGCTAGCATTTGTCCAAATGGGGATTATCTTAGACCTGGATAGATCATATGTCAAACCATCTCCCACACTAACCCACCAGTGAACACCCCACAATTCACACCTTTCTGTTCTCTTAATGAGCCTCTTGGTATGTTCTTATATATGCCTCCATAATCATCTCAACTACCCTCCTATTCACATTCTATTTCAATTATTTATTCAAGGGAGATCCCATTGATGCTTCTGCCATCACATTTATACTCTACTTTCCATTCTATATCTACAATACCACCAAGAATTTTCCCACCATTACTATATCCATATCCAATGATATACCCCCAATGTCACACCTTGACCTCGTCAATTTGTTATTTTTAATTTTTTTACTTATTATTTTGTGTTTGGTCGCTTTTTCACAATTGCGTTGTCATCCCATATGGTCAGGAGTGACTGTGCGGTACCCATGGGGTTGCCCAAGTGGTTTCGGTTGTGGTTCATTACTTGTACATAGTTTATTAATCCATATGATGAGCGTGAGGCTCAGTTCTATAAGAGTGTCGAGGTGGGTGGAATGGGTTGAGCACAATTTTCTCAACTTTGTGATTATCTATGGGGAACTGTTCACGGACCACTTGATTACTGAGTTTTTAAAATAAGAAGTACAATCACATGTGGAATATTATAAATTAAAATGAAATAATTATTTAAAATAAATTTTGATAATAATAATAAAACTACTAATAATTTTTTTATTATATTTTTTTTACGGTAGTTATTATTATTACATTTCTTATAATTGTAAATTTTATTATTTTTATTATTGTAATAATGTTATTATTATATGAAATTGAATAAAATAAAAAATTTATTAAAACACTAGGGGGCGTTGCCCCACCATTATCCTTCTAGGAACGAGGCACACCTCCCCCCCTTTCCTGCTGTGTAGTAGTGGCCCCCCAAACCCCCTCCCGGTCCAACCTCCCCTCACCACTCTAGCCAGTAGTCGTCCCCTTCTCACTTCCCTCCTCCTCATTGCACCTCCCACCAATCATGAACCCTCATAGGATGGCACACCTCCTCCAAATTGGACACTTCCCAACTACAGTGTGATCTACCAGCTCCAGTGTCCCTGGCCTTCGTCCATCCTACTCCAATGGTTGTGGTCCACAAGTTCCCTCTACCACTCAGTCCAGCCATCACCTTACCCTGTGAAACCAACTCCCCATATCGTCACTTCTCCGGTGAAACCTACTCCAACCTCTGCGAGCTGCACCTCCCCTCTCGGTATGCTCTCTGTATGCGAAGTGGTTTCCCCTTCCAATTTGTTCTTCCTTTGATATTTTGTTTTCCTACATCTTTTTCCATTCCCTCATGCCCAAGGTATAATTTGTTCTTTTTTCTCAATGTATAGTTTTTGAGGAATGTTCTTCATGGTGTAATCTTCCTCCTTCGAGAGTTTCATCACAATCACATCCCCGTTGAGGTAGGCGAATCAGGGTATATCCATTCCAATACATTAATTTAAAACATGAATATTTAAAATTATTTTATTCTATTTTATTCTATTTTTATTTTACTCCCAATTGGCCTGCTTTAGTGTTTATAAATTTTTATGAGTTATTAAAACATCATTTTTATGAAAATGCTCATCTGCGTCAATGCGAAAAGCATCTAATTACCAAATTTTGTTTCATTAAATTTTTATAAGTTGTTCACATTTTGATATTGTTTATGGATATTTTTTTTTAGTTTTTTATGGTAATATAGTTTGATAAAAAAACCTTGATGTTAAATATTTAATTATGTCAATGTATATGTGTAATTTGTGAATTTGATAAAATACCATTGTTCATATTGTGTAGGAATAAAAGATTTTATGAACTGTTAGTTTTAATTATGTTCTGATGGTAATTCCTTATCTATGAAATTGATTTTGTGTGTATGGTTTAGTAAATTCATAGCTTACCTTTTTTTGAATTTTTTTATAAAAATGGTTTTATGGTTCCAAGATGGGTTTATAATGTTTTCTAAATGATGTGGAAGGTTGGGTGTCATTTTAATGATTTTGGTGATTTTATGAAAGTGGATTAAAGTCCCATTTTGGATGTTTGGTGTGCTAGTAGATGCTGAAAAATCCATGGGTGCACTAGTTCAATGCATGGATGCGTTATCAAGTGAAGGTGGTGCCTTAAATTGGCTATTCCTTGAAAGCATAGTTTCCTAAATGGTTCTCATTTTTCTAAATGAATTTTGGTCTTATGTGTGGATTCAAAAAATGGATTTAATGGTTTTCCTCAAGTTTTTCCCATTTGGACTTGAAGGATATTTTGGTATGGGTTAAATAGGGTAAAGGCTACTTATAAACTGTGTAGTGTTTTGTGTGTGTTTTTGGAACATAAGGGTTCATTTGTATTGGTGAATTTAAAAGATGTTTTTTCAAGATGTTTTGGGTAAAGTAATTGGACATGTATATTTAAAGGCTCGTTTGGCACTTACAACTATAGTGTAATGTTTTTTTCGACTCTTTGAAATGATTATGTTTTGTAAACTGTGTTCCCATTTGGAAAACATAATGATTCTTAAAAATTTTCAAATGGTTTTATGTTATAAAGAACCATTTTGAACCATTTGACACATTGAATGTGTGAGCGCCTGGTTGTCAACATATTGTGCTTTGTGAAATGGTTTAAATGTTCATGTGATGTCATGGCCTGGTTGGCACCATGGATGATATAGAATATACATGTTTGTATGTGTGTACATATATATATCTTTTGGGTAACACTATATGAGGGATATCTCTTTATGGGTTGTCGTATAGGGTGTCCGTGTTTGGGGTAGTCAAGTGAAGTGATGGTAGGTAAGATGAGTCACACATTCGAGTGACTCCTACTTACACAAAATTACCACAACCACTATGGGTTGCTGGGCATATTTTAGAGTGTCAAGTAAAGGTTGATGATCAACCCCGATCAGACAGGTTGGTACCCCCTAGATTTACTGTAAGGCTAGGAAAGCTGTTACACTATTAAGGCTAGGTTAGGTAATCTTGTTGGTCATTGACTTGGGTGCTTAACCATAGACCGGAAGGTGGTTCTGAACCGATTACATCCAGTAGTCTTCTAAGGATGTTTTGTATAATACATGGTTACTGAATTATGTACAATGTTATTTTCATTTTCTATTGTACTAGTTTATTTCTCGAATTCACTATTTTCCTACATTACTTTAGCCCAACATTGGTATCTTTTATTTTGGAGTTTTATTATTAAATAGAAAATGGTTTTGGAAATAGTATTTATTATGTGTTGGATTTTTTAAGTAGGAAAAAAGGGTTTCATATTTTAAAATGTGAAATCCCTACTTTTATATTTTCATTTCCAAGATGTGTCAATGGATTGTTTGGGGAAGGGAAATTCTTGGATTCAGTGGTTTATCATAGCATTTCCTCTGATTATTTTAATTCTCAGTCCAATTTTATCATTTTAGTTGGAGGTTCCTTTGGTTCAGGTTCCTAGTCTAGCTGCTTAGTGTTGGAGAAGATTTAGTTTAGTGGATGGAGGTGACCAAGGGGTCACATGGAGGTTGTGATAGCGCATTTGGGTTTTAATTTTTTTATTTTTTTGTATGTTAGTTGCACCTTTTAACTGAATATGTTTATTCATTTTCATTTAAGATTTAGTAGTTGTTTTTTTCATTCCCTATCTGTTTATTTGGTTTTTTATCTTGGTTTTAGGCCGAAATCATTCCCATTAGTTTTATGTTTGATACCAAACACTATTTTCCATCCTAGGGGGATTAAGAACACCCCTAGAGACTTGTTGTGGACTGGATTGGGTGTACGGTCAATGGTAGACCCCAACTGGTTCATGAAAAAATTGTATCAGAGAAGACCCTTTCTATTTAGTTCATATAATCGATTGAGATTTGGATTGTCTGGGCTCAAGAGGTAGGTTATGGGTCGATGCATGATCACCACCGATAGTGAAGAGACCTGAGTTACTAGGGGTAGTCTGGGATTTGAGTCTTTTATTCCCTTGTTCTAGATCGAGGGATGACAATAGGGGTGACTCCGTTTCACACTATGACCGCACATGGTGTAGTGAACTATGTGGATCTTAGGTGCCCAATTCAAGGTTCTCAAAGTGTTATGATTACATGGGTCATGGCTCACCACCATGTCATTGGGTTAAGAATAATTACAAGTTCTTCAGTCTAATAATTTTGTGCGAGTTAGGTTTTGTTTGATTCTGATTAGTGTGAGTGCCTTATGAAAAAGTAAGTGTGTTTGAAATGATTTTTTTTTCATTCAAATGGTGTTAAATTGGAAATGTGGGGTTTTTTTGGAAATTGGCCTTCGAAGAAGGCAGTTCTAAAAACTAAATGAATGTAGTGCCTTTGTAAGAAATGTTTTGGTTGTGTTTATATTTTTTTGGGTGTTTTTTTATTGAGGTTCTCTTTTTTATTTTTCCTGGCATGATATTAGTTTTGGTCTCGTGTTTTTTATGTTTATGAGGAAATGCATCTTATAAATGTCCCCATAGTTTTTGGTGGTCATGTCTAGTTTTTTGTCATTTTTAGATGTTACGTACCCTTCATGATGATAAGTGTACATTAGAGGTAGTGGAGTGGCCTGAAGATGTTGAGTACTTCTCAAAGGTATTGGGAAACCCCAAAGTTGTCTGAGTGCATGCCATTTTGGGTATGTTCAAAGGTCCATCTATGGACGAATGTGTGTTTTTTTCCCCACCATCAATGAAATTTGATATTACATGGGATGTATTTAAATCTATCTTCATTTGATGGTTCATACCTCAAGAGGTGAAGATGATGAAAAAGGAATGAATTATGTGCATTAAACAAGGCCAATGGAAGGTGAATACATATTTTTATCATTTCAAGAAACATTTTTCCTTTTCTCTGGAGGTAGCATTATAGGATTTCATGAATACTTCTCTCTTCATCCGGGGTATTCTTCTAGAGATCATGGAGTGGTTCCTCCCTTTTATGGAACGTCCTTTAAAGAAGCTGGTGGATGTGGAGTTTTTAGCCAGTTGGTCTCTGGAGCACAGATGGTTGGTAATCCTGTGTATCCAGTTTCTCACAAAGGTTCCCCATTTTGCGAGTAGGGTTTTCTAGAGGGACCTATATTTGATAAATATTATTCATCAATTCTTGCTTCAAGTTCATTGGATCATCCTCATGGGTCCCACCAGTGCGGCCGTTTTAGGCACTCTAAGAAATCATGTCACATCCCTTTGAAGACATTCCATCATTGTGGATTTCTAGGTTATATGGAGAGATTTTATAGGAACCATATCCTACAAGAGAATTTATGATCTGTGATTCTAGTATCTAACTAGGTGGAATAAGATGCTTTATCCATTAGATCTCCATCCTCAGGTCTCGGGGTGAAGCTGGTGCACAGTTAGGAGTTTCCTAGGATGTGAAGCCTCAGTCGAGGTGGTGAGTTCTATGTTGGGACTGTAACATCTAAATCCTTTTCATTCCTATTTTTTATAATTTTAAATCTTTTCCATCACTGTGAGTTCATCGTTTCATTATAAGAGTGTGATGGCCATGTTCCATTATAATCTAACCAGTTGTACCTATTTTAAATTTTCCATTTTAAATCGTTTTTTTCTTGAATGTTTAAGAGGTTATCATTTAGAGATATTTATATTTTTTAGAATTGATGGATAATGTATCATTTGATATTCTTATTTGAGTTTCTTTTTAGGGGTTACCCCTATCATTGGGCTTATTTTGTTGGTTTGGAATGTTTTTAGTTTTAAAAACAGCATTGTTCCACTCATGAAATAGAATTTGGTTTTTATTGGTTTGGAGTTCCCACGTTGCCCCGCGGGGGTGGTGTGTTCGGGTTTCAATGTTACCGTGTTAGTGAATTCTTGTGGTGGGGAATTGACAGCATGAGGATTTCAGTTTTTTCTCAGTTTCATGTGAGCATGGACTCATGAATTTATTAACTGTCGACTTGATGACTTTCTGGGGGAATAATGATCTATAGTGGGGAGAATTATTAAACCATGACCTGATATATTTGTTATTTTTTATTATTTTAATTTTTTTTTATTTTTTCGCATTTTATTTATTGTGCATCCATCCCACATTATTAGAAGTGACTGTACGGTTCTCATAGGGTTTCTTAAGTGGTTATGGTTGTGGCGCATGACTTGTGCATGGTTTATTAGGTTGTACAATGAGCATGTGGCTCAGCGCTGTAAGTGGGCAGTGCTAGGTGGTGTTGGTTGAACATGAATTTCTCAACCATGTATCTGGATGCGGGTAACCGTGCATGGACCATGTGGTTCCCCAGTTTTGAAAATGAAAAGTACAATCAAATATAGAATAAGATAAAAAAATGAAATAAAAATTTAAAATAATATTTGATAATAATAATAATAATAATGATGATGATAATAATAATTATTACAATTATTATAATTATAATTGTTATTATTATAATATGTTTCATAATAATATTATTATAATAAATTGAATATAAGTAAAAAATGTGTTGAAACCCTATGGGGATTCTAGCCCCATCTCATTCGAGGCACTAGGCGCACCTCCCGCTCTTGCCCACTACGCAGTAGTGCCCCTCCCCTCATTGTCCGACCTCCCCTCTCCACTCCGGATAGTTTCCACACCCCATCTAGACACACTCCTCCTCACAACACCACCCACTAGTAGTGAACCCTCCTATACCACCACACCTCCTCCAACACGAACCCCTCCCACCAGCGACATGGCCTCCCAGCTCCGGCATCCTCGGCCTCCATTCAGCTTGCTCCAGCTATAAGGACCCGGCCTTAAACCTTACTTAATATTGAATTAAATGAATAATTCACATTGAGGATCTTTTCAGGTTTAGAGTTTTAGATAATTAGGACATAAATATTACATATCTAATGATTAAAAGTAGAAACTTTTACTAAGTTTCAATAAAATAAAAACTCTTAAAAAGAAACATGTCCAGTTCCATGTTTTAGGTTGCATGACTTTCCCTTGATCCCATCCTTGACCCTATTCCACATTAAGTCCTGTTAAAAACATTTCAAAAACTTGGTATGAGCATAAAAAGCTCAGTAAGGGATACACAAAGAATGAAAACTGTTAGTTTTTCAAAACAACATGTAAACAATGTATACTTTATCAAAGTAATACTTTTCACCTTTTCGAGGTAGTGAAAAATCTTCACTGAATAAAATTTCATTACTTACCCTTCTGTAACCAATAGATTACCATACCACCCATATAAAGATCACATAACATATAAAGGTAACTTGGGACATAAACATACTTAAGTGGAATAACCATAAGGTCGAATTCCACACATATCACTTAATGGAATAGCCATTCGGCCAACTTCCATACACACTTAATAGAATAGCCATACGGCCGACTTACATACCCAATGAATTGGAGGTTATAACATAACCACCCATCCTGGTATTCACGGCACCACCCGTCATATGGTTTATCACGTAACCACCCGTAATATGTCCAAGTACCATTATAAAATTATAACACATAAAACCAATATAAAAGAATGATAAACTTTCTACATTTCAATCACAATATATCATTTAAATATATTGACATAATAGAATCCTTTATCAAAACCATTTTCAATACCAAAATACATAAAATAGTATATGGTATTTATTTTATTTTAAAAACATTACGGCTTGTTGAGGAATCCAAAGATCAAATAATACTCGCGGCGACGGAAAAGGTCGTTGTCACCACGTACGTTAAAAGAAACATTCCTTTTTGTCGTTTAGTAAAACGCTTCATAGAAAAAGATTACTTTTTTATAAAAGTAAAATTCAAAGGGGTTTATACATTGTATAAAAGAAAGTTGTGTATAAAACGAAATATGCCTCAATGAAAGGAGATTGAGACGAAGTCCCTTACAAAGACGGTATCCTTGGTTTAAGGATAAATCAATTACATAATTATGTGTGACAAAAGAATACACCAAATATAAGTGGACATTAAGTTTAAAACAATCATAGGTTATTCACACATATTCATAGAACAACATATTCAAGGAGTAAAAGTTTATCCCAAATAATCAAATTTGGGTTAAGAAGTTCCCTTGCAAAAATTTGACAACCTAATGGCGTCACTAGAAAATTCAGAAAATGAGTTGATGAGAGATAAAAACGGTATCTCATCACATGGAAATAAAATTTAAATCAATAAGGATATAGAAGAACATATCCCAACATAATAGTATGTAAATTAAAATACATAACAATAGAAGTCTTTTAAAAAGAGGAGGGTGAAAGGTTCCCTTACCGACATGGGTATCTTTCGAAACATACACCCCGTGAAAGAAGGACAATACAACATTGATGTAAATACTCATAAATGAATGTATATTACACAATGAGTAAAATAATGGGCATTACATACACCACCCAAAGGAAATTGTGTCAAATGTAGTATAAATATCATGGGAATAAAAGTGAGATGAAAAATCCCTTATGAAAACTCGGCAGCCTAACAGCGCCACTTAAAACTTCCAAAAATGGATTAATGAGATCAAATAGGGTCTCTCTTCATTTTAAAATAAAATGTACAACAAGATTATTATAAAAGAACATCCCCCATCATAACAAAGAGGATCTTAAAAGAAGTAACATAAAGGAGAGTACTTAAAAATAAAGAGAGAGGTTAGATCTCTTACGAAAATTCGGCAGCCTAACGACGCCACTCAAAACTTCAAAAATGGATTGATGAGAGAGAATAGGGTCTCTCATAATATGCACATAAAAATTACAGTAAGATTAATATAAATGAGCATCCCAATAACAAGTAATATGAGCTTTAAAAGGAATGACATAAAAGAGTATACATAAAAAGAAAGAGAGGAGTAAGATCCCTTACCTCCCGTCCGACTTGACTCGATCATTCTTTAACATCCTTAATAACAAACTTGAGTTAATTTATACTTTCTTAAGAACCTTTTTCATGTTCATTATTCCTTTTATATCAATTATTGACATGTTATAAACATTATGTAATCATTTAAGTTAATAATGTTTGTTTTGTCGATATTTGGTACTTAAGTCAAAAGTGAACTTCATATATTTACAAGTTGTTCACGTAGTCAAATATCCATTATATCAATAATGATATTCATGATTTGTATATCATATATATCATATATATCCAGCATATAAATGTATTTATAATATTACATAATCATTTAAGATTAGGAAATGAAATGCACCGTTCATGGAGACGGTAAGCCGTACGTACGCATGAACGCTACTTTCATTTCTATGTCATATTAATGGAATTAAAACTAAATGAGGGATGTGTATATTTTTAATTCAATAATTATGTTAATTCATTAGATGTATCATACATAATATATATCCATTATATGTACTTATAATTGTACATTACATTTGAGGATAAGAAATGAAATGCACTGTTCATGGAGACGGTAAGCTGTACGTACGCATGAACGCTACTTTCATTTCTATCTCATACATTAATGGACAGAAAACAATACTTATATAAAGGTATATTATAATTCCAGTATAAAATCACATATAATAACTTTAAATCCATCCTTTATACATCCCACATATGGCATTAACGAATCAAATCACTTTGAGGGGGCGGTAGTCCGCACTTCCTAAAATGAGGATATCGCGTATACCCATAATGGAAGCCATAAAGGTATGCCAGAAATGAAAAATACATAATCTTATGTAAAACATAAAAATATTATATATCATATATAAACATATTGAAATATTAATGGCCACCTTTGAAGGTGCTATACGAGTGTTGAACAATCATCGTTTCGTGAGGCAGAAATTCTCCATCCACAGAAACCGTATGTACTTTAACCATTAGATGAAGGTGTGTGTAAGTGTAGCTAGAATAATTATTAAAACAACATCATAGTATATTTAAGATACTGGAGTTTTCACAAAATAAATGAATAAAAATAGTTTAGGGGGTTGGAGAATCAAAATAAAACAAAAGAGCACAAGTGAAGACGTTACCTTAAAATTCGGTAACTCCCTTTGGTTTAAACCAAAAGAGTTTCTTGAAGAGCTTCCTGCCTGTGTTAAGGCTTCTAGGATGAGGATGGGGATGAGTAGAGAGAAAATTATCAGAGCTTGGCAGAACCAAAGGCTTGAGAGGTGTGGGTAATGTGGTAGAGGTGGGGGCCTTTTATAAGAGGAGAGGAGGGGCACTCTTGGTAAAGTATAAAATGTTACTTTATTTTCAAATGGTTTTCGGATTTTAATGGTCCCACATTGATTTGTTTCGAGGATAAGGTGATAAGGGTTCGAAATCCACCCATACAATAGGTTTTTGACATGTGTAGGTCCTAGATTTTGCATTATCTTTCCATTTTATTTAAATTGTTAAATAATGAGGTCATCGCTGCATCATCATGATGTCATAGCGAATTTAATTTATTTAAGGTCTAAAAATTATAAAAAAATACTATGATGTAGGAAATATTTTTATCTTTCCAATGAATATTTATAGTCAAAATTATGACTTGTATAACCACATGTAAAAATTGTTTTAGTAAAACAAATCATGTTTGTGACATTTTTATTTTAACTTTAAATAAAAGGCGTAAATGTCATTATCAAACCCAAGTGGCTCCATGGGGTACCAAAAATCGACCCATGTGTTGTCCTGGTCGTCCATAACTCATAAAATAGGGTTAGGACAAGTGTCAATATATTTTCATTTTATTATAATATCATTTTTACCTTAAATCACACTAATTACCTTTAATCGCGATTAATAAAACTTAAAAGTTACTTTTCATCAAAAATTATTTTCATCCCATTGAACAACATTTTACTTAATAATGAAAATAATTTAAATTGGATTTTTGAAATTCAAATCACAGAAGTGGTAAAGTTCTATTTCAACGAAAAATCAAATTTTGTAACGACCACTTTGTGGTTTCACTATTCATCAAAAATTGATGTTTTTCAGAAAACAACCAAAAATTCACCCTAAGGTATTTATGATATTCCGAATTAAAAAATGAAATCTATTTTACCAAATTCATAACATATAATTTTCATTAGTTAATTTTATAATTAAATCCCGCTGTTAAAACAAATAGCGTGTTTTTAAGAAACAATATCTTTCGAAAGATTGACACTCGTTTATGTCCAATATTAAAGTGATATTAATTACAATGACCGCTATTGGATTAAATGGTAAAAATATATTCTATTTGAACTTTAAAACCAATTAAAAAGATAATCTAATCATATAAATAAATTAGATTAAAAAGATGTTTTGAATTAAAATATAACATTTTCACTATTCATTAAAAAATGAACTTTATCAGAAAAAATACCAAAAATCTATACAAAGTAAACTATGATGTCCCGATTCCAAAGAAGAGTTTTATTTGGTCCAATAGAATTTATTAGAGTTAACAAAACTATATTTAACGAGGGTTCTCCATCAAAAGGTGATAGTTCAGCATTTTAGTGAAAATTAGAGTATATATGACAAAAATTGAATTCTTTACTTATTTTAAGCCTTTATTTTTTATTGGATAAATTTAAAAACATATATAATCATTTTGTATTTAGTTCTGTTCATTCCCGCCATTACAACTGCTAGGTATTAACTACCATTTAAAATAATATTATTTTATTATTAGAGTGCAACGTAAGATTCCCAAGAAACTCGATGTTGCGTGTTAGGTACGCCATCGAGAATAGCGTCCCCTTTAAAGTTATATTAATATTTCAAAAATATGGATAAATGTAAAAATTTCATACTCTTTATTTACCTGGGGTGTTACATCCTTCCCCCCTTTTGTGAATTGCGTCCTCACAATTTTAAAATTGGGCTTGGATACTTCATTGAAAGCCCCCAATCGGAAAAGGAGTAAATTAAACTATCACATTAAAAGAAAGAAAGGAAAGTACAAAGGTCACCCGAGTCAACCCATACTAGGATTCCAAGTATGAAAATATGGACATGGAGGAAAAAAAAGGGTCATATTCTGATGGAGAGTGATAGTAAACATGTCTAGAAGAAAGTTAACCATAAGAAAATCACAAACTTGTGATGGCTTAAACGGTATTCAATTCCCCAGTACGAAAAGTTAACAGACCACATTTTTGTTTTAAGTTACTTTTCATGGAAGAATTTATTTTTGAGCTTAACTAAAACATAATGAAACATACTTACTTGTTATGTAAACTTTCAACTTTTACTAGATTCCTTAATCAAACTCATATTTTCTCCAAAAGATGGGTATTTAGGAAGACTTGTTCGCATTAAGAGTACGATAATCAATTTATAGAGAATCACCTAATCCACAAAATATAACTATACACTTACCATGTCTTTAGACTCTAACCAAAACCAAAACCAAAAAGGTTAGTACAAGATCAGATAATCTAGAAAAGGATAACCCTTTATAAAAAGAAAATCTCTTCTTAATCTCCAAAATTTGTCCAACAAAACCCAAAGTTCAATGAGGACCATTCGATAAACATTTTGTCCATAAAATTCCTAAAAGTAAACCAAACTAAGATTGAAACCCAAATATTTGAAAAAATTAGTCACATAGTCTTCCAAGTTAAGTCGTAACATTTATCTCCAAAAAAACATCAGTTGCTCCTAAAGTCTCGCATTGAAAAGTAATTAACCTAATCACATATCCTCCATGATAAGTTAATAAATTTCCATAGATATCCCAAAATCAACATACTCTTAATTCATAAAATCATTTAAATAAAAAGAATTTGTCAAACTAACCAGGGACTTCACGTAGTCCCGTGGTCGGCGATAAATACCCATTGCACTTTGGTTGTGGGTTCGATTCCCACATCCTTGTCCGACACGATGGGTTGTCACACGGTCTGCGTGTTGTCCTTTTTTCAAAAACTACATAATTATTAAAACATTCCCCAATAATGAGATAAGATCTTAAAAAATAACCATAATGTAATTTAACCACAATTTTATCTCATGACTTTCACTTTCCATCATTACATATAGTAACCCATAATTTCCTCAAAAGTAAGGATCATATAAACCCAAGTGGTTCTTTATAACTATGTCCACAAAAGAACAGATTACTATTCTTTGAAAAAAAAATCATATATCAAACATCAGTGTTACACATACTATAAAAAGTCTTCTAATGTACCCCATCAACAAAAGACACTTAATACTCTTACGAATTTCACCATAACTCTTGAAGCCCTTATATGTTGACTTCTTACTCATTCAACATTCTTTATGATCCATTAACCATTCCTTTCCAACTTATTCTGAAATAATTATTTCCTTCAAACAAAATCTTGAATCATATCCTAAGATTCCAAAATAGAAAACAAAAGTTAAGAAATAATCCATACCTTTGATTGGTCATTGTCAGTTTCTTCATCCTCAATCAGAATGGCATTAGGTATTGGTAAACGAGTATTTATATGATCTTGGTGATCCCATTCACGAAACATCTTCATAGGACATGTGTTTTCATAATGACCATGCAAACCACATTTAAAACATTCAATTGATCCCTCATAAAGAACATCTTTCCCTTTCATCGAGTCAATTGGATGCTTCCTTTTTCCATTGTAGGTTCTTGCTTTATGACTTTAATTTCCAAATCTATAGCATATTTCTGTCCCTTTGAAACATTTTCCTAGGTGTTTCTTTCCACATCTATGACACATAGGTTTTTGAACACACTTACCTTTATGATTATTACCTGTAGTTCCGTAGGGATTTGTTTCTCGCATATATGATGCCTTATAGAAATCACCATGGTTTAGGTGGTCAATCATGACTCTAGATAGTTGGTTGAGGATAAACACAAGAGTTCTCATTGCATCTCCCATATCATTTAGTTGCTCGCTCAGAAAACTGTCACATTTTCCATCACATCCACAGTTACATTGGTGCCTGCTAGATCCAGCCATTTACTAAAACCAAAAAGGTTAGTGTGAGTATATCAACAAAACCATCATGTACTAAAGAGGAAGATAAACACTAAGATATACTTACTCATTAATTTTATCTAAAACAAGGACTGTTTATGAAATCCTAACCATTATGGTCATGTCACTTATGCTAAAAGAATATCCTAACCTCTAAAGTTGTCTAAACCGACCATTGATACCAACTATAAGGACCCGGCCTTAAACCTTACTTAATATTGAATTAAATGAATAATTCACATTGAGGATCTTTTCAGGTTTAGAGTTTTAGAGAATTAGGACATAACTATTACATCTCAAAATATTACAAAGTAGAAACTTTTACTAAGTTTCCATAAAATAAAAACTCTTAAAAAGAAACATGTCCAGTTCCATGTTTTAGGTTGCATGACTTTCCCTTGATCCCATCCTTGACCCTATTCCACATTATGTCTTGTGAAAAACATTTCAAAAACTTGGGATGAGCATAAAAAGCTTAGTAAGGGATACACAAAGAATGAAAACTGTTAGTTTTTCAAAACAAAAAGTAAAGCATATATACTTTATCAAAGTAATACTTTTCATCTTTTCGAGGTAGTAAAAACTCTTCACTGAATAAAAGTTCATTACTTACCCTTATGTAACAAAAATATTACCATAACACCAATATAAAGATCACATTACATATAAAGGTAACTTGGGACATAAACATACTTAAGTGGAATAACCATAAGGTCGACTTCCACATATATCACTTAATGGAATAGCCATTCGGCCAACTTCCATATATACTTAATGGAATAGCCATACAGCCGACTTCCATACCCAATGCATTGGAGGTTATAATGTAACCACCCATCCTAGTATTCACAGCACCACCCGTCATATGGTTTATCACGTAACCACCCGTAATATGTCCAAGTACCATTATAAAATTATAACACATAAACCCAATATAAAGGAATGATAACATTTCCACATTTCAATCAAAATATATCATTTAAATATATTGACATAATAGAATACTTTATAAAAACTATTTTCAATACCAAAATACATAAAATAGTATATGGTATTTATTTTATTTTAAAAACATTACGGCTTGTTGAGGAAGCCAAAGATCAAATAATACTCGCGGCGGCGGAAAAGGTCATTGTCACCATATACGTTAAAAGAAACATTCCTTTTTGTCGTTTAGTAAAATGCTTCATAGAAAAAGATTCCTTTTGTATAAAAGTAAAAGTCAAAGGGGTTTATACAGCGTATAAAAGAAAGTTGTGTATAAAACGAAATATGCCTCAATGAAAGGAGATTGAGATGATGTCCCTTACGAAGACGGTATCCTTGGTTTAAGGATAAATCAATTACATAATTATGTGTGACAAAAGAATACACCAAATATAAGTCTATATTAAGTGTAAAATAATCAGTGGTTATTCACACATATTCATAGAACTACATATTCAAGGAGTAAAAGTTTATCCTAAAGAATCAAATTTGGGTTAAGAAGTTCCCTTGCAAAAATTTGACAGCCTAATGGCGTCACTAAAAAATTCAGAAAATGAGTTGATGAGAGATAAAAAGGGTATCTCATAACATGGAAATAAAATTTAAATCAATAAAGATATAGAAGAACACATCCCAAAATAATAGTTTGTCAATTAAAAGACATAACAAAATATGTCTTTTAAAAAGAGGAGGGTGAAAGGTTCCCTTACCGACATGGGTGTCTTTCGAAACATACACCCTGTGAAAGAAAGAAAATACAACATTGATGTAAATACTCATAAATAATTGTATATTACACAATGAGTAAAACAATGGGTAGTACATACACCACTCAAAGGAAATTGTGGCAAATGTAGCTTAAATCTCACGGGAATAAAAGTGAGATGAAAAATCCCTTACGAAAACTCGGCAGCCTAACGGCGCCACTTAAAACTTCCAAAAATGGATTGATGAGATCAAATAGGGTCTCTCATCATATTACTATAAAATGTACAGAAAGAGGAATATAAAATAACATCCCCCATAATAACGAATATGAGCTTAAAAGAAGTTACATAAAGGAGAGTACTTAAAAAGAAAGAGAGAGGTTAGATCTCTTACGAAAATTCGGCAGCCTAACGGCGCCACTCAAAACCTCCAAAATGGATTCATGAGAGAGAATAGGGTCTCTCATAATATACACATAAAAATTACATTAAGAGTAATATAAAAGAACATCCCAATAACAAGATATATGAGCTTTAAAAGGAATGACATAAAAGAGTGTACTTAAAAAGAAAGAGAGGAGTAGGATCCCTTACCTCGGGTCCGACTTGACTCGATCGTTCCTTAACGTCCTGAATAATAAACATGAGTAAATTTATACTTGCTTAAGAACCTTTTGAAAGTTCATTATTCCTTTTATATCAATTATTGACATGTTATAAACATTATGTAATCATTTAAGTTAATAATGTTTGTTTTGTCGATATTTGGTACTTAAGTCAAAAGTGAACTTCTTATATTTACAAGTTGTTCACGTAGTCAAATATCCATTATCTCAATAATGATATTCATGATTTTTATATCATATATATCATATATATCCAGAATATACATGTATTTATAATATTACATAATCATTTAAGAGTAGGAAATGAAATGCACCGTTCATGGAGACGGTAAGTCGTACATACGCATGAACACTACTTTCATTTCTATGTCATATTAATGGAATTAAAAATAAATGAGAGACGTGTATATTTTTAATTCCAGAATTATATTAATACTTTATATGTATCATACATAATATATATCCATTATATGTACTTATAATAGTACATTACATTTGAGGTTAAGAAATGAAATGCACCATTCATGGAGACGGTAAGCCGTACGTACGCATGAACACTACTTTCATTTCTATCTCATAATTTAATGGAAAGAAAACAATAATTATATAAAGTTATATTATAATTCCTGTATAAAATAATATATAATAACTTTAAATCCATCCTTTATACATCCCACACATGGAATTAACGAATCAAATCACTTTGAGGGAGCGGTAGTCCGCACTTCCTAAAATGAAGATATCGCGTATACCCATAATGGAATCCATAAAGGTATGCCACAGATGAAAAATACAGAATCTTATGTAAAAAATAAAAATATTATATATCATATATAAACATAGTGAAATCTTAATGTCCACCTTTGAAGGTGTTATACGAGTGTTGAACAATCATCGTTTCGTGAGACGAAAATTCGCCATCCACAGAAACAGTATGTTCTTTAACCATTAGATGAAGGTGTGTGTAAGTGTAGCTCTAATACTTATTATAACAAAATCCTAATATATTTATGATACTGGAGTAGTTACAAAATAAATGAATAAAAATAGTTTAGGGGGTTGGAGAAGAAAAATAAAACAAAAGAGGACAAGTGAAGACGTTACCTTAAAATTGGGTAACTCCCTTTGGCTTGAACCAAAAGAGTTTCTTGGAGAGCTTCCTGCCTAAGATAAGGCTTCTAGGATGAGGAGAGGGATGTGGATAGAAAACATTATCAGAGATTGGCCTATCAAAAGGCTTGAGAGGTGTGGGTAAGGTGGTAGAGGTGGAGGCCTTTTATAAGAGGAGAGGAGGGGCACTCTTGGTAAAGTATAAAATGTTACTTTAGTTTCAAATGGTTTTCGGATTTTAATGGTCCCACATCGATGTGTTTATAGGATATGGTGCTAAGGGTTCGAAATCCACCGATACAATAGTTTTTTGCCACGTGTAGTGTAACAGCCTGAGATTTTATGAAAAATATTCTTTTTATTTCACTAATGTCTTGTATTGTACGCTACACCAAAAGGAGCTTGCACAACACTCATCCTTGACTTTCCATGCATACACGCAATCATGACCTGCCTCGATAGCGTGTGTAGTACGCAATAACGAGTTTCACTAAACAACGATATGCTATTAAAATATTATTAAAACTAGCCGTTATGAATAGTAATAACAACTTTTTAAAATTCTGTAAATCTTATATTTCAAAATGAACTTCATTTTTGGATTCGGAGTATCGAATTTAGCCGAAGGTGAAATTTTGGTACTTTTCGGATAACTTTCATATTCTGATGAATAGTGAAAATTATTAATTATAATTAAAAAACAACTTTTTTAATCGAAATAATTAATAGTGATAAATTATTAATTTGAGTGGTTTTAAAGTATATTTAGAATATATTTTTACAATTTAATTCAATGCTTGTCATTGGTTGTAATTTCACATTTAAACCAGACATAATCAAGTATCGATCTTTTGATAGAAATTGTTTCTTAAAAACACGCTATTTGTCTTAACAGCGGGATTTAATTATAAAATTAATTAATTCAACTTCTATGTTATGAATTTGGTAAAATAGACTTCATTTTTGAATTCGGAATATGAAATATAGCTTAGGATGAAATTTTGGCATTTTTCTGAAAACCTTCATTTTTTGATGAATAGTGAAACTACTAAGTGGTAGTTAAAAAAAACTGAATTTTTCATAAAACTTAATTTTTCCGCTTCTGTGAATGGAATTTCAAAAATCCTACAGACACGGTTGATATCAGTAAGTAAAATGTGGTTCAATGAGATAAAAATAATTTTTTGGTGAATAGTAACTTTTTACTATTTTTACCGCGGTTAATAGTAAATAGGGTAACTAAGGGTAAATATGATATCAATATTACCCTAAAACATGTCTTAATTCAATTGGACAAGTGTAATTCAACCAAAAACAAACTTAGGAATAAAATATGACCATTTAGGCCCACTTGGATTAGATTAGGACATTTATTATTAATTTATTTAAAGAAGGGTTAAAATAGTTAAAATCAAAGTTTAATAAGTAAATCATTTTTAATATGGGGTTATACATAAGATAAATTCGACTATAAATATTCATTAGAAAGATAAAAAGATTTCCCACATAATGGTATTTTATTTGTAATTTTTAGACATCCAATAATTTAATTAATTTATGACACAAAGATGATGCAGTAATTATCTTATTTATGAAATATTGACATAATTGATGTTATAAACACAAAAATAAATGTAATTTGAGAATTTTTATGAATTACACTAATTTTCTAGGTTAATATGATATATTAATGTTGATTTAATCAACTTGGTTCGAACATTTAATTCTGTTATGACTTTCACAAAAATCATATATCAAATAGTGTCAAAATTGACACAAAATAGTTTTTAAATCAAATATTATATTATTAATTGTAATTTTATTCCTCAAAATCTGAGGTTCTGCCAAATGACTTAGATAAGGATATATATATTAATAATAAACAATTTGGGGTTCGTTTGGCATGTTATAGTAAGTGTATTAACCATATAGTGAAAGAAAACAAAAAGACACGGTAAAAGTTAAATTATTTAACTTAGAGTTAAATCTAATTGATAAGGTTTAAAATAAGATCCAAACATGTCTAAATTTGATTGTTTGATGCGATTACAACCCTATCTCATCTAATCTTCGAATATGAGTCATGTTTGGATTTTTTTAAGTGGGGTTAGATTTATTATAAATTAATATTTTTAAGAATTCCTAAGGTGCCCCTCTCCTCCCCTATAAAAGGACACCTCCTCCCCCTCCTCCTCTCACCAATTTGAGCTCTCAATCTCGGCCAACCCCTGCCAAAATCTCTTCTCCACTTCGCTAGAAACATCCTAGAGGTTCTGGTCTTCCTCAAAGACCAATTTTAGTACCCTAAGAGGAGGTCTCAAAGAGGCGCTTCAAAGAAGAGGTAATTACCGTTACCAATTCTTTCATCTTTATTTCTTCTTCCACTTCTTCTTCTTATTAGGTTGTTTCATTATGAAGTAATAACATCAGTATCACTAATATACTGATATGTTATTATAAGTATGAAACATCCTTATTTCACCATCTATCCATCCTACGGAAAAAGAAATCACCGCGCGTGCGTACGTACGGAATACCGTCTCCACGCTGTGGTGTAATCTATTTTCCACCACCACCTTACATGGATGGGTATAATGGTGTAAAGAATAAATATACATAGTTATTAAAACATCATATTGATTCTGATATATTGTATAATACACTCCAATTCAATTCAATATTTATATAAATGATATCATCGCTCGTGCGTACGTACGGACTACCGTCTCCACGACGCGATGAGATTCATTCTCCATGTTAACCATTTAAGAATGATTATAAAGTATATATAAGAAATAATAATGAAATATATGACATTATAAAGCTACTGGATTTATGTATATATATATATATATGTATGTCATCTACTTACTTCCATTCAAGACAATAAGGAAAGGAAAATAGCGTTCATGCGTACGTACGGACTACCGTCTCCATGAACGGTGTTTTTCATTTCATTTATCTATCTATTATATATATATATATATACTGAATATATATGATATATAAATAATATTTTATATTCTGGAAGTAAGTAAATCATGATATAAGTAATAATAATGTCAAGAACAACAAATCAAAACACCTACGATAAATGAAACGATTTTACCCAAAACGCTTCTTTAACATGGAATTTACAAAAGAACGGGTAATATAATGTCATAAGTGAACCATATATGATATCATAACAATGAATATGATTCTTTAATAAGTCAATAACATGATTTAAATCATTATACAGGAGGTTCAGACACTTACAAAGCAAGTCGGACCTAAGGTAAGGGAAATATCGCAATCTCATTTTTATCCGAGATTGTTTGTACTTTGAAATTTACTGGGGTATATTTTATCATCCACATCCATGTTTCCTCAATATGTAATATTATTTACATCAACCTACAATTTTTTAAATCCAATTTTACCCTTTGGTGAGTTTTTAGTAAAAGATATGAAAGGAATCTTTTGTCGTTTTTCGTACAAGGTACTTTTTGACTTTTCCGACAAAAGTACGAAGAATGTTTTTTAAACTTAAACGGCACGAACAGATTTTTACGGTTTTATAAAGCCTTATTTTCATGAATCTTCCTACAAAAGATTTCATGACTATTTTTAATAAAATCTCTTTCTTTTAAAATTTCATGATGTTTTGTGAAAAGAAATTGATTTTGAAGAAGAAAGGATATTTTCCTCAAGAATTCATTTCAAGTGTTTTATCAAAATTATTTTCCATCTAAGATAATAAAGGGTTATGTTTCTATCCATATTTTTACATTGATTTTACTATGCTGTGATGGAATTATGTTTATGAATTCCTTTATCTTATATGAATGGTTTTATGATGTCATGTTGTTTAAGAATCCCATTTTTATTACATGGGTTATGAAATGATGTATGATTTATGATTTTGTGGCACACATAGGAATGGTATCATTATGAGATGGGTGGGACCTATATCTCCCTCCAATGCATTGGGTAAAGATTTTATATCTCATGAGATAGACATGGCTGGAATGGTAGGTTATACCAGTTCAGTGAAACAGGATTGAAATGAGGGTTACTCGATTCAGAAAGGGACTTTGTCCACTAAGATAGTCTTGGCAATGAGTCATGACTAACAAGAAATGATTTTCCATGATTATGTGTGCATGCCACAAAGTTTCAAGTTTCATGTTATGATTATGGTGATCTCATTTTCACTTCTATGATTTGTTCCATGTTAAGATATTATGATCTCTTTTGCAGGTTATGATTTTCAAAAAGATATGATATGATTTTTATTTCTTTTGTATACCCTTACTGAGCATTTGAGCTCACCCTTTTGTGTTTTATTTTCCCCAGGATATAAAGAAAGGTTTTAGGTAAAAAAAAGGGAAGATCTTTATGGGAGATATTGAAGATCTTTCACCACGATTAGAAGATTACGTTCCGAGTTTCCAAAGACACTAAACTATTACGATCCTTGTGTGTGTGTGTTTTTGTTATGTACTAAGTATTCCGCAAATGTAATGTAATGTCCATGTAAGTCAAGATACGGGTCTCTACAGTTGGTATCAGAGGAAAGGTTTAGTCAACCTTTGGAAACTAGGATGCGAAAACGTTAGTGAGACCCCTAGAGATATTTCTAAGGTATGTCTAGGGATGTCCCTAAGGTTAAGTATACGTATAGGTTATAGTACTAGAACTACGCTAACGATCATAGAATTAAACCTAAGATGTTAGATTTTCAAGGTACTCCCCCTTTATTATGTTGTTTTCCCTAGCATGATTTTTGCCTCTCACGCTATTCTTTTTGGGTTTTAGAAAATGGCTGGAAACAAGGTGATTCACGATAATGGAGGAAATGATGGACAATGGAATGATATTCTTTATGAGAAACCAAATGAAATGGGATTTGGAAGTCCAAACATCATTATTATGCCGAATCAGCAATCTCATAATATGATCAATAAAGTAAAATTTGGTATGTTTCCTGACTCGGCTAATAAGAGAAAGATGGAGTTTCATGATGATCATAGAGAAAAGAAAGTTCAATTTCCCCTATGTAAATCATGTGGGAAGAGGCATCAAGGAGAATGTTTCAAAGGAACTGGAAGATGCTTTGGGTGTGGAAAAGAAGGACACAAAGCCAGTAAGTGCAAAGGAAAAGGTTCAGTTAATACCAGGGATGAGGATAATGGTATTGCTACGACATCAAAAATGGTTAAGTGTTTTAAATGTGGAATGTATGGGCATTATGCAAACAAATGCCCTAAGGGAAAGACTCATGAAGAGAATCAGTATGGTCATATGGGAAGTATTTATGTGGATGATGATGAAGAGACTACCAATGGTATGTGAGATGAAAGAATTGTTGAAGCTCGGTCAATGGTTTAAGAATGTAGTGGAATGATTACATGTTTATCATGTGTAATGTTGTATAAGTAATCTCATGGTACTATGGAATAAAGAGACATGTAAGGATTGTAACATTGTTGTCTGATTAATGTTACCAGTATCCATGAAAGGTTATTCAGATATTTTTGGAATGAAGATGATATGCGCATAATGAAGGGATAAGGGGAAAATGAAATGTTTGACAGTATTCATGAGCTCATGATTGATATAAGGACTAAGTGATATCATGGTTTGAGTATATAGAATTTTGAGGATTTCGGTATGTGAAAAGTGTTAACTTTTAACTGCATTCAAGTTTTCACTAAGGTTCAATGGGTATTCAAGAGAGTACAAGATTAAGGCCTTTGAATGTTTGGAATGTGACCAACAAGATATATCTTATGATATATGGGGATCAACGATGGTATTAAATATCTGGTAATCGTTTTCACTATGTTATGAGAATGGACTGCAGTATTATGAGCCTAATGATTGGAATGAATTATGTTGGACATAAGTTAGTATTGTTTAAGGATAGAAGTTTTTTTTCGATATTATTGATGGGATGTTATAGTAATATAGTTTTATAAAAAGGACAACCTGCAGGACGGGCGACAGCCCATCGCTTCGGACAAGGCTGTGGGAATCGAACCCACAACCGAAGTGCGACTGGCCTTTATCGCCTACCACTGACCTACAGGAAGTCCCTGTTTAGTAGAAACTAGTTTTATTATATTAAGCAGTATGATATGTGATGTATAAGTTCATTTTAGGAACCATATATGATTAATCTCACTATAGATGGATTTATGTATTTTTTGATAACTTTTCTAACCTTTTGTTTGAGACAGATGGAATGACCCATCATTCTATCACATGATCTGCTAACACATCGCGAATGACAAATTCAACTTCATTTCATTAAGAGATGATTTGGAAATTGTTAAAGGCACGGACAATAGTGATATTGTACCAAAATAAAGTAAGTATTTATTCTAATTCAAATTTTCAACTTTAGGGAAATGATCTTGAAAACCAAAAATGCTGTCCTAGTGATCTTATACCTGATGAATCAGATGGTACCTTATATCATCACAAATTTATGGATTTGTGATTACTGGCTTTTCCATAGCCATGTTCTCTACCACTCTCCATCAGAACATGATGGTTAGATTTCTCTTCCATATCCATATTTTTACCTATGTGGAAACCCAGCGATTAGTTTATTTGGGTAATCGTTACATTTCATACTTTAGTTTTTAAAGCCAAGTTTTTGTATTCCTTTTTACGATGTGGGATTCTATTAAAGAATCTTTCGAATAGTAAACCATTTATAACCCCGACGAATTTCGAGGGCGAAATTCATTTTAAGGGGGGTAGAATGTAACAGCCCGAGATTTTATGAAAAATATTCTTTTTATTTCACTAATGTCTTGTATTGTACGCTACACCAAAAGGAGCTTGCACAACACGCATCCTTGACTTGCCTTGCATACACTCAATCGCGACCTTCCTCGATAGCGTGTGTAGTACGCAATAACGAGTTTCACTAAACAACGATATGCTATTAAAATATTATTAAAACTAGCCGTTATGAATAGTAATAACAACTTTTTAAAATTCTGTAAATCTTATATTTCAAAATGAACTTCATTTTTGGATTTGGAGTATCGAATTTAGCCTAAGGTGAAATTTTGGTACTTTTCGGATAACTTTCATATTCTGATGAATAGTGAAAATTATTAATTATAATTAAAAAACAACTTTTTTAATCGAAATAATTAATAGTGATAAATTATTAATTTGAGTGGTTTTAAAGTATATTTAGAATATATTTTTACAATTTAATTCAATGCTGGTCATTGGTTGTAATTTCAGATTTAAACCAGACATAATCAAGTATCAATCTTTTGATAGAAATTGTTTCTTAAAAACACGCTATTTGTCTTAACAGCGGGATTTAATTATAAAATTAATTAATTCAACTTATATGTTATGAATTTGGTAAAATAGACTTCATTTTTTAATTCGGAATATGAAATATAGCTTAGGATGGAATTTTGGCATTTTTCTGAAAACCTTCATTTTTTGATGAATAGTGAAACTACTAAGTGGTAGTTAAAAAAAACTGAATTTTTCATAAAACTTAATTTTACCGCTTCTGTGAATAGAATTTCAAAAATCCGACAGACATGGTTGATATCATTAAGTAAAATGTGGTTCAATGAGATAAAAATAATTTTTTGGTGAATAGTAACTTTTTACAATTTTTACCGCGGTTAATAGTAAATAGGGTAACTAAGGGTAAATATGATATCAATATTACCCTAACACATGTCCTAATTCTATTGGACAAGTGTAATTCGACCAAAAACAAACTTAGGAATAAAATATGACCATTTAGGCCCACTTGGATTAGATTAGGACATTTATTATTAATTTATTTAAAGAAGGGTTAAAATAGTTAAAATCAAAGATTAATAAGTAAATCATTTTTAATATGGGGTTATACATAAGATAAATTCGACTATAAATATTAATTAGAAAGCTAAAAATATTTCCTACATAATGGTATTTTATTTGTAATTTTTAGACATCATATAATTTAATTAATTTATGACACAAAGATGATGCAGTAATTATCTTATTTATGAAATATTGACATAATTGATGTTATAAACACCAAAATAAATGTAATTTGAGAATTTTTATGAATTCCACTAATTTTCTAGGTTACTATGATTTATTAATGTTGATTTAATCAACTTGGTTCGAACATTTAATTCTGTTATGACTTTCACAAAAATCATATATCAAATAGTGTCAAAATTGACACAAAATAGTTTTTAAATCAAATATTATATTATTAATTGTTATTTTATTCCTAAAAATATAAGGTTCGGCCAAATGACTTAGATAAGGATATATATATTAATAATAAACAATTTGGGGTTCGTTTGGCATGTTATAGTAAGTGTATTAACCATATAGTGAAAGAAAACAAAAAGACACGGTAAAAGTTAAATTATTTAACTTAGAGTTAAATCTAATTGATAAGGTTTAAAATAAGATCCAAACATGTCTAAATTTGATTGGTTGATGATATTACAACCCTATCTCATCTAAGCTTCGAATATGAGTCATTTTTGGAGGTTTTTAAGTGGGGTTAGATTTATTATAAATTAATATTTTTAAGAATTCCTAAGGTGCCCCTCTCCTCCCCTATAAAAGGACACCTCCTCCCCCTCCTCCTCACACCAATTTGAGCTCTCAAGCTCGGCCAAACCCATCCAAAATCTCTTCTCCACTTCCCTAGAAACATCCTAGAGGTTCTGGTCTTCCTCAAAGACCAATTTTAGTACCCTAAGAGGAGGTCTCAAAGAGGCGCTTCAAAGAAGAGGTAATTACCGTTACCAATTCTTTCATCTTTATTTCTTCTTCCACTTCTTCTTATTAGGTTGTTTCATTATGAAGTAATAAAATCAGTATCACTCATATACTGATATGTTATTATAAGTATGAAACATCCTTATTTCACCATCTATCCATCCTACGGAAAAAGAAATCACCGCGCGTGCGTACGTACGGAATACCGTCTCCACGCCGTGGTGTAATCTATTTTCCACCACCACCTTACATGGATGGGTATAATGGTGTAAAGAATAACTATACATAGTTATTACAACATCATATTGATTCTGATATATTTTATAATCCACTCCAATTCAATTCAATATTTATAGAAATGATATCATCGCTCGTGCGTACGTACGGACTACCGTCTCCACGACGCGATGAGATTCATTCTCCATGTTAACCATTTAAGAATGATTATAAAGTATATATAAGAAATAATAATGAAATATATGACATTATAAAGCTACTGGATTTATGTATATATATATATATATGTATGTCATCTACTTACTTCCATTCAAGACAATAAGGAAAGGAATATAGCGTTCATGCGTACGTACGGACTACCGTCTCCATGAACGGTGTTTTTCATTTCATTTATCTATCTATTATATATATATATATACTGAATATATATGATATATAAATCATATTTTATATTCTGGAAGTATGTAAATCATGATATAAGTAATAATAATGTTAAGAACAACAAATCAAAACACCTACGATAAATGAAACGATTTTACCCAAAACGCTTCTTTAACATGGAATTTACAAAAGAACGGGTAATATAATGTCATAAGTGAACCATATATGATATCATAACAATGAATATGATTCTGTAATAAGTCAATAACATGATTTAAATCATTATACAGGAGGTTCAGACACTTAAAAAGCAAGTCGGACCTAAGGTAAGGGAAATATCGCAATCTCATTTTTATCCGAGATTGTTTGTACTTTGAAATTTACTGGGGTATATTTTATCATCCACATCCATGTTTCCTCAATATGTAATGTTATTTACATCAACCTACAATTTTTTAAATCCAATTTTACGCTTCGGTGAGTTTTTAGTAAAAGATATGAAAGGAATCTTTTGTCGTTTTTCGTACAAGGTACTTTTTGACTTTTCCGACAAAAGTACGAAGAATGTTTTTTAAACTTAAACGGCACGAACAGATTTTTACGGTTTTATAAAGCCTTATTTTCATGAATCTTCCTACAAAAGATTTCATGACTATTTTTAATAAAATCTCTTTCTTTTAAAATTTCATGATGTTTTGTGAAAAGAAATTGATTTTGAAGAAGAAAGGATATTTTCCTCAAGAATTCATTTCAAGTGTTTTATCAAAATTATTTTCCATCTAAGATAATAAAGGGTTCTTTTTCTATCCATATTTTTACATTGATTTGACTATTCTGTGATGGAATTATGTTTGTGAATTCCTTTATCTTATATGAATGGTTTTATGATGTCATGTTGTTTAAGAATCCCATTTTTATTACATGGGTTATGAAATGATGTATGATTTATGATTTTGTGGCACACATAAGAATGGTATCATTATGAGATGGGTGGGACCTATATCTCCCTCCAATGCATTGGGTAAAGATTTTATATCTCATGAGATAGACATGGCTGGAATGGTAGGTTATACCGGTTCAGTGAAACATGACTGAAACGAGGGTTACTCGATTCAGAAAGGGACTTTTTCCACTAAGATAGTCTTGGAAATGAGTCATGACTAACAAGAAATGATTTTCCATGATTATGTGTGCATGCCACAAAGTTTCAAGTTTCATGTTATGATTATGGTGATCTCATTTTCACTTCTATGATTTGTTCCATGTTAAGATATTATGATCTCTTTTGCAGGTTATGATTTTCAAAAAGATATGATATGATTTTTATTTCTTTTGTATACCCTTACTGAGCATTTGAGCTCACCCTTTTATGTTTTCTTTTCCCCAGGATATAAAGAAAGGTTTTAGGTAAAAAAAAAGGGAAGATCTTTATGTGAGATATTGAAGATCTTTCACCACGATTAGAAGATTAGGTTCCGAGTTTCCAAAGACACTAAACTATTACGATCCTTGTGTGTGTGTGTTTTTGTTATGTACTAAGTATTCCGCAAATGTAATGTAATGTCCATGTAAGTCAAGATACGGGTCCCTACATGTAGGTCCTAGATTTTGCATTATCTATCCATTTTATTTAAATCGTTAAATAATGAGGTTATCACTGCATCATCATGATGTCATAAAGGATTTAATTTATTTAAGGTCTAAAAATTATAGAAAAAATACTATGATGTAGGAAATCTTTTTAGATTTCCAATTACTATTTATAGTCAAAATTATGACTTGTATAACCACATGTAAAAATTGTTTTAGTAAAAAAAATCATGTTTGTGACATTTTTATTTTAACTTTAAATAAAAGGCATAAATGTCATTATCAAACCCAAGTGGATCCATGGGGTACCAAAAATCGACCCATGGGTTGTCTTGGTTGGAAATAAATCATACAATAGGGTTAGGACAAGTGTAAATATATTTTCATTTTATTATAATATTATTATTACCTTAAATCACACTAATTACCTTTAATTGCGATTAATAAAACTTAAAAGTTACTTTTCATAAAAAATTATTTTCATCCCATTGAACCACATTTTACTTAATAACAAAAATCATTTAAATTGTATTTTTGAAATTAAAATCACGGAAGTGGTAAAGTTCCATTTAAACGAAAAATCAAATTTTGTAACGACCACTTTGTGGTTTCACTATTCATAAAAAATTGACGTTTTTCCGAAAAATACCAAAAATTCACCCTAAGTTATATTTGACTTTCCGAATTCAAAAATGATATCTATTTTACCAAATTCATAACATATAATTTGCATTAATTAATTTTATAATTAAATCCCGCTGTTAAAACAAATAGCGTGTTTTTAAGAAACAATATCTTTCAAAAGATTGACACTCGTTTATGTCCAATCTTAATGTGATATTAATTAAAATGACCACCATTGGATTAAATGGTAAAAATATATTCTATTTACACTTTAAAACCAATTAAAAAGATAATCTAATCATATAAATAAATTAGATTAAAAAGAGGTTTTGAATTAAAATACAACATTTTTCACTATTCATTAAAAAATGAACTTTATCAAAAAAATACCAAAAATCTATACAAAGTAAACATTGATGTATCGATTCCAAAGAAGAGTTCTATTTGGTCCAATAGAATGTATTAGAGTGACCAAAACTATATTTAAAGAGGGTTCGCCATCAAAAGGCGATAGTTCGGCCTTTTAGTGAAAATTAGAGTATATATGCCAAAAATTGGATTCTTTTCTTATTTTAAGCCTTTATTTTTTATTGGATAAATATAAAAACATATATAATCATTTTTTAGTTAGTTATGTTCATTCAAACCATTAAAATGGCTAGGAATTAACTACCATTTAAAATAATATTATTTTATTATTAGAGTGCAACGTAAGATTCCCAAGAAACTCATTGTTGCGTGTTGGGTATGCCATCGAGCATAGCGTCCCCTTTAAAGTTATATTAATATTTCACAAATATGGATAAATGTAAAAATGTCATAATCTTTATTTACCTGGGGTGTTACACCAACAGCAGTAGTCCCCCTTCTTCCTCTCCCACTTAAACCATCCACGAATATTTCTGACCAACCCAATACCCCATCATATCTCGTCTTCGGTGAACCCTACTCCAGCCTGTTTGCATAGTGCCTCCCCTCCCAGTCCTCTCCCTGTACGCACTGTGATTTCCCCATCTGGTGTGTTCGTACTTTTAGATTGTGTTTTTGTCCATCATTGGCCTAACCTAAATGGTTGTGGATTAATCTGTTTGTTTTTCACAATGTATAGGATTTCCAAAATGTTTTCAGGGATGTAATCTTCCTCCTTTGAGAGTTTCATCAGAATCGTATCCCCTTTGAGGTAGGCGAATCTAGTTTTATCCCTTCTAGTGAATTCCTTCAACACTTAAATCATTCAAATTATTTATTTTACTTTATTCATAGCTTTATTTTACTTTTAATCGGTCAACTTTAGTATTTATAAATTTTAAGGAGTTGTTAAAACTAGGTTTTTATACCTAAGTTTATCTATGTCAATCGGAAAAGAATTTTATTATTGCCAAATTTTGTTTCAATAAATATTTATATGCCATTATCATTTTTATAATGTTTTTGGCTATTTTGTTTGGATATTATTTATTGTAATATATTTTGATAAAAATAACCATGAAGGTAAATATTTAATTATGTTAATGTCTATGTTTACATATCGCATTTGATAAAATGACATTGTTATTTTAGAGTGGGATTAGGGTTTTTATGAACATTTTGTTTTAATAATGTTGTGATGGTAATTGGATGTCTGTGCAATTGGTTTGCCGTGTTTGGTTTAGTAATGTAATACCTTATCTTTTGTTGTAAAATGTGCCAAAAAGGAATTTCTGGTTTTAAAATGGGTTATTAATTTTTCCTAAATGATGTGGAAGGATGGGTATCAGTTTTAAGATTTTAATGATTTTTTGAAAGTTTTTTAAAGATTATTTTTGAATGTTTTGTGTGCCACATTATTCTATAACATCCATGGGTGCACTAGGTCCACACATGGATGTGTCATATAATGAATTTGTTGATTTAAATTCATCCTTTCTTGAAAATATAGTTTTCTAAATGGTTCTTATTATTATATTTGAAGTTGGGACTTCTGTGTGGGTTCAAAAAATGAATTTAAAGGTTTTCCTCAAGTTTGGACAGTTAGTCCTTGAAGCCCCTTTTGGCATGGGTTAAATTGGGCACAGACCGTTTAGAAATTGTGCAGTGTTTGGTGTGTGTTTTTGGAATAGAAGGGTCCATTTGTTTTGGTGAATATAAATGAAGTGTTTGGAAAATGTTTTTGGTAAATTCAGTAGACATGTCAATATAAAGGCCTTTTTGGAACGTCCAACTCTAGTTTAATGTTTTTGTTTACTATTTGAAATTATTGTGTTTTGGAAACTGTGTGCCCGTTTGGAAACCTTAATATTTTATGAAAAGGTTTAAATTTTATATCTTATAAAGACCTATTTGAAACATTATGACACTTTGAGAGTGTGAGTGTCCAGTTGACAATATATATTGGTTTGTGAAATATAATAAATGTTCATGTGATGTAACGACCCAGTTAGAACCTAGGATGATATGTTATAAAAATTATTTTTTCTATATATATATATCTATTGTGCAAAACTATAGGAGGTATATCCCTTTATGGGTTATCGTATAGGTTTTCTTTGTTTGGGGTATGGAAGTGTGGTAATGACAGGTAAGTGGTATCTTCTTCTAGGAAATGTGGGCACACTCATTTGTAATAATACTGGATTTTATAGACATAGATAATGGTAGATTACAATAATGAAAATTAGAAGGAAGGTAAAAATTAAAGGCACTATAGAATTGTCATGGAAACATTATCCAAATACCATGATATTATTATGATGTAACCTGTGTCATAATGACTTGTCAATAAAGATATCAATGGAAAGTCATGGGAGTAGATATGGGTAGGGAAAGTTTGTGAATTTTTATCTATATTACTATTTAATTTATATAGGATAACGTGTTCATTTAATTGTTGTTTCAACTATCCCAATGAACAAGATACTAAGACTATAAGGCCGATGGATGTTGGAGAGCTTTGGTGATCATAAAATCATGGGTTGTATGTTTTTTGGAAGTGTATAGTAGGTTATGATTTAGAGGGTTTACCCACATTCCCTGACTGTTGAAAAACTAAATATCAAAATATGGATTCACAATATAATACTAATGAGTTTAAGTTATTATCAATATTTAATGGTTTTTATACAAAATTTAATTTTTATTACATTCATTTGATTTTTTTAAGAAGTGTTTGGGAAAACAAAAATAACCAAGATTCAATGACATTTTAATATAAATTGGGGTGCACTAAAATGCAAGAGTATGATAAGGACCAGGTACATTAATCTGAATTTAAATGGTGTTGTTATTTATATTCTTAGTTTGGTAGCTTTTAATGATGAATTTTATGTTTTATTTTCATTAATCCCATTAACAAAAGGATGAAAATTCCCCTTTGAATATGGTCGTTTCCATTATGAGTATAGGCTAATTTGACATTATGCCATTAGGCCCAATGGAAAATTGGTCATTAGTCCCATAGTCAATTTAACATTATGTGATTAGGATTAATGGGAAATTGACCTATAAGACTAATTGAAAATGGGCCTATTTGGCATAATGGACAATTGTAATATACACATAATGGTCAATTTTCTTATTAGGCCTATAGGCCAATTGAACACTACACCTATAGGTCAATTGGACGTTATTCCATTAGGACTAATGTCCAATTGGCCTATATGCCTAAAAGACCAATTGTCTATTAGGCATAAAGAACAAATAGAAATTATTCTATTAGGTCGAATGTTCAATTGGCCGATAGGCATAATGTCAAATTGGTCTACAAGACTAACGGCTAATTGGCCTAGAGGACTAATGTACAATTGTCCTATCGGCCAAACAAAAAATTGGCATATAGGCATAATGGACAATTGGACTTTTGGAATAATGTTCAGTTGGCCTATATTCCTAATGGTAAATTGTTCTATAGTCATAATGGCTAATTATCCTATAATCCAATTGGCCAATGGGCCTATAGACCAAATGGACAATTTTTCTAGATTCCTAATGGAAATTTTGACAATTAGGCCAATTTTCATTATTCATATAGGCCAATCATACATTAATATTATACGAGAATTGGACATTATTCCATTTGATGCAATTTCCAATTGTCCTATACCCCTAAAGGACAATTTCTAGGTAGGACTAATGACCAATTAGCTAATATTCCGAATAGGAAAAATGGCCAATTGTCCATTAGGAATATGGGACAATTGGACATTAGTCCTAGAGGCCAATTCAAAATTTTTTCATTAGGCCCAATAGAAAAGTTCCCTCCATGAATAATGAACAATTTGACATTTTGAAATTAGGCCAATAGGTCATTGGGCCATTTTCCCTAATTGAAAATTCTCATATTGGGATAATGGCCAATTAGACTATATGCCTAATGTCTAATTGGCCTATATCCCTAATGGCATAATATCTAATTATCCCATAGTCTTAAAGTCCAATTGGCCTATAAGGGTAATGGGAAATTGGACATTATGCTATTAAGAAGAATGTCATATTTGTTTAATGTAATAATGTAATTTTTTTATAATCATAACGTCCAATTTACCTATATTCCAAATGGAAAATTGTTATATAGGCCTAATGGAAAGTTCACCTATATGCTTAATGACCAATTTTTCTTTTGGCCTAATATCCTATAGACATAATTTGAAAATTATCTAGTAGTCATAAAATCCTAATTGACGCATTGTACATCAGTCCTATAGGCCTATTGGACATTATTCCATTAAAACTAATGGCGAAATGGTTATAAGACTAATGACCAATTGGCATATAAGCCTAATGGAATAATG
The DNA here is from genome assembly GCA_963277665.1 of Viscum album. Taxonomy (NCBI): domain Eukaryota; kingdom Viridiplantae; phylum Streptophyta; class Magnoliopsida; order Santalales; family Viscaceae; genus Viscum; species Viscum album. Next base: position 1,147,348,188 of record OY728156.1, read on the forward strand.
TCCAACTAGCCTAAAGACCTATAGGCCATTTTCAGTAATTATTAATTTTTCTTCTATTATAAATTTACTAAATTTTTATTATTATTCATGATTAAAAGTTGTTTACATTTTTAATATGTGTATAATAATAAATTTCATTTTTAGTAATCTATTTTGGGAATAAAAGTTCGTATACCACAAGCTAAATTTTTTTTTCTCATAAAGGAAGAAAAAATGGAATTGAAGTAAGTGATCAAATATACGATAAGATTGTAAATTTTTTATTTATATTTGAAATATTTATATGAAATTTCTAATTTAATATCTTTTTTATATTTTTTATAAATATTTCATGCAGGCCCTTTATGATAATGAAAATGATAAATTAAGGATGAATGATCATTTGATCCATGTTCTAGGCGACGAACACCACGGAAGTGTCCGATGTCGACCATGGAAAAACAACACCCCATCCCAGTATTGGTCCTCTTTAAGATTATCTCAAGGCTTTTAGATAGTCAAGATTCAAATAACTTGTGAAAATTCAGCTAATGAAAAAATAGCTTTAGTAGAGAATGAATGAAGTAATCACGACATGAAAGAAGTAAGATGATATCCAAAAAATTCCTAAAAACTATGTTGGTTATCAGTCAATCAATTCCTTTAGAGGATGATACCACTATTGATTCATTTATGGAATCTACTTATTCTTTAAATTATGCCTTGAGTGATGCGAATAAAATTCATAATGCTGATATAACTTATGGTGGTGGAGATATTGATGTTTATGTTGATGCATCTCTAGAAGGTGAAGTTGGTGAGGATATTTTTGTTACTGTTGTTCATCATGATCACATTATTAATAGTGAGGATGATGATGTAGGAGATGGGGGAGATACTGATCACTTTCATTTTTTATGGTGTGGGAAAGACACTTGTGCAGTTCTATAATGACTTAAATTGATATGATTTATGGATTTATGTGTATATTTTAGTCTTTTTTGTTGTTTGAACATTATTACGACTTGTTGATTGGAGGATAAATATAAAAAATCTATACTACATTTAATGTATACTTTTTGGTTTATTTAAATTATAGATTCAGGATTTTGGGGAAGAAGGTTGTGGGGCTTCTTCCAAATGAAGTCATTGACCTATACCCATAGTTGGTATAATCATGGGTATAGGTTCTTGGATGGGGATACAAATACCCATAGTTTGAAAAACATGCGTGTAGAGCTATACCCATGGTTTATTGAAACCATGGGTATAATAAAATCCTTGTGACCTATACCCAGAGTTTCTATTCAACTCAAGAGTATAGTCCTATACTGATGCCCAAATTGGCCATTATTCTAAAAACCGTGGGTATAACATATACCCCCTGTTTAAAACCACGGGTATATGTTCCTTTTCTACTAGTTCAAAATTATTAAAATTGGGTATTTTGATAGTCTGAAGGGATTGAGTGAGATTAAAATTCTAGGACATATTTTCCTTGATCCTTCATTAGTCAAGACTCCTCGAGGTCATACAACAACAATACATGATGGGTAAGGCATCGATACTGTCATACCTCATCTATGACTCAAGTCAGACTCTAGTATATTATTTTCTTTAATACCACTGCCTCAATTTTTTCTTCCAGGACTTCATTCCCAACCACTATCTAGATCTATAACCTCACTTTCATCATAATCCGTAGACACTACCCTATAAGGGTAATCATATCATGGAATTACACATATTCCAAGTACCAAGAAAAAAATAAAATAAATGGAACTTTTATAACTTGGTAGAGAAGACATGAAAATATATATCATATCATCATGAAACTATATTATCAATAAAAAATACATGTGATCAATAAAAAATATGCTCATACAAGCTACCTATATACTAAAGAAATCAAAAATATTAAACATGTTTCATGGGAAAAAATTACCACATGTGATCTGTATCAAGAGTGTTGAAAAAAATTTACAAACAAATGAATATTTATATGGAATAAATTGTATTAAAGAGACATATAAGGTATGTGTCTTCCCACGTGAAGGTATTTGATGAACAAAACCATGGTTTATCTGGGATTGACACTCGAACCACATCTTACACCAATGGTGAAAGTGGTGTCATCCGAATGATGCTTATTTCATTTTCTATTTCATCATCAATGATGATTATAAAGGAGAAAAAAGAACTTTCAGCTTCATAATGAGTGGTTATATAATCATATACCATATAAAGTCCATATATGGAACCAATACTATGGAATTATACTATTTTCCAAGGGGATGTCATTGAAACATTAAAACCCCCATAGATCAAGAAAATATTCAAGAATAAAATTATCTTTGGAATTATAATACTATATCAACTATTATCCTAACAGATAAACAAATTATCACAGCAAAAAGGAAATAGGTCAATGAGACATAATAGTAATTGAGCATTTTACCTCACATACCCCATTTATATATATTCAAATCACATGGACACATCATAATATGGAATCTTAGAAGAGGATTATTTTATTTAAGGTTATTGTAATCTATAAAATTGGGAATACTGTGAAGACTGAGTCAAAATGAACTATAAATGGGAATTGATGTGGAATTCTGATCTCTAATTTCATGCATGAATGATTAGGCCGACTGGGGTTTCAAATTGATTTCCAACCATGACTCCTTTCATGGATTCCAGGGAATCCAATTGGTTGGGAAACATGGTTTATAAAACAATGAGATAACTATATACTTTTCCTCAAGATCATATATAAGGACATGTCCTAAAACATTACATAATATATTAAATTAATTTATAATTTACTTCATTACACTCCCAAGGATCTTTTTGGATTAGAGTTTTATAATGTATGGAAATATTTCAATTATATCTACCCACAAGAATAAAATGTTGGTACTACTAAAATAGTATACATTTTATTGTTAATAAAAATGTTTAAAATAGAAACATGAAATATTTTCATTAAAATTATTCACAAAATTTATCTTGTATTCTCCAATTATTTTACCCATACTTAAACCTTGTGATTTTGTAAAACAAGGGATGATCATAAAATGCTCTGTAAGGGATATAAAATAAGTAGCAAACTCATCAGTCCATGAATACTTATCGACATAAAAATTTATTTTCACAAAGACATAATTCTCACCCATAAAATATCATATACTTACTTAGTGAAACAAGAGATTTCCATTAAATAAAGAAAACAATAATTAAATAATAATGGTATCATGAGGAATTACTTAATAAATATTATAACCCCCATGAATACCTTATTTTTTTAACACTCTAAACTACCTTATGATTTGTAACCCTCATGACAACCACATAATGTCAAAATTAGGGATACCAAATAGTGTATCCATCACAGTTACACTTGGAGTAACAACACAGATTACCTCCCACTTACACAAATCCAATGCATTGGAGGGAGATATAGGTCTCAAAAATAATCATAAAAAATTTCCACGAACTAAAAAAAATCATAAAACATCAATAAAAGCACAAAAAAAAATCTTTTAAATTTGGTAAAATAGAATTTTAAAATATGAATTTTAAAGAAATGTCCCTTACATGTATCATAGAAATGAAGTAAGATTTAATATAAAGAAATAAATATGTGAATACACTAAAAATACACATAATAAAAAATAATATATAGAAAATTCATTCTATAAACAATCTTTGTACCATGATATTATTAAAGTAGATTTTTTACCTAAACAATAGAAAATTGGTTTTGAATTTCCAAACATTAAGTTCATCGTACTTAAAATGTATTTAAACATCCTGTATAATGGTGAAAATAGTGTTATTAATATATTACTAGAAAATATTCATGTTCATAACACATTATACGATCATTTTATAATAACATTCCACCCATTTAGGAATAATATTTTGTTTATTCCAATGCTTTATGTGTTTTCTTTAAATGATTCCCATTATCGGTATGTAATTAATTTTCTTGTCGAATGGTGGAAAAACATCATAAGTTGAATGAAATTGTATTAATATGTTTCCACAATATTAAATGAAACCATAATTAATTTTTTTCAAATATGATGATGAATCATTAGATAAAACATCAACGATATTCATTTAGACCTTTTTAGTGGTTAATCAATAATCACAAACTAGTTTTGTTACATAAGTTAATATTAAGTATAATGGTTAATTCTAGAAAAAAGAGGTTATATAATACACTTAATTTTTTTTTCAAACATTAAAATTGTTTTATAACAATTTTTTCAAGAATTAAAGAATATTGAAGACACGATATCCATGAAGTCGATAAATCGACACATCAAAGTCAGTGTTTTTATTTTTTGAATAAGAGGGAGAGGAGAAGAAGTATGATGATAAATTATTCCTTAAAAATGATAACATTATAGTTTATATATGATACTAGATCATTAATTACTCCTGAATTAGGGGAGGTTGAGAGAGTATAAAAAAAGAAAACAAATTGAATGAAAATTAACAAAAATGAAAGAGGATTTCACCTCTTGATTATTTCTCCTTGAGATCCTATTTAGGGCCTTTAGTGTTATCCATTTGGTGAGAACATTATTTCTGGGACATGGGGAAGAGCCTTGAAAAGCTTATTGGGCATAAATTTTATAGTTCTCAAATCTTGGGAGGTGTGAGAGGAGGAGGGGGTTAGGGGTGGTATTTATAGTGATGTAGAGGAGGGTTTTCTGTTATTTTAATCATTAGTTTAATATTTTTCTCAAGATAAGAAATAATGTTGGTTCATTTGAATAAAAAATGTAAATATAGCATGTGGGTTATAATTTTTTATATTAAATCATCCTTGATGTTAGGAATAGTTTATTTAACATATAATGTATATAAATGGTAAATTACTATATTTTACTTTTCACTAAAAATATAAGTATTTTAGAAAAATCAAAAAAAAATTCACCCCAACCATTTTTTGACGTAAAGAATTCATAAAAGAACTCAATTTATTTTGAAAATTATTTTATAAATACAATAAATATATTTTTTAAATAAAATAATGATTTATTTTATAAATAATAGTTTCAAAACTATAACTGATTTTATAACACCTCAAAAAATAATCAAGGTCTAATTAAAATATTTTGTAACCATAAGATAATAAAATAAGATATTATGAAAAAAATTTATGAAAATACATTTTCATTTAAATTATTAATGTAATGATAAAATTTTAATTAAATATTTATGACATATAAAAATATGGACACTTATACTATAGTCATAATGTCTCTTATAATATCAAAAAATTTTATTTCTAAATTCATTTGTGAGCTTATTGTTTATTTAGTCATATTAAAATGCATAAGGGTAAATGTAATATTCATGAGGGTTGAATTACTATTCATAAGGGTCTAGGTACTATTCACTATAAAGTAGATGGACCTATTATACTCCAAATATATCACTAATCGCAATAGTGTATGTACTTTTTTTGGAAATTAAAATCATAGAAGCATAAAAAGTTTGTTTATGAGTGATGTTATAACTGTCTTCTTAAAACAAAGGGTTGGTTCATAGAGACTCAGCATTTCATGAACTTTATTATTTTTAATTCTAAATTCTTGGGGTTTTACATTCTCTCCACCTTCTAGAAATTACATCCTTGCAATTTGAATTTACTTATTAAACAAGTGAGGGTACCTTTCTCTCAAAGAGTTTTCAGATTTATATGTTGCGTCTTCAGCAATATTGTTTCTCCATGGAGCCTTATCCTGTAAGATTGCCTAATTCATCAATATATGCTCTCTATGATCAAGAATATTAATAGGGTTATCTTCATAAGAATGTTTATCTTCTATCAATACTTCACATAGGCTCAAAATATGAGATGAATTTGGAACGTACATTCTAAATATTAAAAGATTAAAAATATTGGGTACCTAAGATAAAATCGGATGAAAAGATACATATTAGATGACTGGTCCAACATTATCAAAGATTTCATAAGGTCCAATGAACCAGGAAATTGACATTCTTATTATTTCTAAAATGCATAACACATTTCCATGGTAGGATTCTTTGAAAAAAATGATCAACTACCTCAAATGTAAAGTCTTTCATCCTATTATATGCATAAATTTTATTCTAGGTCTAAGCTTTCCTCATGTGTTGGAGGATCATATTCACAATATCAGCTGCGTCCTCTTCTAATTACGGCCCAATTAACTATCTTTCCCCGAATTCATCCAAAAATTGTGGAGTTTGACAATGCTTCACTTTTAATACCTCAAAAGGATTCAACTGTATACTGGAATGACAGATGTCATTATAAGAAAAGTAAACAAATGAAGGATACCCAACCCAACATACTTAAAAGTTATTGGAAAAAGATAAAATTATATCTTCTAATATAAGAATTGTTCTCTTAGTTTTTCCATCATATTGACGTTGAAAAGAAACACGAGAATTTGTTTTTGTGCCCAATGACTAGTAAAGGCCTTTATAAAAGATAAAAGTGAACCTGAGATCATGGTTAGATGAAATGGAAATAGAAACTTCATTTAAGATGAAGATATATTTGATTTATAGTCAAGAAATATGATTAAAGGATATAATTCCATGAATAGGAAGTAAATGTGCCGATTTAATCAATCGGTCAACAATAACCCCAATCATATTATTACCTCGAGAAGACTTTGTTAGACCTACCATGAAGTCCATCGATATATTTTCCCATTTTCACTATGGCTGTAGAATAGGATAAATCATCCCATTTGGTAGTAGTCAGTCTTCTTTAACTTGTTTACATGTGAAATATTTCACTGTAAAATCGGAAATTTCCATTTTAATTTTCTCCCACCAGTAATAGTACCATAAATCTCTATACATATTAGTACATCTTGGGTGAATAGAAAATGGAGAATAATGAGACTCACACAACATTGATTTCATTACCATGGAATCACATAGAACATATAATATTTTTCAAAATCACAAAACTGGGTCTTTATAAAATGTTAAATTCAGGAAACATACATATTTTAACCAATTCTTTCTTTTTCCATAACTATAGTTCTTCCTTCTCTGGTTTCATAGTTATTTCTGATAGATATGACTACACTAACACCTGAAGAAAAACAATGTTATTTTATACACCAACAACTTCAACGAAAAAATTCATCAAATCATTAACCAAAGGGTCTTATTCCAACTATAACATGGTTAATATTGCACAATTATTTCCACTTAAGCCATCCACCACTTTTTTTATATTCCTAGATGGAAATGGATTGTGCAATCATATTTTTTATTAGTTCAATCCATATGATTCTTTGAATGTTTAATTTAATTTGAGTGAATATATACTTCAATATTTTATGGTCAGTATATATTTCACTTTTGGATCTACATAAATGATTCCCCCAAAATTTCAATTCTAATACCATAGATTCTAATTTGAAATCATGTGTGGGATAATTTAACTCATGAGGGTTTACTTGTCTTGAATCACAATTAATTAACTGATCATTATACATCATAACACAACCAAGTACCTTCAATGAAATATCACTATAGATGTAAATGTCACCATTTGTAGATAGGATGACCAAAATTGAAGCATTCACCAATCTCCTCTTCAGTTCCTAGAAAAAATAACATATTCATCTATCGAAATAAATTTTACCCCTTTTCATGTTAACCTAATTTGATGTTTAGATAACCATGTAATGTTTTTAACAAATATTCGGTAATAACCCACTAATACAAGCAATCTATGAATATAAGTAACATTTTATGGTCTTCATTATTCAACAACTAGATTTGTTTTGGAGGGATTAACTGTTATTACAACCTTATTTTCAATTTTCCCACTAAAAGAAATCTGTTGCAACCAAAAATCACATTTTAAAAATTTTTCTTATAACTTATTTTCCTTGAGAGTTTTCAATACAATCATTAATTTTTTTTCATGATCCACATTACTTTCTAAAAATAAAAAAATATCATCAACAAAAAAACATATCATAATATTCAAGGAATATAATACTAATAAGATCCATGAATATAATAGATGAAATTTCGAAACCAAAGGGCATAACAAAAAACTCATAATGCCCTTGTATATTACAAAAAGATGTTTTTGGGATGTTATCCTCCATCACCTTCACCTGATGGTATTTGGATCTATAGTCAATCATGAAAAAATACTGAGCTCCCGAGAGATTTTCAAAAAAGTAATTGATTTGAAGAAAAAGATACTTATTGTTAAATGTATTTTTATTCAGAACTCCATAATCAATGAAATTCACATAGAACTATCTTTTTTTAACAAAAAAATATAAGCACCCCATAGTGATGTTCTAGGAGGAAGGAAGCCTTAATCAAGAAAATAATATAACTGATTTTTCAATTTTGGAAGTTAAACTTGATCCATTCGATAGGTAGGTTTTGAAATTGGCTTAGCATCAGGAACAAATTCAACAGTAAATTCAACTTCTCGAGCAAATATAATACCATGAAACACATTAGAAAAAATATCTAGTTATTCATTTACCACTAGAACAACACGAATCTTAAAATTTCCCATTTTTTCCAAAATATGATCAAGATATCATTCACTTCCATCTTTTAATAGTTTCATAGCTTATAGATTTGTTATCAGTTCTATGGGTTCATTCTTGTATACATGCCGAAATTATTTCATAAAAATAACTTAATAGATATATAATCAATCTAATCATGATAAATATAAAACCAATCCCTACCCAGAATAAAATATAACTACACTAGGGGGAAAAATATTGTTTTTAGGTAATTTATTTCCCCATATAAAAATACTAATATTCTTGTATTTCCCTTTTCTTATAATATTCCCCAAGTGTTTTAACCATATGTCTAGGTCACATTTTTTGAGGTGAAATTCCCATTTAATTTAAAATTTCTATGGAATAAAGCAATATGCAGACCCTATATCAAATAAGAAATTAAAAAAACTTGGGTAGACAAACAAAGTACATGATAATGCTACATTAGATGTTGCACAATCTTCTAACATATTCACAAAGGAACTCACTACACCTTTCATTTTATAATCTAGATTCTTTCCATCATTTGGCTATTTATTTGAGAATGGGTTTTTATAATGACCCATATTACCACATTTAAAAACATTATAGTATTTTCTGAATTAATCTTAAGACAATTTTCATTACAATATTGGGAAATTTTTACACACTTACCAGATAGAAAACACTTCCCAGTTTTGTTATGGTTTTCCACGGGGTGATTTTTACCACAATTTTCCTAATTTGGAAACTGAACGTTCTTACATTCAGATTACTTTGGTCGATTCTTACCCATCGATTTCTATCTATAAAACTTCTTATAATAATTATCAAAGTATACATTATCATCAAAAAACTAAATTTATACCCTCTCAAAACATTGAATAAGTTTATCATAACTTTTAAATTCACGGGTTGCTAATCCCCTTCAATATCTTACCTTTAATCCTGAGTAAGAACTGTTCATTTTCATATCATGATCTAGAATAATATTTGTATTGTAACTTGAAAATCGGGTAATGTTTTATTCATACACAACAAATGAATCATCCTCAACATTATTCAATTCATTTAATTTCATTTCCATCATATGATGAAACACATTAGGAAATTATTCCTCAAGTAAATGATTTTTAAATTAATACCATTGCAAGGAATTAATCTCCTTGCTATCCTTGATATTCTTGACCATTGACCACCATAGGTATGCTTCACCTATAAAATAATAAATGGAAAGGCTAACATTTTTATTGTTATAACACCCCATGACATCGAATATCATTTCAATGTATTTAATCCATTCTTTATCCTCTATTGGGTCAGAAGCTCCACATAAAGCAGGAGGGTGTTTCCTCATGAAATGTTCCACTACCATCCAGTTCTTTTTCTGTAGCACTAGTTATTCTATTTATGGATTAAACCACCATTTTTAGCTTATATAAATTGATCCCTTACTATAAAAAACTATCTATTTCCATTCCCCACCATTCCTTGTTGTGGGTTAAGAATGATATTATCCTCTCAGTTCCTTCTACCTTCATCTCATAATTTCTTCTGGGTAAAACCAGTATGAACATAAATATTTTAGAATAAGTAACATGTAAATCTCAAAATTATATACCATTTCAACATAAAAATATAGTATAAATATTTTATGGTATTATATTAACAACATATTAACCCCTAAATTTATTTAAATCATGATCTGATACAGTCTATAAGGACTCATTCTTAAATATTACATAATCTATTAAGTTCATTTAGAATTCACATCTATAACTTCCCAAGGATGTATTAGTTTTAGAGTTTTAGAAAGTAAAGAAACAAATTAATAAAATCAACCCACAAGAATACAAAGTGGTTACTACTAAAATAGTATCCACTTCTTTCATAATACAAAAGTTTTAAATAAAAACATCAAATATATTAATGAAAAGACTTTACACAATTAATCTTGGCTTCTATATTTAATTTATGCATCCATAAAACATATGACCGACCTCAATCATACAAATAAACAATGCATTCTAGGGATATATAGGTACCAAAATTAATAATAATAAATGCTCAATAATGAGAATACTATCATAAAACATGAATAATTACACAAAAACATTGCTTCTAAATTTTGTAAAATAGAATTTTTAAGATTATTTTTAAATATAAGTCACTTACAAATACCATATAATTGAAGTGGGATTTAATATAAAGAAAGGAATATGTGTATACACTATAATTACAAATAATTAAACACAGTATATACATAATTAATTATAGAAATAATCATAGTAAAATTTAATTAATGTTGTAGAAGTTTAACCCAAAGAATGGAAATTGGGTTAAGAATTCTATTACCTTGGGTTCATCTTACATAAAATGTGTTAAAACATAATTTATAATGGTGAAAATAATGTTATTAATATTTTTGAATAAAAATATTCATGATTATAACACCTTATATGATTATTTTATGAAATCAATCCACCCATTTATTAATAATATTTTGATTATTCCATTGTTTCAGGTGCCTTCTTTACATTATTTTCGTAGTTGGTTCGTAATGAATTTTATTATCGAAAGGAAGCGAAATTGAAGACTTGGAACAAAATGGTATTATTATATTTTTAAAATATTATATGATACCATAAATTGTTTTTTCATATATTTTTACGAATAATTTGAAAAAATCATTAATGATATTTGTTTAGATCTTTTTGTGGTTCTTTGATAATCATGAATAAGGTACATTATATAACATAATATTATGTATATATGTTAATTCTATAATAAACAAGAGGTTATATTAAACAATTAAAAATCTATTTCAACTCTTAAAATTGTTTTATAAATATATTGTAACTGTGTAATAGAAATTGAAAAAACACCATGCACGATGTCTGTAAATCGAAACATCAGGAACGTTTTTTAGAAAGAGAGAGATGAGAAGTTGTATGATGATAAATATTTCATTAAAAATGATAAAATCATAGTATATATATTTTAATGTATCTTTCAATACTATTTTATAATTATAAGTAAATATAATATAAGAAAATAAAAATAATTGAATGAAAATAAAATAAAGTGAAAGTTGATTCTTACCTCTTGATCTCTTCTGCTTTGGATCATCCTTAAAGCCTTTGGTTTTGGCCTTTTTGTGGGACCTGTAGGTCTTGGACATTGTGGGGATACTGTGTAAGTGTATTTGAAAGAATTTAGACAATACTCAAAGCTTGAGAGGTGTGACAAGAAGAGTGGGTGCAAGGTTATATTTATAGTGGACGAGATGAGGTTTTTCCATTATTTTAATCATTAGTTGATAATTTTTCTAAATAGAAGAAATAGTGATGGTTCCTGTGATAAAAAATAGTAAAGAAGGATTTTGAGTTATAACTAAGGGTTATTAAATTATAAAAAAATGTTAGTAATAGTTTATAAATCATATAAAATATATATATAGTAAATTAATATATTTCAATGTTTACAAAAATTTTTAGTATGTTTGAAAAATCCAAAAAAATCACCCCGGCCATTTTTCAATGCGTAGAATTAAAAAATGAACTCTATTTTTTTAAATATTTTTTATTAAATATGATCTATTTATTTTTTATATAAAATCATATTTTATTCGAGAAACAACAATTTTAAAACCACAACTGATTTTATATCACCGTTTAAAATAATCAAGGCCTCGAAACATTTTATTATAACCATAAAAAAATAAAATAAAAATATATCATTAAATTTTACTAAATACTTTTTTATTTAAATTATTAAATGAATCATTAATTTGTAATTAAATACTTCTAACATATAATAATACAAACACTTATACTCTAATCATACTATAAATTATAAGATGATTAAAATGTATTTATACATTCATTGGTGTGGTTACTAAAAATTTGGTCATATTAATATTCATAAGGTAACATTACTATTCATAAGGGTTATTATTACTATTCATAATGGTCAAGGAACTATTTATCCCAATCAATTTTTATTATAAGACTCCAACTATATTACTGATGGCAACTATGTATATCCCTTTTTTGAAATTAAAATCATGGAAGGGTCAAAATTATGTTTAATTTCTAGGTTACAACTATATGCTTAATCCAATGTGCTATTTAACAAAGAAAAAGTGTATCATGTATTTCAGTAAAATTATTTTTTAATCCGTTGGGTGTTACATATTATCACTCGGTTTTTGAGGTGACAACCGATGATTTTTCAAACCATGAACTATAACCATGTGACACCACATGAGCCTATTCCTCTAGATGTATTATTTTATGATGTTTCTAAAAGGTTTTTAAAAATCTGTCATAAATCATAATCAATATTAAAGGCCATAAAAATATTGTGAAATCATCCAAAGACCCTTGATAATCATTCAAAACAATTAACATCTGAATATATTTTATTAATGGGTGAAAATGACTCAAAATAAACCTAAAAGATTAGAGGTAATTGTAATTTAGTGTCTTATTATAGGTGGATGATTCCTAAATTTTTTTGGTGTATGTGTTTCACAGTATTGGCCCATTCCGATGAGCCTCAAATTGTATATGACTCAATAAGAACAAGTTTTGTTAATGGATAATATGGATTCATATGTTTTATTGTTTGACAAATAGATACAAAAATAGAACATAATTTTCTCAAAGGGGGTAATGTGTATACAAGAATATGACATTATTATTATATAAAGGAAATTTTCCTCTCAGAGGGGGAAAATTATTTCATTAAAATTATAACATAATGAAAAGATAAATTATTTGTACATTGGTACTTAACCTCAAAATTTCATCCTATTTATTTGGTTTAAGTATAAATTAAAGACAATGTTGATCAAGTTATAACATTTAAGGTCATATGATATGATCATACTAAGAGGTTTAATGTCTTTTGGTAATGAAATAGTCAGGAATTTATGAAGAATTTTTATGGGACCTTATAAAAATAATTTTATGAAATACTATGCAGAAATATAAATTATGAATAGTAGGACATCATAGGATTGAGGAGGGTTTACACATATAAGTAGTCCCTTAACATTAACCCAAAATTATCAACCAAAACTACTTAGATAATGTGTGTCATGATCAAAAGGAAAAATAAAAATTTTGGGAGATCAATGATTACACTAGGAAGAATGGTTGGAATGTGAACCATTGATGATGTTTTCACAATAAATAAAACCACATGGAAATACTTTTCAGAACACAGAATATGATAGGAAAATGGATGTGAATCATACTTACACCATCAATGGATTCCCCTTGGGAATACAACTCATTTGTTGGAGTCAAAATCCATCAAATAGTCATATGTAAGCAATGAGTACTTGAAATAATTACCATCATCCACTCATTCTTCATATTGTTATATATGGGAATTTAATAGAGGGGTGATATCTATTATAGTACTAAAAATTCATATATATCCCATATTCAATGGTTGGATTCCTCACCCATTAAATGGACTCACTAATCCTCATGGAAACTAGGTTGAACACATTTTTTCCAAGAATAGGAAAATTAGACTCCTTGAGTTAGGGACGTTCTAATGGATATCCCTAATATGGGGATCCACATCATCATTAGAATTCATTATTTTATAATTTCATGAGGACCCTAATAATCAGGGATGATAACTAGGAAATGTCATTTATTATGGGAATCCATTATTGAAGTGGAGAATGATAGTGATCACGATCTCATCATATGCATCAGGTGGTTTTCGAAGATTTTTTACACTACACCCTTTAGAGATTGTACATTGGAAGAAGGAAAATCGGCTGGTTATTTAAATCGACATGGTTTGAATGCAAAATGAGGGTGAAAAATTTCATGTTTAAAATAGATATGTCATATGGGGAAGAATTTATTTGGCGTAGAGTGGACCCATTTCCAAATGGGAGTTCATTAACTATATCTTGTTTCCTAAGATCATGGAAAATATTCCATGAGTTCGGCATCCAATATTATCAATGAAATACCTCATGATTTAAGGATATGTTCCCCTTTATATAAATCAAATTTCGTTGATGGATTGTTTTAAATGAAACACTAGGTTTAATATAACCACTACATACTATTGAATATTTTTTATTTATTTCAACATTTATTTCATAATTGTTGGACTTGTGGGTATGATTAATACTATTTTTTTAAATATAATGTTTACAATTTTATATAATGAAATATTTGGAAATCAATTTATAAAATAATTTCTATATAAATCATTGACATTTTTCTTGAAAACTCATTATTATCCGTGATTGTTTTCTAAATTAAATAATTAAATTTATCACTATTTAGGAATGATTTTATTGGAATGCATAAATTATGTATTATAAAAACAATTTAGAATTCATAAAAGGCATACAACTAGGCCTGGGGAATTTCCCCAGATTCTCTAACAGATAATTTCATTACATAGGTTCATATTGTCCTGAAGAATCATCAATATAATGGTTTGTTTATTTTGTTCTATGTGAATTTTATAATGACCTTAATGTAATTTTTAAAATGGAATAAATATAAAATTTTACAACATTTTTTAATGTCACTGCTATTTTTACACAATGTTAAAAAAATTGTTATATTTTATTTGTAATAGTTATTTGAAATAGAACTGAATTTTTTTATCTATTTAAATTATTATAAAAATTTAAGGGTCAAAAAATTATATTAAATTATTATGTAACATAGGCACAATTCATGTTAATTTAATAGAAAATTCTAGAAGACAATGATTTAAAAATTTATTAATGTAATAAAATTTAGTTGAAATATTGTGTTTGAGTATTTTAATTAATAAATATTACATCATATTTTTTTTGAACATTATATTTTAATTCCATTTGTAATGGGTTGTCTTTAAATTAAAACTATGTTAATAGTCCTACAAATTAATTTGACAATATCCTATGATGAATAATATTATATTAATTTATATGAAAATCATTAAAATAAAATATTTAGCCAACTGATTGAGATACGGTCGGGAATTACAATAATTTTCTACTAATCATTCAGTTCTCCTTTTAATATAAATTAAATTGCCACTAAAGAGTAAAAATAGATATCATTGTAATCTTAAAAAGGGTTAGTAGTGGTTAAAACAATGAGATAATGGTAAAATATCATCTAAAGTTTCGTTTATAATATTGTATAAGAGGTTTTGGACACATATGTATGAAATATTAGATATATATCAATTCATTACCACAAAAACGTGATAATTAGTTCATAATAATATAATATTTTAGGTAATTCCAAGGGGTAACCTCCCTTAACCCGTAAAAGTGAACTCAATCTTTTTTCATTATTAAAAATATTTTATCCTGATATATTGTGAGATAACTTACTTAAAACCATCATATATTCATTATTTACTTCTATAACATATGCCCATTCCAAAATAAACAATTTTCAAGGGTTGAGGATTAATCCAACTGAGTTTTCTCAATGTATAGGAATAACTCTTAAATAAGTACATTTACCTTTGTGTCATACTATAACTATAATACATATATGGTACCAAATTTAAAAATGACTTATACAAGTTTATTATGTTGAATTTCCATTTCGATGATATAATAACAATTATCCACCTATTTTCCCTCATTTGGGAATAGAAATAATCACTCGTGCATACATGTTGATTATCACCTCCACAAAGTGATTTGTTTTTTCATCATAGATTAAAATAATTATTTATAAAATGAAATATAAGGATTTCATATGATACCTATGAAATTATAAAAATGATAGAACCATGATAAAATTATACGTACATGGATAATAAAATTAAAATATGAATTCAAAATGAAGTAGTAATCATAGGGATTAATTATTTTAATAAATAATTTTGAATGAAGTTTTGATAATATGTTAATATTAAAAAATATGTGGTATGGTATATATAATTATGGTTCGATAATAGATTTATTATTAATCTATAATTAGTATACAAGAGGTTTGGATGTGTATGAATAATTATGAGGCAAGAGGTAATGGTTTATATTAAAATCTCATTTCATTTCAAGAATGTCTATTCTATATCTCAATTTAGTATATTGGTACGGATCATATCATTTATACACCTTATATTGTATTCACTATGAGTTTTTTATCTGAAATTCAAGTAAATTTTTCTATTTTTCTATTTTTTACATAACGTAATAATGAGATTTATTTTAATAAATATAAGAACATATTCTTCTTTGGTTTATGATATTTTAATTCCATTTCATTTTTCTTCTAAATTATAGGATTAATTTTCATACCTAAAAAATTAAATGTTTCAAAAAATTATTTTTATTAAATTTGTCCTTATTTATATGGGTTTAAAATGATGTATCTCGAAATTTTGTTTAAAAAAATCATTTTTAAGCTGTATAAAAGAGTAAAAAGAATAGGTCCTTTAAATATATACATCATGATAGGATTTACACTCTATAATTGGCATTGGTATTTTTGAATATTACATTACATGATTCCATGGTTGTTTTCTATCAAAAAAATTTCTATAATAATTTCAAAATTCAACAAAAAAAATACCAATGTTGAATGTTATTCTATAATGTTTTGAATGAAATGGTTGAATGATATTTTCATCTTATTTTTTTAATATATCATAATAATTTTATTTTTCATATGACTCCCTAGGTATAATATATATCGATTCCATCCATGTAATTTCTCTTGATGGCTTATGGATTTGTTACAATAAAATACATGTGAAATGTATTTTATTTCCATGGGTTATGCTATGAATAAATTATGAATGTAATATGATCATTTGGAACAAATATGTAATATTTTTATATTATTATTTAGGATACCATAATATTCTTCTAATTAATTTTATAGAGACTTATATCTCAAGAGATAATTTTGGGAAATGAGTTGATGTTCTCAATCCATCTTGGGAAATAGGTTTAAACATCTTATCCACTATGATATGAGAAATATATGGTGATTCATGACTATCTATATTGTGGGAAACATGTAGGGAATTGTGATGCACGATTATATGAGGGTCTTGGTAGCTAACATTGACATATGATAAGGTTTGTATGCTTATTATGGTAACATAATATTATAACTTGTTCATATGGCTATGATTTTAACTCATTTCTCATGATGGATTTTTTGATGATTCCACAATCTTGTGAAATACTATTGTTTTATTAAATTCCTTTATATTATGATATATAAAATTTTAGGAATTCTATTATATTCATAATAACATTTTTCATACCCTATTTTTCTTGATATCTTTTAATATGATAATTGATTTTTATTTATCTTTTTTACCCTAACTAATCATGTAAACTCCCATTTATGATATTTTAAATTTAACCTGGGTCATGAAGAATGTTACAAATTATGGTTAGACTAGAAGGGTATCATTTATTAATAATTAATAAGAAGATGATAATGATTTTACATAAATTCTATGATGAGGTATCTATTCTCCTAGTAAACTAAATCATTATAGTTCTCATGCAATTTTATTTGGGTGATATAATGAATATTGTTTAAAATGATGTATTAGTAATATATGATATACATGGATCACTATTAATGATATAATAAGATTTTTTAGTTATATTTTAAGATTATATAATGCAAAATATGGGGATAGACCCTATGATAAACTATATTGAACATAATGTCATATGTGATGAACCTCAAGTGTCATAGTTTAAAAAAAATTATTATTTAGTAGATTAAGTGAATGATTTTTCTAAATATATAATTACATGGTCATATTATTCTAAAATCATTCTTACACAAGGTGTATTGGTATTAGTCAATGGATATAACCATGAGGTATCACGATAACAATTAATTCCATGGACAATTCATTGATTTTACTCATGGTCAGTCAAATTTTATGCGAGTTGGAATGAATAATATTTTTTTTATAGTCCGAAATAATTCTTAGAGAATTAATCATACTAGGATTTTCTAAAATTCACGTTTTAGAACAACATATTATTAGGTATTTCTTGAGGAAGGATCGATCAACTTTGAACATGTATTCTGATCCACCGGTGTTCAATATTTGATCATTGCAAATGAGATATTTTTTTTCTAATCAATAGTTCTCGAAGCATGAAATATTTTATTTGTCAACTATTTTTTTAGATGGTAATGAAAATAAATGGTGAAATTATTTTATAAATACAAGGAAAGTGTATGAAATTTACCTAATGAAATTGGATAAGTTGGATTAGTATATGTAAGTATATACCTTGAATTTTACAAACTCAAATTCAGATGTAATTATATGATATAGATAAAATAGAATATGAATCCATTGGAACCTATAAGGAATATTTTCCAGCACATTAATGGTATACTTTTATATTAGTCATTTGACATGAAACATAATTGATTGATTATTTTGTATAATAAAGAAATTTCATCAAAAGGAATTTGAAATAATAGACTTTTGTATCTGTAAATTAATAAATTTATATTATCTCATGATTAAAGTGAAAATTGTATATTCCTATCATTTTAATGTTATTAATTAGAAATTACATATTTAATATAATGAAAAATAAAAAAATTAAATGTAGGAATTAAATTCGAGTAACATATATACCATTAAAATTTAAAGAAACAACCTGGGAATATAAATATAATGGAAATTTCATTCTCTTTAAATATGGAAGGTATAGTCCTAGATCCCATGACAATTTAATGATGATAAATTGTTTGATCCAGACAATGGAATAATGGAATATTCCTTATAATAAACCACAAACCCCCCAATACATTAAATAAATGGAATATGGAGATTAATACAACAAGTGATCTTATATGAAGGTTTATAATGGTGAAAAATGTCAAAAAAAATCTTATTCCCATTTATAATGCGGAATTTTTAATGATCATGAAATCCAATGTAGGTTGTAGGAATAAAATGGTGAAAGTTGCACTTATCATCCACGTTAGATTAAATTATATATTATTTGATTCTATCTATACACTATCATTTATATATTTATGTTTTGATATGTTATCACATTACCACATTGGTGATTTGATATTTAGTTATTTTTTTAGAAACATAATGGTATATTGATTGTATCTCAATTACAAGTTACTCTCTTATTGATATTTTTGTGAATGTGCACCTTAAAAATATTGTGATTTCCCCACAAGTTGTATTTGTTATGATCTTAGGCATGTGTGAAATTTAATTATATATAGACCATATCTATTTTTAGGATTGTATGTCACATATCATATTATAAATAAATTTATTTTCATCTATTGGAATTGAGATAATTTAAAACAACCAAATAAATTTACATCTATCTTATGGGTATTAACTACTATCCTTGATGTGGATCAATATCAGATGGTTAGGGGGAAACTCAATATTGGGGATATAAATATTTTATGGGTGTCCAAATATTTTTAGGTAGTAAATGACAAACATTCTATGAATCAAGTAGTTGAGTTTTAAGTAGAACTCAATCCACGTTTTATGTCTATCTCAAATAATCTATACTGAACAACCTCCATTGAGTTGAAAGAAGTGAAAAATATTGAAGAATTTATAAATGGTATTCATTCTCCTATATGAGTTACATTAGGGTTATCCACAAGATTTATGAATAATAATGATTAGTGAGTCTGTCGTTAAAACTAGTATATGCAGTATGAGAAAAAAACTACCAATAAATTGTATCATCTATCCCATATTGATGAATTTTTGTAATTTACATAGAGATAAACAAATTTCAAGGATTATACTTTATTTTTTATATCATCAATTGATATTCAAAAATGTTTACATAGGTATGAAAACCATATAACTGTGTTTGATAATTATGAATTTATCGTGATGATGTTTGGAGTTACAAATGAACCCTCTATTTTCACTTATTTTGTTAATAGAGTCATTACATATTAATATGAAAATATTTTGGTAGTCTTTATAGTTGATATTATTATATATTGAATATTTATAGATGAAAATTATTTTCTTTTTTTGCTATGTTTTAGATATAATTGAATTTGAGGTTGAATGATAAAATTACAATGTGTGATTTTTTGAATTATAATGTTTAATTCAAGGGTCATATAATCTGATGTGCATATATATCAGAGGATCCTTCAATGAATAATTTTATTTGATAATATTTTACACCAACCACTATAACATAGATCCATATTTTTTTTATAATAATAAAAAATTTGATAAATTTATAATGATAATATAATCTAATCAGTAAGAAAAATTAAAAAGGAGTTTATTTCTTATGTATTGGTATATTTCATGAAAATTTAATTAAGCTAAATAGATGGGTTTTTAAAAAGTAGTGACCTCACATCACTACAACAGAGAAGGTTTTTTTATCTACATTAATGCATAAAATAATGGTAAAGGATTGCTTCTTATACACAATGATATATTCAAATATTAATCCTCACCCAAATTGAAGATTCATGGGGAAAATTAGTCCAATCATGATTTGGAGTTGTGAGAAGTATTTTTTTCATTGAATACATAGTTTCATTTGACTATTGTCAAAAGGTGTAACATTTTACTAGATAATCATATCATACAGTTTATATTAATAATGAAATTATTGAATTAGTTCCATAGGAGATGGATGGAGTTGATTAATGATTATGAATACTCAATAAATTACTACCATAGGAATGAGAAAAAGGTGGTTGATTCACTAAGTGAAAAAGAATATTAATGTTTCTATATTATAAGGATGAAATGTGATATAATTATTAAGTATTTTTTGAATAATGAAATTAAAAAATTAACAAAAGGTTTAGTTCATATGTTACTTAGATGAATTTTTTATTATCTATCAATGTGAGGATTAAAGTGGTTCATAAAGAGGATATTATACTACATTTTAAGGTGGGAAATATTCTAGAGTTAAACTTTTATTATGATGAAAATATAATATTCAATAATAATGTATGTGTACCATTAATACTATATATGAATTATGATATATTATATGAAGCCCAAAATTCATTGGTCTATATTTATCCATGGATTATGATGATGTATAAGGACTTAAAAGAATATTTATGATCTGAAAAAACTAAAAGAGAGTTTACATAGTCTGTATCCTAAGTCCTAGTACAATAGTATATTAAGGTGGATGGATTGATTTATAAGGGGATCTGACAACCAATACCCATTCCATAATGGAAATGTGAAAAAACATCCAATTTTTTTTATAGACACCAGGAAACATGAATAGGACTCAATGCTAGTTGGGTCTCTGATGATCACCTTAGAAGATGAATATCTTATGTTTCAATTAAAGATGGTTTATCTACTAATAAACATACTCAGTTATATATTTTTGAAGTAGTGATATTTTATATATTTCTTCCCTTAGTTATATTTGATAATGAATCGATGATTACCTTACTTATTTTAGATAAGTGTTTCGTAGGATCTGGATACATATTTCAGTTTATTGGATGAATATCATCCACATGATTATGGTAAAATGTAGGGGACTATATGAAATTTAGAATAAATGATGATATAATTATATATGGATGATAATGTTGTTTGGGATTGAGACCACATTTTGGTGAAATTTTTGAATAATAATATATTTCAGTAAAGATTTTAGATGGCTCCTTATGAATCCCTCTATGGAAAGAAGTTTATAATTCGAATTTTCTGATGTAGTTAGAGAATATATCTTATTGGGACCTAACCATGTTGAGGAAGTTACAAATATGGTTAGAGATATTTATAAGTACATAAGTGTAATATTAGAGTTAATTAAGAAGATATTATATAAATCATATGAAAAATAATTATTTTGATTTTGGTGATAAGGTATTCCTATGAATATCTTCATTGTAGAAGGTTAAAATATCTGAAAGGAAGGGAATGTTCATCATTAGATATATAGTTTTCTTTGAAATTTTTGATTGTGTCATGATTTTACCATATTGATTTACACATCCACTGAATATCTCTAATTTTGAATATGTGTTCCCTGAGTCGATCCTAATAAAGGTCATACCTGATCCATCAAGTGTGATAAAGATAGAGGTCACAACATTGGAGTAAAATATCTCTTATGATTATCAACTAGAGTAAATATTTTACTGGGGAGAAAGTGTTGTGGAAAAAGAGCACACATCAGCACCATATTTTTGTAGTGATACCATTAATTTGTGGATGATATGCTGGAACTCAAGGATGCGATGATGAAGAATTATAATCACTTTTTTATATCATGGTGATTGAATTTCAATGTATAAATTCATACAATTTTGTTAAAATATGTAAATTTGATATTTTATGTCATATTTTGATTTAAATAAAATTTTATCATTGACATATTTCATGAAATGCAATACCAGGTTTAATAAGACTAGAATATACTATTGAATTAATATTTTTTTAATTAGACAATTTTTTTATATACATTATATTTTGTGGGTATAACTAGAACAAACTAAATTATGAAAAATTATTTTTTGTAATTTTATAAAATGAATTTATTGGTTATCAATTAAAAATATATATTCAATGTAATAAAGATGTGTTGAATTTTCTAGAAAAATAATTGTTTTATGCACAACATGTTTTTATCCTACAAATTTAATTAATAACTATTGATGAATTATTTTTATGAAATCTATAGAATATGTATTAAATGAATTTTTATACTATTAATCTAATGTTTCTTCACTATGAAAGGGATAACTCTTATAAATATCAAAAACACATTCATTTATTTTATTCAGTATGATCCATTCAACTAACATAATTTTCTATCTGATAGTATGGAAATGTCATTCAGATATCTTTTGATAAAGAATATATTTTTATTTTATGTAATTAAAAAATTAAAAAAATTACACTCTCTATTTTAATATTACAAATATTTTTTCATAGGGTTAAAAAGTTTTTGGGTTCATTTAAAAATTGATATATGAATGATTACTGAACTATTTTTATCGCAATATTTTTTTTATGATGGATAATTACCTTATATACTTAAATATTTTTGAGATAGTACATTTTCATGTAATGTAAAAATATTAAAAATGATTTTATTTTTAAAAAAAATATTAAAATTTTGATGGTTTGATATGTGCCAATATTTTTTAGGCAAATATAATATATTTTTCCTAAATAATTTTCATTGAAATTCTATTTAAACCATGTTTCCATTAATGTAAAATAACTTTAATAGTCCCAAAACAGACCATAATGGTATCTTATATTAAACACTATTTTATTAAGTAATTTAATGTTTATAAAAAGATTAATACTAAAAAATGTAATGGTATATGATCTTTTATATCATTCGTTATCCATTTACACCTAAAGTGTCCTTTTATATTAACATTCCAAATTACTGAAAAGTCAAATATCTATGATATCCTGGAAATAATCAATAGGGTAAAAATTGGTTAAAAGTATGACATAAGAGTAATAAAATAATATAAACATTTCAAAATTATATTTTATCAGAGAATTTTAAATCATTATCATATTATATTCAAAATATATCAATTTTTCCCCTTCATTATGAAATATTATTTATATTAATTTAATAATTTATATAACTCAATGGGTGACACTCCCGTCATATATAAAAGGGGTCCCTTAATTATAACTACCCTGAATGTTTTTCTCCACCAATATCAACCTCTTATTACTCTAATACCTTATTCTTTTCCTTACTCACTTCATGAGATTTAGATATTACCAAATTATCATCCTTTTATGGATTAAGGTGTAATATAAAATATTTTTCTCAACAAAGTGGTTTTACTCAAAACCGAGTACATTCAATTTTATTTTTATTATATATCCTCTAAATATATGGTATAAATTATTATGATATTAATTATTATTTCAAATATAAAATTATTTTTTCTATGATGGAACAATCATTATTCTCTTTTTTCCATCCCACAGGTTAAGTGAAAATCATTAGTTAACATGTCTGGACAACCACCTCCATGAAGCGATGCGTTTAGGTTATCCAATCATCTGTATATGAATTGTTAAAAAAAATATCTAATTATTACATATTATACTCATTAAATTTAAAATATAATGGAATAATTATTAATGTATAAGTATGGGTACTTTTTAAACAGTACAAGCTTGAAAAATGGAGCAGTTATCCTGTAGATTAATGATATTTCCAAATAATTGTTAATTAATGGGTAAAAGGATGTAATGTATAAAGAATATATAAAATGATATATATGATTATATATCAATAATATATTTGTAATAAATTTATATTTATTAAACATGACCTCAGATCATGTAATGAGGTATATAATATTTGAGAATATTATATATGTTATATTGTCAATACTTTTTGGGATTGTCTCAGCTAATTTTATATTGAGGGGAATTTAATGGATCTTATAATTTAATCTTATAATTTTTACTATAATTTAATTATTCCTATAATTATAATTCATTTTAATAATTTTATTCTATTTGGAACAGAAAATTATCCTGAAATGTTATTAACACAAAAGATGACCAAATTATTTCATTGGTCGACAAAATTTTTCTTCCATTTACATGATCTAAAGAAATAATTTAATGAAAGTTAGTAACTATTTTTGAAAACATTAAAAATAAAACACTAACTAACTTTGAATTGTTTTTTGATTTTTAGATAAGAATCATTATAAAATAATTCTAAATAATATTTCTATTACTTTTAAAAAATTTTGAAAATATTTTTCACTTTTAACACATTAAACATGAACAAAATATCCCACTTCAATTTCCATTCATAGGATTGTATAATTAATTATCATTTCGATTATTATTTTAAATGGAATATATTTTTAAAATATTATGATAATTTTTAGTTAAAAAGAGTCAGTATAGAAAAATATTTTCATTGGATTTTAAAGAACTATTCCAATAAATTTTTGTTGATATTTTTATTCTCAGTAAATATCTTATGATATTTATTTTGATTCGACAAGGATATGATCTAATTTTACAGTACATGTTCCTTATATACATAGATTTTCATAATGTGAATGTGATATGTTTATGAAAACTATTTCATTTCTAGAGGAGATGAAATTAAAAAATTTTGATTTTCTTTTGGTTTTGTGGCACACTTATGAATGGTTTTAATAATGTGATGTGTTGGTCCACTGTATCCCTAGAATGAATTGAGTAAAACCTCAGATCTTACTATATAGTTATTTTAGATGATGTGATGTTATAATTCAACTATGGGAAAGTAGTAGGTATACACTATCTAATAATTTTTGGGTATTGTTTTATATTTCAAAGCTCATGTTCCCATACAATTATTCTCATGTTATGATTACAAATTATTATTGACTAATCTTTCCAATGATTACCCTTATAGAGAATTTTGGGTAAATCCATGTTATTATTTAATATTTATCTAGGTTATAAAGATGGTTACTACGTATGATAAGTCTCGATGGGTACCATATATAAATAAAGATATTAGATATGATTATGATTGTATATAAATACAGTGTTTATATATCTAGTATCAATTTAAACTAATCACATTCATTTCACGTGAAATTTTATTTGAGGGATATTATTAATATTTAGTGAAACGATGTAATACATATATATGTTATGATAGGGTCTATGTATGACTCATGTGCAGCAACAAGAATGGTTTTCTTACATCGTATCTTCATTAGAAGGACATATTTATTAACCTGTGGGACAAGAATTATTATATTTAGCCTTAATTTCCCATGTAAAGCTTGACCATCCAGAGGTCATCTTAGAATTCATGGGATTATCCATCTGTGTTATTATCCTATAATTGATTTTGGTGGACCTATTTTTAGGGTTTTCAAGTTTTTTTGCTTTGTTCAGCTCTATGAGAGAATAATTTAGAAAATCGGAATTACCTCATCAATTTCACTACTATAAAATCTTTTTTGTGGGTTTATAACCATTATTATTAATTTCATGGGATAAAAACTACTTCGGGGAGTGAAAATGACATCTAAACACCAAGGTGTGTTCATTATTACTTTTAATTCCCCATAATCTATGAGTATATTTATATACTGTAGAATAAGTAGATTGTATGGAGAAAAAAATTATTATTTGGAATTTTAAATTTTTTTGTTTAAATAATGAATGATCAAGATTCAATATCTTTTTAAATTTCATGAATAAAAAGTCCTTTTCGATATAATTTATCAAATTACTTATTGAAATAATTGATATTTAAATTAATAAAACTTATTAAAAATATAATTATGTCGTATTTATTTTCTATTTTTTAATGTCTTAATGAGATTAAGAAGTTTATACAACCTCTATCCTGAACCCACTTTGAATTTAATGTCAATAAGTTAGAGACGATGGTTTTTCCAAATTTCAATTTCAATTTTCATGATAGATGGGGATTATATTTAATATATGACATAAATATTAAATATATGAAATTTATAATCATAAATAATCCCTATATAAATATTATTGAATCCACATTAGGATGTAATTTTATCTATTTCTAATACATTTTTATTAGGAATTTAATGTTACTACAGTGATTTTTGGAGTTATTTTATTTGGCCTAATGATGTTTAAAGTTGTTATCGGTTATTTTTTAAATGTTTTATAATTCTATGTTATGTTTTAAATCTATCTATATTTTCCATTTTTATTATTAGTTTTACTCTATATGTATGAGTAAAAATATGAATAATATTAAAAAAATTCAATGGAAATAAATATTACAAGTATTTTTTAAAGTAACACTAGCTAGAAAGTGATAATTTGGAAGAAAATATTAATATTTTAGAGTGACCATGCTCAATATATATGTATAAATTTTTGTATACGGAATATAAAAATTTAAATGGCCTCATAGAGTCCCAATATTTATTATAGTAACCATGATTATATTATTCATAAATTTTACAATGTCCTCTAATATATAATGTTCACCCAAAGAAGATTTTAGAAAACTGAAAAAGGAAGATACCTTTCTTTTGTGTGAATCATATTTAGGATTTTTAAGATTCATTCTGAGAAATATTATAATACATAAGGGTTACAAACATACCTAAAAATTTTAATTTCTAGAAGTTAAGTCTATCATAGGGAATGATACTTTGGTATTATATTAACTGAAATGGATAGATAAACATGTGAATATATTTATTGAATTTAAATTAAATGATTCTATATTGATACATAGTGATTTAAATATTTTTAGTAATTTTATAATAATTATTTAATAAATTGTACTCTATAATGAATAATAAAGTCAAAATAACGGGGGTCTAATTCATGATTATAAATATCAATTCATGATGCTATTTTATGAGAGAAACTACAAGAATATTGTACTAGAATGTGAGTTGATGTCATGATGTGAGAAAGAAATTTACTCTATGGTTTAAAATGATAATTTTATTATCTAAACGATTCACTTTTCGGTATGATATTACATTATAAAACTAGGAATAATTTTAAAAAATCCCACTTTTTCATAAATTCCATCAAACCATGGTGTTATCAATGTATGTTTTCTAGGAATTCATGGAGTTTAAAATTAATTTGGTCTTTTGGGAATATAGAAGATGAAAATTTTCCTCAATAATTGATGTTGATTTTTATGATAATAAATCAACTGTATTTTCAAAAAAAATCTCACAAAAAATCAATAAATGAATTGTCCATCATTATTTAACTATGGATGAATTCACAAAGGTCAAGAGTGAATGAGGTTATTATAGAATAATCATGGTTGATTATTAAATATTATAATATGAAGAATTATATTGGATTGAATAAATTGAAAATGACTAAATATTGAATGAGGGATCATATATGAGAAATTCAATGAATAATTGAGAATTTATATATGGAAAATATACTCACATAATTTAATACATATTTGATTAATAATGAAAAATTATTTTTACCACATCATTAATTTAGAATAATGTTAGAGTTATGAAAATATAGTGGTAATTTATTTATTAAAATACATCGAAGATAATGAAAATCATATTATCTCTTGTTTGGATCATAATTTTACATTGTATATATTTATAAAATTAATTATGGTTTAACTATTAAATTTTTTATTTAGTTATAATAACTTAAGGTGTTTTAATTTAATAAAATAACAATTTAATTACCTTTTCTACTATTACATATTGAAGAAAATGTACTATTTCTTGTCAAATGGATACAGAACACCATAAACAGGGAATATAGTAATATTTTATCACAGTTAACCACATTAATTTTCATCATGGGTTCCGTTTAATTTTTAAACTATTATGAGTTTAATTATGTTTAGTTGAAGATATGATAAGTTGGGATTTTCATAAAAAAATAAAATTAATTCCCCAAACCTCATAGTGTTTATCAAAACCTAGTGATGTTAACATATTGTAGCTTGGAAAATGATGAATTGACCAAGTATAACTATAATGATACTAGATTAAGAAGTAGATTAATCAAATGTAATGGAGACTATTAATCTTTTAGAATAATATACTTATATGTTATTCAGATTTATATTCAGTAAAAATATTTTATTGATGGTATCTAATCTAAGATGAATACCAATATATTTGATGTCACTTATGTATTATACATTAATCTTTTATAAGCATAATTATGGTGTTTAATTCAATTATATATTTACCATACGTAAACTAATTTCATTTTTTGTTGAATATATTACTTATAATATAATGACCGTGTATCATATTAGAGATGTTGAAAATGATGATTTCCATTTCATTCCTATTTTTTTTATGATCAGGTATACTGAAATATTGAGGTACATTATTTTAATAATGATGAAAACATTTGTAACAACCCTGAATTTATTTCGCTGTGAATTTTCTAATCCATTACATACCCCTAACACCTACCTCATAACCATCCATAGCTATAAAAAGTGATGATGGATTACACTATTACACAAGGGAAAAATATACTTGATAAAATAAATTTAAAACTATCTAAATAAATTTAATTATGTGATAAAACACATTTATTACTTATTTTCAATAGTTCACAACCTAACATATTAATAAATATTATTTTATAACGGTTATGAATTAAAAATAAATGAAATTACTAGATAAAATATCATTAGTGGATAACTCCAAACTAAGGAAGTCCACCAACCATAAATATCTAAAAACCTATAAGATAAATAGAGTCTCTATATAGAATCACTTATTAGAAAAATTATCAAAACTTTGACATGTGAAGTAGATTACAGTAGTGATAGTTCATTAAATTAACATACATATGATTATACACTACTGTTACACCATTAATATATAATTCAAGGTTATACCCTAAAAATAATAATATACATTAAATTAATTTATTCCTTAATTTATAACACTTCATTAATGGGGAATTTATCATATCAAGGGACCACACATTCTTATTCCATCACATAGGGAAAACTTATTATATATTTCATTACATATATTTTTAAAAAATAAATCTTCAACCATGGATTAAAAACACATTCCAGGAAAATAGAAAAATATAATAATTCAATAATACCAAACAAAACCAATGAAAAAAAATTATCCCTACTGTATACTGATAAAAAAGTAATATTCATAAGAATAGGAAATAAATGACAACTATTTAACTCTCACTAGGACACCAAATAGGAGAAATTCCCTATGTTAGAAAAATATTTGTTCTTAGATTGATATTTTATCCATGAAATTTGAACATCAATCATGACTTAACCATATAAAGAAATCATGATGAACCATAAAAAAAATGGATGTTAATTATAAATTCATAAATAATTTATTTTAAAATAAACCATTTTAAATAATAAATAATATAAAAATAAATGTGTTTCTAACGTCCTCACCCTATATCAGTATAAAAAATACAAAAATACTATTAAATTTTAGGAATCGAATGAAAATGTTTTCTTCATGTATCACTCATCTAATGAAATAATAATTTATTTAATTCCAAAAAATATATTAAATGCATTTAATATTTTTATCAAGATAAATAATCATTCAAAAATAATAATTAATAGTGTTAAAGAAAAATTATTAATGAATTTCTCAAATTTAAATTGAATAAAGTATGAAAAAACTTAGAGCACATTATTTTAAATTTCATAAAATCTTGAAGAAAATTATACCAAATGTAAATAATATTTTTTAAATCTAATGAATATGAAATTATAAGGTTTCATATACAATTATACATCATTAAAAACTAATCCATTAACATCCAACATTGTAAAAATATATAACATCTTCTAACTAAAAATAGGAAATATAAACTTGATAAATTAAAATTTTCAATTTAGGGGTTCTATCATTCATAAAATTAAATAAAATTATATGTTTAGAAACTATGATGAATTTTCAGTTTAATTTCATTCACTATAGTCATATAAATAGCATTAGCATTCATTCAACCCTAAGTCGTAAAATTGTCTCAAATATTGATTGTTTCTAAATAAAATAGATAAAACTAAGAAATATAAACCCCAAAAAGAAAAAAAAATATTTATGGGAAGCTGAAGAGGATAAAAATAAAATGGAGGTTAAGTAGGGAGAGATAAAAGAGATTACAAATAATGCATATCAATTTCAATGAAATAGGACATAAAATTGGTGGAAGAAAAACTTATCCCTTACTAGGGTGGGGTTGACGCACCATATGATTCAATGTGATGTAAGGGATCCCAAATATGTCATATTAAATAATAATATAATGAAGAATATTATTAATATTAATATGATAATAATAATTTACTACACCCTAAAATTTATTATTGAAAATCTCAAATACAATATTAAAATGAGAAAATAAATTTTCATATAGTAAAATATAAAAAACGATCAATCTAATATTTTAAAAGGTGGAAACTAAAAAACATCTAAAAATATTAATTATTATTTCCAATAAAACAAGGATATGATAGTTTTATTAAATATTTTTCAAAAAAAAATCAATAAAAAAATTCCATAAAATTAAAAATATTAAATTCCAATTTAATACTAATAGTATTATTAAAAATAATTATATGATTCATTATTAATAACCAAATGCACACAACCAAAATAGAAAATACTGTAATTTTAAAATATTATTTTGAATACAATTTTAATAAAAAAAACTTTTTTTCCACATGATATTATTGTTTATACATTTCTAGTATAGTTTAAATTGTAGAAAATTAAAGATTTTATTGTTATTTATAACCCTGGTGCTTTAATATTCCAACAACCTCAAATTTTTATTGGTAATAAGATATTTATTCATTTAAAATTGGATAATAAGAAAATTTTACCTTATATTTATTATCAATTAATATATTTAAATGTTTTAAAATAGAATTAGATTATATATTTATGATCAGTAAATCACATATTTAGTGTGAAGGAAGGAAACATTCCAAGTAGGATTAAAGGATAAGGTTCAAAAATTATGAGATATTTATAGTGAAATTTTAGTTATGAAATTATAATATTATTTTTATCACTATCATGAATTATGTCATTCAAAAACACCTTAACAAATTAATTTTTTATTGTTTGATAATATATTTCTTAACTAAAGACTGGTAGAGTACCACATAAGAAAATTTAGGATCATTATAATGAAAATGAGAGAGTATTTGTCTTATATGAAGCCATGTTTTTCATTTTTTCAACCATGGGGAACATTTTTATGTGGGATCAACACACATAGGCCTATCATGATTATTGTGTCCTCAAATTCCACCTTTAAAATGGTTTTTATCATTCACCGCCATTATTGATGATGTCAATTACTTGGTTGGAAGTAGATGATGATATATTATCTCTTCCTTCAATGGAATCCTCTATAGAGTTTGAATCTTAGTCTTGGATTTCCTTAATGATTTGATACGAATTCAGGAATGTACTTCTAGACAATATCATCTAGTGGAGGCTAGTTAATTCTTCCCCTTTGATCCATTATAGAGATGCAACCAACATTTCGAGATGGTGATGTTGTTTAGAATTTTGGGAATCTATTAATTTATAAATAATTTTATCTTGTGAGGAAGTATTATTCTCATAAAAAAGGAATCTTATGGAAAAAAACTATTTACATGTTTTTATCACCCTAAGGTGACATGCATTTAGTGAATAAGTTGTAAAAATATAACCAAATTATATATCTTGTGCCTATCATATCAAGAAAATTGTATTTTATTTTTGTAGATTCCAATAGTATTCCTATGGTATAATATATTATCATAACATAAGACATATGAGGGTCATCATATAAGGAATCCTATACTCATATAACAGGGGAATAATCTAGTCATTATTTTTAAGTAAAGAGAATAAGTCATATAGTCATCACATATTTATCATATTCTAATCACTTATGGCATATCGTGCTCATCCAATGAGGAAAAATTATTGTATTGTCACCTAAATATAGTGAGAATATATCATATACTCCTAAAAAAGTGTTATTAGGAACATCTCCTAACGAATAATGGGATTGTCACATAGTGTTAATTTATTGATTTAGTGTGGAATCATTTATCTAGTGCTAAATGATAGAATTTCTCATATTTAATGTCTATTTTATTCAATTCCGAAAACACCCATAAATTAGGATGATCATTGATTTAAATCTATGATAAAGTTATTGGAAATTTATTATTCATTAGAGGGAATAATCCTACACACAAATCCCAAAAAACTTGGACAAACACATGTTAGTATCCTTTGGTAATGCCAATGGAAGATGTAAATTTTATATTTATATAGTGAGGAGATCAATATACTCCATATAGATGATCAATATTCATTATTACTACCTCCAAAATGGTAGTGAAATGAGAGATATGTATGTTTTATACATGTTTATCTCTTATCTAGCTCTTCTCAAGAGGCATACTGTTACATTTGGGAATTAATTCTATTGTGATGTTGGTATTGAACCTCTAATAGTAATACTATGTTATAATCCACAAGGCAGTGATCATAACTTATATATTTTGAGTACATTGTTTATGTAAATGTGACAAGACCATATCAAAATGGTTATTTTCATACAGTAAGGACACAAATCTATTTAAAAGTGTGATGAAATGAGACATCATGGGGTTTTTGATTTGTTTCATATAGAGGGTAATATCCTTAGATTCTACCCATATAATATTTATTGGTACTTGACAAGAATTTGTTAATTTTTAATTCATTCATATTAAGATTATTTTACTATATATCCACATAGTATGTGTGTGGGGATTTTGTAGGAATTCTACCCATATGGTGGCAACCATCTCTTATTCAGTAAATGAGAAATGTAGAGTTCAACATAAGAGATTTTTTTCATCTTCACTTTGGGCTTCCCATGATCATCACATGGTCTAAGGAAATAATTTAATATATTAGTATGAGGATGTTGATATTAATTTTAACAAAATTTTGTTAAGAAATTGTGGAATTTCTTTTAAATTCATGAAGTACATGAACTAATTTTGGGATAATGTGTAAAGATGCACACTCCTAGCTATATTGGGAGGAGATAATGACCCATGGAATAGTTATATTATCATTGAGAGGTGCGATGAATGACTTCCCATTAATATTCCAATATCTGGTCTTTCATATCCATTTTCCTAGTACTATTATCCAAAAAACATGGAATTTTCCCCAACATTATCAATGTTGGAATCCACAATTAGATAGTCTATAATGATTTTGATAGTATCCACATTCATTGATAAGGGTGTACCATTAGATAAAATCACAATAGAATATGATAGGTAAATAAAATTGAACAACTAATTAAGATGATATGAATGAATCAGAATATCCAATATCAATCAATGTGAATATTAGTTTTTAATATATTATTGTCATACAATTGGCCGTAGAATATCCCTCTCCACAATCTGCTATATCCTAATCAATACGATAGGATCTTCCCACCATAATGACATGACACCCCATATGATCATGAGTCACCTTCTTTGATGAACCTTGTGGGGTCATCACCTAAAACCAAGGCCCTATTCATTCCCAGTGGTATATATTCTGAAATAATTATCATTGAATCTTTCAAGATTCATTTTATATCCATATTTATGAAAAATCATGAAATAATAGTTAGGGTCCTCATGAATTTATCTCTTCCACGAACAGCTGTAGAGCATAGACGATCTATTCCCAATAGCGGGATTCAAGAAACCTCTTCTCTATTCTTACAAATTCAACTTATTTGGAAGACAAAATCCATATTTTTAATCATATTACCATAATAACATACTAAAATTTAACTTGAGGAATTACCCATTCTTCATCTTGAAATTGGGAGAATACACATAGATATATCTTACTCAAACAACTTCTTAAAAAATATTTCCTTATGATGAAATGCTGAATAGGTCCTCATATCAATGTTACTTACATATCATTTAGTCTATAGGTGAAGACCATTTTTTAATCATTTATCCCTATAATTCTTATTCACTACCAAAATAGTAGAAATATGAATTAGAACTATGAACCATGATGTATAATAAGAAACCATCATCATCCAATTATAGGTCTCTGTGAACTCTTGTGAACATGAAAAAACTAGTGAATTACAAAATTAAAACATCATTAAGAGGTCAATGAAGGTTTCAAATTTCACCCCTTAATGTCTACCCACATGTAGCACCACATTTAACTATCATCTTGTTGTTCTATTATTCTCAATGGTTGACAACGTTAATATCCAATTCTCTCATTTCTCTATCAAGTCAAAATTTCACTCATTGACCAATTTCTATTCCTATATATCATATATAACTCATGTGATGTGGAAGTATGAGGGTACTTTAGCTAGAAGTCATTGGCTTAATAGACTATCATTTGACATCCCTTACGGTCTCCTCCAACCTCAATAAGAACCATCTAAATGAGTTACTGATAGATATAATCTATAGATTAACCCACTAAAGCATCCGAGGGAGCATGATCAGTTCCATCCTCTTGTATAGAATGTGGTGAGACAATATTTCTGGGACATCTAATGGGTAATATTTCTGAAAGTGATATAAAAGCCTTATATAAATAAATAAAATTAAACATAGAGGCTGATAACAGCCCGTGGTCCACAAAATATTCCACAATAAGATTTAACCTGAGAGGCTAATCATAAGAAAAATGCATAATACCCTAAGAAAAAAGAATATCACAATAATTTTTCCTAGTTCCTAAACATTGGACATAATCACATATATACAATTATTCATAGAATACAACAAGCTTAAATAAAATAATCTATTAAATAACTCAAAAATTACATATAAAAATATCAAGAGTCATGCAATTTTTTTACCATATTTAATAATATAAATAGGTAAATAGAATGTGATATTGTATTCCTAGAAATATGCATGAATTCACCCCAAATCAGATAAATCAGTACTAAAACCTCATATGAATCACTTAATGGGAATTTAAACAAAGTAAACATAAAACCAAAAGAATAATAGTTCAGACTATATAGAAAATCATAGATCAACCATACATTGTAGGATAAGAACTAACATATTTACCCTACCTAAGAACAAAAAATCAAAATTTCTATATTGTATATAAAATCAATAAAAGGAGAAGAATTAGTGGGTTAACTAGTTCATTGATACCATTTTGAAATATCTTTACCTAAACTGCCTTATCTAAACTACGATTCCTCATGACCACATGTGGTCCTCCCAAATAAAAGTGGTTTACATCTAGTAGTGAAGCCCATTACAACCACATAGATAGACTATTACCTCATTTCTAGGTTATCGTTAGTGTAGAAGTATGAAATGGATATTGAATAATGAAAAATTAATTAATAATTAAATAATCACTGGAATGTCATTGTAAGAAATAAAACTGACCTAATCAGAATTAATTTTAATTGTTGGATATATAGGATAACTAAACAAAAGTATCCAATTTATGAGGCAAGATAGTACCCAAAATCATTATAATGCATTCAACTCATACTCTATCCATTAAATACTAGTATACACTAGAGGGACCTTTGCATTCATTGGACCCCAAGTCAAGAAATTGACAATTTCCCTAAAATTCCTTAGTGGGAACTGAGTTTAAGATGATGTACGATATAACCAATATCTCATAACATAATTTCATGAGAGATACATGTTCCTCATATGAAGTTAAATTAAACAATTGAAAAAATATTTAGACCATGTGAGCCACATATGATGGGTATTTATATATTGGGTCACAATCTTTAGTGTCATGTTGGAAGAAACATATATCATTCTCTATACACATATCCCATAATGAAATATGCCAAAAACTTGTATCAAACATCCCAATAGATGGGATACCACATGTACTTCAAGACCAATTTATGACACATTTATATCATGTT
Source organism: Viscum album (assembly GCA_963277665.1). Lineage (NCBI taxonomy): Eukaryota > Viridiplantae > Streptophyta > Magnoliopsida > Santalales > Viscaceae > Viscum > Viscum album. Next base: position 1,147,385,174 of record OY728156.1, read on the forward strand.
ATATTCCAGTAGGATAAAACTAAATAGACCTCTACATATGATAAGGAACAACACATAGGATACACGATAACATTGTCTGTTCAAAATATCACTGTATCTGGAGTCAATAAAAATCCATAAAAACTCAGATTTGATGAAAATTATAGGATAGGTCTTAGCAGAGCTATAAATGAACACCTCATGTGATCAAGAATAAAAAAATTATCTCACTAGTCTATAAACAAATAGTAATAAACATTCTAATTAACCATAAAAAACAAGTTCGAATGTCACAGAATTCATACAATAAGCGAAACTACAATTCAGATGTAAGGGTCCTTTTTTGAGTCAAAATACACTACTAAATTGTAGAACCAATTCCAGATCAACCAAATTTATAAAAATAAAATCATGATGGGGATAAAGATTCCCCCTTAAGGTAGGTCATGATAAAACATACATGATAATATATTTGGCTGATGATGATCTTGTTGGATCGAATATGTAGATGTATATGTATATTAGATGGAACAATACAAGAGGAAGGGTGAATTGTAGGTTTAAAAAACTGTGTTTAAATACTTAAGGGATTAGTTTAAAAGATCTTAAACTAATACAATTCAAACAACCACATTTTTATTAAATATAATGGTATTAAGTACTGTAATACTATCAGAAAAGTAAAGTAATTGTATTCAAGATGAATACAATAATCAGAGTAATACAAGTGTGAGAGATTCTACCATAAAGCGTATAGAATCTATTAATACAAATTGTAATAGAATAATTTTAATTGAAACAATTACATTTGAAAGTGTAATAAAGAAAGGAAACAATATAAATTCCTTTCTAATACAAACAACAACGGAAATTTAAAAGTATTACAATCATTTTTAACCCAAAGAGAAGGGTTATACTTTCACCTAGGATAATAGGTCGCTCTTACAACCACCTTGGTAAGACCTCGATACGATGATCGGTTCGTATGTCTGCCTATCCCCGACAGCCCTCGATACGATGATCGGAACGTCTGTCTACCTATCCCCGGCAGCCCTCGATACGATGATCGGAACGTTTGTCAGCCTATCCCTGGCAGCCCTCAATTTTGTAGGTAATCGACACCTCTGTCTTTCAATTACTTGAAATCACTCGATATGATGATTGGACGCACAATGCACAAAGCATGAGATAAGTCACAACGTCTCTCTCTAGAACATTATCGAACCAAAGTATCACAGTTATATCACACTTGTCCTCTCTCAGGTTCAAATGACCTCCTATTTATAGGCCTCAGGTTCAAATGGTCACATTTCCTCCAATGGTCATAATTATTCAAAAAACTCATAGGGACTTGGACACCTGGCATTATAACAGTCATATTGAAACAGAAAGCACGACATCATTTTTATTAGTTTGTAACTAACTCAAAGACATTGTATTGATTAAAACAAAACATATATGAAGATGATAAACAAGAGTACGATTAAAATGAAACATGTGTTTTTTGACTAAGTATCAAAACAAGCATGTAATGAAAGTACGAATATTATAAGTATTACTAAATGTAATGTATTGATATGATACAAAGTAAGATACACAAAAGTGAGTACGATTGACAGAGTTAGTACGATGCAATTGATAGAGTCAGTACGATAGGATTGACAGAGTCGATATGATATGATTGACAGAGTCAGTACGATACGATTGATAGTCATTACGATACAAGATAAAAGACATTTGTGATTTCCAAAACATGATATAGAAGTCAAAAGAAAACTTTTGACTCAACAATCCCCACCTTTTTGGAAAGCACAAAACACAAAGTAAAGACAACAAGAAAAACTTATCTCCCCCTGAGTTATTGGAAACCCTTCTGAATAAGAAATTTAATACAACTAACTCCCCCTTAGGTATGTACTTTCCTAAGGATTGTATTCATAGATTTTTTTATTTAGAAGTGTCTGTTCAAAATATTATCTCTTTGTAAATCATTCTCCCCATTTATAAAACATTCTCCCCCTTTGTGAAACCTTCTCCCACTTTGTGATTTACAAAAAGAATGGGGTAACCATGGGTTGCCTGAAAAACTTAGATAAAAGAAATGCAGGACAAATGAAAGAGTAACATAAATGTCATTACAAAACAAGGACAGGTTCCAATAGAAAAGAAAAACAAATACAACAGTCATTTTCTTTCTCTTTCCTTTTCCTTCTTTATCATCTCATGAAGAACAACTTTCATCTTTTTGATTTGTTCATGTCTTCAGAAATTGAATCACCATGAGTTCTGAAAAGCTCTTGTTGGTCAGCAAAAAGATGATCTTGATTCTTGATAGTCTCCTCCTGGACTCTAATTACATCCTCAAGGGTATCAATTCTGTCTTGTAGATTCTTGCTATCTTTGGATAACACAGAATTTTGTTTCTTCAATAAAACCATTTCATCCTTGAAAGATTAAACCTTTGAGAATTCAGACTGAAAAGCATTCATTATCTCTTTCAATTTTTTCACTGAAGGAATATCGGCTCCATGAGTTACCTGATTCAGTCTTTCAACAGTTTCTTTGTCAAGAATATTGAAAGAAATCACAAGATAATTTGAAACCCTCCATATATCTTCAATTTCTATCTCATGGTCATTCACTGAGATTTCTGTTTTATATGAACACTTGGTTATCCTTTTTCAAGCCTTCTTATGAGCAGACAAAGTTTCAGATAGAACTTTCAAATCAGCTTCAACTGAAAAAAAATTCTTTCTTAATTCTCTTACAGAACCAAATTTCTTTTTCTGATTGTCAGTAATAAAATCAATTTTCCCTTCCATCCTTGGAAAGTAAGGAATAGTCTTCTCAACCCTTCTTAAAAAATGAACAATTTAATCACTTCTCTTGAGAGAAATTGTTTGTTCTGAATTAGTGTCTTCGTCATATGAAAGCAATTCATTTGATCAGCTTGAGTCAACAACTGGCTGTTTTCCTTTTTATTTTTCTTTCTCTTTTCTTTCTTTTACTTTGTCACTGATGACAATAACATTTTCAGTGTGAGAGGATTGAGCACCTTGCATTACTTGAGAATAAATAATATCCAGAGTTTCAGATGTTTGAATGGGTGCTTGAATGGCATGAGGGGTTTGTTGAATACATTCACTTTGCTTTTGAACCTATTCCTCTCTACTCTTCTTCGAACTCTGAAGGAATTCTAAAATAAATTCTCCCTCCTCTTCCTCAATTTCTTCTATATCTTCCAAAATTTTTTCCCTTTTTCTTTCTTAGGAAGACTCAGTACGATGGGCTCTTGATGCAATTCATCTGTTAGTTGAGTACTTACATCCTCAACCATTTTCAAGACTTTAGAGATATAAAAGTCTTGAGCCTTTCTTTTCAAAATGGTATTCTTTTTCTTTTCAGCTTTAAGGGTTTCTTATACCCTTAATCTCTCATTAATCTCTTCGGATGGATCAAGTCCAAACTTTGGATCACCTTCCTTTCTCTGTTCCTTGTCCTTTCTCCATTTATCTACAACCTCCTTACTGTACATTGGATTCTTCTTTGGCTTTGAGCTGGTTTTCGGATCAGAATTTTGAGTAATGCCAACAGATTGATTTTCTTTTATTGGCATAGGTAGTGATTGATTTTGATCTGATTCAGCTTCTAAATCCTTAACAAAATGTTTTGAGTTGTGATCAAAACAAATATTCAACTTTTTCATCGTACTCTTACTAACCGAGGATGGCTTCAGATCTATCAGCATTCCTTTCAAAGGAATGTTGCAAAACTTCATGCTCTCTAGAATAAAATTTGTAAGGATAGCTGGATAGATAATCAGATGAGACTTGATTCCTCCTGACTTTACATTCCTAATTGTTTCAAAAATGTATCCCATTAGATTCACTTTTCTCATGTTGACAAGATAGTCCAACTTGAAGATATCAAAGACTTTCAGAGTTTCTCTATCCCCTTTCCTTGGGATAAGAAAACCTTGCATCCATAGAGCTACAAACCTATTTTCCAGAGAAAGATGAGCCACTTTTATCTTGTCTTCATTTACAACAAATAAATACTTCTCGGAACTTTCTCTACTAAATGTACTGACTTCCTATGGTAGTTTATGAGATGGACATAAAGAATCACCTTCTATCGGGACATTAATAAAATGAGCCACTTGATTCAAAGACATAGAAAACTTTCTATCGTACACAACAAAATTGATAGTTATGTCTTTATCGAAAGATATGGTTTTATAGAACTGACTAACTTCAGCAATGAGAATCGAATCATTAGAAATAGGTCTTTCAACACACAAATGATCACATCCTTGAAATCACATAATCCTCTTGATTGTATAATCGTACAATTCAAAGAAGTCACGGGAAACTAACATTTCACTGAAAAGGTCTTTGTCTGAGAAAGACTTTGAAGACATATCACCGGGAGTGTTGGCAGAAGTCTGAGACATAGAGATGTTGCCGATAAAAGTTTGTACAATGTCTTAAAATCAGTGAGGCAGAGCTTCGATGTAGATCATGAAAAAAAATAATGTGGGTTTGGGGAGGGGGGTATTTATAGGCGATATAGGGTGACCGTTGATCTTATACGGTTGATATTAGAAGAGAGGAAATCAAAGGTTAGAATTAAAAGGGAAAAAATTTAAAAAAAAAAGAAAAGTATGTACCTGCCAGAGATCGTAATGTAATTGTGGGTTTTAGATAGTATTAAGCGAGGAAAAAAATAGGTATACGAATTAAAAGAATACTATGAATCATCATACCGATAGAAAACAAAGTTGTTACCATTAACTAACGAGCTGATGGAAAACCATCTTGTTACCATTAACTGACGAGCTGATGGAAAACAATCTTGTTACCATGAACTGAAAAGCCGACGGAAAATAATCTTGTTACTATGAATTGACAAGCCAGTGGAAAACAATCTTGTTACCATGAACTGACAAGCTGATGGAAAACAATATTATTACCATGAACTGATAATCCGATGGAAAACAATCCTGTTACCATGAATTGACAATACGATGGAAAATAAATTCATTACCATGATCGGTCGATACGATGGAAAAGAAATTCATTACCATGATCGGTCTATACGATAAAACTGTCAATACAATAAACAGAGAAGTAAATGATATGATAAAACTATCAATACGATAAACAAAAAAGTAAAAACACATACCAATAGAATAAATAATTGAAGATCATGAGATAAGAAGAAACATAGTAAGAAACATAGTAAGAAATGTTCCCCCCCCCTTTCTAGAGGAGTTGTTTGATGTAAGGAGGAATGTAAAACAGGAAGTGGATATGAATGATTATTTTAATGTAATCATTCCTAGATTCTTTTTTATAAACTCAAATCTATTGTAAGGTAATGGTTTTGTAAAAATGTCAGCAAGTTGTTCTAACGTTCCGATGAATTGTAAAATAATATCTCCTTTTTGTGTGTGATCCCTAAGAAAGTGATGCCTAACATCTATGTTTTTTGCACGAGAGTGATGTGTTCGGTTCTTAATAAGAGCTATGGCACTAGTATTATCACGTAGAATTTGGGTTTTGGAAAAACACAAACCATAGTCAGTGAGTGTGTGTTGCATCCACAACACTTGAGCACAACAACTTCCAGCTACTATATATTCAGCTTCAATAGTGGAAAGTGCTACCGAGTATTGTTTCTTGTAGGACCAAGAAACTAGATAATCTCTTAAGAAATGACATGTTCCAGATGTACTTTATCTATCCATTCTACAACCACCAATGTCAGCATTTGAAAAGCTTTTTAAAACAAAATCATTTCTAGAAGAGTAAAAGAGTCCTAAATCCATAGTGCTTTTTAAATACCTAAAGATTCTCTTTACAGCTTTTAAATGAGATTCTTTTGGATTAGATTGATATCTTGAAAATAAGCATATAGAAAACATTAAGTCTGGTCGACTAGCTTTCAAGTATAGAAAACTTCCTATCATACCTCTAAAGATTGTTTGATCTACTGTTTTCCCAGTTTCATCAAGATCAAGTGTATTTGAGGTACCAATTGGAGTGATAATACTTTTAGTTTTTTCATATCCATAATTTTTTAGAAAATCATTAATATACTTATATTGGGATATAAATGTTCCTTCTGGTTTTTGAAAAACTTGAAAACCTAAAAAGAATGTTAACTCACCCATCATACTCATTTCAAACTTAGACTTCCTTAAATTAGAAAAAGAATTAGTAAAAGATTGCTGAGTTGATCCAAATATGATTTCATCAACATAAAATTGAACAATCAATTTTTTTTTCCATTTTTATAAAAAGGGATGGATTTGTTGTACCTTTTGTATAATTGTTTTGTAAAAGAAATCCTGTAAGTCTATCATACCATGCTCTAGGGTCTTGTTTAAGACTATATAGATCTTTAGTAAGTTTAGAAACATGATTAGGATGTTTTGGGTCTAGAAAACCCGGAGGTTGTTTGACAAAAACTACTTCTTGAACAAAACCATTTAGAAAAGCACATTTAACATCCATTTGAAATAGTTTCAAGTTAAAGTATGCTGCAAAGGCTAATAGAATATGAATAGATTCAAGTCTAGCTACTAGAGCTTATGTTTCTTTATAATATATTCCCTCTTGTTGATTATAGACCTTAGCAACAAGTCTTGCTTTATTTCTTACAATGATCCCATTTTCATCACATTTGTTCATGAAAACCCATTTTACTCCAGTTACAGTTGTTTCTTTTGGTCTTTCAACTAAAGTCCAGACTTGATTTCTCTCAAATTCATTTAGTTCATCTTGCATTTCTTTGATCCAATCTTCATCACCTAAGACCTCACTTGGAATTTTGGGTTCAAATTGGGAAAGAAAAGAAAGATGTTCTATTTCATTTCTTAAGGAATTTCTGGTCCTTACAGGTTGATTTACATCACCAATGATATTATCAATAGGATGATTCCTATGAAACAATTGATTTCGATTTTGTAAAACCAATTTTTCAACATATGGTAGAGATTCTTCTATGGTAAATTTTTCAGAAGTATCTTCTTGAACATTTTCCTTATCATAAGGATCTTCTAACAAAAGTTGATAATCAGTTTTTGAAAACACATCTGAGGATGTAGGTTGGGATGATTTAAAATCAAAAGGATCAGATTCATCAAATTTTACATGTACTATTTCTTCAATAGTAAAAGTTTTTTTTATTGAAAACCTTATAAGCCTTAGAAGTTGTGGAGTAACCTAGAAATATTCCTTCATTAGAATTTGGTGCGAATTTTTCTAGATTATCTTTTGTATTCAGAATGAATACTTTGCACCAAAAAACATTGAAGTATGAAATTTTAGGTTTTCGTCCAGTCCATAACTCATAAGGTGTTTTATTAAAAAAAGGTCTAGTTAAAACATGATTTATAGTATAAAAAGTAGTACTAGCAGCTTCAGCCCAGAAGTGCTTAGCAATTGAGTATTCACTCAATATGGTTCTAGTCATTTCCGGAAGAATACGATTTCTTCTTTCAACAACACCATTTTGCTGAGGAGTTCTTGGAGCTGAGAAATTGTGAGTAATACCTTTCTTACTACAAAAGGTGTCAAATTCACAACATTGAAATTCACCACCATGATCACTATGAATAGTTATCAATGGTAGGTTTTTCTCATTTTTAACTTGGGATCTAAAAGTTTTGAAATAGGAAAAGGATTCAGATTTCATTATTAGAAAATAGATCCATGTGAATCTAGTAAAGTTATCAACTAAAACAAATACATAGTATTTGCCTCCAATGATTCCAATTTGTGAAGGACCAAAAAGATCCATGTGAACTAGATGTAATTCATTAGAAGTTGAAACTTCATTAATTTATTTAAATCTAGTTTTATGTTGCTTGTCGAATTGACAAGGATCACAGACTTTTGAAGAATCATATCCAAGATCCGGTAGTCCCTTTACAAGTCTTTTCATTGAGACTTTACAAAGGTTTCTTATATTATAGTGTCCTTGTCTTCTATGCCATATCCATGAATGGTCTTCTATTGCACCTAAGTAGGGTATATTTTGGCTTCTAAGGTCTTCTAAGTTAATAGTGTATACATTTTATTGCGTATGGAAAGATAGAATGAACTCATTCTTGGAATTGTGAACTAGAAACTTATCATTTCTAAAATTCACAAGGTAACCTTAATCACATAATTGACTTATGCTAATGAGATTTTGCCTAAGACCTTTAACAAACAAAACATTTGAGATGAGAACTTTTCCAAGAAAAACAATATTACCTATACCAAAAATAATTCCTTGAGCATTATCTCCAAAGGTAACCTTTCCTCCTTTTGTTTTGATAATATTTTCAAAGAAATATTTGTTTCTGGTCATGTGTCGAGAACAACCACTATCCATGTACCAAATATTTTTGTTGGTACACTTCTCATTTTCCTGAAAAAGAAACAATTAGTTTTTCAGAATCCATACTTGTTTGGATCCAGAAGGGTTAGATAAGTGAATTTTAGGAATCCACATTTGTTTTACAAAATGAGCTTTATGAAATCCTAAAGATTGAGTTTTATTAAGAGAACAATCTCTTTTCCAATGTCCACCACATTGACACTTAGATCAAAAAGGTGTTTTTTTGTGGAACAAAATAGTTATTACTAAAAATGGGTTTGGAATAAGTATAACCAAGTCCAGAATGATTCATCAATGGTCAGATTTGGGAATACATTTTGTCAAATTTTTCCTTGCCATAAGTAATGTTTGAAAAGCATTTTTTCAAAGAAAAGATTTCTGACTTTATTTTTAAAACTAGATTTTTATCCTCCAAAACATTTGATTTTGAACTAGGGTTAGGTTCTAAAACATTTTTCCTAGAAATTACGTTTTCAATATCCTTAGAAAGTTTATCCTTATCAGATTTGACTTTCTCAAGGGGTTTTAAAATACTTTTAACATTAGAAGTTTTCATATCAAGATCATTAGAAAGATCTGATACTTATTTAGTTAAAACTGAAATTGTAGAATTTTCTTTATCAAGCTTCTTCTTAAGTTTAGAATTTTCATTTTCAAGAAGTTAGCAAATCTTGAAACTTCATCAAAAGAAGGTAATGTATCATCATCTGATGACCAAGAATCATCATTTGAATATTGATAATATTTATTATCAGTAAAATTTTCATTTAAAGAGACATTTGTAATAGCTTCAGCATTATGTACCATGGCCATAAGACAATGATCTTCAATTGGTAGTCTGGATATAAGAACAATATTTCTCTGTCCTGAGGACTCATATTCTGAAGAATTGTCTGATGAATCACTACCACTTTCACTCCAACAATAATTTTCCTTCAAGAATTTCTTTTTCTTTATCTTGTAATACTTCTTCTTATTTCTTTTAGAATGTTTCTCCTTTCTATATTTTCTCTTCAGTAAAGGAAAATCAGGCCTTATATGACCCACATTCTTACATTAATAACAAGTTACCTAAAAATATTTCTTATACTTCCAATTTTTGAATCTGTATTGGAATTATTTCTTTCCCATAATCTTGTTCATCCTTCGAGCAAGATTGGATAACTCATTTTCTGAGTGATCACTATCACTTGACTCTCATATAACAACTTTCTTACCTTTGGATCTTTTTATCCTTTAGGTGTTTTAGCTTTATATGTGAATGCTACACTTCCATTCCCATTTTTCTTATTGAAATTAGCATCTCCTTTAATTCTTGTCTCATGCTGTAAAATAGTTCCAAATAGTTCATCAAGAGTAATCTGAGAAACTTTTCTATTTTCATCAATAGCTGTCCTTTTTGACTCCCATTCATTTGGAATTATTTCTATAATCTTATCTACAAGCACTTCATCATCAAGACCTTTTCCCCCCATAGATTGTAAACTATTGATAATTGTCATAAATCTTTGTTTCACTTTACATACTGGATCTCCATAAGGAAAAAGAAAACCATGATACTCTCCTCGAAGCATTGCTCCTCTTATTTCTATAACCATGGATGTACCAAAATGTGCGACTTCTAATTTCTTCCAAATACAGTTGGATGATTCACAAGAAGATATTTGGCTGTATATATTTATGGTCATAGAACATAATAAAGTATTTCATACCTTGTAATTCATTTGATATTCATGCTTCTCTTGGTTAGTGAAAGTACTGATTTCATTGTCATGAATTTTGTAACCTCTAGTAAGCATAATAAAATAGTCTACACCAGTATTGATAACAAACGTCTTCATTCGATCTCTCTAGTACTCATAATCATTCCCATCAAAGATAGGTGGTCTAGAAGGATTTATGGTATAAATTGACCCAATATTCATCCCTTCCATCTAATGAAACAAAAAATATTTTCTACTCCACACGTTAGTGCAGTAAGTAGTTAAAAATGAAAGATTAAAAGAAATAAATAAAGTAATAAAAATCAGTGGAAACATCCTATGATACCAATTTTTGGATGGAATATGTAGATGTTTATGTATATTAGATGGAACAATACAAGAGGGGGGGTGAATTGTAGGTTTAAAAAACTGTGTTTAAACACTTAAGAAATTAGTTTAAAAGATCTTAAACTAATAAAATTCAAACAATCACAATTGTATTGTATATAAAGGTATGAAGTAATGTAATACTATCAGAAAAGTAAAGTAATTGTATTCAAGATGAATGCAATAATCAGAGTAATACAAGTGTGAGAGATTCTTCCATAATGCGTATAGAATCTATTAATACAAATTGTAATAGAATAATTTTAATTGAAACAATTACAATTGAAAGTGTAATGAAGAAAGGAAACAATAAAAATTCCTTTATAATACAAACAGTAGCGGAAATGTAAAAGTATCACAATTCTTTTTATCCCAAAGAGAATGGTTATCCTTTCACCTAGGATAAGAGGTCTGTCTTACCACCACCTTGGTAATCCCTTGATACGATGATCAGTTCTTCTGTTTGCCTATCCCCGGAAGCCCTCGATATTATGATCGGAACGTCTATCTGCCTATCCCCAGTATCCCTCGATACGATGATCAGAACGCCTATTTGCCTATCCCCAAAATCCCTCAATTTTGTAGGTAATCGACACCTCTGTCTTTCAATTACTTGAAAGACCTCGACACGATGATCAGACACACAAAACACAAAGCATGAAAGAAGTCACAACGTCTCTCTCTAGAACTTGATACAAGCAATGTATCACAGTTATGTCACACTTGTCCTCTCTTGGATTCAAATGACCTCCTATTTATAGGCCTCAGGTTCCGACGGCCAGATTTCCTCCAACGGTCATAATTCTCTGAGAAACTCGGAGGGACTTGGACACCTGGAATTATAATGGTCATATTGAAACAGAAAGCATAAAATCATTTTGATTAGTTTGTAACTAACTCAACAAAATTGTATTGATTAAAACAAAAGATATATGAAGAATATAAACAGCAGTACGATTAAAATGAAACATGTGTTTTTTGACTAAGTACCTAAACAAGCAAGTAATGAAAGTATGAGTATTATAAGTATTACTAAATTTAATGTATTGATATGATACAAAGTAAGATACACAAAAGTGAGTATGATAGACAGAGTTAGTATGATGCAATTGACAGAGTCAGTATGATACGATTGAAAGAGTTAGTACGATACGATTGACAGAGTCAGTACGATACGATTGACAGAGTTAGTACGATATGATTGACAGAGTCAGTACGATACAAGATAAAAGACATTTGTGATTTAAAAAACATGATATAGAAGTCAAAAGAAAACTTTTGACTCAACAAATCTATATTTTATTGATACAGGGCTACTAAAACCTTGAATCAAGGTTCCAATTCATTTAAAGAAAAAAATCTCATTATACCACATAAACCCCTTATCTCAAATAAATTATTCATGTTTGTAATTATTTATGTTCAAGGAGATGTTAATGGAATTTATCCCTAATGAATAATAAATGTGAGTCGGAAGTCAAATAGAGATGTTTGAAGGGATGGAGAGAATCAAAATATCACTGTAGAGGATCCATAGTTTTGTAGGATTAATATAACAACATAAAAGAAGAAAAAGATAGAACAAATTTTGTTTCTATAAAAAACAACTTATATACTGTAACCCTCACTATGCTCTATTGATTGATGTAGGTTAGATTGTGGAATCTACTAGCTACTAGGTGTATGTATGGTATATTTAGTTCTTCCAAGTTAATTCATTGGCTAGATAGGGTCTTATAAATATAATTAATTCTACCATGGATCCCCATTGTTTGGGAATTGGGGGTTTTCTAGGTCTACAAGATATGGAATGTCCCTCAGACAATCCATAACCAAGTTATACCCTTATAAACACATTTATCCCACATCTAAACACCTAAATACATTTTCAAGAATCTCTTTAATATTTTTTTTAAAAATCGTACATAATATAGAGGTGTCACACGACATTTCATTATACTGTAAAGAATTGATTTGTTTCATCAATATGATTCCTATAATATTTTATAATTCATACTGAGTAAGAGGTTATATAGTGGATTATATATATCCCCAGTGTAAAAAACTAATAATTAATAATGTTGATATAGATGAAAAATAACATTCTATAATCATAGGATAAATAAATTGGAAAACAATAAGAAATAAATCCTCTTTAAGGATTTAAAATCAAGGATTTTTTTATTTAAAATATATTAATTTGATAATGAAAAAAATATAATCAAAATACTATAAAATAAAATAGTGGTTTTATAAATTTAATATCAAAAATATTGGTTATTTTAAAAATAATTAAGAATTCATTATTATATGCATAATCCGTGAAAAAACCCTTTTACGAAGAATAATTTTATTTATTTAATAAAATTATTTTCCTCAAATATATATAATAATGGTTCCTTTACATTTATAAAATATTTTTAATTTAATTTATTTGAAAAAATCAACACAATTATAATATTGTTTTTAAGGAAGAATTCTAATAATATCAAATAAGACAATAAATTTGTTTTTATAAATCATTTTTGCAGTAATCATAATATATAAAGTTATACATACAATTATAAAACAATTTTGAAAATGTTGAATTGAAATAATTTTAAAAACTTAAATTCTAAAAAGATATAAAATAAGAATAAATGTGGTCATATTAGAAAAAAATTGGTTTTGAAATTATGACAGAAACAATTTGGAGGATATGATATTATAGAAAATGAGGGGTATAATTTATCAATGTTTATGTGAATAATTATTAACAGTGGAATAATATTTTGGAGAAAATTTATCATAGAAAAATAATTGAATTAAAAAATAATTCTCCTAATATAACAATAAAATTTATCCTAATAAAAAATATAGTGGAGACAAACAATCATTTATGGATGGTGTTAAAAAAGAAACATTATAAAATAATTAATGGAGTTGGGTAAACAATTTCCTCGAAAAAATTGGTATCCTTATAATAAAAATATATTTAATAAAAGAACATGATATATATCATCAATCCATATTATGTACTTGAATATTGTAAAAAAATGCCATTTTTCTGCCAATTGTTTTTCTTAAAAAAACATTTTTATGGGGAAATTAGGAACCCTCAGATGATTTAGTATAAAAATATAATGAAACAACATAAGAAATCACAAGAAAATTCCTTATTAGTTTTAGAGTATATGAATATATAATCATTTATAAGCTTCAATGTATTATGTTTACCTTCATATATCAGTCATCCTTGATAAATTATTTGAAACAGTAGGCCATCTTTTCCCATGTATGATGATAATCCCTTGAATTTAACTTCATTTTTTTGAATTCTCATGTAATAATATGATAAATTTTGTTTATCAAGACACATTTTTCATCATTGATATCAACTTGGATCACTATCTCAATAATGTGACATGGTTATAGTTTATTTTCATCTTTAGATGTTGTGATTTTTGGATTTCTGTTTTCATACTATTTTTATAAGGATATGGTATGTTCTTAATTATTGGATCAAATTTTATCACTACCATATTATCCATGAAATATTAACTATTATATATAAATAATTCCTTATTTCTTATTTCATTAGGTGAAATACATGTATATATTTCAAGAAAATCAAAATTATGATGATCTATTTTAAACGTTTTTAATAATAGAAAGGTGGTATATAAATAAATATATTAAATATAAATAAAATATTTAAACATATTTAAATATCATTAAAAATTATTATTAAATGATATTACAACTAGATAACTTTCCTTAATCATTCATGATGTAATATATATAACATCATTCATGTAAGTGGTAAAACTGCCCAAAATAAGAGCATGCTATAATAATTTACATGTAATAACCTGTTTTTCAATAACTATAATTTCAATTTTAAAAATACAATTTTAGTATTAAATATAGCGTACCATCCTCAAAATAATTCATACATCCATACATTTTGGGTGGTGATGAAAAATATTATTCCCCATTTGTTAAGCCTATAATGTGCACCTACACATGATTAAAGACTCAATTTATCAATGAATCATATTCATTAATGGTATATGATAAAGTATGATTTCATAATTATAATGAGGAAATATTCAACAAATTTATTCATTAAATAAAAAAAATTTATCATCGATGAATGGAGGCCCTGAAAAGTGGACCACATCACATTACAAAGGTGGAAATGAAAATTTATGCATGAATGTCTATGTTTTATTTTTTTAATGATGGAATGGACCAAATATTACATTGTCCATGTAATGGAATTGACCTCTCCGGTCCATTCCGTTGTGAAAATATGGTGTTTGAGGTGTTCCGGGAGGTCAATGTGACTTATCCACAACACTTTTCTAATTATCCCTTTTGTTAAAAGTTCCATTGGTGAACAGTTACAACAGTAGATAGTTGTGAACAATGAATCAGTAACCTTCTGTGAACAGTGGAATCAGTGACCCTTGCTGTACAGTTCCAACAGTAGACAGTTGTGAATAGTGCATGGGTAACCTTCTGTGAACAGTGCCAATAGTGAGGTCCAACGATAACCTCTCTTTCCATTTCCAAATTTCCAATTCTATGAACTGTTCCATCGGTGGAAAGTCTTATCGGTAACCTCTAATGATAACCTCTCTTTCTTTTGCCAAATTTTCAATTCTATGAACAGTTCCATCAGTGAACAGTTCTATCAGTAACCTCTCTCTCCGTTTAACAATTTCCAATTCTATGAACACTTTCATCGGAGAATAGTTCTATCGGTAACCTCTAATGGTAATATCTATTTCCTTTACCAAATTTCCAATTCTATGAGCAGTTCCATCGGTGAACAGTTCTATCAGTAACCTCTAACGGTAACCTCTCTTTCCTTTGCCAAATTTCCGATTTCATGAATAGTAATAGTGAGGTTCATGAACAATGTTCTAATAGTGAGGTTCATGAACAGTGTTCTAATTGTGAGGTTCATGAAAAGTGTTATAACGATGAGGTTCATGAACAGTGTTCTATCGGTGAGGTCCAGGAACAGTGTTCTGTTGGTGAGGTTCATGAATAGTGTTTTATCGGTGTGGTTATAATGGTGAGGTTCATGAACCTTGTATTTCCTTGGCAAAATTTTGAGTTCATGAATAGTGTTTCCAGTTTCCTATAGTTCGCCCCTTTGACATTTCCTTTGACATAAAATGAATTTAAAGCCTTATTTTAAGGACTATAAGGCCAATTCAAAGACCACAACTCCTAAATTAATTATTCCTAAGGCTTGAGATGTTTTTACTTGGTCAAACCATGAGTTTTAATTTGATCCACTTTTAATGGGAAATCTGGCGTATCTTAAACTACCACTCCGTTAAATCATCTAAAGAGTCTGGATATCTTCCTCCCTAATTTTTCCTCTTTGTTCTCTATTATGAGATTCTAGAACCTTTAATTCTATTCTGTAGGAGTTTCATAATCAAACTTCCTCATTGGATTGGTTCTGCTCTAGTTTTGATGCAACCAAGCAGTATCTATCAATCTTGGATATAAGTTATGATCTATCGTCATTATTTTGGGTTCATCTCCTTCTGTTTCTCCAAGAACTTTAATATAATTTTACCTCCATGTTCATAATGTGGTTTTCTTGTGTTTTGATCGGTGTGGTGGTGTTTTTGCATCCTTAGGTGTATACTTTTTTCATGGGGGGAGGAGATCCAACCTGTTGTGTGGCCCATTCTCGTATAAAGAATGTCAAGAACTATTTGAGGTGGGGTATTCGTTTCTTCTCTTTGATTTTATCTGCAACTGTATATTTATCATGTTTAATCCCACTAGATCATAGTGGAATTTACATAATAAATATTCTAACTATATAAATAAATTGATATCAATCGTATGTTATAGCCTCTTGTTTTGAAATATAGTGTGATATCTAGGTTTGCTTCATATGGAGGTTCGTTCTTAACAGAAATTGGTAAAGAACATAAACCGGGATTATTGATAATTTTTTTGGCTAAAGACAAAGAGGCAAGTAAATGAATCTGGTTAATCATATTGTAATTTTGATGTTAATAAAAATGGTGCAGTAATTATGTTTAATTTGTTTGTAATATCATACAATTTAGGTTTCCCAAATGTGGAACCTACGTATAACAAATCGGTCAATTAAAGATGGGTTATTTGTTTGATAATATCTTTAAGGGTCCTCAGTTACCCTCTTTCTCGTTTAAGTGCCAAGAGCCAATTGTTAAGATGTTTGTTTTCCTGCTGCTAGTGTAGTGATGTGAGCCTGGATGGATGTTCTGATATATGGGGGCATGGAGGCCTTTTTAATGTGGAAACAGTTGACACCTAGGGTGGCAAGATGCATTGGTTTATGCTTGTGGGTGTTGTGGAGGACACCAGGGATGATGGAATGGGATGAATGTGATTATTGGATGCTTTCTATTTCTATTTGGTTGATTATCTATTTTACTTTTCCCCACTACCTAAGGTAGTCGGTCTTGCTTACCCTTTATCTAAAAGAGGCGATGACGTGCGGGGTATGCCATGTGCTTTCTGTTTTTAGCTTCTCAAGGGAGGATGGATCTATGCTCTTGCTATAGGCGGAAAACAATCGATGGTTAGTACATCTAATCACCGTTTTGAGCCCCCTTGTGTTTAGTAGCATATAATGTTTTTATTGAATGCATGGGAATGTGGGAATGTAATTCTGTAATGAATAATTGAACAAATGGTGTTAGCCCATGGGGCTGGAGTTTGCTGGAACATAATGATGAGGTTGTAGTTCTTAATGGGACATTGGACTTTGGGTGTGATGTTAATGAAATTTAATGTGGAATTTTCATTGGTTAATTAATGTTTAAATAATTAATAAACATAATGTGCAACTAATGAAAAGGTAATTACATAATGTATTAAAGCTCTTTAAATGGTTGTGTGCTTATAGGATACCTAGTCTTTGAAGTAGCATCCTAGAGTCTGTGAGACAATAGCTTCAGTTGAGAATAAGACTAGGTTATGTCCATAGTCTGGTTATAAGATATAATATATTATGTACTTTTTGTGTTTCTATACGCTACTACACCCTGTCAGTAAGGGAAACTGACACCTTGGGGATTCTGAGACATGGGGTTTTTTTTACCAAACATTCCGGTGGGAGGATGGATGGATGACTACACGCTTTAGCCCCGATCTCTTCTCTTGGTAGTTATATGTGCTGGTAGGCACACCAGTTTGTTTTCCTCATATATGCGTGTAGAGGGATGTAATGGCTTATGGTTATTCATAGAAATTTATTCTGGATATAGTATCCTATGGGCCACTATAGGTGTAACTTGTATAGGTTATGATGGCTTGAGGATCCTTACTCGGTGTATGGGATGTTATGGATTGTGGTATAATACCCAACATATCAAACACATTTTTCGGGCTGTCGTGTCTCCCAGAAACTACCTGGATACTTTTATTACATGGAAATGGTGGGTATATTGCATGAGGTGAATGTTGTGGTGGTTCACCTAGGTTTCTGCAGGCAAGCCTTTTCGGGGAGAGATGCTTAGGACATGTGATGTTTTGGAAAAGCGGGAAACCAGTGGGGAAGTAGTAGCATGGTACCCTTTATATTCTTTATTATATTATATACTCTTGTATGCGTTACATAGTGAGAGTAGCCATGGTGAGGTTGGGAACTTAGTATGCCTGTTTAGGTGATGAGTTAGTTTCACTTATTGTTCATTGTGCTTTAGCATGCTTTCTTTACTTTTGCTTTAGATGCTTCGAGAAAGACCCTACTGAGTATACTATTATACTCACCCAATGTATATATAAACTGTTTTTCAGGTCACTTGGAGTAGGTTTGAGATCAGGCTGGTATCTACTAGCCTGGGGATGCAGGAGCTGATTAGGCTTGTGATTGCTGCAGTTTTACTTTCTTTTGGGCACTTGCAGTTTTCCCCTTCTAGTTGTAGTAGTTTTTCATGACATTACATATGTGAACTTGGGTTTTCTTTTATATTTCAGTTCTGAGTTAGTTTTGGTTGGTTTCTATCTTATCTATCTATTCTGCATGTGTTATCCTAGAGAGTATTGCCTTCCAATTGTGTGTTTGCTATACCCTCTGTTCTAGTCTCCAACCTGGGGCGTACTGGAGGCGGGACGCGGTGGTCATTATCTCCCTTCTCCCATTGCCGGCCCAAGAGGGTTACACTTAGTGGGGTGGGTGTCATGACAGTCCATTAATATAATATAATTAAATAATATTAATAATATTTATTTACTTATATTAGTGCGGATACATTATTTTCAGAAAAATAATATTAAGAAGAGAATAATATGGAAAAATAAATACCCACGTTGAGAAGATGGTATTTCTATCGGGATTCCACTTTTATGTCATGTCATAATTAAAGAAATATAACACATTATTTTGAAATAATTGAGGATTATAATAGTTTAAAAATATAATTTTTAATGGTTAATTTATAAGGAATGTGTGTATTATGATTTAGTTGAAATAATCCCCTTTTATAAGTAAATGGATCCAAAACTATAAAACAACGAAATGTGTGCCAAAATATATTCTATATAAGAGCTAAGAAAAAAGTTTAAACTTTTTTTAAAAATATATCATAGGTTTTTCCATGAGTTTTTACATTTTTGAATTTTTGATTTTTTACATTACTAAATAGTTTTTACCCTTGTAATTTATATATAATTAATGATATAATATAACACCTTATAAGAAAAATTTAATTTAGAAGAAAAAAAAACCTTCATGTATTCTAATTAAATTTATAAATAAGATAATATTATATTTAAACTAAATAATTTAATATATATAAAAATCATTTGATACAAAAATTTTATTTTAACCATTAATAGCACTTAATTTTATTTTTCATTGTTTATGAACTAGATGAGTGTCATTATATATATATTTTTTAATATAAAAAATATTATATTAATTTTTATAGATGGTATTAATTTATTTTTCTAGATAAAATCATTCTATTTTTACAATATAATTCATTGAAAATAACAATTATTCTTTTACCATGGAAATTATCTATAATCAGTGGAATTATAATTTTTCCATGAAAATGATATTCGTAAAATTATATAATACAAAAATTATGATCCATAGTGTGAAATAAATTTTTTATATTTATTTTAAACTACCGATGAATACTATTTTATTAAGACAAGTGAATAAAAACTATTTTATAGTATAATTTTACCAACATTTCAATATTATTAACCATTTTCGAGAATATTGACATAGTGATTTGGAATGATTTATTTTATGTTTTAAATATATATTTTTCTGAATAAATTTTCAAAACTATTTATGATAATCACGTGTTAGGATAATTTTATCACCTGTACCCAAGTGGTACAGTCTACTTCTTGGCATCCAAAAGACACAGGTTCAAATCCGGGTAGGGATGTATTTCCGGGTACTGTAGTAGGGTACTGTAGAAGGGAAATATTGCGGGGAATTGTAGCAGCGGTGGAACTGTAGCGGCGGAGGAACTGTTGCAAGGGACTATAGTAGTGGCGGGTACTGTAGCAGGGACTGTAGCTGCGCAGGTTACTGTAGCAGTACTGTTCATAGAGGGTCCTTTGGGCCAAAAAATGGGCTTTCAAGCCTTGTCTTCAGGCCACTTGGCCTTGGGCCTTCGGGCTATGTATTGGGTCTCCCTCTACCCTCCAAAGAGGTCTTTTCTTTAATAATAAATTGAGGCTTCGGCCCCATCCTTTTAAAAAAATATTTTTTAAAAATAATAAACAATCACCCTTTGATAATTTTGAGTGCCGGAATTCAAAAATGATGTCAATTTTTAAGAAATCATTTTTTATTTAATAAATTTATCATTTAAAAAAATATACAATTTAAAAACAAAAACATATTTTCTTTAAAAATGAAATTTTGAAATATAACCTATTTTTATACAAATTTTTATTCAATACTAATTGATTGAAATATTTTTTATTTATATGAGGTAATATTATTCATAAATGTTATAAATAATATTATTCTTATATGTCATGTACTATTTCTATTCAATGTTGTGGGTGAAACAAGTTGTCGATACATTATTTATTTAAATAAAATTATAATATAAAATTTTAGGGTGTTACATTTTGCCCTTTAAATAAATTGTATATATTCAATTTAAATTATCTCATAAAAATGAAAATGGAAAAGGGTATCAAAAACTACGTCATGGATCAATGTATAATATATAAATAGATTCAAACCATTATATCATAGCAAATATTTTGTAATATAACACTTCCCTCATAAATAAAATCTATTAAGATTCAAAAAAAATTATTCTTAACATGCCTTTACTTCTATGTCTTAAAATTTTATAGATACATATATTCCACTAATTAATTTTTTATCTCTTCTTTTTAACCACAAACTTAAATGAGTTTGATCAATAATATAATATTAAATGATATTATGAATATGAAAACTAATCCCTAAGATTTATTTTATATCTAAACATTCATTCCAACCAACAACAAATTCATTTCAACTATATAATAATTATAGAAACCAATATGTCCTTGAAAATTTATTGGAGTGTATGTGTTCATATTTTTATTAGGTTTTCTACCCATACTCATTCTTAAAATCCATTTTTATTGAATATTTAATATAAGTGTATAAAGAGAATGTGAATTATGAAAATAATATACCCAAGAACATTCAATCTATATGTATAGTCTTATGCCCACACATGATGAACTGAGTGAATATTTATTTGAAACACAACTAGGATTTTTTTATATTGATTTAACTTGGCTTCATCTGTGTGAAAACTGTATCCACCTTTGAGAATATAGATATTTATTTAATTAATTGGAAAATAAATAACTCAAATAAATCATGGAAATTTCAAGATGTTATCATCCACAAAATTTTACCGCATATACTAATATGTGGGGTTTCCAATAATGTTTTCTATTCATAATATCCAAAATACCAAAACTACTCCTCAAATATAACTAAAAAAATTCTCCGATACATAATGAAGCACCCCATACCTGTACACCCATTCTCATTTTCAAATACAGTTTCTTTAAAAAAAAATTTTGATTAAATTATTTTTGTAAAAATATAACATAAAATAATTTTAAAAAACCTCTCAAAAATAGACATTCTATCTCGTGAATAGATTCTTTAGTGTCATTGGGGACGAGTTACATAAGAATATAATTTTACAACACATGTGTTTATTTCCCTAAAACTGAACCACACTTGACTCCCATATAGGTATAAAATAATATATATTCACATTCCTAACATAGGGAATTCAAATATAATAAAGGGTTTATCTGATAAAGTCTACATGGAAAAAATTCGACAACATGTCACAAGGTATGGTTCATAAGCATATGACAAAATATGAGAACGGGATAAATATATTATTAAAGAGAAAAATTGATATTGATATTTATTCATATGTATTAATAAAAAAGAATTTAATTTTTAAAAAAATGAGTCATTGACCAACAGTTTGATATAATGAAAATGTAATACAATGTATAATAATAGGAATATTGCATATATGAAGGGAATATAGTAGAATCATGTCATAACAAATAATTAAATAACAAACATAAGAAAATAGAACATTAAATTTTTAATGAATCCAATCGTATCATCCATTATTGTTGTAAAAGAATATCTGTCATTATAGCTCTTTTTTTGTATTCAAATCCCTACATGTCAATGAGTTTTTTGTGTGCGTGAACAAATCAAAGAATATACATGATTTATGTTGTGAAAAAATAAGACAATGTCTAAGTTATATGTTTTGAAAAAATACAATAATTTGTACAATTTATATTGGGAATGAAATCAAGATTGTCCATACATTATGTAGTAAACAAATCCATTCATGACAAGGCATCATATTGTGAATAAATCCTTGATTTCCCACCAATTAGGTTGCTATAAAATACAATAATGTCCACTAATCATTCAATCAAGTGATAAAAAACAATAACAAATGTATTGGAAGGATTTTACGGACCCAAACTATATTTGAGATTTATTAGACAAAAACTTCCTCATAATTATCCTGAGTACATATATATTCTATTATAACAGGAAAACATTCATTTGTTAAATATATAATAATTTACTTGTGGAAATATTATTGGTTTTATGTGAAATATTCCTATAACACTTCATTTAACATCCATTAAAAGATGATGGATTAGGGCTTAAAAGTGTCCCTAGTGTATCATTAAGATAATTAAGGATATTGTTAAAACCAAAAAATATCATTTAGTGATCAATGGTCAAATCACATGGATAATATGTTGAAATACACATTTTTTGAAGGCATTTAAACCACATATTAAATATTTTATATAAAACAAAATACATTGACCATGATAAAACATATAATAATTATCCTTCTAACCAAAGACATATTTTATAAGAAAAATTTATAGAAAGGATTATGGTTTATAAAATCAAATAATTATTAATTAAAATATACCATAAAATCACTTTTAAAATTTAGAATAATTTTATAGAAATAAAACTCATTATTTTTATATAAATAAAAAACATATTTGTCAAAATATACAAGAATTAAAATCATTTATAAATTCATTATAAAATATGTAATGGTTTCTTCATAAATAATAACTCTCATAAGATTGACTGAAATGATAATAGAGTTTTTGGATATTATTTTACCATTAATAGAAAACAAAAATAATATTAATCACATTAAAAATTACAATTCAATAAGGTGAAGTAAAAAATATTAAAATACATTAATATTAAAAATCATAACTAATAATGGAACCTTGAAATTTATGTAATGTATTTTAGTGGAAATTTACATTGGAATATAAAATATTTAATCAGTAAATAAAAAATTTAGTACTTAAAAATAATTTTTTAGAACCTCACTATAGAATTGTAAAATAAAACATTTCTTTTTTGAAGAATAAAATTTAATTGAAATGTCAAAACAGATTACACTGAACTAGGATTCAAAAATCAATAAAGGAAATTTATAAAAAGGGAAAGTATAGTTGATGTTGGGAAACCACTAGTAAATAAGATAAGAATGGATCTGAATAATGACACACATTTTGAGGAATTAATTCATCAAGGTAACATATTTGAAAAAAATTAGTTCTCACTAGAGAGGAATAGAAATTAATATGAAATAAAATAATTCTTTGGAATCAAAATATCATTTAATAATGAAGTTAGTGGAAAGGAATTATAAATAAATAAGTCATGTTTAGATAATAAGTACCTTTTCAAAAGTGTTATATCTTAAATAGAAATAAAGTAAAAGTAAAAAAAAAGATCTATCTAAAGTTACTATGAGTTAGAAAAATGTGGTAAAATAATTTCATTATGTTGTAATAAAATCACTAGAAATATATCATGGTGAACACATTGAATTATGTCCCATGAAATTAATTTAATATAGAGAACTCTTTACAATAAATTGTGTTTAGATTAACATGATATAACCACTTGTAAAATTAACATAACTATATTAATATATAATTATGAAGCATTATTCAATTGTATTACTATTTTCACATATCATTTATATTCATTTATCCCAAATCAATTTCCCAATTAATGTTTATTTTTATTAAATAATGTTTGGATTTTTTTTATTTTTTATTTCATATCAGATTCAGGGGGACAAGATAAATTAATACATATTGGTTTAAAGGTCAGGATTCATATGATATTCAATATATATTAGTCATTATTTGGAAATTATTTTTTAATAAAAAATAACATGGTGAAAAACTTGGAGATGGTATATGAAAAAGTAAATTTCGATAAACTATTTCCACTTTATATCATGATCAAATGTTTTTATATTTATAAATTTAATTAATAATATATAAGGATCATTTAATAATAATAATAATGATGATTATTTTAATTCATTTTCATTATTTTATATTCTGTAGATAATCTTGATACAATCATTATAACAATGTGCAAATATATGCTAAAAGTGACCCAAAAAGAGATTGGTAAAATAAATTAACATGTAAGGAAATATTTTTTTAATAATTTTTATAATAGTAATAGAAATGAAAAAATATTTTAAATATCATCAATCATAATTTAATTTGTTATTATAACTCCCATGTCTTGTGGTGATGTAAAATTTAATTCATCATTTTTTAGGCATTTTTCCACATGTACACATGATTAATGATTCTATTTCATAATGAATTATTTGGAATTAAGATATATTATAAATTAACATTTATAAATTATAATTTTTACATATTAAATATATTTATTATCAAAATATGTCCTTGGTACCAACCATTAAATTCAGTGATTGAATACAAGACACATTATTTCTTGGTGGTGGTAGGACATACTTATGCCCGATAGATGTTGTTTTTTTATTTATGGATTGGAAAGATTCAATAATTTTTTATCCATTAATATAATATATAAAATTTTACGAATAATTTATTTTTCATTATATTATATTATTTATATAAATATATGAATATGAAGGCAATGAAGAAAAATATAAAGGGGGTAAGAAATGCTGACATTGATAACTTCATCTTTAAATTGCAATACTACTTGTAAATGGAAGAATAAATCATTATAATTAAGACCAAATACTTGGGAAAATGAGATTTAATATAGGAAGGAAAATATATTATTTTTTTATTATTAAATTTAAATTATTTTTGTATAATGTTTTGGTGTACGTGATCCAATTTTATAAGTAAGGGGAAGGGTAATTTTTAAAGTTCCCTTTGTATTTCAATAATATCACTTCATTATTCATTTGCAATTGATTCTAAAAGGTAAATAACGAATTTTGGGATGATATAATTTTGATATATCCTAAACCACTCATTTCTACACAATTATTAAATATAATTCCAAGGTTATATCATAATAGTTTTATAAATTACCATTTTGTATTTTACATTGGTAACTAGTTTTCAAAAAAGTTATTAATTTTTTTATAAAAATATAAGGTGCCCCTTATTATTTTATTTTTCTAAAATTAGTTTTATCCTCATATAATTTAATTAAAATTCATAATAGGAGATAATTTACACATTAATTAAATGATTTAATTCAGAGTGTAATAATTCATTATAAATATAATGTTTTCACAATAAAGTGTTCATAATAATATTTGAAATAATTTGCAATTTAATGATATATAATATATTTAAATTTTTTATTAAACATCATAATAGATTCCTTTTTTAGATGTGAATAATTTATTTTGTTATATGATATTTACCCAATTTTAATAAAATAATATTTGAAAATAAAATTTCTACCGTTATCATGGTCAACAAATTTAAACATAGTAATACTGACTTTTGGAATAAAAAAGAAAATGTAATGTTTTAAATAATATCAACATGGCCATATAAAATGTGAATATAACTTTTTAAATTCAATTTATAATAGTCGTTAAGACATCAATTTTAATACAATGGAATGAAATTTTTTTTAGTGTTCAATATTACCTATGGTTTCTAAATGAAAGAAATTGGTTTTAAAATTGAAGCATATAGTTATTTAATAATTAATTTTTTATTAAAAATATATAATTATATAAAAATATTTTTAAATTTTTTTTCAATATTCATTTATTATTATAAATTCATAATATTGATAATAATAGATAAATTAATATATTTTCACATTTTAGCTAAAAATAAATTATTTTGGAGAAATCGAAAAAACTCACCTTTTGATTATTTTTACTTGATAAATTAATAAATGAATAAACTTATTTAAACTAAATTTAAATAAATATTAAATAATATATTTTAAATTCGAATAATCAATATGATGAAAAAAATTCATTTATTGAATATTTTCCATGGAATAATAATGTTCTCTTAATGATATATTTCATGAATTCTAAAATGACAACAATATTCTTATATACTAGAGGTTTTATTATTAATAAAATATCTGATAAATATTCTTCTTATATGTATTTTTTCATTTGGTTTTATTCTTTTATGTCAGATATGATATCAATATAATTATTATATAGAGGAAACTATATTTAAAAATCAATGGGTGTCACACATCTATGAAATGTTTTGATGATTAATCAATTTATTATTTATTCATTCTTAATTTTTTTTCCTAAAAACATTTATTTTTTAAATATGTACTTTCAAAAGAAATAATTTTTTAAGGATACCTCTTCATATCTTACAAAAAATTTTATATTGTCAATGTAATTAATTTTTAAACTATATCAACATCCATTATTGTTTATTAGTTTCATTAAGGATATATTTTAAAAATATATATATCATTCTTTCACAAAATGAATTATTTATTATTAGGGGAAACAATCTTGAAAATTTTTTGTTTCTCACATGTTATCTAGACAATGGTTTATTTTTGAATTTGATAATGTTTATATGAAGATATATATATATATATATATGTGTGTGGGTGTGTATATTTAAATTATATATTTGTTGGGTCTGATATATCCCTCCCATTGAGTTATTAAACATTTATATCTCATGAATTATCATGTCAGAGGGAATGAGCTGTTATCCCAATTTATTCTGTTTTGGGACACATGTTATTAGACAAATCCATATTAACATGATTTCCTTAGTTGTTAACCTGGATATAATTCATGATATTCTATGATTATAAATGTTTCTTCCTCCCATGCTTCGTTTCCAGTGATATTCATTATTATCCCATGTCGCTAAATTCCAACATTATAATTACATGCCTCTAAATAATTGTATGGCGTTTTAGAATTCCTTTACTATAATCACAATTTATCTCAAAATACTAATTCTTTACTAATTATTATCGTTAATTTTCTCATTGGTACATTTCATTCATATTTTATATATGAGGATTATTTTATCATCTGAACATGTTCATTTTCTTGTCACTTATGTTCCTTATTTGATATATCTCATTTTCAAAATCTAGTTGAGAATTTTAGAATGTACTTATTTTATCATTATAATGTCACTGTAATGAATTAGTGTTTTTTATGAAATGTAAAGAAGGGTATACTATTTGAATATATATTATTTATATTTTTGGAGAAATACTTGTAAAATAAATAATATATATATATCCTATTAAAATTAAAAAATTATGTCTTAGTGGTGTGAATTATTATGAGTTTTTTATCGATAATCAAGTGTAAATGATGTACTATATATTTTTTTGGTTGGACATCCAAGTATTCCTTGGGTTATAAAAGAAAAAAACGTGTTCAATAAAATAATATCATGAAGAGAAAGAAGTATAAAATATGAAATGGAAGAATCTGATTAAATTATTAACTATAAGGATACACTATTGAAATTTTTAATCCATAAATGGTGATTTATTTTGATAATGGTTGACTATAATTAACAAAAGATTATGTATCCAACAAATAAATAAATATTTCCATGGTGGAATCCATAAATAAATAAAATTATGAATTAAAATTACAATATAATTTTTGAAAAGAAGATAAAAAATATTTCTAAGGAAATTTTATAGAATTTAAAAGAATTATGAATATGTTTGAAAGTATCCCATAATAATAATTCAAATAAATGATGTGATTTTTAAGATATTGGATTCATAAACATGAAATTGTTTTTATTATATTTCATTTTTGAAATAATAAATCCCATAAAATTAGATAGTTGAATGATAAAATATGTCTATGCATTCAATTAATAAAACTGTCATGAAATTTAAGGAGTAATGGAATATATTATATCTAAAATATAGTGGTGTAAAATATGGAGTTTATTTATTAATAATTATCAATCATAATTTTTTTTTTCAAATAATGAAATATTGGATAATCCACATTATAAAAATATATGATGTCTCTATTTTTATATACTTGGAATTGAAGGTGGTGTATGTAATAGACAGAAGTCATAAATATAAAATCATGTTACTTAAATAATGAAATATGGGGTAGTATACATATTCAGTTAATCAATCAAAATATATATGATTATTTTAAGGAATGATATGGAAGATGATTCTTGATGTTAATTTTAAAAATTGATAAAAACAATCAATATAATTTGAAGAAAAAACATTATGTGTTAAAATATTGATAAATATATAAAAATATAATTTTTTAATATTATAGAAGATCTTCTCCAATATTCTCTATGTTTTCATTACTAAGATATGTTTTTCACTTTCTATGATTCTTTTCATAAAATAAATATTTGTGTAGTTATGTGGTGGTGAAATGTAAAACCCCTATCAAAATTCCCCTAGGTTGGTTGGTTATTAAACAAATATAAAATAATAGACATGATATTAGATTCCCATGATCATGGATTATTAATTCTTATGCAACATGATTTATAAATCTTTTATTACATAATCTATAAATTTATCATTCCTTGTAGTGTAGAATCAATCATTACATTATTATATTTTCACTAGGTACATCCAATCACTTCAGAATTGATTGAGTAAATCATCAGACTTTCTAAACAAGATACACATATCAATGACATTTTACAATTGAAAAAATAAATTAGAAAATAGTACATATATTGAGAACATAATTATTTACTCTAGAATCACCTTGGATATCCATAATGGAAAACTTCCAGGTATCCTTGGGAGTAGGAACACAAGAAATGGGTGAGCTCTAATGCATTGTAATGGAATGCATACAATAGAAGATATCATTGATTATGTAAATCATAAAAAATACTGAAGGAAGAATGATGATCGAATTACACTATATAAATAATAAAATCTTATTGAAACCTATCAATGGATGAAATTACCATTAAAATAATCCACAAGACATAAATAATTTATTTCAAACTTATGTACTGCATAATAAAAGGCATTTTAACATATCATCAAGGCCACATGTGTAGACATACGGCATAAACGGAGAAGGATATTTCATAAAACCCAACCATTTTTCAGATGAAAAGTATCGATGCATAGAGGGAATATGAAATTCTAGGCTACACCCATTACATAAAAAGTCTATTCAATTAATAATATGAATAAATAATAAATCATAATAAAAAACCATTAATAATAAAAAACTGACAATATTTTAGGAACTTGTTAAGGGAATGAGAATAAATTCCCTTGTAAAATTGATAATATACCTTCATAAGAAATGTCGTAGATTTTATCATTTGAATATATCCACGGTAGATCATTATATTTTATCACCTTGATATTTTTTATTTATTTTTAATTAATTTAATCTTTTTTGAAATTTTCTATTACACACAACACTGAATATCAATTTTGTTTTATAAGTGAACAAATATTGTCTTAAAGTATACGCTCCAACCTTTTAATATTACTCTACACGACACACAAAGACTATATTTCAGTATATGAAACTCAATATTTTACATATGTTAAAAATAATACTGAGTCCCTTAGATTTATTGTGTTATATGCAAGGTTTCATTTTATAGAACTACAACATACTATTAATATTATTATTACAATATTACTAATGTTTTCACCAATCCATTTGAATGGAAGTTAATAAAAAGGATTAAAAAAATTTAAATATTTGATTTAAACATGTATATAAAATGAATAATTTGGTTATAAATTATTTATAAACAAATGTAATAACTCATTGAATGTATTGAAATTAGTTTTCTAAGAAAATTTTTTTTTATATATACATGCACAATTTTTCCCATTTAATTTAATATTCAACTTTTTAAAGTGATTTTTGATGAAAATTTGATTATTTTATATAATTTAAATATTTTTGAAACACATAAAATAAATTTCATAAGTATAAGATATGAATAAATCCAATTTGTTGAATAAAGAGATGTATTTTTCTAAAAGAAAATTTTGTCACATTTTAAGGGTGATACTATTTCAAATCTAAATATTTGTACTTTTAAAAATATTAATTTTAAAAAATAAACATCATTTTTGATAGAGGAGTATGGAAATTTACTTTTCATTATTTTATGGTGTTTTTTAAGAAGTTTTGTTTTTTGATAAATAGTGAAAATATAAAATTTAAATTCAAAACATCATTTGAAACTAATTTATATATATAGTTATGTTATATAATAATTCTATTTTATAGAAATATTATATAAATTATCCATTAATTAATCGAATATATTTAATTTGAAAAAATTTTAGAGTGAAATTGGATATTAAAACATTTCAAGATTTTGAACTTTTCACTTTAACAACCTACATTCCTGTCATGTCTGCGGGGTTAATTATAAATTATTTTATTAAACATAATTTTTATCATTCTTTCAAAATGTATTAAATGTTTGGAAATAGTATAATTTATATTTTATACTAAATTCAACTTCATTTTTTACCAAAAATATTAGTGTTTGTAATTAAAATTATTTACAAAGATTAAGGTAAAAAAGAATTTTCTTAGTTGTCAAACATTAACATAAGTGGCTAAATAACCTAGAAATATGGAAAAAATGCATTTTATTATACTTTTTAAAGCATATGGTCACTTGGATCTACAATATAAATTATTTTTAGGAACATTATATTAGGTTGAACTCTTTAAAATGATTAACTTTTAATATTTTCAAGAATGATAGTCCTCCCCAACTATAAAAGGGCACTCACACCCCTCACATCCTTACACCAATCAAGAAAATAAGGATCATCAAACCTCAGCACAAACGAGTTCCCAAATTACTTCCTCTCAAAATATAAGCCTCAAATTTATAAGTTAGATATACATTGAATCCTTTTGGTGGAAACCAAAAGTAGTTACCCATTAAAAATGTAACAAAGTTCCACAAGCTCATTTGTTTTATTTATCTCTATACCCCATAAATTGGTATTAATACATGAATATATAATAACCTCAGTATCTAAAATATATAGATATGTTGTTATCTTATGGTATATACCTATAGTCATACACACTTCCATCAAATTAGATACATAATCATCATTCGTGTGTACGACCGACTACCTTCTCAGGAACTGATGCCGCTCGTTCTTCTATTTGCACCTTTCAAAGATGGAAATTATGATGAAATTTATTTTTCCATATGATATATATTATTTTTATGATTTATTCATTATTATTTAATTATTATATAAAAAATACCTTCACACTTTCCATTTTTGGGAAATAATATGTCTATATTTTTTGACATGTGTAATACCACATCTTGAGAGAGATATGATTCACTCAAACATTACAAGGAATTTATTAAGGGTAGAATTATTAAATTTATATGAAATATATGTCATAATAATGATAACAGTATAACAAAATATACATATAAATATAGTTTATTTACATTATTTCCTTCAATACAACATGAAAATGGAAATGGGGTTCATACATATGTATGACCTACCGTCACCATGAACGGTGTATTACATTTCATATATAAATCCTACATAGATTATTATAAATATTTATTTAATGAATAATTTTTTATTTATATAGTTTTTACATTATTAAAATAATTAAATCATTATCTATGAGGAAGAATAATAAATATTTGAAGTCAGTACGAGAAAAGAGAATATTACTTGCAATGTAGAATAAACATGTAATTGTAAATAAATGGGTTATATAAAGTCATAATAAAATAATATGTGGTATAATATATAATAATATGGTTAAATGGTTGATTTATTATAAAATTATACTTATAATACATGATTTTTTAACATGTACGAAGGAATTCAAGAATGATGGTAATGGCTTTCTCATCAAACTTTTAATATTTGCAAGATACATTCCATTTTCGCAACAAATTTATTTTAGGATGTGTATATAATCCACATAAAATTATTCTGTGAAACATATAATTAAATTTTGGAGTATTTAAATATCTGTTTTATGATCTATCTTTCAAGGTGTTTATGGTTCAAAAGTTACCCCATCAGAAAGGTGATTTTGTCTATATTGTCTTCTTTGAGACACATGTTGTGTCTTGAACCTATATTTTTATAGAAGGTGTATATAGTTCCTTTGAAATGTTATATAATGAATAATTATATTTAATTATGTTATAATATTCATGTAATTTCATTCTATCATGTGGATTATGATTCAAATTTACCACATTATTAAGAGTTTATTGCTACAATTTCATCATTTATCGGGATTGTTTATGATTATGCCTCCATTGATAGAATATTATGATCTATATCTCAATATATCTCATGAATTATATTATCATTGGATTATTCATTTTATAGAATCCTAATGGTACCATTTTCCCACTCGTCGGAAGTTATGATATTTAAGAAACTACTTTTATGAACATCTATCATTATGTCTCTTTTTGTCAGAAATAATTTACTTACAAAATTCTAATTTCTAGAAATATTTAGAGAAATGTTTTTATATTGTCATATAATTTTGAAAAGAAATTTTTACCTATGTTTTTTCAGTTTAATAAATTCTTCTTACATGAATATTCATGTCATTTTTTGATCATGGTACTTTTTAAAACGTTTTAATGTGAAAAAAAGAATTTTTGGATTGTAAATACTTTCCTGCCATCGTGACTATAATTTATTTTTTTATAGATAATAATGTTATTTTTTTAAAAAGTTTCCCAAATAATCATGAAATATATTTTTTAAAACTGAAATTGAATGAAATATGTTTTGAAAAATGTGTTATTCATAAAAGTGTTATAATTTATTTTCAAATATTCTATTATAAGTTCTCAAACGGTAATTTCAAAAGAAAATTATTTCAACAATTTAAATATTTCATTATATTCCTTCAAATAGATTTTCTAAAAAAAATCAAGATGATTTCATTTCTTCATTTTATGTTGTGAAAATATTTTCAAGGAAAAAGGTGTTGAAAATGATTAAATTTAAAAATGTTTTTTTTTCAAAGAAGGAAATTTATTTTCATAATGGGTTATATTAAATGAATATTTAAATCATTATTTTTAATAAATGGATTTTTGAAATATTATTATGAAAAGGGTGTTTTATCAAAGGTTATTTTCCTTAATAGTTAATTCATTTTATCTCTCTAAATACTTCTCCACATATGATGGAATACATTGTTATATTTTACGCTTTATATGGGATATGATCCAGTAATACAAATCATATTATTTCATTAAGGGTAAATCATATTATGGAATGGTGTTTATGAAACTCGTTTCACTTACATGGGTTATAAACTATTTAATCCTATATCCTTCCATGGGTTATACTTTGATAAAATGATTATGTGGCCTATCTAATATCAATGAGTAATGATATATTGAATCTATTATGATACCCATTTCATTTCATGGGTTATGATATGTTTTTTATGAAACCAATCTCTATTTATGAGTCATTGAATGAATGATGTTTTCTTATCACATGGAACAAGTGTGTATGCTTGTATTATATGATGGGTGGGACTTATATCTATTTCAAATGCATTGGGTAATGATTTATATCTCATGAGACAATTGTGGGGAAAAAGTCTAAGGGATAGATCCAAAATTGGAAATTGGTGTTCCCTAATCCAAAATGGAAAACATGTATGTCATATTAGTCTATGTGAAGATTGGAAACCCAATTTAGTTTGGAAGGAAGAAGAAAATCCCTTATTAAGAAAGAACTCTTCTAGTTATGGTGGTGTGTCCCTCCAAGTAGGTGTAGTACCCATGAAGTTCGCTAATATGTTTTAGAAATGTTCTTTGAATTCTGTGGAATTATTTTTTTACACATGAACCAGATTACATGTTCACATTGTTATGCATGTACCAGTATTCATGTTTATACGTTTATGGAAGGGCCTCATTTCATGTCCTTAACTAAATGGATGAACATATTTCTATTTACACATGTTTACAATATTATAATATAATGTTTATGCATAAAGTCTTTGTCCAATTAAAAGGTTATTCTGTTATGAATTATGATCTTGATTGCATTATGATTCGTGCCTTATGAATATATAATCATTATGCAATGATTTTTGTCTATGATCTTTTCTATGTGGGTTATGATCTTGTAATGTTATTATCATGCTCTAATACCCTTATTTCCATGTTATGATTATTTATAAAAAAAATTTACCCTTACTGAGCATCTGAGCTCACCCTTTCCTATATTTCCCTTACCCTAGGTTATAAAGAGTGGTTTTAAGAAGGAAAATTAAAAGGGGAAGATATCTAAGGGAGCTGTTGAAGATATTTCCCCAAGTTAGAATATTATGTTTCCATGTTTAAAAATACACTGAGCAATTATGGTACTTGGGCATGTGTTTTTGTAATGTGATGAATATTTATCTCAAATTATGTAATATCAATATATTTCAAGACCGAGTCACTATAGTTGGTATCAAATGAACAGTTTAGTAAAACATTAGAAACATGGATTATAGAACATTAGTGGGATCCATAGTTATTTTTATAAGGGTATTTATATGGATGTATCTATGGAAAATCATATATTTTTTTCGATTTAAATATAGGTTTCATTATTTAGGAATCCTTTAAGTAATATTTCTTGATTATGTGGTTTTCTGATATAATAAGTGTTTCTCACACATTGATTTCTGGGATAATATAATATAAATAACTAGAATCTTTCAAATATGGAATGTTAGGCCATTATAAAAATTTATGTCTTAATTTGAAATCTCATGATGAGAATCATGAAAGTGAAATGATTATTTTTTATACTACTACAGATAAAGAGACCTCAAATTTCATGTGAAAGGTATTGGATTTTTTTCTTGTATTGATTAAATTATATATAAGATTCATGCTTATATTGTAGTTACGGAACCTTAAGACATGGTTCATATTTGTTTTCTTTGAATGAGGTATTAAAGAATATGTCGACGAAACATTTGTAGTGTTTTACGAATATTGTAGGATGTTTGAAGTTTATATATTTTGTAATTAAAAGATTTTTTCATATGAATGATGAAGTATATATGTATTTTTAGTAGAAATTTTTATTTCATTTTTTTCATGAAAGTATTAAATGATAAATTAACTAGATAATGATTTTGTATAATGGTTATATTAAGGTAATATGACCATTGAAAATTTTCCATGGATGGGAAAATTTTATTTTAAATGCACTAGGAGATGATTATATGGATAATATAAATTGGATTGTATTTATGTCCTCATAATTGAAAAAATATTTATTGAAAAAGTGTTGTATGTTATTATATATTTAATTTAAGAAATCATATAATTATGGAATATATACAACAATCATTAAAATAAGATTGAATTCAAATTTTACAAAAGGATTTATGGTAATTCCAGTTATTTCCATGTTTCACGATAATATATAATGTGATTTTTAACATTTTTCAATGTAACATAAAAGAGTTATTTATTATATATGGTGCATCAATGTTAAGAAAATTTACTAACATTAATTCTAAATTTTCGAAATTTTCATCCTTTATAATTATTATAAGGTTGCCAAATAATGGAATAGTGTATTTTAAACTTCAGAAGAGTTTTTGGAGATTAAATTATTATCTCTCCAGATGAGGATTTATGAATATTGTACATCTTTTTAAAACAATTTTATTTTGATAAAGATAGATGGAATGAACTTTAATTCTATATATGGATCTCATGATCATATAATTATTTAAGAATGATAAATTCACCTTCATTTAATGGAATAAGATATGAAGACAAAATTAATCAAGTAACAACAAGGGGTGAGGTTTTCATGAAATCATATAATTATATATTCTCATGAATATACTTCAACTTTTGGATGAAGTATCTTGAAATTATTTTTTACCCTATTATCCTCAGTTTTATTGATATCAATGAACTCTTTCTCACATCTTCATATTATGGTTTTTTGTATGTTAATTTTATATGTGTCACCCAATTTATTGTGATATATAATCCATGTAAATCTCAATTTTTATTTGTTCATTTAATCCATGTATGGGTTTTCCCTTTCTACCTAGGTTATCATTTTTAGAATCCTAGTTACGAAATACTTTTTGTAACCTTTAGGTTTCTCTCTTTTCCTTTAAAAATATGGTTTTATTATTTAGTTTGACAACGTGGGTTTATGTGAAAAGTAACTTCATGTATTAAAAAATTATTAACCCTGAATCATTTTGAGGGAGGAATTAATTTTATGAATGTTATAATGTGACACACAATGATTTTGTTCTTATTTTTTCAATTTAATTTATTTTTTACAATATTTTTCTATTCACACAACAATGAATATATCATTATTATATGGAAGCACTACATTTGGATTGTGGTATACACAACACCAATTCAATATTTCACTACAAAAAACACATATATTAGTATTCGATACTCACAAAAATATGTTTTAATTTATTTTCACACAATGAAAACTCCCTTAAAAATATTTCTTTTCAGACAGGGCCAAATTTTACTGAACTAAAATCTACAATTAATATTGTAATTATAATTTTATTATATTCACTACTAAGCCATTGGAGTGTAAATTATGAATAATATTATGTAAATTGGGAAAATAATAAATTTACATATATATAAAATATAACATTTGGTTATAAATTATTTATAAATTAATGTAAGATATATTCAAAAATGAAGAAATTAATTTTCTTAGGAAACTATATTTATATGTACAAACACAACTCTATCACAATGAATTGAAAAAATAACTTATGATGAATATTTTCAAAAAAATTATATATTATATATTTAATCAGTATTTTTGATACTCATTCAATATATTTATTGTGTATTAAATAAGAAAAAATAAAATTTAATGAATAAAAAGATGTTTTTTTCTAAAATATAATTTAATATCCTTTTAATGGAGAACCCCATTTAAATCACTATTTGGAAACTTTAATTGTTTTAATTTATGAAAATAATATTTACTTTTGAATGTGGAATATAAATGATTTCATTGGGAAAGTTTTTGGTATTTTTATGAGAAGGTTCTTTTTTCATAAATAGTGAGAAATACTAATTGGTAATTAAAAAATAATATTAGGAAAAATTTATAATTATATATATGTTGAATATTAATTTTTTTTAAATAATACATAGATAAATTATACATATATTATATCAATTAGGTCATTGGAACCAATTTCACATTGAAAGTGGACATATAATACATTTTAAACTTTTGGAGGTTTTCACATTAAAAACCAACTTTAACGTCACATCTGTGAGATTAATTTTGACATTATATATAACTCTTTAATGCTTGTAAATTTTCCAAATAGATTCAATATTTTAATCAAAATATTTTATAAGTTCATATAAGCTCAACATAGTTTTTGAAAAAATAATTTTAGTGAAATTATTTAAAATTAATTACGACAATTAA
The DNA here is from genome assembly GCA_963277665.1 of Viscum album. NCBI lineage: Eukaryota > Viridiplantae > Streptophyta > Magnoliopsida > Santalales > Viscaceae > Viscum > Viscum album. Next base: position 1,147,422,953 of record OY728156.1, read on the forward strand.
GGTAAAAACAAGTTCATTAGTTGTTAAACCACAACTTAAGTGGGAAAATAACATATAATCATGTAAAAAATTAATTTCATTGAAATATATATACCATTTCTACATTTTATATAAAATGGAAAATTATTCCAGGAATGCATTGTAATAGAGACCTCTTAATAGTGTTTGAATTTTTATATTTACAAGAATAATACTCATCCACATTAAAAGATCACTCACACACTCACTTCCTCACGCCAATAGACACTTTTTATCTTCCAACCACAACCCAAATGAGATTCCCAAATCCTTCCCCTAATCATAGAATTAAATAATTTGGTAGAATTGAATCCATTTATTACCATGTGGGAAAAACAAAAGGATTTACCCATAGAAGAGGTAAAATCCTTCTATAAGATCTTTTTCCATTTCTTTTTGCACCCCATAAATTGATATTATTCAATAAATATATATATATAATAAGTATATTATATATACATACATGTTTTTATGTTTTTTTCTTATACTACAATCACTCAATCTTTAATAAAATGGTATACACAACCATCGTTCTTGTTTTTGACAGTTTACCGCCTTGCAAACCGATATCACTCGTTCTTCCATTTCAATCTTTAAATTTTTGAAATAATGATGGAATTTTTTTATATCATATATATTAAATTTATAGTTTATTTATTATTAATTATTTTTTATATAAAACATTACTTCATGATTTCCATTTTGTGTAAATACTATAACTTCATTAGTGGACGTGTGGACTGCTGTCTCCTCAAAGTGATGTGATTCGTTCATACATTATATTGAATTTATTATGGATGGTTTTAGTAATATTTTATGATATATATGAAATTATAATTACAATATAATGATAATATACACATATATATGGGTCATTTAAATTATTTTTATTAATATGGGCTGAAAAAAGAATCAACACTCAGGTGTACATATAACCTACCATCTCGATGAACGGTGTATTCAATTTCAAATTTCAATATTTTATAAATTATTGTAAATATTTATATAACAAATATATAAGATATTTATAAAATGATTTAAATTATTTAAACAATTAAATGATGATATAATTTATAGGATCGATAATAATATTTCGAAACATATACGATGAAACGAAGCAGCTATTAACTGAAACATATAATTAACATGGGATTGTTAATAAACAAGTAATAAAAATTAATAATAAAATAATATATCAAATAATATATAAAATTAGGGTCATGTCGTATTTGTTTAATAAAATTATACTATTTATATAGGAGTTCTGAACATTTATAAAGATTATTCACACTTCAGGTGGGGGTTTTGTCATCTCAATTTTTATATTTTGTGAGATACATGCCATTTTCACATATTTTTTTATGTGTGGTGTATGTACTACCCTAGAATATATTCGATGATACATATACTTAAATTTTTGGGTATTTACATATGAATTTTATTATCAATCTTTCATGGTGTTTATGGTTCAATAGTTACCAAATTGTTATGGTAAATTTCTCTCAACTTTCTTTCTTAGAGACACATGCAATGTCATCCACATATATTCTTCTAAGATATGTACATAATTATATTTAACATTTTTTATCATTGATAGTTTTTTTCCTGATGTTATTATATTCATATAATGTTATTCGCTCACGGGGTTTATGATTTAGTGTTACCAGATTGGTAATAGTTTATTGTTACAATCATATGATTGATCGATATTGTTTAGGAATATTCTTTAATTGGTGGAAGATTATGAAAAATTTCTTCTTAAATATATTTAATTATATTATCCTCTGATTACTAATGTTATAACCATGTAATGGTACGATTTTTTCAATCTTTACTACAAATTTCAAATATGAAATTTTTTTATGAAAATTAGATTTTATTTTTCCTTTTTGAAGGAAATATATGTAATTTAAAAATAATGTTTTCTAAAAAAAATTTCAATTTTTTGTATTATCATATAAAAAATAATTTTTTTGTCCATTATATGTTTATATGGTCATTTATTATTCAATTTTTCTACATGTATGGGGATACCCGTCATCATGATTTTCATTTACTTAAAGATTCCATTATTAGTTTATATGGACAATAATATTGAAATGGTTTCCTATTATTCTTGAAATAATTTTTTTGTACTAGGTTTAGAAAACTGATTTTCAAAAAGTTATTATGTTTAAAACTGTTTTAAATTCTTTTCAAAGCTTCCATTATATAATTTAAAAAGGTTATTTTAAAATAAAATGATTTCAAATATTTCAATCATTCTTTATATATTTTCAAATACATGTTTAAGAAAAAAAATTCAAGTTGATTTCAGGCCCCCATTTTATGTTTTCTATTAATTTTCAATGAAAAATTATTTCAAAAAAATTTATGCTTTAAAAATAAATTTGTAAAAAGTGGAATATTTATTTTCCACCAGAAATGATTTAAATAAAATTGTAAATATTTCATAAATGAAAATGTTTTTTGAAATAGTCTTATGACATAATTTTTCAAGGAATGAATATTTTACTCAATAAATGTTCCATGTGATATTTCAAAATCCTTCTCCATATAAGATGACTAATATTATTATAGTTTATGATTTACTGGGTATATGATCCCTAAATAAAATTCATATTATTTTTTGAATGGTTTATGTTTTGATGGAATAGTGTTTATGACACTCATTTATCATCCATGGGTTATATTATTTTTAAACCATCATCTTATGATAGGTTATGATTTGATGAAATGATTATGTGAAATATATCATTTCCATAGGAAATGATATGATGAAATGTTTATGATACTGAGTTCATTTCATGGGTTATGATATATTGTTTATGAATTGAATATTTTTTCTAGATCATGATTTGAATAATGTTTTATTATATGGCATCACATGTATGTTATATTTTATTATGTGACGTCAGGGACAATATCTCCCTCTAATGCATTGGTTAAATATTTATATCTCTTGATATAATGATAGAGAACGCCTTGAAATGACTGATCCAAAACGCAATACAAGTTTGTAATGATCTGAAATTTTAAACATGAGTATCTTGATCTATATGGGAATATGGGGACCCATAGTCCACTATAGGGATAAGGTGAAGCCCCATCCCATAAATGTAAATGGCTGTAACTGGGTTTGGTGGTGTGTCCCGCCTAGTAGGTGTTGTCCCCATGAGGTTCCCTAATATTTTTTTAACAATGATTGTTGATTTCTGGGGAAATATTTTATTGCATGATCCTAATTACATGTTAACAATGTTATGCACCGTCCTAATTTAATGAACAAAAGTTTATGTGATGGCATGATTTCATGCCCTTAACTAAATGAGGGAACCGGTTTCTATTTCCACATGCTTACAATGTAATAAGTTGTTTTTTTTATGACAAGAGTCTATTTTTTATTCGTATATTATTCTCTCAAGGACTATGGTCTTTATTACCTTATTATTAATGTCTTATGAACTATTAATCTCTATGAGATGATTCATGTCTATGATCTTTTCAATATAGGGTGTGATATTATAATGTTGTGTTTATGCTCTCATACACTTATTCCCAGGATATGGATACTTATCTCTTCTATCTACCATTACTGAGAATATAACCTCACAATTTCTTATTTTTCCATTCATATTTTTATGAATAATGTTTTAAAGTTTGAGTAATAAAAGGAAATATCTTTAAGGGAGACGTTGAAGATCTTTCACCACGTTTGATGATTATGATTCCATGTTTCCAAAGATAGTAACATATTATAATCTACAGAAAGTTCTTTTTTAATATTCTGATTGTTCTTCTATAATTATTTAATATCCATGTATGTTAATACTATGTTAGTATAAATATTCTATAAGATATGTTGACATAGATAAATAAAAAATAAAAAATAATAGGAATTTATTATGGAAAGAAAATTCATTATGAAATCACTTATTAAAAGTAAAAAAATTAAAATACAATTGATTTGTTTATATATTAAAATGGAAACATATATCGGATGCATTAAAACATCGATCAGCCAGGACAGAGGGGAATCATATTCATATATAGTATATTAAAATAATGATTACTTTCACATTTTCTTTTAAATTTTATAAGTTTTTCTTTTGGAAAATGAAAAGACTATTCCTTTGAGTCTGTTTTATAGTAAAAGGCCCCAACCTTAAACATTACATAATGTGGAGATAATTCAATAATTGAAATTAATTCACATTGAAGATATTTTCAGGATTATAGATTTATAGAATCAGGTCACAAATGATACATAAAAACTTGAATATTGCAAGTAGACACTTCTACTCACTATCAATTTTTTATAAAATAAAAAATCTTTAAAAATAAAGTTGACATCGTTTCATGTCTTGACATCATAACATTTCTTTGATCCCATCATTGAGTTTATTATTCTTTATGTCCTATGAAAAAATATCAAAATGTAGGACGGACATAAAAATCTCAATAAGAGACACATAAGGAATGAAATCTATAAGTCTTGCGAAAACATGTAAACCAAGAAAACTTTATCAAAAAAGTAATACTTTTAACCTTTAAGAAGAAGAAAAAACACTTCACTGAATATAATATCATTGATTAACCTTTTTGTAACCAGAACATTAGCATAATCCCCATATACAACAACATATAACATATAAAGGTAACTTAGTAAATAAACCTACTTAAAAGGTATAACCATACAGTTTATGACAACAGATATCACTAAATGGAATTGTAATACAACCGACTTCAATACCCAATTCATTAGTGGTTATAACTTAACCATCCACTGTTTTTTTATCATGAAACCACCCTTCATTTGGTTTATCACATAGTAACTCATCATTGTTTTATCACGTAACCTCCCATCAAATGTCCACGTACCATTATATAATCATAACACATAAAATATTGAAAATATCAACATTTCAAAAATAAAATTTCATTTTCAATCACAAGAAATCATTTCAAGATATTGAAATACTCAACACATTTCAAAAACCATTTTCACTAAAAACACAACCAATAAGGTAATAATGGATTTATTTTATTTTTAAAAACATCAAGGCTTATAGAGGAATCCAAATATCAAATAACTATTACGGTGGTAGAGTGGTCGTTGTCGCCTCATACGTTAAAAACATTACTTTTGTCATTTTTTAAAACAATTTGTAGAAAAAAATATTCCCATTTAATGAAATTAAATGTCAAATGGAATTGTTATACACCTTATAAAATAATGATTTGTATATTATCAAAATATGTTTCAATGAAAGAAGATTGAGATAAAGAATCTTACCTTGAGTCTGACATGTCACGTTGGTTATTTATATTCCTGAAAAATAAACATTGGTTAATTTATACATTCTTTATATCATCTTTCAGGTTTATTATCTATTTTTATATCACTTATTACCACATTATAAAAATTACATAATTATTAAAGTTAATATCAATCGGTTTATCGATATTGGGAACCTAAGTCAAAAATGACTTTGTTATGATATAAATTGTCCATGTAGAAAGAATTAAATCATATATATAATGATATTAATTATTTTAATATTTTATATATCCAATATATATGTATTTATAATATTCTATGATAGTTTTATAAAATAAATCAAATGCACCGTTCATTGTGATGATTGGCCGTAAGTACGCATGAACGCTACTTTCATTTTTTTGTCATATTAAAAGAATAATATTGAAATGATATACTATTATATTATAATAGAAGTATTATGTTAATTTCATGTATGTATCATATTTTTAATAAATCAATTCTTTATAATTTCCATGTATAACATGAATGAGTCATATCACTTTCAGGCGACGGTAGTCCACACTCACTCAAATGGATATATCATATTGACAAATCATGGAAATAAAAAAGGTATATTATAAATAATAATTATTGAAGAATTAGGACAATATAAAATTAATATATATCAAATATAATTACAGTGCCCTCATAATGGCCAACATGAAAGGTGGTAGGGGAAAATGGAAGAATCATCGTTTCATGAGGTAGTAGTTCGCCACACACAGAAACTGTATGTTTGTATCCATTAAACGGAGGTGTGTGTAATTGTAGTTCAAATATTTATTATAAAAAAATCCCTCTAAAATTAGGATAATGGTTTTTTATGTAATAAAATAATAATAATATCATAGGGAGTAGAGAAAGAAAATAATGGAAAAGAACATGAGAGAAAACATTACCTCTATATCGAATAAATTAATTTGATTAGAGCCAAAATTCTTTCTTGAATTTCCTTCTTCCCAAGGTACGAATTCTAGGAGTAAGGGAGGGATATTTTGAACTTATTTGAGAAGCATTTGGATGGGAAAATGGGTTTGATAGGTGTGAGTATGTTGGTAGGTGTGGTGACCATTTATAATAGGGAGGAGGGGCACTTTAGGATGGTTTTGAAATATTAAATATGTATAAATTCAATTTATATTAAAAAATGTCCAAAAATATTTTATTTCTAAGATAAGATGATTTTGGATTGAATAAACATCATACAATAATTGTTAGGAACGTTTTTAATATTTTGGTATCCTTATATTGTATGTTTAACCCTTATTTTACCTTTTTTAATCTTACAATGATATCATGTTATTTACAATTGTGGGTTAATCTAATTAACATATCGTGTAAAAGGACCCAAAAAAAGTCATTTATAAAATATTTGGATTTATATTAACCATTTTGTTGAATTGTATATTTTTATGAATTTAATATCATTTAATAAACTATATTATGTTTTATGTTTTGAATTATGTCAATTTTGGACACTATTCATACATGACTTTTTAAAAAATTCATACAAACTGGATTCCTTCAAGGAAAAAACATTGAATCAATACTAACATGTTATATTCACCTATATAATTATTGTATTAAATTAATTATGTCATATAATATTTATTTTAATATTTACAATATCATTTATTTAAATCCTTTATTAATGAATCAATAAATGCATCATTATTGTATCATAAATAATTTTTTTATTCTATGTCTAAAAATTATAAATAAAATATCATGATGTAGAAAACTTATTTATATTTCTAATTACTATTTATATTAAAATATATCTGTTATACAACCCCATAAAAAATTTCATTAGTAAGAGATGCATGTTTATGTTATATTTTTATTTACTTTTAATTAATTCTTATAACTTGTCATTATCAAACCCAAGTTGACCTATGGGGTTCCAAAATTGACCTAAACACTACGGGAAAAATGGGTATTTGCGACAGGATCCCGTCGCAAATGGCCTTTTGCGACGGGGGCCCGTTGCAAATTGCTCGTTGCGGAAAACGCCGTCGCAACAACAATTATTTGCGATGGGCATGTCGCTGAAGCTATTATTTGCGACAGGTATCCTTCCCGTCGCAAATAATACTCCGTATATTTGTAAAATCTTTTAAAAAAAGGAATTGCGACGGGGCCCGTCGCAATTGCTTTTAAAAAAAATAAAAACTATTATTAAATTATTTTAATCGATATAATAATAATACTATTTGCGACGGGCATAGTATCCCGTCACAAATAATATAAAAAAATAAAAAAAATTATTAATAAATTATTGTAATTAATATAATAATAATCCAACTATAATTCAAAAATAAAAAATAATAAAATATTAATAAATGATTTTAATTAATATAATAATAGAATTATAATTCACAAATAAAAATAATAAATTATTAACAAATTATTATAATTTATATAATAATAATAGAATTATAATTCAAAAATAAAAAATAATAGAATATTAATAAATGATTTAATTAATATAATAATATTATAATTTTAATCCATAAATAAAAAAATATTAATAAGTTATTTTAATTAATATAAAAATAATAGAATTATTTTACATTCAAATATTAAAATAATTCAAATATTACAAAAAAAATATAATTTAATTATAATATTATAAAATTTTAATATATATATAAAATTTAATATTATAAAATATAAATAATATTATTATTCATATTAATATTTCTATTTCAAAATATAATATTATTAATATTTTATAATGAGACAGAAACTACGAATAGAAAAAAATTCATATTTTGATTTAACAAACATTATAACATAAAAACAAACTCTAATCTGAAGGAGGGGGGAGGGGGGAGGGGGGGATCTGTAGATGCTGGTAGAGGAAACATCATCCCTAAAGCATGAGTGAGTCGGTGCATGTACTCCATCTTCTCCTGGTGCTGCTGCTGCCACCGACTCATCTGCTCCTCGTACAACTACTGCTGGCGTCGATGCTCCTCCTCATGATGTTGCTGCTGCTGACGCATCTGCTCATGCTCCTGTTAGAGACTCTCTATCAATGCAATCTGAGATTGCAACTGATCCTCATACTGTTTACCAGAAGAAGATGCACGAGCTCCTCTCGAGCTGGACGTCGACATCGCATCACTGCCATAATAATCTCCAGCAGTCAGTCAAGAGCTAATACCAACTACCTGACCCTTCTCAAAGGTATACTGGGTGGCCTGTATCAAAGCCACCTCATCAAACTGACGTCCAGTGGTCTAATCTGATGACTCGTCTTGACTCTTAGGCCGGGTCTGTGATGTTGCGGCCTTATATGACTCCTGTAGTTGCAATTTAAAATTAAAATTGTGAATATATTATATGCAGTTAATTTTTAAACTTGAAAAAAAATAATACTGACCACGATGTGATGCTAACGATCACCTCTGAGCTCCCCAGTAGTAGGATCACTATACATCCTCTGATATACGTCGTACTCCGTAATGTCGGGGTTCTCGACAGCCTATAAGAATAAAAAATAAACTGTTAATATTTATAGTTATATAAAATATTTATAAATAATGTGCGTACCAGATGCTGTCTATGAGTACTGAAAGAACGACTCCCAACTCGATGAGTCACCTCTTGTCTCCCCCGATTCTGCCTCCCCACCGATGATCTCCTCTGAAAGGCACCACTCAACCAGTGCGCACATAATCCATCCCATACATGGGATGAAATGTACTCTGGTTGGTGTGCTCTACATGACTCGTCAAAATCTGACACTCCTAGTTTCTTCATGGAAGCTTTTCTTAAATTTTACAAAAATTGACGTAAGCGATCACGCATGGACACCTCCCATGACTTTTGGATGGCGTCACACATGGTATCCTCGATCGGATACTATAAAACCTACAAATAAATCAAAATGTCAAGTTAGAAATGAAATAATTTTCAAAATAAAAATTATTTATTTACGTACGTACCAACCAATGGCCGAACATGGAATGCTGCACATCAATGGGAATCTGCTCCCATGTGGTCCACGGCTGAGAGAAATAGATGCGCAAAATAGCGCTGCCCTGTCCGACTGCTATATGAGGAAAACTGTAAAAATAATAAACATTTATTACGTGAATAGATTAATGAAATCTTAGTCAAATCCACAGATTATCACACAGGTTATCACACCTCCGTGTGCGTGGATCAAACCCAAGACGTGGACGTCGCTCGGGGATGGGGTCTGGAATCATCAATCGTGCAAGACCGCTCCCCCTCCGCGTACTCCCTGGAGCGCCTACAGGCTGAGGGTCATCTGCCAGCAACTCATCCGCATCAAAATGCAGGTCAGCATCCGCCAACTCACGAAATGTCTCGTCGTCCATCTGAAACAGAAAATGTTAATGTTGTTAGCAAAAAATTGATAATTACTATTATATATATATATATTATGGTTTTATATAACTACCATGGAATTCTATCAGTGTTCATCTTCATCATCTTCTTCATATATGTCAATGTCATCTTCATATTCCTCCTCAACATCATCGATATCCATTCGAGTTCCAGTTGCTTCATCTCTTACCATTTCAAATTCATATGCGACATCATTAACATCATCGTCATCACCGACTCTTAAATGTGGGGTGTCGTCATCGATACTCATGTCTCTTTGTAAAAAAGATTGATTTTGATGACTCTCTTGAAAAAACATCTATTCTTTGCACATCAGTGAAAGCACATTCACTTTGACTAAACAGATTGTCTCGAATTTTGATTTTTATTACACTCCACCAATCAGTCAAGTCTCTTGATGTAGAACAGTACTTTGCGTAATAAACTTGATGTTCTTGTTGAGCCAATAAGAATGGTTCATTTACTGCGAGAACACTTATACATTTAATATCGATGATTCCATGAGTCGGATGAACACGCACGACTCTCTCTGTATCCAACCACCCACATTTGAACATGGTTATGTAATGTTGTCCAAGATAACAGAGTTCAATTATTTCATCAAGTATGCCATAAAAGTCAACTTCATTTTCTCGATGATGAGATCCTCTCAAGATAACTCCACGGTTCATTGATTTTTTCGATTCCCCATATGCATGTGTGTGAAATCGAAATCCATTCACCACATATGCATTATAAGTTTCAACAAATTTGGAAGGTGGGTTACTCAATATACACAGCCGTTTTTCAATTTTATCAGCATGTCGAGACACCTGAAAATTTGTGAAATAATTATCAATATAGTAAACTATACATTGAATGAGTTTCTAAATGATAAATAATTTATGTTACCAGTTTTTGAAACCACTGGGAGAAATTTTTTAGTCGGCATTCTTCGAGAGCAGCTGCTGTAATTTGTGGAATTTGTTTCCTGATATGATTATCATACAACCTACAAAAACCAAAGTTATTTACTGTAACATAATTGATTGAATAAGTGATATAAAGACTTACAGTACAACTGATGTCATCTCTTCACAGTTGAGCAGAACATACGTATGAGCTCTGTGATGTTCATCATCTGAAATCCAGCGTTCATAAACTCCACCAAAACCAAGCTCTGGATGGTTGAAAACAGATAATTGACTGTCGATTTCATTAATATTCCTCTCATTCCGTCCCATTCGGTTGTGTTTTGAAGTATAATCAGATTCAAGATAATGGGAGCAGAAAAAAGATATTTCCTCTTACAAATAAGCTTCTGCAATAGATCCTTCAACATATGCTTTGTTACGTACTTTTCTTTTCAATTTTTGCATGCATCTTTCAAATGCGTACATACATCGAAACTGTACTAGACCACCACATTTGGCTTCATATGGAAAATGTAACATCAAATGTTCCATTGAGTCGAAGAAAGACGGCGGAAATATTTTTTCCAGTTTACATATAATTACAACAACATCTTCTTCAAGTTTTCATAGAGCATTATAATCTGCTGTAGCCGCACAAATTTCCCGAAAAAAATGAGACATGTCTGTTAGGGAATCCCAAATCACAGAATTCAACAGACCTCTTAATCTAATGGATAGATGTCTTTCCATTATAACATGACAATCATAACTTTTTAATCCAGTAATATGACCATTCTTTACACATCTACCCAAATTGGAAGCACAACCATCTGGAAGTCTCAAATCTACAATCCACTGACAAAATAATAAACGGTTTTCTTTAGACAGTGTATAAGCTGCTTTTGGTTTCAGTAACCTTTCTCTTCTGACATTCTCAAACAGTTCCAGTTCTAGACGCCTGCAAATTTGGGCAAGATCTAAACGTACATTTACATTGTCTTTGCTCTTTCCTGGCGTATCCAAAACTGTATGAAACAAATTATCAAAACAGTTCTTCTCAATGTGCATGACATCTAACATGTGTCGGACCAACAAATCAGACCAATATGGAAAATCCCAAAATATGCTACTTTTAATCCAATTGTGTTCTTTCCCAAAACCAGAAATTTTCTATTGGTTTATTGTGGGACCAAAAGTGATGGGAGGTAATGAAAATACAACTGATTTTAACTCCAAACCTGATAGCATTTTTGGAGGTCCATCCCTTTCAACTGTTCCTTTTCTGAAATGAGATCTATTTCTGTGAAAAGGATGATCAGCTGGAAGTAATCTGCGATGACAGTCAAAATAACAAGGTTTCTTTCCATAAATGAGAATAAATGCTTTGTTCTCTCCCATACAGTAAGGACATGATTTCTGACCATGTGTACTCCAGCCATATAACATCCCATAAGCCGGGAAGTCACTAATTGTTCACATCAATGCTGCTCTCAGTATGAAATTCTGTTTCGTTGCAACATCATATGTACTGACACCAGTACTCCACAATAAACTTAATTCATCAATCAATGGTTTCAAATAAACATCAATATTTTTCTTCAGATGTCCTGGAATTAGTAATGTCAAAAAGATATATGGCTCCTTCATCAACATCCATGGAGGTAAATTGTACGGAGTTAAAAAAACAGGCCAACATGAATATTGACTACCATAAGATCCGAACGGACAGAAACCATCAGTGGAAAGGCCCAGTCGAACATTTCTAGCTTCTAAAGGAAAGGATGGATGCACTCTATAAAAATGTTTCCATTAATCACCATCGGTTGGATGATTCAAGCTTTTATCGGTTGAAATATTCTCTTTATGCCATGACATCATTGTCGCTGTATTCTTAGACATGAATAAACGCTGATGTCTAGATGTAAGCGGAAAATATCTCAACTGTTTTATAGGAATAAAACCAGACTTCCCATGTTATCCTTATTTATATCTCAGTTGCCCACATGTGGGACAACTATCCAACGACTCATTTTCCCCAGAATACAAAATGCAGTCATTTGAACATGCATGAATCATCTGACACGTAAGTCCCAAATTTCGAACCAGCCTCTTACTCTCATAGTAATTTGCAGGAAAAACATTTCCTTCGGGTAACAGTGTTTTAAGCAAAGAAAATATCTAGTTAAAACAGGTGTTTGACATTCTGTTATCTGATTTGATAGCCATAAATTTTGGAACTGCTTCTAATTTACTCATCTTGCAGCCAGGATATAATGCATCCTCAGCAGACCTCAACAACTCATAAAATTCAGACGGTTCCAACTCAGGATTTAAAGCTATATCAACCGGAGTTTCTGTATGTTGAACAGATGAACCTGCAACATCATGTACTAAATCTTGAAACCGGGATGGATCCGAAATCAAGTTGGTATCACCTGCTCTGGAACTGCGTTCACCGTGTTGATACCAAAAAACATAATCTGGTTGAAAACCAAAACGCAAGAGATATCCCCCCACTTTTTCAAACGTGTCAAACGTTCTCAATGCACATTTTCTACAAGGGCATTTTATTTTACCTTCTGAAACAAATTCTGGATTTGATGCTGCAAATGATAAAAACGTCTCCACACCCTCTACATATACTAGATTTAAACCAGAACCGTTTGGATTTCTACGTTGATTTATCCATATGCGGTCACCTAATAAAGATTGTTGACGACCTCGTTGTTCCATATTTTTTCTATTAAATATAAAAGAATTACTGTTTTTGAATAATTTGTTAGAAAAAACACTCAAGAAAGGATAATTATAGAGTTTACATCATACATGACTGACACAAACTTTTTTATTGAGATAGACCTAAAAATTGACCCTTTAAGAATTTAATATGTTGAGAATAAAGCAAAACCTATTACAAATATTGATAATTTTAATATTATATAAATTTTTTATTATTTTCATAGTACTAATATTATTGGTAATTATTCCTAATTATTGGTGATTATTCCTAATTATTGATAATTATTCCTAATTATTGTTAATTATTGGTAATTATTGGTAATTATTGGTAATTATTACTAATTATTGGTAATTATTACTAATTATTGGTAATTATTACTAATTATTACTAATTATTACTAATTATTGGTATTTATTACTAATTATTGGTAATTATTACTAATTATTGGTAATTATTCCTAATTATTACTAATTATTACTAATTATCGGTAATTATTGGTAATTATTCCTAATTATTCCTAATTATTGGTAATTATTACTAATTATTGGTAATTATTACTAATTATTGGTAATTATTACTAATTATTACTAATTATTGGTAACTATTACTAATTATTACTAATTATTACTAATTATTGGTAATTATTTCTAATTGTTACTAATTATTACTAATTATTTGTAATTATTCCTAATTATTACTAATTATTGGTAATTATTCCTAATTATTACTAATTATTACTAATTATTGGTAATTATTCCTAATTATTTGTAATTATTCCTAATTATTGGTAATTATTGGTAATTATTCCTAATTATTGGTAATTATCGGTAATTATTGATAATTATTGGTAATTATTACAAATTATTTGTAATTATTAATAATTATTGGTAATTATTCCTAATTATTACTAATTATTACTAATTATCAGTAATTATTGGTAATTATTGGTAATTATTACTAATTATTGGTAATTATTACTAATTATTGGTAATTATAGGTAATTATTTCTAATTATTTGTAATTATTCCTAATTATTGGTAATTATTCCTAATTATTGGTAATTATCGGTAATTATTGGTAATTATTGGTAATTATTACTAATTATTGGTAATTATTAATAATTATTGGTAATTATTACTAATTATTGGTAATTATTACTAATTATTGGTAATTATTACTAATTATTGGTAATTATTCCTAATTATCGGTTATTATTACTAATTATTGGTAATTATTGGTAATTATTGGTAATTATTACTAATTGTTGATAATTATTTCTAATTATTGGTAATTATTGGCAATTATTCCTAATTATTGGTAATTATTCCTAATTAGGTAATTATCGGTAATTATTGTTAATTATTGGTAATTATTGGTAATTATTACTAATTATTACTAATTATTGGTAATTATTACTAATTATTACTAATTATTGGTAATTATTCCTAATTATTACTAATTATTACTAATTATCGGTAATTATTGGTAATTATTGGTAATTATTGGTAATTATTGGTAATTATTACTAATTATTGGTAATTATTACTAATTATTACTAATTCTTGGTAATTATTCCTAATTATTGGTAATTATCGGTAATTATTGGTAATTATTTTTAATTATTACTAATTATTACTAATTATTACTAATTATTGTTAATTATTAATAATTATTGGTAATTATTACTAATTATTACTAATTATTGGTAATTATTCCTAATTATTACTAATTATTACTAATTATTGGTAATGTTTCCTAATTATTGGTAATTATTACTAGTTATTGGTAATTATTACTAATTATTGGTAATTATTACTAATTATTACTAATTATTACTAATTATTGGTAATTATTACTAATTATTACTAATTATTTCTAATTATTACTAATTATTACTAATTATTGGTAATTATTACTAATTATTACTAATTATTGGTAATTATTACTAATTATTACTAATTATTACTAATTATTGGTAATTATTACTAATTATTATTAATTATTACGAATTATTGGTAATTATTACTAATTATTACTAATTATTACTAATTGTTACTAATTATTGGTAATTATTACTAATTATTACTAATTATTGGTAATTATTCCTAATTATTACTAATTATTACTAATTATTGGTAATTACTCCTAATTATTGGTAATTATTCCTAATTATTGGTAATTATTCCTAATTATTGGTAATTATTCCTAATTATTGGTAATTATCGGTAATTATTGATAATTATTGGTAATTATTACTAATTATTGGTAATTATTACTAATTATTGGTAATTATTAGTAATTATTCCTAATTATTACTAATTATTACTAATTATTACTAATTATTACTAATTATTACTAATTATCGGTAATTATTCCTAATTATTACTAATTATTACTAATTAGTTGTAATTATTAGTAATTATTACTAATTAGTTGTAATTATTAGTAATTATTACTAATTATTACTAATTATTACTAATTATTACTAATTATTGATAATTATTGATAGTTATTACTAATTATTAATAATTATTGGTAATTATTACTAATTATTGGTAATTATTACTAATTATTGGTAATTATTACTAATTTTTACTAATTATTCCTAATTATTGCTAATTATTGGTAATTATTCATATAATTACCAACAATTAGGAATAATTACCAATAATTAGGAATAATAACATTATTAGTATATTTTATTATTAATATTAAAATAATAGAATTTTCTATATTATATACAATTCTCCTTTAATCTGTGTGTTTTCTGTCTCCACATACAAATATTACATGTGGAGACAGAAAACACACAGATGAAAGGAGAATTGTATATAATATAAAAAATTATATTATTTTAATATTAATAATAAAATATACTAATAATGTTATAATGTAATTATTCCTAATTATTGGTATTTATTACTAATTATTAGCATTTATTCTTAATTATTGAAAATTATTACTAATTATTCCTAATTACCATTAACTATGAACAATACTAATAATTTAAATTTATTAAGTAACAAAACAATTTAAACATAATTAAATTACAACTAATTAAGAATAATTGAAACTAATAAAAAATTTAAAATAAATATTAAATTAAAATGAACATAAATACCTTTAAAATTGATCTGATGTTGATCTCTGATCGTTCTTGAAAACTTCAATATCAACTCGGGAGAAAAAAATTAAACTTAAGAAACGCTGAACTCTAGAAATAGAATTTTGAGAGAAGGAGAAGATGGAGTTTCAGAATGAATTGAAAAAAACGGATGGGGGGTACTTATAGGTTAGATTATTTGCGACGGGACCATTTGCGACGGGTATCCCGTCCCAAATAATATTATTTGCGACGGTACCCGTCACAAATGCTTTAGCCATCATTTATTACCGTCAACGGTTAAATAATTATTTACGACGGGTCCCGTCGCAAATAATAACCTGCCGACATACTATTTGCGACGGAGGTATATTCCCGTCGCAAATAGATTTTACCGCCGCCGGTTAATTGCGACGGGCGGTAAACGCCTGTCGTAAATAACTTTCCCGCGATTTGGCGCGCAAACCGCGTCAGTCCTTTTGCGACGGGGTAAGCTAACCCGTCGCAAATAAGTAGTTATTTGCGACGGGGGAATTTGCCCGTCGCAAATAAGTTTCTAACGAGACTATTTGCGACGGGGTTTATTCCCGTCGCAAATAACCCGTCGCAAAAAGCCATTTTTCCCGTAGTGAAAGATTACAATGGTCAGACATATCTCATTCAATATAATTAGGACACATTTTAGAGTAGTTTAATATTATTATAATATAATTTTCTACACTTATTTACCAGATTTACCCTTTAACCATGATAAATAAAATAATTAATAATGTTACTATTCATAATGTCCAAAAATAAAAGGTACATATTTAAAAAATTTGGATATTCTGATTCCAAATATGGAATCCATTTTTCCAAATTTGAAACATAGAATTTTGAGAAATTAATTTATAAATAAAACAAGTCTTGGATGCGCCCGTAAAGGGCTCCCGCGATAGGGTTTTCCTCTCGCCGCCACCGCCCCTTCGCGGCGGACGACGCGGCGTTCCCCCTCGCACTCGGTGTGCCGGCCAGGATCTTGACGGTGTCGCGCGATTTCGTGGTCTTCTATTGCTGTGGAGTTCTTTTTTGGGCCTCGAAGGTTGCTGGTTCGGACCGGTGGGTGTAAGACCGGTCCCCGTCGACGACATACTCTCCGGAGCGCCCCAGGGTTCGTTCTCGGCAGTTCGCTGGTGTCCGGCGGGGTGATTCTCAGCGTCTGATGGTCGCGATCTTGCGTCGGTGGTTCTTGGGGTCCCGGCCTCTCCCAGGAGAGTGCGGTGGGGTTCCATCGTGTCTGAAGCGGTCGTTTTGGTTGGTGGCGGCGGGGTCTTCAGTTTCTGGGTGCTGTTTGTGCGGTTGGGTGGTTCCTGCGATGCCTGACCTTCCGGATATGGTTTGTTTTTCTTCCTCATCTCGTTTCTTGGGGAGGTGATGTATGGTTGTACTGGTTTTGCGTTTTTTGGTGCCTTCGGTGAGGCGTTGATTTTGGAGATGGCGATGGCGACGGTGTCGCCAGTGATGTTGTTTTTTGTGAGTGTTTGTTCCCGCTGTGTTTCTGCTGGTGGTGATTTTATGGTGATGCCGGAGGATCGTTGGATTTGCGGTGTCGACGATGGCCGGAGTTCAGTCTCACGGCTTGAGATGAATATGATGGTTTCGACGCCGGTAAAGGGTGGCGCGTGACGGTGGAGGGTTATCACTCGGCCTTCGTTTTGCGTGCGGACTGAACAGACAGACTGACATTGCAGACGCACGGCACGAGGCCTGTCAGCGCAGAGGGGTACGTGGACGCTCGGGTCGGCTCGAGGCGGCTGGAGTTTGAATTTGAATTTGATTTTGAAGTTTGAATGGAGGTTTTGTGGTCTACTGGATGGTAGGGAATGATGTTTGGGTACCGGCATCCCCTCAAACCGGCCATATGAAAATGAAAAAAAATGATTAGAAGGTAATTTATAAGTAAATACCGTTTTCAAAACCAAAAAGTGGGTTTTTAAGAAGTAAAATCATTCAAAATATTTTCATGTGTTTATATGCAATTTAAAAGAGAAATTTATTATAATGACCAAAATTGGAATAAATGATAAAAAAATTAATCAAATTAAACTTTAAAAAAAATAAAAATTACAATCTAACTGTATAAATAAACATGAAAAATATTTTTGAATTAAAATGCAGTATTTTGTTACTATTAAATAAATAAATAACTTTATATGAAAATTACAAAAAAAAATAACCAAAGTAAATTTTGATTACCCTATTCAATAAAATATGTCTATTTTTTCAAATAAAACATACAAATGTGAAAAAAAAAATATATTTAAAAAGGGTTCTCTATCAAGAGGAAGTAAAACCGCATTTTTAGAAAAATACTTATTTTAACCAAAAAATTGAATATCTTCTTATATCATATCTAGAAAACATATAAGATTAATTTTAAACATTAAATTGATTATATAACACATATTTTTAATTAAATAAAAATCCAAAAAGTGTGATATGATTTTATGAACACAATTATTCTCTTTTAAATAGGATTTTATAAAAACAATCCTTTATATTCAATTGGTTTTTATTTCCATTTTTAATAACTTTTTTAACCAATGAATCATTATTTAAACATCTGTAAACCATATTTCAAAATTTAGTTGATGCTTTTAATTCTCACCATTCGAACTACTTGACGTTAACTACCATTTGAAATAATAATAATATTATTTTATTATTTTTCAGTATAACTCAATGTTGTGTGAAATGTATGATTTAGGATAAACCTATTGTTTCATGTTGAGTATGAAATCATAAAAAGTGTTCCCTTTAACGTAAAATTATTATCTAATTCATAAATATTAATATATATGAAAAAATATTAGTCTATAAATATCTGGGTCCTTACATCATTCCCCCATTTTGGAAATTTTATCCTTAAAATTTTAAAATTGGGCTTGGAAACTTCATTGAAAATCCAAAATTGGAAAAAGAGTCAATAAAACAATCTCTTAAAAAGAAATTAAGGGAAGTATATAGGTCACCCAAGATAACACACACTAGGATTATATGTAGGAAAACATGGATATAGAAGTGAAGCTAACCATCATGTTCTAATGGAGAGTGATAGAAAATAATATGAGGAGAAATTTAACTACCTAAAAACCAAAACCTTATGATGGGTTAAATGATCTTTGATTTCCCTATAAGATAAGTAAATAGATTTTTTAATTTCCTTTTAATAATTTTGAGGAATTATTTTAATACTTATGATAAGAATATAAGGAAAAATACTTACTTGTCAAATATAGTATCTTTATTTAGTAAATATCTACCACAAAATCATATTTTCTGCAAATGATGAGTATTCAAAATTACTTTGTTACACCAGATGTGCAAGAATAAACTTCTATAAATTAACATAATCCTCAAAAGATTAACTATCTATTCATAACGAGTTGAAAATTTATCCCAAACCAAAATGGGTAGTACATTATTTAATAATCCTCAAAAAGGATAATACCTTATAAATGAAATACTACTCGTAATCTCCAAAATTCAAAAAACAATAAACAAAAGTTCAAAAAATACCATTAAATAAACAATTTTCCTTAAAATTATTCAATATAATCCAAACTAAGATTGAAACCAAAAAATTCCGAAATATTTTATAACCTAGTATTCTATGATAAATCTTTACATTTATCTCTAAATAACTTCTATTACTCTTAATGTATCATACATAAATGTAATTAACCTAATCAGATTTTATCCATGATAGGTTAGTCATATACTTAAATACTCTAATTCTGTAAGGCCCCAGGCTTAAAACATTACATAATATTGAGGTAAATCAAGAATTAACATTGAGTATGTTTTCAGGTTTAGAGTTATAGATAATTAGGACATAATTGTTACATTACATCTAAAATATTACAAAGTAGACACTTCTACTAGGTATCCATTTTTTTAAAAAAAATAAATACTCTTAATAGAAAACAAGAATTATTTTGTTGATATAAATCTTCTCGAATTCATACTTTCTCTTTCCCATCGTTATACCATGTGAAAAAATTTCAAAAACATGGTATCAGCATAAAAAGCTCATTAAGGGTTATAAAATAAATAAATAAATAAAAAGCCGATCAATACATACAGACCAATGAGATTATAATTTTCAATCATAAAACATATACTCTTTAACATAACTATTAAAATCATACAATTTATGAATAACGCATAGATAACATAAATCATAATGGTAAATGTGGCATCCATAACATACATACATTTTAGATATCACATATACATAGGGAGTTACATTTTGAATACCCAACACAATATATTCCCAAAATCTATTAAGAGAAGCATTAATGCTTACCACCATCACGTTACCTAATGAATTTTAGAGATATCTCGGGCTCACCCACCCTTGGTTTGTCAGGGAACCAATTTTATACGTAAACAATTACCATGAACCATAACATAATCATAACACATAAAACAAGAATAATGGAAATATAACATTTCCACATTGGAATTAAAAGATATATTTTTAAGATATTGACATAATCAACTAACGTAAAACATTCAAAAAGATGAGTTTTGAACCATTGTGTCCAATACCACTTTGAAAATTTTGAATGTAATTTACAATTTTAAACACTCTAGTACTTGTAAATAAATCCTTAAAATCATTTCTAAAACATGGATAATAAATGGAAATATTTATAATATTAAATCATTATAACAATTAAAATGATGATTTAGGTAAAGAATACCTTACCACTTGAGAAACACTTAAATAAAAATCAATAAATAATAACATAAAAGGAAACTATAAATTTCATGAAAATATAGAAATTCATGATTTAAAATATCAAAATGGTTGTATATACACCTTATAGTATAATAAAGGTTCCAAATATCAAAATACGCCTCAATGAAACCAGATTGAGTATTAGTCCCTTATCCTGTGTTTGACTTGTCTTATTAATTTTTATATGTTTTAATAATAAACTTAAATTAATTTATACTTGCTTCAGATCCTTTTTCATGTCAATTATTCCATTTTATATCACTTATTACCCAGATATAACAATAATATAGTTATTCAAGCTTATATCGGCCATTTTGTTGATCTTTGGAACTTGAGTCAAAAATGAACCTGTTATAATTTCAAATTTTCCATGTGGTCAAAATTCCATTATCTCTATAATTTTATTCATGATTTAAACATCATATAAATCTAGTATTTTTATGTATTTATAATATTACATAACATTTATAGATTAGAAGTGAAATGCAATGTTTATGGAGACTGTAAGCTGAACGTACGCATGAATGCTACTTTCATTTCTTCTTCATATTTAAAGGAATGAAAACATAATGATAAATAGGTATATTATAATTCCATTATAATATCATATTTTATATATGTTATATATGTTCATTAAAACCATCCTCTATACGTTCCATATATGGCATGAACGAGTCATATCAATTTGAGGAGGCGACAGTCCACACTTCCTCAAATGAAATTAGCATATTATACAACATGAAAAGAATAAAGGTATGTTATAAATGAGAATTACAGAAGCACAGAAATAAAATAAATATCAAATATAATTATAGTGCTATCATATTACCCACCAAGATAGGTGGTGAGAGAATATTGAACAATCATCATTTCGAGAGGCAGTTGTTCATCGTCTACAGAAACAGTATGTTCTATACCCATAAGACGGAGGTGTGTGTAAGTGTAGTTATTATCCATATCAGTAAAAACCTAGTATATTTATGATACTGGTGTGGTTATTTAATCAATGAAAAATAATAGAATAGGGAGTGAAGAAGTAGAATAATGAAAAGGAAATTTAGAGATGACGCTACCTCTTAAAACATGTAACCCTCTTTGATTTGAGCCAAAAGGATTTCTTAAATGTCCTTATACCTAGGGGAATTCTTCTTATAGGAATAAATGCATGTAGGTATATTAATTTAGTAGATTTTTGATGAGCCAATTGTCTTTATAGGTGTGAGTAATGGGTTAGAGGTGGTGCCCTTTTATAAGATGGAGGAGGGAAACTTTAGGAATGTTTGAATGTATTATTTTATTATAAAATGAATATCGATTTAAGAAAGACCCCAACTCATTTACATCCAAGAAAATGTGAGTAATGTCAGAAATCCTCTCAGAAAATGGATTTTGGACAAGTTTAGGGCCTAAAATTAAACTTATCTTTTACCTTTAACCCATAGTTAACTAATTTAAATTTTATCATGTTCTCATCTACATTCATACTATATGGTTAATATATTTATTATAAAATATCAAAATACCCAAAATGGATCATTAATTACATTTTTAACATCATATATGTCAGGTGGATTGATCTTATATTTTTAGTATTAGTTTATCAATTAATAAAATATTAATTGTTTTAAGAAACTCCTTTATGTAAATTTATAAACTATTCGTATCACGAAATTTAATAAATCTATAATAACTCGATTAATTATAAAAACCATCATAACATAAAATATAACAATTCATTACTATCCCTAAATTTTTTGTATTTCTTAAAAAGATTCAAATTAATTTTTTTAAATATTTCTAATCTCATTTATTTAAAATACTAATTAAAAAGGTAATCACTACACAATCATTGTATCATAAACAAATAAATTTATTTCACATATAAAAATTATAAATAAATTACCATGAAGTAGTAAATAGTTCTATTTTTATAAATACTATTTACAGTTGATGTGATACCATATATAACCCCATATATAAATTTTTTTTACTAAAAGATATACGATTATGATACATTTTTTACTTAACTTTAAATTAATTTTTATAAAATGTTATTTTCACGTACAAGTGAATACATGGGGTCCCAAAATCAACCCAACAATTCCCATGGACATAAATGTATCATAAAATAGGTTTTGGAGACATTTTTGGGTAAATTAACATTATTATAATATTATTTTTTACCCTTATTTTCTAGATTTTTCCTTTAACCATTTTAAATAAAATATTTACTGATGTTACTATTCATAATGTATACAAATAAAAATGGCCTATCTACACAATTTGGACCTCATGATTCCTAATATGGAATCTATTTTCCCAAAATCAGAACAAAAAAGTTGAAGAAATTAACTTAATATTAATTCCTGTTGTCAAAACCAAAAAAACATGTTTTTGAGAAATAATAACTATCAAAAGATTGACATTTGTTAAAATCCAATTAAATGTGAAATTACATCCAATGACCAAAATTGGATTAAATTATAAAAATATAATCCAATTAAACTTTAAGACCAATCAATAGGATAATATAACTATATAAATAAATAAGATGAAAAGACCGTTTTGACTTAAAATGTAGTATTTTTCACTTTTCGTTAAAAAAATGAACTTTATCAAAAAAATACCAAAAAAATACCAAAAGTAAATTTTGATGTCCCACATATAAAGATGAAGTTTATTTTATGAGATGGAATATATAAAAGGGAAAAAACTAGATCTAAAAAGCGTTTGCTGTCAAAAGGCGTGTCACGACCCATCCCCTGGGGCTCGTGCCCTGACTAACCCAAGCCCGCATTGTAGAGACCCGAAGCTTAACGTACATAGACATTACATTAATTTTGTGGAATACTTAGTACATAACAAAAAACACACACACACAAGGACCTCAATAGTTTATTGTCTTTGGAAACTCGGAATATAATCTTCTAATCATGGTGAAAGATCTTCAACATCACCCATAAAGATCTTCTTTTTTTAAACCTAAATCCTTTATTTATGTCCTGGGGAAAAGAAAACATAAAAGGGAGAGATCAAATTCTCAGTAAGGGTAAACAAAAGAAATATCAATCACATCATATTCATAAGAACATATCTTTTGGAAATCTTAACCTGCAAAAGAGATCATAATTTCATAACATGGGATAAATCATAGTAGTGAAATGTAATGCCAATAATCATAACATAAAACATGAAACTTTGTGGAATACACACATAATCATAGAGAATCATTTCTTATTAGTCAAGACTCATTTCCAAGACTATCTTAGTGGACAAAGTCCCTTTCTGAACCGAGTTCACTCCTCGTTTCAGTCTTGTTTCACTGAACCCGTATAACCTACCGTTCCAGCCATGTCTATCTCATGAGATATAAAATCTTTACCCAATGCATTGGAGGGAGATATAGGTCCCACCCATCTCATAATGATACCATTCTCACTTGTGCCACAAAATCATAAATCATACATCATTGCATAACCCATATAGTAAAAATGGGATTCTTAAACATCGTGACATCATAAAATAATTCATATAAGATAAAGGAATTCATAAAAATAATTCCATCACAACATAATCAAATCAATGTAATAATAGGGATAGAAACAGAACCCTATATTATCTTAGATGGAAAATAATTTTGATAAAACACTTAAACTCCATTCTTGAGGAAAATATCCTTTCTACTTCAAATTTTTTTTCCTTTCTTAACATGTCTTACAATTTTAAACTAAAAGAAGATGATTAAAAATAAACATGAAAACTTGTAAATGAATCTTCTTTGAAATAATTTTTTAAAAATCCATTCATGCTGTATATGTTAAAAAAACATTCTTCTCGTCGGAAAAGTCAAAAAGTACCTCGTACGAAAAATGACAAAAGATTCCTTTCATATCATTTACTATAAACTCACCAAAGGGTAAAAATGGATTTAAAAAATTGTAGGTGGATGAAAATAATATTACATATTTAGGAAACATGGATGTGGATGATAAAATATAGCCCAGTAAATACCAAAGTATAAAAAATCTCAGATAAAAATGAGATTTTGATATTTCTCATACCATAGGTCTGATTTGCTTCGTAAGTGTCCGAACCTCCTGTATAATGATTTAAATAATGTAATTGACTTATTACAGAATCATAATCATTATTATGATATCATATATGGTTCACTTATGACTTTATATTACCCGTTCTTTTGTAAATTTCATGTTAAAGAGCGTTTTGGGTAAAATCGTTTCATTTGTCCTCCATGTTTTGACTTGTAATTATTCATATGATTACTTAGATAATTATTAATTAATTCAAGAATATAAAAAATTATTTATATATAATATATATTCAGAATATACATATATATAATAGATCAATAAATGGAAAGAAATACACCGTTCATGGAGACGGTAGGTCGTACGTACGCATGAACACTGTTTATGTTTCCTTATTGAGTTGAATGGAATTAAGTAGATAACATACATATATATACACATAAATCCAGTATCATTATTATGTCATATATTTCATGATTACTTATTATATATACTTTAAAATCATTCATGATTGGTTAACGTGGAGAATGAATCTCATCACATCGTGGAGACGGTAGTCCGTACGTACGCACGAGCGATGATATCGTTATCATGATCGTGGAATTGTATTGGAGTGTATGTATACTGTTTCAGAATCAATATCACTTTAAAATAATCATATATAGTTATTATGTACACCATTATACCCATCCAAGTATGGTGGTGGTGGAAAATAGATTACACCACAGCGTGGAGACAGTATTCCGTACGTACGCACGCACAGTGATTTCTTTTTCCGTAGGGTGGATAGATGGTGAAATAGGGTTGTTTAATACTTATAATAACATATCATTATATGAGTGATACTGATGTTATTACTTCATAACGGAACAACTAAATAAGAACAAGTAGAAGAAGAAATAAAGATGAAAGAATCGGTAACGGACATTACCTCTTCTTTGAAGCACCTCTTCTTAACCTCCTCTTAGGGCACTAGGGTTGGTCTTTAAAGAAGACCAGAACCAATAGGATGTCTCTAGGGAATTGTAGAGGATAAATTGGCAGGGTTTGTCCGAGATTTGAGGCTCAAAGTGGTGTGAGGAAGAGAGCGAGGGGGTGCCCTTTTATAAGGGAGGAGAGGGGCACCTTTGGAATAACTAAAAATATTATTTTATTATAAAGCCAAATTCGGTTTTAAATAGCTCCAAATTGATTTATTTAGAAGATAAGGTGGCGATGGGTCTAAATCCTCTCATCCAATAGAATTTATACAAGTTTAGGTTCCTAGTTTATCCTTTTCATTTATATTTAACTTTAAGTTAGATAATTTACTTTTACCGTGTCTTCTGGTTTTCTTACACTATAAGGTTAATAAACATACTATAAGAATCCAAACGAACCCGAAGTTGTTTATGATTGATATATATAACATTATCTTAGTCATTTGGCCGAACCTTATATTTTTAGGAATAAAATAACAATTAATAATATAATATTGTTTTAAAAACTATTTTATGTCAATTTTGACACTATTTAGTAATTGACTTTTCGTGAAAATCATAAAAGAATTATTAGTTAGAAAAAAGTTAATTAAATCAATAATAACATGTCATATTAAAATAAAAAATTAGTTGAATTCATAAAAAGTCTTAAATTACATTTATTTGGGTATTTATAACATCAATTATGTCAATATTTCATTAATAAGATAATTACTACATCATCTTTGTGCCATAATAAATGATAATTATTTAATCCCTAAAAATTCTAAATAAATTTCTATAATATATATAAATGTATTAGATTTCTGGAGACTATTCATGTTCGAAGTTTCATTAAGTTTATCACTAAATTAAAATTATTATACTTATAATATTTAAGAAAGTGACATGTTGTCACATTCTTTGGTTTTAATAACAATTAAATTATTTTCATGGAAAAAAGTCTACTAAATGAATCTAATCCGACTCTTAGGTGATATGGGTCGACTTTTAGTCATACAATAGGATTTTGGAAGGTGTTAGGTTAATTTTATAATCTTATATTTAACCTTAATTACCCAATTTACCTTTAACTATGGTAAATAAAATTTACCGCAGTTACTATTCGTAATGCCAAGAAAATAAAAAGAAGCTTATTAACATAATTTGGACCCAGTGATTCCAAATATGGAATCCATTTTTATAAATTCAATACACGAAATTTTCAGAAATTAAATTAAAATTAATCCCGTTGTCTAAAGAAAACGGGTTTTTGTTTAAAACATTGCAAAAGATCGAATTGATTTATCCTACGAATCCAAGGTAGAATCAATGATAATGACATACATTATATTAAATGGTAAAAATATATTCTATTTATACTTTAACACCATTCAATATTATAATTTAACCATATAAATTATTGCGATGAAAAAAGTTGTTTTTAATTAAAATATAGCGTGTTTTACCTATTCATCAAAATATGAACGTTACCAGAATAATATGAAAAATTCATCCAAAGTAAATTTTTATTTCTTTATTTCAAAGAATAATTTTATTTTATCAAATTGAACTTATAAACATGTAA
Source organism: Viscum album (assembly GCA_963277665.1). Classification (NCBI taxonomy): domain Eukaryota; kingdom Viridiplantae; phylum Streptophyta; class Magnoliopsida; order Santalales; family Viscaceae; genus Viscum; species Viscum album. The sequence goes on from OY728156.1 coordinate 1,147,450,795, forward strand.
AAAACTAGATTTAAAGTGGGTGCGCCATCAAAAGGTGGCAAAACTGTATTTTTTGAAAAATACTTATTTTACCCGAAAAATTTATTTTGTTCTTATACCATGTTCTAGAAAATGTATAAGATGAATAATAAGGTAATAAAATTCAAAATTTAGTTAATAATATTCATAATGGCTAGTTCATAATAATATTAAAATAATATATCGTTGTTTAGTAAAACCCGGTATTGTGTACAACACACGCTATCGAGGAAGGTCGCGATTGCGTGTAATGCAAGCCAAGTCAGGGTTGCATGTTGTAAAAGAATCCTTCATTGTTTCTTATAAGATAATCCAACCATATTTCATTTATACATTGAATATATAAATATATATATACTCAATGTTGCGTAGAATAACTATTATCAAAATTGTGTGTAACACGATTCAAGAATAGTGTTGCGTATACTGCAAGCTAATACGGTGTTGTGTATAGCGCAAGGTAATCTTGGTTTAGCATACCACATAAGACATTAATGAAATTAAAAGAATATTTTTCATAAAATCTCGGGGTGTTACATTCTACCCCCCTTAAAATGAATTTCTCCCTCAAAATTCGTCGGGGTTATAAATGGTTTTCTACTTGAAAGTTTCTTTAATTGAAACCCACATCGTAAAAAGGAATACCAAAACTTTGCTTTAAAAAATAAAGTATGAAACGTAACGGTTACCCAAATTAACTCATCACTGGGTTTCCATGTAGGAGAACATAGGTGAAAATATGGATATAGAAGAAAAATCTAACCATCATGTTATGATGGAGAGTGGTAGAGAACGTGGCAATGAAAAAGCCAACAATCACAAAGACATTGATTATTGATAATCTAGGGTACCATCTGATTCATAGGATATAAGGGCACAAGGAAAACATTTTTGGTTTTCATGATCATTTCCCTAAAGTTGAAGAATTTGAATTAGAATAAATACTTACTTTATTTTGGTACAATCTCACTGTTGTTCGTGCCTTGAACAATTTCCACTTCATCTATTAAAGAAATGAAGTTGAATTTGTTATTCGTGAAGTGTTAGCTGATCATGTGATAGAATGACAGGTCATTCCATATATCTCAAACAAAAGGTTAGAAAAAGTTATTAAATATACATACGTCGATCTATAGTGATATTAATCATATATGGTTCCTAAAATGGACTTATAATTCATATATCATACTACTTAATATAATAAAACTAGTTTCTACTAAACAAGGACTTCTTGTAGGCCAGTGGTAGGCGATAAAGGCCAGTCGCACTTCGGTTGTGGGTTTGATTCCCACAGCCTTGTCCAACGCGATGGGTTGTTGCCCGTCCTGCAGGTTGTCCTTTTTCTAAAGCTATATTACTACAACATCTCATCAACAATATCAAAAAGTTTTATCCTTAAACAATACTAACTTATGTACAACCTAATCCATTCCAATCTTTAGGCTTATCTAAAATACTTCGGTCCAAGCTCATAGTATAATGAAAATGGTCACGTGAATGCCATCATTTATCCCCCATATATCATATGATATATCCTGTTGGTCAAATTAAAAACATGTGAATACCTTAATCATGTATTCTCTTGAATAATGAATACCCATTGAACCTTAGTGAAAATATGAATGCATTTAAAAGTTAACACTTTCCACATACCAAAATACTCAATATTCTATACCCTCAAACCATGATATCACTTAGTCCTTATATCAATAATGAGCTCATGAATACTATCAAACATCTTAGAATCTATTTATCCCTTCATTATGTGCATATCATCTGATTTCCAAAAATATTTCAATCATTTTTTCGTGGTTACTGATGCCATAAAATTATTGAAAATCACAATAGACCAAAACATAAATATTCCAATATTCCACGATACTATATACAACATTATTCTGGAATCCCATTACATAAACACTTAATCATTCCACCACATTGTTTTCATATTCAACATCGCCAATGGCGATCGCATGTGACTTCCCTTTGTCATTTTCCTTAAGTGGTTGCTCATGTCGATCGTCACTAACCCTTGGATTAGGGAATTTATTAGCAAAATGCCCCATTTCCTTATACTTGAAGCATTTAAGTGAAGTAGGTTCATTCTGTGTATCCCTTCCTTTGTTTGCATCATTAGGCATATTCTTCCCATCATTGCGGAATTCAAATGCCCGATGACCTTCCTTTCTACATTTGAAACATTTACTTGTCCATTTAAGACAATATCCATCATGCTTCTTTCCACACATTGAGCATAAGGAAACATTCATCTTCTTTTCACCATTATTCTGAGATTTCTACTTGAACTCTATCTTTCATTTCTTGTCAAAACTATGAGATGGATAAGTAACACCAACTTCCATTTCTACCTTGATAGCACAATGCACAATTTCTTCATAGCTACTGATGTCTCTTATTTCTAATTCCCTTCGTAGATTTGGTTTTAAGCCACTGAAGAATCGATCAACTTTACTTTTAGGTTGGATGATAAATCTAGATGCATACCTTGCAAGCCTTGTAAAATTCACTTCGTATATACCAATAGATTCATCATCCTTTTTCTATAGTTCAAGAAACTCATTCTCCATCTTTGTTCGAAGAATACGAGGGAATTACTTATTGAAAAATAAGTTCTTGAACTTATCCCATTCCATGGACTCGATTTCATCTCTTTGCCTCGTATTCTTGATAAGATTCAACCATTGATCAGCTTCACCTTCCAAACGATATACTACTATGATGACATTATCATGTAAGAACATTGAAGAACTGAAAATATCTTTTCAGTGGTACTGATCCATTGTTCAGCAACAAGTGGATCAGAAGACCCACTAAAAGAAGGTGGACGTTGCCTCGTGAAGGGCACAATAGAATGTTGTTCCATTCTCTACTCATTTGAAAGTCCAGAATGATTCATGGCTTATGTAAGTTTAGAAATATGATTTTTCACTCCATCTCCCATAACATTTGTTTGTTCAGGAGGACAATCATTGCATTGTCCATTCCATTGATCAACACAGTTCCTTCGGGTTCCAGCCATCGTCTGAAACCCAAAAATAATAGTGTGAGAGGAAAAAATCATACTAGGGAAAACAACATAATAAAGGGGGAGTATCCTCAATATCCAACATCATAGGTTAAATTCTATTATCGTTACCGTAGTTCTAGGACTGTATAGTATACGTATACTTATCCTTAGGGACATCCCTAGACATACCTTAGAAATATCTCTAGGGATCTCACTAACGTTTTCGCATCCTATTTTCCAAAGGATGACTAAACCTTTCCTCTGATACCAACTGTAGAGACATGAAGCTCAACGTACATAGACATTACATTACTTTTGTGTAATACATAGTACATAACAAAAAACACACACACACACAAGGACCGTAATAGTTTAGTGTCTTTGGAAACTCGGAATATAATCTTCTAATCATGGTGAAAGATCTTCAACATTGCCCATAAAGATATTTTTTTTAAACCTAAATCCTTTCTTTATGTCCTGGGGAAAAGAAAACATAAAAGGGTGAGCTCAAATGCTCAGTAAGGGTAAACAAAAGAAATATCAATCACATCATATTCATAAGAACATATCTTTTGGAAATCTTAACCTGCAATAGAGATCATAATTTCATAACACGGGATAAATCATAGTGGTGAAATGTAATCCCAATAATCAAAACTTAAAACAAGAAACTTTGTGGAATACACACATAATCATAGAGAATCATTTCTTATTAGTCAAGACTCATTGCCAAGACTATCTTAGTGGACAAAGTCCCTTTCTGAACCTAGTTCACTCCTCGTTTCAGTCCTGTTTCACTGAACCGGTATAACCTACCATTCCGGCCATGTCTATCTCATGAGATATAAAATCATTACCCAATGCATTGGAGGTAGATATAGGTCCCACCCATCTCATAATGATACCATTCTTATGTGTGCCACAAAATCATAAATCATACATCATTGCATAACCCATGTAGTAAAAATGGGATTCTTAAACATCGTGACATCATAAAACAATTCATATAAGATAAAGGAATTCATAAAAATAATTCCATCACAACATAATCAAATCAATATAATAATAGGGATAGAAAAAGAACCCTATATTATCTTAGATGGAAAATAATTTTGATAAAACACTTGAACTCCATTCTTGAGGAAAATAACCTTTCTACTTAAAAAACATTTTCCTTTCTTAACATGACTTACAATTTTAAACTAAAAGAAGTTGATTAAAAATAAACTTGAAAGATTCTAAAGGAAGCTTCTTGTAAATAATGTTTTAAAAATCCATTCATGCTGTATAAGTTAAAAAAACATTCTTCTCGTCGGAAAAGTCAAAAAGTACCTCGTACGAAAAACGACAAAAGATTCCTTTCATATCTTTTACTACAAACTCAACAAAGGGTAAAAATGGATTTAAAAAATTGTAGGTGGATGAAAATAATATTAAATATTGAGGAAACATGGATGTGGATGATAAAATACAGCCTAGTAAATACCAAAGTATAAACAATCTCGGATAAAAATGAGATTTTTATATTTCCCTTACCTTAGGTCTGATTTGCTTCATAAGTGTCCGGAACTCCTATATAATGATTTAAATAATGTCATTGACTTATTACAGAATCATACTAATTGTTATGATATCATATATGGTTCACTTATGACTTTATATTACCCGTTGTTTTGTAAATTTCATGTTAAAGAGCGTTTTGGGTAAATCATTTTATTTGTCGTCCGTGTTTTGACTTGTAATTATTCATATGATTACTTATATCATTATTAATTAATTCCAGAATATAAAACATGATTTATATATAATATATATTCAGAATATACATATATATAATAGATCAGTAAATGGAAAGAAATACACCGTTCATGGAGACGGTAGGCCGTACGTACGCATAAACGCTGTTTTAGTTTCCTTATTGAGTTAAATGGAATTTAGTAGATGACATACATATATATACACATAAATCTAGTATCATTATTATGTCATATATTTCATGATTACTTATTATATATACTTTATAATCATTCATGAATGGTTAACGTGGAGAATGAATCTCATCGCGTCGTGGAGACGGTAGTCCGTACGTACGCACGAGCGATGATATCGTTCTCAGGATTGTGGAATTGTATTGGAGTGTATGTATACTATTTCAGAATCAATGTCACTTTAAAATAATCATATATAGTTATTATGTACACCATTATACCCATCCAAGTATGGTGGTGGTGGAAAATAGACTACACCACGACGTGGAGACGGTATTCCGTACGTACGCACGTGCGGTGATTTCTTTTTCTGTAGGATGGATAGATGGTGAAATGAGGTTGTTTCATACTTATAATAACATATCAGTATATGAGTGATACTGATGTTATTACTTCATAATGAAACAACTAAAGAAGAAGAAGTGGAATAAGAAATAAAGATGAAAGAATCGGTAACGGACATTACCTCTTCTTTGAAGCACCTCTTCTTAACCTCCTCTTAGGGCATTAGGGTTGGTATTTGAAGAAGACCAGAACCTCTAGGATGTCTCCAGGGAAGTGGAGAGGAGAAATTGGCAGGGTTTGGCTGAGCATTAAGGCTCAAAGTGGTGTGAGGAAGAGAGGGTGGGGGTGCCCTTTTATAAGGGAGGAGAGGGGCACCTTTGGAATAACAAAAAATATTATTTTATTATAAAGCCAAATTCTTTTTTAAATAGCTCCAAATTGATTTATTTCGAATATAAGGTGGGGAGGGGTCGAAATCCTCTCATCCAGTAGAATTTAGACAAGTTTATGTTCCTATTTTAACCTTATCATTTATATTTAACTTTAAGTTAGATAATTTTACTTTTACCGTGTCTTCTTTTTTTCTTACACTATAAGGTTAATAAACTTACTATAAGAAGCCAAATGAACCCAAAGTTGTCTATTATTAATATATATAACCTTATCTATGTCATTTGGCAGAACCATATATTTTTAGGAATAAAATAACAATTAATAATATAATATATGTTTTAAAAACTATTTTATGTCAATTTTGACACTATTTAGTAATTGATTTTTCGTGAAAATTATAGAAGAATGATTAGTTCAAAAGAAGTTAAATAAATCAATACTAACATGTCATATTAACATATAAAATTAGTTGAATTCATAAAAAGTCTTAAATTACATTTATTTGGGTATTTATAACATCAATTATGTCAATATTTGATTAATAAGATAATTACTCCAAAATCATTGTGTCATAATAAATGATAATTATTTAATCCCTAAAAATTCTAAATAAATTTCTATGATGTAGATAATTGTATTAGATTTCTGGAGACTATTCAGGTTCGAAGTTTCATGATGTTTATCACTAAATTAAAATTATTATACTTATAAGATTTAAGAAAGTGACATGTTGTCACATTCTTTGGTTTTAATAATAATTAAATTATTTTCATGGAAAAAAGTCCATTAAATGAATCTAATACGACCCTTAGGTGATATGGGACTAATTTTAGTCATCCAATAGGATTTTTTCAGGTGTTAGGTTAATTTTATAATCTTATATTTACCCTTAATTACCCTATTTATCTTTAACTATGGTAAATAAATTTTACTGTAGTTACTATTCATAATGCCAAAAAAATAAAAAGTAGCTTATTAACATAATTTGGACCCACTGATTCCAAATATGGAATCCATTTTCTTAAATTCAATACACGAAAGTTACAGAAATTAAATTAAAATTAATCCCGTTGTCGAAAGAAAATGGGTTTTTGTTTAAAACATTGCAAAATATTGAATTGATTTATCCTACGAATCCAAGGTAGAATCAATGCTAATGACATACATTATATTAAATGGTAAAAATATATTCTATTTATACTTTAAGACCATTAAATATTATAATTTATCCATATAAATTATTGCGATGAAAAAAGTTTTTTTAAATTAAAATATAGCGTGTTTTTACTATTCATCAAACTATGAATGTTACCAGAATAATATGAAAAATTTATCCAAAGTAAATTTTTATTTCTTGATTTCAAAAAAGAATTTTATTTTGTCAAATTGAACTTATAAACATGTCAAAAACTATATTTAAAGTGGGTGCTCCATCAAAAGGTGACAAAACTGCATTTTTTTAAAAATACTTATTTTACCCGAAATATTTATTTTGTTCTTATACGAAGTTCTAGAAAATGTATAAGATGAATAATAATGTTATAAAATTAAAAATTTAGTTAATAATATTCATAACAGCTAGTTCATAATAATATTATAATAATATATCATTGTTTAGTAAAACCTGGTATTGCGTACAACACACGCTATCGAGGAAGGTCATGATTGCGTGTAATGCAAGCCAAGTCAGGGTTGAATGTTGTACAAGAATCCTTCATTGTTTCGTATAAAATAATACAACAATATTTCATTTATACATTGAATATATATATATATACACTCAATTTTGCGTAGAATAACTATTATCAAAATTGTGTGTAACACGATTCAAAAAATAGTGTTGCGTATACTGCAAGCTAATACAGTGTTGCATATAGCGCAAGGTAATCTTGATTTAGCATACAAAAAAAGACATTAATGAAATTAAAAGAATATTTTTCATAAAATCTCTGGGTGTTACACGCATTCCATTGGGTATGGGCTGGTGACATGCACCGAAAGGTGTATTACCTAAAACAGGAAGGCATTTCCTTTAGACCTATACAAACACATGGTCCGAGACCACAACAAAAAGTAATTGTGAAGTAAATTGCTGTAGTAAAATAGTGATGAAAGCACAGGGGCCGGAATACATGCCCAAGTAGAAAAGTAGAAGTACAACTGAAAAGTGATAAACCGTCAAAAAGGAGAAATGAAGCTCATGGATCATCCACCACAGATCATACATAATGGGTAGGTACAAATCACAATCAGTAGTCCCTGCGTCATGTCATGCCAAATGGTCCACCTCCGAGCACCGTCCGATCCTCGCTCCCTCAGCCACTATCAATGTTGTACATCATATGCCCAAGACACAACACGGTGCTGGCGAAGCCCGTGCAGGGGTGAGTATAACGATACTATTTAGGGACCCCTGTGACCTCGTAGGTATCCTAATTTTCCACAAAAGAAAAACCACAAAGGAAGGAATCAAATATACTTATGTTTATTCCCACACATATACCTATGTTTTTGAGAGGTACTCATCCCATAAATGAGGGAAGTATACCACAAGGGTAACACCACAAAGGTAGAAGTACCACATAGGTAAATTCACCACACTGATATTACCACAAAGATAGTACTACAATGGTAAAAGTACCACACATGTATTATCATGAAGATTGTACCACGAAGGTAAATGTACGACACATGTAAGACTCAACTCAACCAGGTATACGACACAGAGAAACATAATTACGATGTTGACCCACACATGATCACTATGAATGTTGATAACCAGCCACAATATTATCTAAGGATAATAATGAGTAACATTCCCATTCATAACGCCGAACACCCTAACTTTTAGAGAATGCCTCCTCTATCAAGTACAGTGGGCCTGTTGCGTCACACAGAGGCGCTTCCCACTAACCCTGAACTGCTGAGCTACTCCTCCTATGGAGTACCATGGGTCCTCAATTTCACACAGAGGCAATCCCCACCATGGACTTCTGAGGTACTCCTCATGTTGAGTACTGTGGGTCTGTCGTGTCCCACAGAGGTGCTCCTCACTAGGCCGTTGCTTCAGACTGAGTCGAAAAATCCACAGTTGTCATTTCTCAGCCAGTCGCAGGGATTCGTACATAGAGCTTTTTATATAACAACTTCTCAACACATCAGTCATATAAAAACTGGCACAATGTCTCACAAATAAGTAACTCCACATCATAATGGTTTTAATGCAATAGACGGTGCGTCAATTAGACGTCTGGTCTGTGCATTATTGGCATTTTAGTGCCGCGGGCCCGGTTGGATTCGGGTGTGATCCAACCTAGCCATATTACAAGTTTCTCCAAAACTCTCATTAGGTAAGTTAAAAGGACCTTCTCACTCATAGGATCACAACACCTTAGAATGCTCTTCAAATGGATGTCTGGTTCACAAGATAAGGCCTTTTAAGAGTTTCTTGGCTCAGTTGGGCCTAGGTCCTGTCCGACCTACAAAGGCGCAGCCCACTAGGGGAGGGCATCCCGGACCACTAGGAGGAGGCCCACTGGGTAGGATTATAGGCCTTCTGGGTAGGCATCGACCCGCATGAGGGCGGTCTGACTGCATTGGTTGCGTTTCGCGGGGCTTCCGCCAGACAGCTCGGGGGAGCTGCTCCCACGGAATTCCGAATAGCCAACTGTTGTTCAGCCATTTAAGCGGCGAAATCACGTTGGTATCACCCAGTCACTACGGAATCCTCCAGAGGCACGGTTTCAGCCTCCTCCACCATGGCTTCGGCCGTGGACTCCTACTCACTAGCGGTGCGCGACTGTGCGCCACCCGTCCCTTCCGCAGCCGGCTGGTGAGCTGAACACCTTCTCTGATTGCTACGACTGAGGTCTTGTGGACCATTGCAAACCGGCGGTGTGGGATAGCATGCTACACCTCCTCCGTCGCCCTGCCGATGAGTCGACCACCTTCTCCGACTACTCAGATAAAGATTCGCGGCCCATTGCAAATCGGCGGCGTGCAACGGCGTGCCACACCTCCTCTGTGGCCGGCCGGTGCCTGCCGTTCTGATGACCTCCCAAACAATGTTCCACGACCTCCTCTTATGGCATGCATCATTTCAAACCTTTCTCATAGCCGGTCGGTGTCGCCTTGCTGGTGGTCTTCCATGGAGACGCAAGGATAACAAGATAGCAGACGGTTTGGGCTGGGTTCGTTAGGCCCATACCCTCCGCATTAGCTCGTAAACATGAGGGGGGATTTATGGTTTAACAATCAATTAAATTAAACCACAAACAAAACCCAACAATGATACCCCACAACAACCTCCCAAAAAAGCGAACGAATCGCAGATCAACCCGTTAGTCGGTTGGTCCATGCTTTTCGTATTATTCAAGAACGAGGAAGAGGAAAATCATTTAAAATGAGTAAAGGAATAAACCCCCAACCTCGAATCGTCAGAGAAATGCTCGTGCATGAAGGTGGGTAATTGTTCTTCATTCCCATAATAGGATTCCAACGACGCCGCTCGTACGTTGTTGTTTGGTTTGTGGTTTGATGTCACTAGTCACATACCACGAGGATCAACTCTATCTTCTAAGGATCAGGCGTCGTGGTGCTCCTTCATCACTTCGTTGCTTGGTGAAGCTGTGCTGATACCCCTCTCAAAGCTCCATATATATAGGAGAGGGGGTGGGTAGGCAACAACATGGGGAATTTCTAGGGGCTCACAAATTAGGAACATTCCTAATTCCCCAACGACGTAGTTACTTTGGATTTGCAGGTGAATCCATTTATTTGATTCACACATCGCAGGTCCCACACTATGCTTCTCCGTTGGTGGAGAAGAAATAAAATAAAATAAAATAATAAATTAATTTTATTTCATTTACAAAGTCACAAAACTTATCTTTTTCTCCAGACCTACTGCGGTCAAAGTAATGTCCCTCTTAAGTGAATCCCAGCACTGCGGATTCAACGGTGCACTCAGATTTTTAATTCGAGCCCCAGTTCAAAAGTTTGAAAACACCTCTCGTGTGATTACTGAACTGACCATGAAAATAGTTTTGTAAATTTTTTACGTTCACCCTTAACCGACACCAATCATGGTTAGTCTCTGCCTAAAGATAATACTCCCCCAAAAAACTCAACGGTACTCTCAGATTTTCAATCCGAATTACCGTTTACAAATTATGGATTTTACAATAAAATAATTGTCACTTAATTATTTTATTTACGGCCAAAAACAAACATTCAATGGTGGTATATGCTATCAAATTTTAGTATCTTCCCTAAGAGATCATACCCTCATGATTTCAACGGTGGTCTTTGACTTTCAATCCGGTTCACCGTTTGTGAGTTATAAGCATTTGAAAAATAAAATTATTTTATTTAATTATTTTATTTACAGTTATTCCATTTTTGGGTTTTCCCACTAGAGGCCTACACTGACTAAAATAATTTAATGATTTGGATAAACCTTCCATACTGAATACAACAATGCCCTATGATTTCTTATCCATGCAACTGTTTAAGAGTTATTCCACATTTTCATGAAAACTACTTACGTGAGCTAATTAAAGCTTAACAAAACATCAAGGAATCATTTAGGGTACTCTGGGCCTCAGAATCATGCGCCATCATATTTCATAGTTTCCAAATAATTCCTTGTAATTATAAAAAGTTATATAGAAATTCTGGGACATTACATGGTGGTAAATCGATATTTTAAATGAAACTAGGGTATTTCATTTTTAAAATCAGATTCATTCTTATTTTAAGCCTCTAAAATTTATCGGATAAATGTAAAGACATATAACAAAAATATGTAATAATAATTTAGTTAGTTATGTTCATTCCTAGTAAAACAACTACTATGCATTAACTACCATTTAAAATAATATTATTTTTATATAATTTTTTAGTATAACTCAAAGTTCTATGCAACATAAGATTTCAAGGAACCCATTATTGCCTGTTGAGTACGCAATCAGAGAAAGATTCCCCTTTAATATAAAAAAAATATCTTATTCATAAGTATTAATTTAAATCAAAAATTATTATTCTATAAATATATGGGTCGTTACATCCATCCACCCTTTTGGATTTTTCATTCTCGTAATTTTAAAATTGGGATTGGAGTCATCCTTGAATGTCCAACATTGGAAAAAGGGTCAATAAAACTATCTCATTAAAATAAATAAAGAGAATTAAAAATGTCATCATAGATAAAACATAATAGGATTCCATGAAATCATGGAGATAGAGGATAAACTAAGTGTCAAGGTATGATGGAGAGTGTTAAAAAACATGATCAGGAGAAGGTTAACCACCAGAAAACCACAAAATTGTGATATGTTAAATGGTCTTTGATTCCCAAGGTGGAAAAGTAAATGGATTTTTTTGTTTTATATTCTTTTTTATAATGTTTAGTTATTTTTTCATGATCTTGATTAAGAAAATTAATATACATACTTATGTGTCGTGCTGACTTTCACCATTTAATAAATTTCTAACACAAACTAATCTTTCCTCCAAACGATGAGTATTCAAGCATACTTGGTCACAATAAAAGTGCAAGAATAAAATTATAGAGAATAAAATAATCCAAAAAGGTTGAACTATAAATTAATAAAAACCAAAATGGTTAGTATGAGATCAGATAATATCCTCAAGGATAATCTTTTATAAAAACAAATACTATTCTTAATCTCCAAATTTCAACAAACAGTAACCAATGTTCAAAAAAGACCATTCAATACACAATTTCCCTTAAAATTATTCAATATATTCCAAACTATTATTTAAACCCAAAACTTAGATGAATTTAATCAAATAGTCTTCCATAGTAAATCTTAACATTTATCTCCAAATAACATTATCTACTCTTAATGTCACATACTTAAAAGTAATTAATCTAACCACAAATTCTCTATGATTGGTTAATCATTTCTATAAATTACCCAAATCTATATAAGTCTAAAAAAACATAGATTCTTCAAAAATAAATCTTCAACCATTACTCCACAAATGAGATCCCATAGTATTTTATTTTCCTTAGGCATATAGTGTTCCCAAAAGAGAGAACAACTTCCAAAATAACATCTATTTAGTTATAATCAAATTATTTTCCTATGATAAAAATGTCCACTTGATAAAACATAATATCCCAAAATCAACATATTCATTATGAATAAAATCATTTAACTAAAATGAATAAGTGATACTAACCAGGGGCTTTATGTAGTTTAGTGGTAGGAGATAAATCCCATTCGCACGTTGGTTGTGGGTTTGATTCCCGTAGCTTTGTTTGATGTGACGGTTTGGGAATGGGATCAGTAGGACCATAAAGATATATGTTCCGCAATACCTAAAGGGATTTGTCCCCTACCACTTTGGTTGTGGGTTTGATTCCCGTAGCACCACCCTTTATCATCAATTTTTTAGTAGCGCTGATAAATAGGGGGATTTATCCGTGCTTTTTCCTAGCACTAATAACGTGAATATTTTATAAATAAAATTAATTTTTCATAAAAATAATATATTGATATATAATTATGTTACATTGATATAAATACAATATATATTTTTAAATTTGTTTTAGATATGTATAAATATACTATTACATTTAATCAACAACAATTTTAGTGAAAATGGATTTAAAGTATTATAAAAATATTATTATTTAATAATTTTTTATTTATCATTGACTAATAATAATTTAATTACAATTTTAAGCCACAAAAAATCAAAAAAATTAATAAAACATCAAAAATAAGTTGAAAATGAAACAGAAACATCAAACGAAAATAAATTTTGATCAGAGTGTCTGATTGAGCTCTACAACATACCAAATTGAATCCTGTGATGAGATCTACACGATGTGATTGAAGGGAATATTCTGTTATATTTTTAGAGGCCAAAATGGCTAGAAGGCCCCCAAAACTGAGTTTTTAGTCTGCATACCCAAATTTTTTAAAATTTTATGGAATTTCATCCTCATTTCAGGGGATCATTTGGACCTTTTTCACCGGGAACTAAATTTGATCTGAAGGTTTATATTTATATTGATATTATAGATTTGTAATTTTATCATTTTTAATAATGTAATGTTACTTATAATAAATTATATAAAAATATATACATATTTTTTATATATTCACCCATGTAAATTTAATTAAAAAAAATAATTATTAATATTTACATATAAAGTATATTTCTCAATATATAAGGCTTATCTAAATAAAAAACTAATATCCATTTTCTTTAAAATACAAATATATTAACATTTATATAGCTATATGACGTGTCTGTGTGTGTGTGTGTGTATGTGTATGCGTATGTATTGTCAAGCTAATATATTATATCTATATATTATAAACATATGTATATACATATTAATATATAATATTTGTAAATTTATATAAATATTTATAATTTTACTTACAAATACACATATAATATGTGTGTGTGTTGTATATATGTATTTATTTATTTATAAATATACACAAAAAAGCATATTTTATAAATTTATTTAAAACTGATTTTATAAATATATATTAACATACGAATAAATATATTAATATATAAATAAAACTATATATATATAGAGATATATATATATATATATATATACAGATATATATATATATACAGATATATATATATACAGATATATATATATATATATATATATGTAAATATAAATATATATATTAATATAAAAATCAAAACATCTAAATATATATATAAATAAATTGATATATTAATAAATGTAGTGAAAAGAAATATGGTGGAGTGGTAAAGGCTTAGGCACGCATAAAACAGGTCCTGAGTTCGAATCCTGGGGGAGAATAGTCATGCACGCGGGTGGGAATAATTCCTAGCGCTGTTAAAGGGGGTTGGGGGCGCTATTAAAGGGGGTGAGGTAGCTGGGGTATGATGGATCGGGTTGGGAGCTATTGAAGGGGGCTTCAAGCCCTGTTAAATCCCCTCCCCTAATTACAAAAAAAATATTTTTTTGCTAATTTTTCTTAACTTTTATCAGTGCTAAAATAAGTTTTGAAAAATGGGTCTTTTATCGGTGCTAAAAAAAGTGCTGATAAAGGACCATTTTCCAAGTGCTTTTTTAGAGTTGATAAAAGACCTCGTTTTCGGCTTTTTTTTATGCTGAAAAAGTTCCCTTTATCAGAGATTTTTTAAGTACTGGTAAGAGGGACCCCCCTTTATCTTCTCCTTGATTCACAACACTTTTTTAGCACTACTAATGCCCATTTATAAAGATGATAAAGGCCTAATTTTCATTAGTGTTTATAACATTTAATTGATCCCTTGAAAAGAACTCCTTTCCCTTTCTTGGAGTCAATTGGACACTTTATTTTTCCCTGGAAGGTTATTTCTTTATGACCTTCATTACCACATCTACAACATATTCATATCCCTTTGATGCATTTTCCAAAGAGTTTCTTTCCATATCCTTGACATAATGGTGTTTTAATATAATTACCTTTTTGATTATTACCTGAACTTCCATAGGGATTTGTTTTTCACATATACGATGCCTTATAAAAATCAACAAGGTTCAAGTGGTCAATCGTGACTTCAGATAGTTGGTTGAGATTAACCACAATAGTTCTTATTTCATCTTAAATTTCATTCAGTTTCTTATTCTGAAAACCATCACAGTTATCTCCACATCCATTTTTACTTTGTAACCTACTAGATTATCCATTTAGTAAAACCAAAAAGGCTAGTCTGAGTGTATTAGTAAAATCATCATACAATATCTTATGAGGAGGGTAAACTCTAAGATATACTTATTCATGTTATCATAAACGCATTCAATTTATCTAAAAACCTATGACTCTTTAAAAGATGATAACCATTATGGTTATTTCACTTATGATTAAATGAAACCATAACCTCTAAATTTATCTTAACCGACCTTTGATACCAACTCTAAGGCCCTATACTTAAAACATAACATAATATTCAGTTAAATAAAGAATTAACTTTGAGTATTTTTTTCAGGTTTAGAGTTCTACAGAATTAAGCCATAACTATTACATTACATCTCGAATATTTCAAAGTAGACACTTCTACTCTATTTCCATTTTTTTCATAAAATAAAAAATCTTAAAAGAAAACAAGTATTCTTTTCTAGAAGTAAAACTTCTTGAATTCTTCCTTCATCTTACCCTTCCTTATCCGAAGTGAAAGACATTTGAAAAACATGGGAAGAGCCCAAAATGCTTAGTAAGGGTTATAAAATAAATGAAGAAAACATTAGCCCATCAATTCATACAAATGAATGAGATCATACTTTTCAATCATAAAACATATACTCTTAAACATACCTCATGAAATAATAATATTCCCGAATAACACATAGAAATCCTAAATCATAGTGGTAACTTGTGGAATCAATTACATACTTTCATTGTATCTATCATAGCTACATAGGAAGTGACGTTTGGAAAACGAATCATAGTATATTCCCTAAATCTCATAGGAGAAAGATTAATGTTTACCTCTTTCACGTAACCCACTGCATTAGAAAGCTATATCAGGATCACCCTTCCTTGGTTTATCACGAAACCATCCATATAAATTAACAATTCCCATGAACCATAAAATAATCATAACATTAAAGAAATCATAAAGTAAAGATAACATTTTTTCATTTCAATTACAAGATATATTTTTAAGATATTGATATAATCAATTCATATAAAACATTAAAAAAGATGAGTATTAAATCAAAGTGTTCCATACCACATTGAAAATTTTGAAGGGAATTTAAAATTTAAAAAACTCATTTCCATATATATAAATCCTTAAAATCATTTCTAAAACAAGGAAACTAAAGATAGGGATTTATAAAATTAAATCTTTAAAACATTCAAAATGATGTTTTAGTTAAAGAATCCCTTACCACTTGAGAAAAAATTCGATAAAAGTCATTAAAGAATAACATAAAAGAAAACTATAAATATTATGTGAATATAGAAATTCAAGATGTAGAATTACAAAATGGTTGTATATACACCTTATATGATAATAAAGGTGCACAATATCAAGATATTCCTCAATGGAAGGAGATGGATACGTAGTCCCTTACATTGTGTCCGACTATTCTTTTTCGTTCTTTATCTCCCTGAAAAATAAACATAAGTTAATTTATACTTGCTTCATAACATTTTTCATGTTTATTATTCCTTTTATATATCTTATTATCCTAATATAATGGTCAAATAATTATTTAAGTTCATATCGGTCTTTTAGTTGATGTTCAGTACTTGAGTCAAAAGTGAACTTGTTATAATTACAAATTGTCCTTGTGGTCAAAAGTCCATAATCTCTATAATTGTATTAATAATTTAAATATAATTTAAATATAGTATTTAAATGTATTTATAATTGTACATAACATTTTTAGATAATATATGGAATTCACCATTCATGGAGATGGTAAGCAATACGTACACATGAACACTACATTCATTTCTTCTTTATATTATAAAGAATAAAAACATAACGATGCATAGATATATTATTATTATATTGTAATATCATTTTTATCTATGTTACTTATGGTCATTAATTCCATCCTTTATAAATTAAAAGTATGGTATGAACGAGTCATATCACGTTGAGGGGGCGGTAGTCGACACTTCCTCAAATGAAATTATCATATTTATACAACATGAAAAGCATAAAGGTACGTTCTAAAGGTAATTTACCAAAGTATAGAGATAATATAAATATTATATATATCATATATAATTATAGTTCCATAATAATGGAAACTATGAGAGGTTTTAGGGGAATATTAAACAATCATCATTTTAGGAGGCTGTAGTTCACCGTCTACAGAAACAGTATATACTATACCCATTAGATTGAGGAGTGTGTATGTGTAGTTAGAATCCTTCTCATAAAAACAACATAGTATATTTAGGATACTGGTGTTGTTATGTAGTCATAAAAAAGAATATAATAGAGAGTAAATAAGTAGAATAATGGAAATGAATTTTAGAGAATAAACTACCTCCTAAAGCGTGTATCTCTCTTTGATTTGAGCCAAATTTTTTTTAATTCCCTTATTCCTATTAGAAATATTTTATGAGGAATAGGGGGATGTTTGGAGATTCGTTTAGAAGAGTTTGGATGATCAAATGGTCTTGAGGGGAGTGAGTATTGGGTTAGAGGTGGTGTCCTTTTATAAGATGGAGGAGGTGCACTTTAGGAATGTTTGATCTTATTATTTTATTATAATCTGAATTTAGATTTTAAAAGGTACCCAAATCATTTAATTAAAATATAAGGTAACAGGTTTTCTAAATCCTCTCATATAATGGGGTTTGGACATGTTTAGGTCATAAAAGTAACCTTATATTTTAGCTTTAACCCTTAGTTAACTAATTTAACTTTTATCATGTCCTCTTATTTATTCATACAATAAGATTAATATTATTACAATAAAATTCCAAGTTACCCAAAATGGGCCATTAATAAAATTCTCAACATCATATATGTAGCTTGGATGAATCATAGATTTTTAGGATAATTTTATTATTTAATAAAATATTAATTCTTTAAAAGACTCATTTATGTCAATTTGTAAACTATTTATATCATGAATTTTAAAAAATCTATAAAAAATTGATTAATTCAAAAATCATTCATTAATTAAAATATAACAAGTAATTATTTTCCCTAAAATTATTTTATCTCATAAATAGTTTCAAAGTAAAATTATTTTAATATTTATAATCTCATTTATTTAAAACATTAATCTAAATGTTAATCACTACAGCATCATCATGTCATAAATAAATTTATTTATGTGATTTCTAAAAATTATAAATAAAATAATTTGATGTAGGAAATCATTTAATATTTTTAAAGACTATTTATAGTCGAATATATTACATATATAACCCCGTATAATGTTTTACTAAGAGATACGGGTTTATGCTAATTTTTTCCTTAACTTTAAATTAATTTTTATAAAATTTAATTTTCAATAATAAGTTGCTCCATGGGGTCACAAAATCAATAACAGGATACCCAAGTTCAGACATGTATCATCCAACAGGGTTAGAACATGTGTTAGGGTAATTTAATATTATTATATTATTAATTTTTATCCTTATTTACAAGATTTACCCTTTAACTATGCTAAATTAAATATTTACTATAGTTACTATTCATAATGTCTGAAAATAAAAGTTACTTATTTAAAAAATTTGTAGCTCCAGATTCCAAATTCAAAACACATAAGTTTTAAAAATTAATTTAATATTAATTCTCATTGTTAAATCCAAAAAATATGGGTTTTAAGAAATAATAAAAATCAAAAGATTGACATTTATTTATGTCAAATTTAAAAGTGAAACTACTTAAAATTACAAAAATTGGATTAAATGTTAAAAATATAATCAAATTACATTTTAAAAAAAAATTAAAAGTACAATATAACTTTATAAATAAATCATATGAAAAGACAGTTTTGACATAAAATGTAGTATTTTTCACTATTCAAAAAAATGAACATTATCAGAAAAATAATTTATTTACCAAAAGTAAATTTAGATATCATTCTTATAATGATAAAGTTTACTTTGTCAAATGGATCAAATAAAAGTTAAAAAATAGATTTAAAAAGGGTTCTCTATCAAAATGTGGTAAATCATCCATTTAAAATAAACCAGAGTATTTCATGCATAAAATCAGATTCATTCTTTTTTTAAGCCTCAATTTTTTTTGATAAATGTAAGGAAATTTAATTTTTTTAATAATAATATATTTAATTATATTCATTCTCCGCAATAAAATGGTTATGCATTTATTATTATTTAATATAATATTATTTTTATATTATTTTTCGATATAACTCAAAGTTGTGTGCAACATAAGATTTCGAAGAAACCCATTATTGCAAGTCGAGTAAGCTATAAGAAAAATAAATCTGTTTAATATAAATTATTATCTTATTCATAAGTATTAATTAAAATAAAAAAGTATTATTTTATAAATACCTGGGTCGTTACATCCTTCCCCCTTTTGGAAATTGTGTCCTTGAAATTTTAAAATTGGGAATGGAAAGTTTATCAAAAGTCCCACATCAGAAAAAGTGTCAATAAAAATGTCTCTTTAATAGAAATAAAGGGAAGTAGAATGGTCACCCATGAAAAAACATAAATGGATTCCTTTAAAACATAGAGATGGAGGAGAAAATATGTGTCGTGTTTTGATGGAGGGTGATAGAAATCATGATCAGGAAAAAGTTAACCACCAGAAATCCACTAACTTGTGATAGGTTAAATGGTAATTTATTCACCAGAAGGAAACGTAAAAAAACAAATTTATTTAAATTATTTTTTATAATGTTGAATAATTTATTTATGATCTTGACTATGAACATAAAGAAACATACTTAATTGTCATGTAGACTTTCATCCTTTAGTAAAATTCTACCACAAACTCATCTTTCCTAAAAATGATGAATTTTAAAGCTGACATGGTCACATAAAAAGAATAATAATAATCTTCTATAGAATCACATAATCCAAATAAGATGAACTATAAATTAACCAAAACCAAAATGGTTACTACGAGATTAGATAATCCCCAAAAGGATAATCCTTTATAAAAATATATACTACTCTTGATCTCAAAAATTAAACAAATAGTACCCAAAGATCAACAAATATCATTCAATACACAATTATCCTTATAATTCGTCAATATAATCCAAAATATGATTGAAATCCAAAACTCAAAATAATTTAATCACATATTCTTCCATAAGAAATCTTAACATTTATCTACAAATAACATCTGCTACTTTTAATGTCATATACTTAAAAGTAATTAACCTAATCACATATTCTTTATGATAGGATAATTATTTTCATAAATAACCCAAATCTATATAAGTATATAATAAAAAATAGTTTCTTCCAAAATAAAATTTCAACCATTACTCCACAAATGAGATCCGATAGTATTTTATTTTCCTTAAGCATATAGTGTTCCCAAAAGAGAGAATGTATTCCAAAATAACATTTACCACATAACCACTAAATCATTTTCCTATACTAAGGATGTACATTTGATAAAATATAAGATCCCAACATCATGTTATTCTTGATACATAAAATCATTTAACTAAAAACAATAATTCATACTAACCAGGGACTTGACGTAGTCTAGTAGGAGGCGATAAATCCCAATCGCACTTTGGATGTGGGTTCGATTCCCACATCATTTTCCGATGTGAGGAGTTGAGACATGGTCTGCGTGCTTTCCTTTTTAAAAAATTATATAATTTTATATGATTCCAAAAATTTGGATAAATTCTCAAAAAATAACCGTAAAATATTTTAACCTCAATGGTTATCTCATACCATGCATTTTTCATCCTAAAAGTAAAAACCTGTAATTTCCTTAAATTGATGGATCATATAAACCCTAATGGTTATTTATAAATATATCCAAAAAATAAAATATAATTATTCCTTGATTACAATTTTTATATATCAAACTGTAGGTTTACACATACTAGAAAAAGTCTTATAAAGTAATCCCATCATCAATATAGCCTTAATACTTTTAAGCATTTCATCATCCTAAAATCTACGTAAATCTTGAATCACTTATATACGAAATTCTGACTCATTCAACATTCATCATGATCCATTAACCATTATTTTCCATCGTAATCCATAATACTTCTTTCCTACAAAAAAATCAGGAATCATATCCTATGATTCAACAATGTCAATACATCAGCTAAGAAATAATATATAACTTTCATTGGTCACTATCTGTTTCCTCATTCTCAATATGAATGACATTAAGTATTGGTAAACATATATTTGTACGTTCCAAATGATACTATTCCTGAACCTTCTTTGTAGTACATATATTTGTATTATGACCATGCACACCGCATTTAAAACACTCAATTGATCCCTCAGAAAGCACTTATTTCCCTTACCTGGATTCAACTGGACGCTTCCTTCTTCTATGGAAGGTTCTTACATAATGACCATTATTACCACATCTATAACATCTTCCCATCTCTTTGAATCATTTTACTATGTGTTTTTTTCTATATCCTTGAGACATTAGTTTTCTAATATACTTAACTTTATGATTATTACCTGAACATCCATAGTGATTTGTTTCTCACATATACGATGGCTTATAAAAATCACCAAGGCTTAGTTGGTCAATAATGACTCTAGATAGTTGGTTGATAATAAATATAAGTGTTCTCATTGTATCTCCCATTTCATTTGGTTTCTTATTCAGAAAAACATCACACTTTTATTCACATACATTGTTACTTTGGTGCATACTATATCCAATAATTTACTAAAACAAAAAATGTTAATGTGAGAACATCAGTAAAATCATCATATAATATCTTCTGAGGAGGGTAAACACTAAGATATAATTTTTCAAGATATCCTATACTCAATCAGTTTTTATAACATAAATATGACTATTTATAATATGCTAACCATTATAGTTATGTCACTTCTGATAAAATAACAGATAACCTCTAACGTTACCTAAACCGACCAATGATACCAACTGTAAGGCCCCAACCTTAACACATTACTTAATATTGAATAAAATCAAGAATTAACATAGAGGATATTTTCAGGTTTAGAGTTCTATATAATTTTGCCATAACTATTAAATTACATCTCAAATATTACAATGAAGACACATCTACTCAGTATTTATTTTTTTCATAATATAAAAACTCTTAAAAGAATGCCATAATTTTTTTAGTGATATAAGTATTCTTGAATACCTCCTTTCTCTTAACTTTCTTTATACCCTATGAAAAACATTTCAAAATTGTGGGATTATTATAAAAAGATTATTAAAGGATATAAAATAATGAAATAAAACATTATCCAATCAATAAATACAAATCAATGAGATCATAATTTTCAGTCTCAAAACATATACTTTTTAACATACCTTTGGAAATAAAATGATTTATTAATAACATATAGAAATCATAAATCATAATGGTAACTTGTGGCATCCAAGATATACTTACATTGTAACTATCACAAATATATAGGGAGCCACGTTTGGAAAACCCATCATAGTATATTCATTAAATCTCTCAGGAAAAACATTAACGTTTACCTCTGTCATGTTACCCCATGCATTGGAGAGCTATCTCAGGCTCGGCTTCCCTAGGATTATCACAGAACAATGAATATACATAAACAATTCCAATGTATCACAACATAATTATAATACATAAAACAATCATAAAGGAATGATAACATTTCAACATTGAAATTACAAGATATGTTTTTAAGATATTGATATAATCATTTCATGAAAAACATTCAAAAAGATGTGTTTTGAATCAAAGTGTCCCATACCACTTCGAAATTTTTTAAAGGAATTTAGACTTTAAAACAATCATTTATATATAAATAAATCCATAAATTCATTTAGAAAACTTGGATATGAAAGAGAAGGATTTATAAGATTAAATATTTTAAACATTTAAAATGATGTTTTTATAAAAGAATCCCTTACCACTTGAGAAACACTTGAATAAAAATAATTAAAGAAAAACATCAAAGGAAACTATAAATATCATGTAAATTTATAAATTCATTATATAAATTTTCAAAATGGTTTTAAATACACCATATTGGATAATAAAGGTGTTTAATATCATGATATGCATCAACGAAAAGAGATTGAGACGCAGTCCCCTTCCTACTCTCTAACATTTCTTGTTCATTCTTTATCTTCTTGAATAATAAAATTAAGTTAATTTCTAATTGATTCAGAACCTTTTTCATGTTTATTATTCCTTTTATATCACTTAATAACCTACTACAACAATCACATAATTATTCACATTCATATATGTCTTTTTTGTTGATGTTCGGTACTTGAGTATAAAATGAACATGTTATAATTAAAAATTGTCCATACAGTCAAAAGTAAATTATCTCCATAATTGTATTAATGATATAAATATTCTTTAAATTCATTATTTATATGTATTTATAATAGTACTTAACATTTTGAGATAACAATTGAAATTCACCATTCATGGAGATGGTAAACTGCGCGTACGCATGAACACTACTTTCATTTCTTCTTAATATTTAAAGGAATGAAAAATTAATTATACATAGGTATATTATAATTCAATTTTAATACAATATTTTATATATGTTACATAATTTCATTCTATTCATCTTTTATATGTTCCATGTATTCCATGAACGAGTCATATCACTTTTAGGGGGCAGTAGTCCACACTACCTTAAATGAAATTATCATATTTATACAACATGAAAAGAAAAAACGTATGTTCTAAATGATAATTATAAAAAAATATAGATAAAACAAATAATATATATATTATATATAATTACAGTTCTATCATAATGGACACCATGAGATGTAGTTGGAGAATATTGAACAATCATCATTTCGTGAGATAGTAGTTGGTTGTCCACAGAAACGTTATGTTCTATACCCATTAGACGGAGGTGTGTGTAAATGTAATTAGAATACATATGATAAAAAAACCTATTAAATTGAGTATACTGGTGTTTTTATGTAATAAAAGTAAAATAATTGAATAGGGAGTGAAGATGTTGAATAATGGAAAGGAATTTTGGAGAAGATGATACATCTTAAAACATGTAAATCTCTTTGTTTTGAGCCCAAAGGATTTCTTGAATATCATTATGCCTATGAGAAATCCTCTAGGAGGAATAGGGGGATGTTGGGAGATTAAAGAGGTAGATTTTTGATGTGAAACGTGGTTTGAGAGGTGTGAGTAATTACTTAGAGGTGGTGTCCTTTTTTAAGATGGGGAGGGGTACTTTAGAAATGTTTGAAAGTATTATTATATTATAAACTGAATTTTGATTTAAAAAGGTACTCAACTCATTTAATTCTAAGATAAGGTAAATATAGTTATAAATCCTGTTATAAAATGGGTTTTATACAACATTATGGCATAAAAGTAACCTTATCTTTTAGCTTTACCCCTTAGTTAACTAATTTTACTTTTACCATGTCCTCTTGTATATTCATACTATATGGTTAATATATTTACCATAAATTGTAAAGAGACCCAAAATGGATCATTAATGGCTTTTTTAACATCATATATGTAAGTTGAAAAAATCTTATATTTTTAGGATAATTTAATCATTTTATAAAATATTAATGTTTTTAAAAACTCATTTATATCAATTTATAAACTATTCATATCAAGGCTTTTAAAAAATTTAAACCAACATGATTATTTTTAAAAACCATTATTAATTCCAAAATAAAACTAATTCCTACGCATAAAAATTGTTTTCTTCATAAAAAGTTTCAAAATAAATTTATTTTACTATTTATAATGTTATTTATTTAAAACATTCATTAAAAAGGTAATCACTACATCATCATTGTGTCATATATAAATTTATTTATTTAATGTCTAAAAATTATAAATAAAATACCATGATATAGGAAATGTTTTTATCTTTACAAATAATCTTTATTGTAAAATATATTACTTATATAACCCCATATAATTTTTTACTTAAATTTATTTGTATATGTTACATTTTTCCTTACCATTAAATTAATTTTTATAAAATGTTAGTTTCACTTAAAATTGGCTCCATGTGGTCCCCAAATTTACCCAAGGATTCCCATGGTCGGAAATATATCATTAAATGTGGTTATAAAATGTGTTAGGGTAATTTAATATTATTATAATATAATTTTTCACCCTTATTTAACAGATTTACCCTTTAACCATAGTAAATAAAATATTTACTGAAGTTACTATTCACAACATCTAAAAAAAAGTTTCCTATTTACACAATTTGAACCTCCTGATTACATATATGGAATCCATTATTACAAATTCAAAACAAAATATTTGTATAAATTAATTTAAAATTAATTGCTGTTGTCAAAATTAAAAAAAACGTGTTTTTAAGAAATAATAACAATCAAATTATTGACATTTATTTATGACCAATTTCATAGTGAAATTACTTAAAATGACCAAAATTGGATTAAATGATAAATATATAATCTAGTTAAACATGATAACCAATTTAAAGGACAATTAATCTTTATAAATAAATCATATGAAATGATGGTATGGACTTAAAATACGGAACTTTTCACAATTCATAAAAATATGAACTTTGCCAGAAAAATTCCAAAAATTTACACAAAGTAAATTTTGATGTACTTATTCTAAAAAGACATTTATTTTTCAAATATAAAATATAAAAGTTAAAAACTAGATTTAAAATGGGTTCTCCATCAAAAGGCGGTAAATCGACATTTTTTAGAAAATTAGAGAATTTCATGCTTTAAATCAGATTCATTATTATTTTAAGACTCTATAATTTATTGGCTAAATACAAAGAAATTTAAAAAATATTTGTAATAATAATGTAGATTTTTATTTTCATTCCCATAAATACATTGACTATGCGTTAACTACTATTTAAAAGTATATTATTTTTATATTATTTTTCAGTATAACTCAAAGTACTGTGCAACATAAGATTTCAATGAAACTCGTTGTTGGTGTTCAGTATTCTATCAGAGAAATAGTCACCGTTAACATAAAATTTATATCTTATTTATAAGTATTAATTGAAATCAAAAAGTATTATTCTATAAATACTAGGGTCGTTACAAATTCCCCACTAGTCCATAGTAAAACCATAGATTATTCCCAAAATATTATTCAACCATAACTCCTCAATTAAATCCCATAGTGTTCTATTTACATTAATCATATAAAGTTACCAATATAGAGAACTTATTAAAATAACATTTAACACATAATCACCAAATCATTGTCATATACTAAGGATATCCATTTGATAAAACATATGTTTCAAAATAAACTTATTCATAAACCATAGAATCATTAAAAAAAATTGAATAAGTCAGACTAACTAAGGACTTCAAGTAGGCCAGTGGTAGGTGATAAATCCCAGTTGCACATTGGTTGTGGGTTCGATTCTCGTAACCTTGCCAGATACGATGGGTTTCCACCCTTACCACATGTTGTACTTTTCCTAAAACTATATAATTCGTAAAACATTCCCAAAATGAGATAACATATTCAAAAAATATGATAACATATTATAACCGAAAAGGTTATCTCGTACCTCACATTTTTCATACCAAAAAGTAATAACCTATAATTCCCACATATTCAAGGATCACGTATACCATAATGGTTAGTTATAACTATATCTTCAAAAGAAAAGATAATTCCTACTCAATTATAATTTTTATATAACTACCTTAAGGGTTAAAAATACTACAAGTATTCTAAAGTTATCCCATAATTAATAAATGTAAACTTACCATCTTACATAGATCCAATATAACTCTTCAATTCCTAAAACATTGAAATCTTAATCATCGAACATTATTCATGATCCTTTATCCATGTTTTTCAATCTTATTCTTTAATACTTATTTCCTATAAAAAATCATACATACATTTCTAATATTTAAATAATGTTTAAACATGATTTATGAAATAATCCACACCTTTTATAGGTCATTTTCACTATCCTAATATTGAATTGGAATGAAATTTGGCATTGGTAAACATATATTTGTACAGTCCTACTATTCCTATTCCGAAACCTTCTTCTTAGGAAATCTATTTGCGTAATGAACATGCACACCACATTTAAAAAATTAAATTGACCCCATAGAGATAACTTAGTCCCCTTTCCTGGACCCAACTGAACACTTCCTTTTTCTATGGAAGGTTATTGCTTTATGACCTTGATTACCACATCTATAACATCTTCCCATCACATTGAAACATCTTCTTAGGTGTTTCTTTCCACATACTTGATGCATAGATTTTTGAATGGACTTATCTTTATGATTATTACCTGAAATTAAAGAGGGATTCATTTCTCACATATATTATTCCTTATAAAAAATCATGAAGGTTTGAGTGGTCAATCAGGATTCCAGATTGTTTGTTAAGAATGAAAGAAATAGTTCTCATTACTGCTCCCTTTTCATTCAGTTTCTTATTCATAAAATCACCCATGTTTCCTTTACATCCATTGATACATTGTTTCCTTTTATATTAAACCATTTACTAAAGAGAAAAATTTTAGTGTGAATATATTAGAAAAATCAACATATACAATCATATGAGGATGGTAAACCGTAAGATATACTTATTCATGTTATATTAAACTAATTCAATTTATCTAAAATAAATCTAACTCACTCTAATATTTTAACAACTATGGTTATATAAAACATGTCACTTATGCTTAAATAACCCTAACCTATAGAGTTATCTAAAATCGACCTCTGATACCAACTATAAGGCCCTACTTTAAACATTACTTGACGTTGAGATAAGTCTACAAACTGACTTTAATTCACTTTGATGATCTTTTCAGGATTAGAGATTTAGAGAATTAGGTCATAACTTATACATAAAAACTCAAATATTATAATTAGATAGTTCTAATCGCTATCCATTATTTATAAAACAAAAAATCTATAAAACGAAACAAGAAATAATTTCATGTTTTAATAGCATAACTTTTCCTCGATCTCATCCTTAACTATATTTTTATTTATTCCCTATGAAAAACATTTCAAAACATGGGATGAGCATGATAAGCTCAGTAATGGATAAAAAATGAATGAAAAAAGATATTCTTGTGAAAAATTTCAGACCATGAAAACTTTATCATAAAGAAATACTTTACACCTTTAAGAAGTAACAAAAACACTTCACTAAATATAAGCTCGCTGCATACCATTTTTGTAAAGAAAATATTACCATAAATCCCATAGAAAGAAACATATACAATATAAATGTAAATTTAGACATAAACATATTAAAATTTAAGGACCATATGGTTGAATTCCACACATATCACCAACTGTAATAGCCATATGACTAAATTCCATAACCAGTGCATTGGGGGTTATAACATAACCACCCATCATTGGTTTATGATGGAACCACCTATTATTTTGATTTTCACAAAACAACCTGTCATAGGATTATCACGTAACCACCCATCAAATGTCTATGTACCATTATATAATCATAACACATAATGTATTACAAATATCAACATTTCACAAATAACATTTCATTTTCAATCATAATAAATCATTTCAAGATATTGAAAAACTTAATAAATTTAAAAAACCATTTTCAATACCAAAATAACCCAAAAGGGAATAATGTATTTCTTATAATTTTAAAAATACTATGGCTTATAGAGGAGGGCAAATATCAAATAATGATTACGGCGGTAGAGAAGTTTTTGTCACCAGATAGTTAAAAACATTCCTTTTTTGATTAGTAAAATTATTCATTGAAAAAAGTTTCACTTTGAATGGAATTAAAAGTAAGTGGGGTTTAATATGGACTGTATAAAATAAAGAGGTTTATATTATCAAAATATACCTCAATGAAAGGAGATTGAGACGAAGTCCCTTACCACACGTCCGACATATCTTATTCATTCCTTATATTCATAAATAATAAAAATTGGTTAGTTTATAATTGATTTAGAATATTTTTCAAGTTTATTTTTTCTTTTTTATGTTACTTTTTACTATGTTTTAAAAATTACATAATTATTTATGTTAATATTGGTCGTTTTGTTGATATTCTGTATTTGAGTCGAAAAATGAACATATTTTGATATAAATGGTCCATGTAGTGAAACGTACAACATCCATAGAATGATATTAATAATTTTAATATTGTATATATCCAGAATATATTTATTTATAATAGTACATAATATTTGGAGATAATATGTGAAATGCACCGTTTAGGGAGGCAGTAGGTCGTACATATGCAAGGACACTACATTCATTTCTTTTTCATATTTAAAGAATAATATTCAAAGGTTATAAATGTATATTATAACAATAGTATTATAGATATGAATTCTATGTTTTATATTTTTAATAAAACCATCCTTTTTACATTCCATGTATAGCATGAACGAGTCATATCACATTGAGGGTCGGTAGTCCAGACTTTCTAAAAAACAATTATTGTCTTTACATATCAAAGAAAGAATAAAAGAATATTTTAAATAAAAATTAAAGAAGATTATGGAAAATATAAATATAATATATATCATATATAATTTTATTTCCGTCAAAATTTCCACTATTAGGTGTGGTAGGTAAAATTTAACAATCATCATTTTGTGATGCAGTAGTTAACCGTACACAGAAACAGTATGTCTGTATCCATAGGATGAAGGTTTCTATAATTGTAGATCAAATACTTATCATAAAAACATACTATTATATTTAGTATACTGGTGTTGTTATCTAATAATTAATAATAAGAGAATATGTAATGGAGAATGAAATTAATTGAATGGAACTTGAGATAAGATGTTACCTCTTAATCGGGAAACTTTTTCTGATTTGAGCCAAAAGGAATTCATGAATTGTATTATTCCCAAGGTAAGGCTACTAGGAGAAAGGTAGAAATTATGGGAGATTATTTGAGCAGAATTTGGATAAACCAATGGGTTTTATATGTGTGATTATGTCGGTATAGGTGATGGACTTTTATAAGAGGGAGGACTGCCACTTGAGGAAGGTTTTCAAATATTAATTTTGTATAAATTCAATTTTGATTAAAAATAGTGCAAAACTCATTTAATTATAAGATATGATGATTTTAGTTCTAATAACCATTATTGAATAATTTTTAAACAATTATTGACTATATTTTTGTCCTTATCTTTTTGGATTAACCCATATTTTACGATGTTTAATTTTATAGTGATATCTTGTTATATACATATTGTGGGTTAATGTAATTACAATATTACGTAAAATGATCCAAAAAATGTGATTTATAAAATATTTGGAATTATCCTAACCATTTTCCCAAATCATATATTTTTTATAATTTAATATCATTTAGTAAACTATTTTATATTTTATGTTTAGAATTATATCAATTTTGGTTAATATTCATACTTTACTTTTTTAAAAATTCATAACTAGATTCCCTTGAATAAAACATTGAATCAATTATAACATGTCATATTTACCTATAGATTGTGTGGATGACATTAATTATGTCAAATAATATTTATTTGAATATTTATAATATCATTTATCGGAATCCTATATTATTGAAGCAATCATTGCATTGTCATTATGTCAAACATGAATTTATTTATTTAATGTCTAAAAATTATAAATAAAATATGTTGATGTAGGAAATATTTTTATATTTCTAATGAATCTTTATAGTTAAAGATATTAGTTATATAACCCCATACAAAATTATTTTAGTAAATGATACATGTTTATGTTATATTTCTCTTTTCATTAAATTAATTCTTAAAACATGTCATTATCAGACCCAAGTGGCTCCATTGAGTCCCAAAATATAAAAAAGGAAGCCCATTTTTGGAAAAATATCATCCCATAAGTTTAGGACAAACTTTAGGGTATTTTTATACTATTATAATATTATTTTTGACAATTAATTACCAGATTTACATTTTAACCACAGTAAATAAAATAATTAATGATGTTTATATTCATAATGTCTAAAAATTAAAGGTAACAATTTAAAAAATTTGTACCTTACGATTCCAAATATAGAATCCATTTTTATAAATTCAAAACATGTAGTTTTCCAAAATTAATTTAGTATTAAACCCTATCGTCAAAACCAAAACGTGTATTAAAGAAGTAAAATCTATCGAAATATTGACTTGTTTTTATTTCCAATTTAAAATTGAAATTACATAAAATGGAAAAATTGTAATAAAAGATAAAAATATAATATAATTAAAATTTAAAAATAACTAAAATTTAAATCTAACTGTATAAATAAATTATATGAAAATGTAGTTTTGAATTAAAATGCAGTATTGTTTCACTATTCATTAAAAATGACCTTTATTAGAAAATTACCAAAAAAATTTCCGAAGTAAATTTAGATGTCCTTATTCTATAAAAGAATTATATTTTTTCAAATAGAAAATATAAAAGTGACAGAAAATATAGTTAAAAATAGGTCTCCATCAAAAGGTGGTAAAACTTCATTTTTTTAAAAATCATTCTTTTGTCTGAAAAATTGAATTTATTATTATATCAGATCTAGAAAACATATAAGATGAATTTAAAACATTACATTGAATATATACCATATATTTTCATAAAAAAATCATTAATGAGTGATATTATTTTATCAACACAATTATTCTCTTTTAAATAGGTTTTCATAAAAACACATCATTACATTAAATTGGTTATTATTTCCATTTCTAATAAATTTGTAACCAATGAATGAAAATTTAAACATTTGAAAACCATATTTCATAATTTAATTGATACTATTAATTTAAACCATTCCTATGGCTAGGTGTTAAATACCATTTAAAATAATAATAATATTATTGTTTTATTTTTTTGTATAACTAAATGTTGTGTGTAATGTAGGATTTCAGAAAAAAAAATTGTTGTGTGTTGGGTAATCTATTAGAAAAATGTGTCCCCTTAAACATAAAATTAATATCATATTCATAAATATTAATATAAATTAAAATTTATTATTCTATAAATACCAGATTCGTTACATATAGAATGTAAAATGAGATTTAGAATGATATTAAACAATCAGATTAGAATATAAAAAATTGAATTCATTTCAATGAAAATAGTGACTTGGAAGAAAGAGATCCCCTACCAAATAAAAAATATAATAATTTTTACATAATAACATTACATAGATCACTTGAGTATACAAAGAAAGGATAATTAAAAGGAAAAAAATTTAATTTCAAAAATAAAAATAGTATAATATAATCAAGGTTATTTTATATAAATATGAAAAAAATATCATCATTTGAAATTTATTCATCAAAAAACTTGATAAAAAATTATATTTTCATTTAAATATCATAATTTAGATTTGACTTTTTCTTTAATTGATAAGGACATCATGAAATATAAATTTATTTTTATTATAATTTAGAAACTGTACCATATTAATAATTATAATATCATAGATGATCCACATTTAAATTTTCAATAAATATTTAATAATAACCCTTAGTTAAAATCACCATTTTTCTATTTTTACTATCTCAATTTTCATGAGTGTTTTGGTTTGATATATTCAATCCTTTCATATTGTGTAGGGTTTCATAATCTTCATAATTATAATTAGAAAAAAACATCATAAAAATTAATTATATGAATTTGAATATTAATAAATTATAGGTATTGAGAGAATAGTCAACAACATAATTCATGTAGAAGGCAGGTCTTATATACACTTTATCATTCCTTTTAGTTTTTAATGGATGTATTAAAATAATTGTCAATAATAAAATCCCTTTAAATAATAATTATTATATTTTATATATCATATATATTCATTAAATCTATCCACCATAACATATATATAAATCAAAAATTAATAAATAATTAAATCACTTCTTGGATGTGGTAGTACACATTTACACATGAGGGATGTCATAATTTTAAAGATAATGGAGTTTTAGGAATAATTATATGATATTATAATTAAATAAAAAAATATTCTATGAAAAATATCAAATATAAACAGCATACCCATCATAAATTCCATCAATTAAGGATGGTGTAGGAAAGTTAATTGTATCTCCACATGGAGACAATATTTCACATGTATGCATGAGTCAAACATTCTCTCCCCATTTATAGGAATATAAGTTGAAATAATTGGTGTGACATAATCATGATTACCTTCAATTATATTTCATATTATAATTGTTTATTTTATTAATAATTACATATATTTTATTGAGGTATATTAAATTATAAATTGAAAAATTCGTGTAAGATGATTACCTATTTTTAATAGGGTACATTTAGATCCATTCATATATACACACATAATGGTATATTAAGATAACCAAAACCACTAATTCATGTATAGGGAAGTAGAAAATAGTGTTTACAAGGGTTTTTTTCTAAATGACTCATAGCTGGGAAAATAATAGAGAAAATGGTTTCTCATTTATATATGGGGTAGATGACATATATGGAATATCATAAAATATTAAAATAAATTAATTTAATTCTTAGGAAAAATTAATCAAATATAAATATATTAAATGGCGGGATAGAATTTGGTAAAAATATGGCTATCCAATAGTTATTTTTTAATATATACCACAAAACATAGAGTTATCTCTTGTTTCAACACTCTATAAACTCTATTTTAACATTATCTATAAAAAAAATTAACAATTTTTCTAATTAATTATTATATAAAAATTACAATTAAATTATTAAAATTTATTGATTACTTTTATTAAAAACATTGAATACATTTTATAATTTTCATATATGTAATAAGTCCAGATTATATGGTTTTGTCCTTCTGCTATTGGTATTTATATTTCTATATTTTCCCTTAGAGTTAGAAATATTTTTTTGCTTGTGTCACAAGCCCCTATATTTAATATATAAATAATATTATTATAAATTAAAGCATATAAATATACCATTTCAGACTAAATATGCTTCTTATTGAGAAGGAACTCTGATGGGAAATCCGAGACAACTATTGTTTCTAGAATATAAGGTTCACCCATGGGGTGAAATAATATTGTGCATTATTGGATGCTTTGTTGAAAGTGGGCATTGGAGGAAATGATAGATAAATTTACAATTAATTTTATTTTATTTATATATAATTTTATCGAGTCATATCCTTAATTTAAAAAATAGTTTAAAACATATATAGTGATTATCACATAACCCTGAGATATTAGAGATGGATAGGTGGAGATAATCATTATAATTGGTTAATAATTAATTTGGATCAATGAAAAATAATCGATGAGAAACAAGTGATTGATAAAGACGATAGTGTGATATCCACATTCTACAAATTTGGATACATTCATTACTAATTATAATTATATTATTTTTTTATTGCCCTAAATTTTGTGATTTCCTCCATTAGTGATGTTTAATGAGAATATATTTCTTATTTACTTATTATTCATCTTTGATTTTGGTTATTTAGTTGATCTAATCATTAAATAGTGTTCTTGAAACTTTTTTATGTATATTCTGTAAAAAAGAATTCATCCAAATTGTGTTTCTATGATCATTTTTATTTATTTCATAGGTAAATTGTGTTTATCATTACTTTATTATTACATTTGAAAAACCATTCTTCATGTTCATCATTATCTCAGGGGAATAGTTCTAAGGCATTTTAGATTCATATTTGGGAATGATAAATAACCCAAATAAATGTTAGATGTGTATATGACATATTTATTATTTTATTATAAATATATTATGATTTTGATGATGTTTTGGGTTATTTCCTTGAAGATGGGGTCCCCGTATAGAGGAGTAAGAAGTGATATATTTATGTCAAGGTCAATAGTGTTTTTATTTTCAGCTAACTGATGAAAATAATAATTAATTACAGAAAAATAACTTATTTTTTAGTCGATCCATGAGCTAAAAAAATATTATTGGATGATGAAATAGGGAATTTGGCTTCCTTGGGTAGAAAAGATTAAATGTATGGAAACAATCATGAATAAAGTTCATGTATCTAGGAGGAACACATACCATGTAGTGTGGGTTCATTAAAAAGATAGGGTTTTAAGAAAATATGGCCAATCCCACACACTATGTGACTATAACAGGGCCCCCAAGAAATGTTATGAATGCACATGTCAGTGTCCAACGTTTGTATACATACTATGTACCAATAGGGACATTCCTTATATATTTGAACTTATAGGTGATCCATGTATCTTTCGTATATCCTTAAGACACCTTGGGGACATAATCACCACATTACACCATCAACACACCATGTAGTGCTTCATGGATATCCATGAAATGTATTAGGGAGGAAACTCCATGGTTTTTAGGAAGAGTTACATGTTGTGTGTCCTAGCTACATGTCATGTACATTGGTTTTACATACTGAGTATATTGATGGGATACTTCTAGTGTTCTGATTTAGGAGACACACGTTGTTCCATTTTAGGAAATTCTATTTACTCCACTAAAAACCATATAAATTCAATATATCCTACATAAAGACTCATATTTGGGCCAGTGAGTTTCCCATACTGAGTAATTTTATGTGTTGGCAGCAATGGTGGCCTTCGTTTTAGCACCAAATTTTTCATATGAGATCATGTATTTGGAATACTTCTTTTAGAGATAATTATATAATCGATGTTTTTAGGTGCAGTAGTCCGAGTTTTATCATGGTCAGTACTCCTATGTATCTACTAGTGGATGGTTCCCCATATCCATTAAAATATGTAGATATTGAAGTCCCCCATAGAAGAAATGGTGAAATTCCTCCATTATTAGAGATCAATCCCAATATTTTAGAAGTTTTTTTTGCAAGACTTACCGTATTATATTTATCCATTTTTAGAGATTAGTAGTGGCATTTAGTGGATTATCACAACACATTCTATATAGGTTACATTATATTAATGGTGAATAGAACGTTCTACCATAGATTTGAAATGTAGTGTAATGAGAGTGGCATATACTCTATATCTTATGATGTTGTGTTTGTTATTTTTCATCATTGATGGGACCATTGGAGGTATGGGCGAGCTCTTGATTCTTAGTAGGCTGTAATGATGTAGATCCAAATTATCTCTTAATTTTGGTTTCTTTTGATCAAATCTAATTTTTTGTTCCCAATACTTGTTGATTTCATAGACCAAGTTAACACATTCTCTATATTAACTTCCATTATTTTTTTATAGGGCAGACTATTGAATATATATATATAATCACACCTTCATGGGATATGATCACACATGTTCTACCATATGATTATTTTTGGAATGTCGATGGTGACATTTACCATCCTTGTTTTGGTAGAGCATAGTGGTTATTCATGATGATTGTTTTTGGTGGTTGGACATGGATATAGTGATCCCCAATCTCTTTATATTCCATTTATTGAACCATTTATCTTGTTGGAACTCAATTTATAGTTTTTCCTATATTTTCCATTTATATCATTTATATTACCATGTTTTACGTCGATGTACTTCCTAAAGCATATTTCATGTGACGAAAAATTATTATCATATATAAATATTACATCTTTTAAGATAAATATTCAATAAATTAGAAACAAAACACTCGAATAATATAATAGATTAAATTTTTTTGAGACTAGCTACAGAATAATATAATTTGGTGAATGTTCATTAAAGTCTCCCTAAATTATTGTTCCCTTCAATACTCTTCAAAAACATACCTACATAAAAAATAAATTCATAACATAGGAAAAAATAATAATAATGTGTGACAATATATTATTAGTCTGGGTAAATAAGGGAAATATAGAATTATAATGTGAATACTAATATGACATCCCAAAACCCACCCTCCTAGATCTTGTGATGAAATTAAGAACATTACATTCCTTGATTTTAGGTAGATAATTGTGACACATATTTTTCATTAAAACCCTACTAAATCAAATGTAAAACTTTGATTACATCATTATTGGAGGAAAATTTTGTTTTATAGTTCTATAGAATTTAGAAAAACTCATATCTAAAAAACTCCCTTGGAATTAAATGAGAATTTATCCCATTAACCAAGTTATTTTTATTTCACATTTTGTCATTAACATCATCCTAAAGAAATTATTAAATGAAATATATCATTAAACTGCATTATTTTAAAACTTATAAAAATAAAACATAATAATGTTTATATTAAATTGTCATTATGAAAAATTTAATATTTAATAAATAAATTTCATTAATGAGAGTAAGAGTTGATAAGGTTATGAATAAAAAAATCAATGTGAACAAGTGAATCATAAAAGAACTCAAACCCATCAATACATAGATCATTATATATAAAAACAAGTTAAAACAAAGTATCATAAAAATTAATAAACAAAATCCTCATGAAATCAATTTTTATCAGTAGAATAATTGTAAACTCAAAAAAATAAAACTATTTCTGGTAAATTGGAGAATAACTTTCATAAATCCATTTTAAAACACAATAAAATCCCTTTTAATTAGAATAACCATAAAGATGTCTTACAAAAATATCATTACCTATTACATAAGAGAGATATGATTGGAGAAACTGGTACAATATTTGGCACCCCATCATGTTAGTAATAACGTTCTCATACTAAACTATCTGGTATGACCCATATAATAAAATGAAATTGGCTGATGTAATGATATAGGGGTCCCCCCTTCATTTATGTTTTAATAGGACCACCCGAAACTATCCTTCACCCCATCATATAAAATTTACATGTATTAAAACATAAATATAACTCATATAAGAAATCATTATTTATTTAAAAATTTATTAACCAATTGAAAACAAATATGTATCATGTCAATCTCTTTTAATCACTATTAACATGTTGAAAATAAATTGGTTCCATAAAAATTTATTTGAAACATGATAAACCTATGGAAAAGAAATGGGTTCCATAAAAATATATATTAGAAACGTTTTTATCTAATGGAAAACAAACTAGATCCAAAATAATCTATTTTAAATGTAATCAACCAATTCAAAAGAAATGGGTTCTTTAAAAATCACTTTGAAACATGGATAACTCTTGGAAATGAATTGTGTTCCATAAGAATATCTTCTAAAAATAATAAAATATCCCAGTAAATATCATAGATGGTATAAAAGAAAAATATCACCAGTATATTATATGTTACTACAATTTGTTTGACCATGATAAATGGAAACACCACTAAAAAGATCATAAAAAAACTTCTTGAGGAAAAAATATTTCTTCATTCTAAAGTGTCCCATACCACATTGAAACATTTGAATCTAAATCCCCATTAAGTGAATATAATTCATGGAAACATATAATATAATCCAAAGAAATAGATTCATGATATAACATTTTAAAGGAATAATATACACACAACAAAAAATATGACAGGTGTATAACACTACAAAAGTCTCAATGAATGAGAATTGTGAAAAAAATTTACTACCACTATAGTAACAATGAAACAGTAAACCCCACAAAAGTGATATCATAAAATATATATTAAAATCCCAATAAATTAAATTTTATGAATCATACAATAAATTCATGGGAAATTGTTGGGTCCACTAGGAAAAATACATTGAGAGGGGTGAATCAGGGTATGAAAGATTAAAACAACTACCCCTTTTGATCCTATTTCATTATAAAAAAACAGTATTATATCCCTTTCATATAGAAAATTATGAAAACAAATTAAAGCATGCATGAGACACATCAACTTTTACATGATTCAACATCACAAGGCTACGTCCAAGAAGTATACAAAGACAATGTTTTGATGTACCAAATCCACTAAAAGTGCACTACTGTTCACAATGATCAGTGTAGAGTCACTATCCCTCCTAGTTTACAGCCAATAAGAATTTTAAATCAAATTGTACTAGAAAATTATGTGTACTTACTTCTTATTCATAACTTCCACTCACAATTTATAAACTTGTTGGTTTGTTAATTTTTTCTAATTAATTCATACTATAATGCATGTAGATCCTCTATTGATATACCACATTCACCCACTGATGAATATAACTTTTCACAGATGTACTAGGAAACATCGTATCATTAAAGTAACCCGTACTGCACCTTACAAAAATTATTAATGACCTGAATTCAAGATTTAACTTTTTTTCGCTAAACCCCTTACTACTTAACTTAAATTTAAACCATGGGATTTCTGAATGAATAAAATTGATTGAAACATTTAATACCATGAAATAAATTATACTCATGATAAAATTTTTATATGGATGTATATACACCATATTTAAGGAACTATGTTCATAATAACAAATAAGATTAAATGGAATGTAAATTGGGGAAATCCCCCCTACAATAGTGATATCTTTTGATTTGGAAACTAAAAAATTAGTAAAAATTAAATGTAACATTTAAATAATAATATAATAAGATAATTAATTATAATAATATAAAAAATGTGGATGTAAATTAAAAACACAAAATATATATTTTGTGAATATTACTTATATCTTATTGATGTAAAACTTCAGATTAAAATCCTTACCTTGTGTCTGATTTGTCAGGAGTATCGTGTTATCATATGAAATAATGAACTTATGTTAATTATTTAATTGATTCATAATATTTTCTAATTTTCTAATTACATATATTTTAATTATAAAAATTTTATTTTAAATTAATTAATTAGTAATGTTTATGTCGAATTTTTTGAACATATTCATCTTATTTGTTAAAACTGAATTTGATAGGTCTTATATGGACTAGGAAGATGCTATTTAAAAATGTTTATAATAATAATCAATAAATAATAATTATATTTATACATAAATTATTCTTTTAAAACCAATCATGTAATTTTTTTTAGAAACACGTTACAATTTTACAATCATAAACCGGGTAGGTAGCATGCAAGCATGAGAGACTTTTTCATGATGAAATGATCACTATAGAAATAAATTATTGAGAATTTATCTTTATATAATGATAATTATATCATAAATAATATATTATTTAATTTTATAATCTTATATATATTAATCTACTATTGTGGTGATGAAACAGGAGGAATCACTTCTCTTTTTGGACGGAGTAGTCAAGACGCCCAAAAACGACATTATAACTTTTTCAGTATGTTAAAAGGTATGAAACAATGTGATAGATTATAATTCAATAAATGAAATTATTTAGAGAATATAAAACAGATTGAATATATATGACATATTTATATTGAACCCATCCTAAATACTTTCAATATAATGTGTGAACGTATCACATCTCTTTGAGAAGGAGGTAGTCCACATATCCACAAAAAATTTTATCGTATTCCCAAAAATGGAAATCATAAAGGTATATATCATATAAAAATTACCTATGTACTATAACATCATTAATATTAAATTAATCCTACAAAAAGCGTAATTCAATCCTTAATTGAAACATTTAGTGGTCGTAAAGGTGGAATGTACCACATCAGATTGCGAGATGGTAGTTCACCGTACATAGGAATCATGATTGTGTATCCCATTTGATGGAAGTGTGTGTCGATGTTGGTGGAACACATAAAATAAAAATATACCATTATAGTTATTATGTATATGATATTATATAATCATGGAAACATATCAATTGGAGGGGTGGAGGAAGAAGTAAAAAAACTGCTTGTTTAAGAATGTTACCTCTTCTTCGGGTAGCTCACTTTGGAATGCACCAGAGGTCATCCATGGGATTATTTATATTAACAATGAGGCTAATAGGTTGAGAGTTTGGATTATGTAAGATTATTAGGTCATGGTTTTTATTATTTAATTCTCATGAGAGTTGAGATAATGTGACGAGGTTGAATGCCTTTTTATATTGTAGGGGGAGTGAAATTATTTTAAATATAAAATGGTAAACACTATTAGAAGGATGGAAATACATAATATGCCTCCAATAATGACCCAAATTATATATAATAGAGTAAATTGTCTAATAATATACATAAAATAGGTTTTGGACATGTTTATAGGCCATTTTACCCCTAATGATTAATGTTTAATCACTCTGTAAACTCATTTTTACCATAATCGACGTAATTAATTTTAATTACAATAACTAATTCTATTAGTAAAAGATTAGTTTAAATATTTTGAAGTTAAATTTTTTATGATTCCAAATATTTAATAATTTTTTACAAATTATGATCATCTAAGTGGATAAAATTGATTTAAAATTATTCCTTCAGACAAAATGAGACAGACGGGGTTTTAAGTTAAATTTTCAAAAGATTGAAATGTTTTAATATCCAATTTCAATGTGAAATTGATTCAAATTTCATAAATCATATTAAATGATATAAATTTTATCTAAATATATTTTATATCCAATTACAAATATAATTTATCTCTATACATTATTTTGGAAAAAAATCATTTTTTGAATAAAATCAATTTTTTTTTGTATTAATAAAAACATGAAACCTCTCATAAAAATAACCAAAATTCTCTGAAATTAAAATTTCATATTCTTATTAAATATTATTATTTTATCATATAAAATTTATAAAATAATCCATATTTATTTTTAAAAGATATATTCTATTAAATGGCGAGAGAAAGTAATTTTAAAAAGATATAGCTTTTATGATTAAAATTTGATTTATTTTATCTTTTGTCTATAAAATATATTCGATAAATTGATAAATATTAATTTATTTATATAAAATAAAGTCTTCATTAACATATTTCACAAATAGTGATTAATGTAATTTATTATAATAAAAAACTATTCTAGTAATAAATGTTTCTTTCGTTTAAATTCCGCCTTTATATTCAATTGGTTATTATTTTCATTTCATATTAGTTGGTAAAAAATGAATAAATTTAATTAACATTTGCAAAATTAAATTTCATAATTTAGTTAACCATATTCATTCCCACCACTCCAAATTCCAGGTGATAGCTATCATGTTATATAATATTAATAGTGAATTATTGTTTGGTAATACCCGAGCTTGTGTTTAAAAGACCATATATAAAATCAAAGGTTACAAGAAAAATAATTATAAAAAACTAATTATTTTCATATGTTCCAAATCCATATATGAATCCATTTCTCTTAGATCTTCAAGAATACATGTAGAATGTATTTTAAAATTGTAATTCAACAAAAAATATCTAGTATATGATTTGTATACAAGTCAAATATACTCTTACAATTTCCTAAAAAACACTTTTAAAATTATTTATAATAAAAATAGTTATTTGACTTATTAAATAATTTTTAAATAATTTCAAAAATTATATTTACTTTGAAAATTCATTTCTAAAAATAATCTTTAAAAAAACCATTGTATTTCCCCTTGAAAATAATTTAAAAATTATAAAAATTTTATTTATAAAAAAGTATACATTTTAGATCTCATGAATTCCATGTGTCCACTTAGCAATATTACATTCTTGATAGTGTCCTGTTAATCCTGTAGGTGTAACATCTCAACATGAAATAACAAAAAATCAATATTGAGAATAGTGGGTCACATGGCTTCACGCATACCCCCATATATAGAAGAGTCTTCCGACTATAGGATGGGTGTAAGGTGGTGATAGTTGGAAGAATATATCATCATATCAGAGTATAACAACATCTTATCAGATAATAAATAAATTATTAGTGAAGAAGAAACCATGAATAAATGAAATATTAAAGGGTGAATAATAAAATAACTGAATTAAATTGGCCAACACTGGTTTCTAATAATCAGTAAATAACAGATGATGATTCAACTACATGTTGTAAAAATTTAAAATTACAATAAACAATAATAAAATAATAACCTCTCAACTACTAACTCTATGATTTTATCAAGAACCATCTTGTTATTTTACTCCTAAATCCTAGGTAATATCAAGATAGAAAGAGAAATAGTTTGTGGTCTTGAAAACATATGATCTATTCAGGATCCCAAGTGTAGTGGTAGCCTGAGTAGGGTGGGAGATATAAATCTTAGTTATATTGCACCCACTGTGTCTCACCCAATTTATTTCCCATAATAATGTAAATTTTTTTGTTGATATGAGGAATAATAAACCATACTGTAATGAATAATAATAGGGCACACCGGTTAATAAATTACACATAGTGGCTATACCTACTTCATCTCATTGTGGGAAAGAGATGTCATATCAGCAAATGTATATATATATTAATAATAATAAATATATACTTTATTTTTATATTGAATCCACCTGTATATACCATGTATGTGAGGATTCCTAATGCACATATACTTGCAATACTAGTGTTGGACTGGACCAATGCATAACACTAGTATCCCTACCTAGTCGTATGAGCCTGAATCTCATGTAATAGGGTACATGTTCAACATCCCTATAGAGTATTGGAAGTCATTCTCCTCACAAGGGATGATGATTTTTAACACCGCAGAAATAATATAATCATAGAATGTTGTTCTCATATACCATCTCCTAAATTATATCACTAGTGGGATATGTCATGCTCAACACCTGATGTAATGGAGTGTGATAATACCCTGCTTAATGAGTGCCTTTCATTCATATAATAGAATTTATAAAGGGGTATTATAATTATAAATATAATGTGGAATATTCTCCCTTCAATTTCATTAATATATCCATATAAATATAATAGGGATAATCATTTAAAATAACACATGATGTAATTCCTCTTAGCTGTTCTTTTTTCAATGATTAATAATAAAAAATGCATTAACATTCAAAAGAATCATTTAACAGAAATCAGAATCAATGGTGTGGTATTACCACCCTTATAAGACAACTAATTTAATTTAAAAAAGAACTTTAGAGAAGGGAAAACATTATTCATTTACTACTTCCCTAGAACAACCCATCCAATTTATCTAAACCATGAAAATTCAATCAAAAGACTCAAAAGGTCACTTAGGATGTGGCATGGGAAGCAGAGAAATTTCCTATGTTGTAAATTTTCCTGGTAAGACGCTAAATAATCTAAGTGCTGAATTTTGTTCCATTTAATACTCATGTCTCAATTTAAATTACATTAAATTCTAAGATGAAAGTTAATTAGGTGTTCCATGTAATAATATTATTACCATCACAGGGAAACTCATTTTGGGAAATCACTAAGGGCCATATTCTGAACAAGCCAAAAAAATATGCATAATAAAAGAATGAAGTCTTATTAGAAAATCAATTCAACAATCATAGAATTTTTTAAATCATGAATAAATACTATTTAGTTTAGAAGACAACGGACCTCCATCGAGGGGATTTAATATAAATACATGACATTGTTTTCAAATTAATTAATTTAT
Organism: Viscum album; assembly: GCA_963277665.1. Taxonomy (NCBI): domain Eukaryota; kingdom Viridiplantae; phylum Streptophyta; class Magnoliopsida; order Santalales; family Viscaceae; genus Viscum; species Viscum album. The sequence continues at coordinate 1,147,495,443 of OY728156.1, forward strand.
CATATGAAAATTTTCATTCAAGAATCAAAATAAATTCACATTAAAGATGAATCTATGCTAAAAACCATTTAGCTCCTACTAATATTAAATGAAGGGGAAGAAAGAGATAAATTAATGATTTCTTAATTTTTATGGTCCCTGGAGAAGGATACTACCTTAGAGTGGCGATATCCATGCTGAACACTTTGGCCCTTTATTTTTTCATTGGATACCACTATAAGTTATATTCTCTTCCACTAACTATATTCAACTTTTTGCATATATAAGGACACCCATCCCATATATACATACACACATGTCTATTAATATGTATAAGGGGATCATTATATATATATGTATATATTCATATATCGATTTGTATTTTCCCTTGTATTCTTTTCTCATATATATACATAATCAATCCTAGCCACAATATACTTATTCATGAGTACATTGTAATATATATATATAAAAGAGGACATACATATATATATTCCCACCTATGAATACATAGGTATGCCTCATTTTCCTCTAGTGACTCCAAACAGCCTCAATGATGACCAAATGCACTACAAAAAATACTATGTACTCAAAAAAACCAAAAGGCTCCAAATTAAATTTGTCTTGAAAAGAATATGTTTAAAATCCTTCTTCAAATAGTGCTAGAAAATAAAAATGATATGAAATTCATCACCTTAAGTGACCAACACCAAAACACATAAGAAGATGTCCTGAGAGACGAACCACATGCCCTAAGAGTAAGGAAAAACCAAAAATCTGGTGAAACCTAACCGTTGGGTTTTTCTGAATAGATATGAAGAAATTTTAGAGAGGAAAATTGGAAAAAATGAGAGAGAAGAGAGATCAGAGTCCATACCTCAAGGAATCAAAATAGAAACCTAATGAAATCCAGGGGAGTAAACTGTGAAGAGGAGGCTAAGATGGGGGTGTCATGTGCACAATATACAATTCCAGGGGGTGTTGAACATGATATAAGTGGGGATACCCCTTTTGTTTTTTTAAAACAAAACATAATAATAATTATAACAACAACAACAATTATTATTATTATTATTATTAAAACATTTATTTATTTTAAAATTTTATTTTCCATTTAATCCAATTTATTATTATTTTTATATTTAATACAAATAATTAATTTAATTAATTTAAAAAACATTAGGCATGGTTTTCGTTTCATGGTTATACAAACTATGAAATAGTGACACGATGGAAAGTGCATTGGAAGGGCCTAAGTGGGACTACCAATGTGGCCTAGGTGCACTATTCAGGTAAACTATGAACATCTTATGCAGGGAAAATATTCACTTTTGAACAGGCTTTACAGCTTGCTAATGTGGGCCACATAGCTTCAGAAGAACCATGCACCTTTGTGGGATGACCAATACACTGTATTTAAAATTTTGGAACTCATGAATCACATTGAGATATTTGGGGGACCTCTCAGACCTTTACAAACCAATAAAGACAACACATAATGGTGTTCCAACTCTTGGAATTCCATTCGAAAGATTGATTTTAAAAAAAGGCTCGTCTAGTAAATAAAATATTGAAAATTTCCAGGAAATTTACCTTGGATCAAAGAATATGACATTAAAATATACCAAAATTATAAAATTTCATCCCTAGGAATCCTTTAGGACAACGTAAACATCACCTGAGCTACAAGGATCATGAAGCATTGTTCAAATGGTCGCGTTGTGTTTCCAAAATCTCAAAAAATATTTAATAATTAACATAAGAATACAGTTGTTAAGACACAAGGACTCAAGACATTCCTCATTTTAAAACTAAAAAATGGAAACAACAATTACCTGAACCATTCTATCTAGATACACGTCCATAAAGAAATCTATTTAAACATCCTGCCATAGTTTCTCCTCACCAAAGGCTTTATCATTAAAACATGAGAAACTTATGAGCCACTGTTCCTCCACCATTATTATTTTCATACAATGAAATCCATTAAGATTTATAGAGATGATTGAATCCTCATTTATATATATATATATATATATATTTAGAACATGATTTCATTCAACGCCCCACGATAGATCTCATTGCAAGAAACAATCGAATCTCAATTGACCAAATTGAAAATAGCCACACAATATTTCATGGAATACACTACATAACCATAAACCAAACACTCTTAAACCTAGATATATTCTTTAAAACAATTTTTTACCAACCACAATAAATGAAGAAGACGAAAAATAGATGAAGAAACCTCTAAGTGATCATTATTGAGATGGTCGACATAGATGATCGACACATTTCAAATTAGAATGCAATTATTTATTGAAATGAAACCTACATTTATCTCGAAAACATTAAAAAAGTCTCATACATGGCTTCTGGTGACATTCCCTAGTCAAGCCATCACCTAACCAATTAATTCTTCATTCCATAGCATGAAAAACATTATAACCCTGATCCATCGCATTAGATTCATTACACTTTAAAAATGACTTCAGAGACCAAAAATAAGTCTGGGATAACCTCAATTTTAATGAATTGGAGTCCTTGGAACTAGCCTAGATCAATTTATATTCCACGTTCACATGAATAAAATTGGTATAAAACCAATACATCCTCATTGAATAGTTTACTGAGCCCCGAACAACATCCTCCAAACATTCAATTCTAAAAAAAAGTTGGTTCCCAAGAGTCGGTCTACGAAGTTCCAACTTGGGATCCCAAGGGTCACATATGATGAACCCCTTAGTGATCAAGAACCATGTATCTGACCCACAACACTAAGAAAACTAAAAAACAAGTAAATCATATTCTTAAATATTTTTCTCATCGTAAGACCAATTCCCAATTAATGCATGTAGGACAAAGTCGTGATATGGGACATGATCATCTATTTAGAAAGATAACACTAAGAGGAATCCATGACAAAAATAAGAAGAATAATCACATCACTACTAGTTGGATTCCCCTGAAATAAGTCCTTCATCACCTACCAACATTCATCCATTAAACGAGCCACGATACATTCACAACTCAAAGAATCTTGTGATTGTTTATGATTTTACCAATGATATACATATAAAAGAAAAATTTTCTCTAATGGATTTCATACATATCCAAACACATTCTTTTCATGCTTTGGATAATGCCTTGGTATTATTCCATGTTGAAGGCCTCAATGGAACTCACGCAAGACTGACTAATTCCAAATGACCCTCTTTGGCTGTGTTCCTTCTACTAGGATGGACACATATTCACCAAAATGGAAATGAAACATCCCACCATAGGAGTGTCATATCCATCAAAGGAAGAGGTATAATATCCACTCACAAGCACACTAGGTCATATCCACATTTACACATGTATGATACTTATTTAGGTAATTCTTCGAAATATCAAATCATTTGAAATGAAAACCAAAACCAATTGATGGGAATGTCAAAACACCTAATTTTCTTGGAAATATTCTAGATAATTGGGAAAAACATCATTCATTAAAATATCAAGTTAGACTACTAGAATGATGACCCAATAATGTACTCAATTAAAAAAGGTTTAATGACTCAACCGAACCCAACTTTTTTATAACATGATTTAAGACCCAACAGCCACCGTGTACATGAATTTATAGTACCCCGATGTTCCAGTAGTAAACAGAAAATCCAAAATAATCTCCATAGGCTTTCATCACTATGAATTCATGTATCTAATGGTATATACACATAATTTTACATAGAATCATATTTACTCATACAATAATTAACCCAGATGATGAAATACCAGTTCTTCCATTACTGAGAAAGAATAAAGGGTTGCTCAAACTACGAATCGACTAACCATGCCCAAGTAACGTATAACCTGCTGATACTGTGCATTAATCAATTCTAATTCCCATAAAAATTCCAAGAAAAAATTAACACACATTTAAAAAATGGTGTTATTTTTAAATAGTTTCTTACTAGGTACAAAAGCACCCAAATGGAACCATGCATCTGAAAGATCATGAGATTAAAAAATTTATTTCAGTTCTATGCTTGATTCTTACCCTAGGATAGACCCTTAAGAAGCATAAGAATCATCCCAATCACTAGGTCACACTAAAAAAGTTTCAATATCTTCAAGAACTGATCATTTTAAGCCATTACTAAAAAAGGCCTAATTAATATACTAATAGTGCCACTCTAAGGTAGCTATAGAAAAATTTCAAACCACCCTTACATGGGGTTTTTATCCAAGAAAACCACCTAGGGTTTCATTTTAAGTCAATAAATTAATTTTTATTTAAACATTAGTCATTTAAAATATTTAGAACAAAACACCAAGGAACACAAGAATGATATAACACACAACATTTTTAAACGTTAAACATTAATTGAAATCCCAACATAAGTTAGGAAATTTTTGAAATAAATTCATATTTAACTGATAAGGTTACATATATGGTCCCTTTAATACAACCTCGTTTCTTTAGAAAAAACCTAGTAGCAGTTACCTACTTATTAAAAGTTTACGAAACACCCATAGAGGGTTATTCCATAAGAAACATTCCCCAACTGACCTACTAGTGTCTAGTTGGGAATTTTATTAAGTAACAAGACTATTTTAGATTAAAATTAAACTTCTATTACATTTCAACCCTTCTAAAATATATTATGTCATTCACAAGACCATATATATAAAGGTTTAGTTACAAGGGTGGCCATATACTAATCCATAAAGTTTTCATACACTTTATGTTTTAGAATTTGGATCCCCATAATCAAACCAAATTAATTTTATAATACTTTATAATTAAACAAGGTCTCTAAATATGAGTAAAACTAAAGTATGGTTCAAGTACACATGTTACCTTTTACCAAATATAAGGAACCCATGAACCTTATAATTTAAAACTATATCCCGTTTATTAAGAACCATTAAATTGAGCATGTGAAACCAATTTCATATATCAAAACAAACATCTTATCATATGTAGTAAACACAAAGAAACATTCTATAAACATAGAATCATGGAATGTTATCAAGGAAATCTAAATAAATCAGTTGGAATGGATATAATGAAGAATGTCATGCAAGGACAAACAAAATCATGGAATAGAACTCTATGAACACAATTGAAATCAACATAATCTATACTAATGAAGCTTCTTACCATGGAATATGAATGACATTTGAAGTTCTATGTGCTTATTATGATGTATGTAATGCTTTAACATTGTCATACTAGGAAAAGTTAAAAATCCTAAAAATCCCATAAATAAATATGAAGAGGAACACATGACATTCACTATAGTGGTAATAAATTTCAACAATAATAAAAATCATAATGAAAAAAATTCCAACCCCAAGCCACCTGAATTTTTCCCAATGGGTGGGGCAATCAATCTTGGGAGTGGATTTCTTCATAGAACTGAAAGGTATATAATATCATATCTACCAACTTCTAAATTATAATACGAAGGAATAATATTATAAAACTACTTTGTATCACCTCATCCAGACATACCACTACAACAATTGATTGATCGGTGGGCACATGTCTGTAAGAGATACTCCTAATATTATAGTGTATTCCAACTAGAAGCAATGATATAAGGTGGTGATAGTGTGAATACTATACCCTTATATCAGAGTAGTACAATGGTTTATCAGATAATAAAAAATAGAGTAGTGTGGAGGAATTAATAAATAAATGTCAGAAAAGTGGAAGAATAATTGAATAACCGAATAAAAGTGTCCAAGGTCAATTTAGAATATTCGATGTATGATAGATGATGATAAAATATCAAGTTGTTTGAATTTAAAATATAAATATGTTACAATAAAAAATAGCATCTCACTTACTAGCTCTATAATAATATCCAGCACCATCTAGGCCCTCTACTCCTAACTCCTAGGTATAAAAAAGATAGATCAAGAATTAGTCCACAGTCCTACAAACATAAGGTCTACTCGAGTACCCAAATACAATGGCGGTCCGAGTAGGGTGTGAGATATACATATCAGTATGTCGGAAACCATGGTGTCATACCAAATCCATTTCATGTAATAAATTAAATAAGTTTTCATATCTGAGGAATAATAAATAGTTCTAAAATTAATTATAATAGGCCACTGGGATTCTTAAAGGACCAATGGTGGCTCTACATACTTGAGTTCATTTCTAAAATGAGATTTCATATGAGTAACATCATATATATATTAATAATTATATATATAGTCTAGTTATTTATTATGTCAACCTAAATGAATCAATGGTAGAGGATTCCTGGTGGTCATATTCCTAGAATATTAGTGTTTGATTTAACGTGGCCATAACTCAGGTATCGATAACCTATCTCACGAGCCCAAAATCCCATGAATAAGGGTACATTCCACACATCCCAATAGAGTGGGGGAATCTTTCCATCACTTAATATGGGTAGATTGTGTGCCATGGAGAAACCCTAATCGTGTAACATGTATCGTAAATCCCAACACCCATATCATATATCAATTTTCAGACACCATTCTAAACACACGATGTAAGGGAGTGTGATAGCACCATGATCAATGAGTCAGTAACCATAATATCACAACCTTTGTAAAGGCATATTATAATTATAACTATAATTGGGAATTAGCTCCCATATATTTCCTTTATATATCCATATTAAAAGAAGAGGCATAATAATTTAATATATCCCATAATTTCATAAATCTAACATGTCCCTTTTGATATGTCTAATTATAAAAATAGTATTTAAATTCAAAAAATCATTTAATATAATGCATAATAAAAAATTTTGTATTACCACCCTTATAAATTATACAATTTATTTTAACTAATGAATTTATATAATGGAAAGCCTCATGTATTGACATATTCACATGAACAACCCAACCAATTTACCTAAACAAGGAAAATTCATTCATAAGGCTCAAAAGGCCACTTAAGAGGTGGAATGGGAAATATGAAAATTTCTTATATCGTAAATTCCTACTATAATAATTAAATCACCTAACGAGGTTCATTTGGTAACTTTTAATTGTAAAGACCTGGAAATTTCAAGGAAAATGTTTTCTTAAATACTTTAGAATTTTACGAGTCTGTGGCTTCTAACGACACTTCATTCCGAGGCCCGGTGTACCCGGAATCAATTTCTGAAGTTCAACTCGAGTACGTTCAGTAAATGAATGGGTGAATTTTTCTATATTTTGAACCGGTGCTCACAATTGAAATATGAGGGCACCGATGAACTCGCAACGCCATTAATTGCTTAAAGGAACCTTTACTATAGTCACGTTTTCACGGGGGAGAAGCTATTTATTGGGGTTTTATTAAAGAAGTAAATAAAATTGTTGTACAATTTTATTCTATATCTAAGGAGGTTAATTCCCCCCATGGGAAGTTGTTGGTGGGGCCCACACCCACCCAACTTCCCATGTGTGGATAATTGAAAGGTGGGGCCCACATGAACCCCAACCTCCCACCTTCCCCTAAACTCCTTAACCCTCTTTAAACTCCCCCATTAAACTCCCATGTTAATGTTGACAACTCTCCCATTTATGAGACCACTCACCTCCTCCTCTCTCCATCTTAAATTCTTGCCAACATGCCCTAATTAATGAGATGAGTCACTTCATTTAATTAATTAAGTGGTTTGATTTTTGAATTTTAAAATCATTGTGATGTGAATAAAAATAATATCATGAGATATTATTTTGAGTTGGAGCTTTTGGTGTGTGGAGAAATTTTGGTGAATGTAGAGACTCGTATCTTGACTTACATGGACATTACATTACATTTGCGGAATACTTAGTACATAACAAAAACACACACACACAAGGATCGTAATAGTTTAGTGTCTTTGGAAACTCGGAACGTAATCTTCTAATCGTGGTGAAAGATCTTCAATATCTCCCATAAAGATCTTCCCTTTTTTTTACCTAGAACCTTTCTTTATATCCTGGGGAAAAGAAAACATAAAAGGGTGAGCTCAAATGCTCAGTAAGGGTATACAAAAGAAATAAAAATCATATCATATATTTTTGAAAATCATAACCTGCAAAAGAGATCATAATATCATAACATGGAACAAATCATAGAAGTGAAAATGAGATCACCATAATCATAACATGAAATTTGAAACTTTGTGGCATGCACACATAATCATGGAAAATCATTTCTTGTTAGTCATGACTCATTTCCAAGACTATCTTAGTGGACAAAGTCCCTTTCTGAATCGAGTAACCCTCGTTTCAGTCCTGTTTCACTGAACCTGTATAACCTACCATTCCAGCCATGTCTATCTCATGAGATATAAAATCTTTACCCAATGCATTGGAGGGAGATATAGGTCCCACCCATCTCATAATGATACCATTCTTATGTGTGCCACAAAATCATAAACCATACATCATTTCAGAACCCATGTAAAAAAAATGGGATTCTTAAACAACATGACATCATAAAACCATTCATATAAGATAAAGGAATTCATAAACATAATTCCATCACAGCATAGTCAAATCAATGTAAAAGTATGGATTGAAACAGAACCCTTTATTATCTTAGATGGAAAATAATTTTGATAAAACACTTGAAATGAATTCTTGAGGAAAATATCCTTTCTTCTTCAAAATCAATTTCTTTTCACAAAACATCATGAAATTTTAAAAGAAAGAGATTTTATTAAAAATAGTCATGAAATCTTTTGTAGGAAGATTCATGAAAATAAGGCTTTATAAAACCGTAAAAATCCGTTTGTGCCGTTTAAGTTTAAAAAACATTCTTCGTACTTTTGTCGGAAAAGTCAAAAAGTACCTTGTACGAAAAACGACAAAAGATTCCTTTCATATCTTTTACTAAAAACTCACCGAAGGGTAAAATTGGATTTAAAAAATTGTAGGTTGATGTAAATAACATTAAATATTGAGGAAACATGGATGTGGATGATAAAATATACCCCAGTAAATTTCAAAGTACAAACAATCTCGGATAAAAATGAGATTGCGATATTTCCCTTACCTTAGGTCCGACTTGCTTTGTAAGTGTCTGAACCTCCTGTATAATGATTTAAATCATGTTATTGACTTATTACAGAATCATATTCATTGTTATGATATCATATATGGTTCACTTATGACATTATATTACCCGTTCTTTTGTAAATTCCATGTTAAAGAAGCGTTTTGGGTAAAATCGTTTCATTTATCGTAGGTGTTTTGATTTGTTGTTCTTGACATTATTATTACTTATATCATGATTTACTTACTTCCAGAATATAAAATATGATTTATATATCATATATATTCAGTATATATATATATATATAATAGATAGATAAATGAAATGAAAAACACCGTTCATGGAGACGGTAGTCCGTACGTACGCATGAACGCTATTTTCCATTCCTTATTGTCTTGAATGGAAGTAAGTAGATGACATACATATATATATATATACATAAATCCAGTAGCTTTATAATGTCATATATTTCATTATTATTTCTTATATATACTTTATAATCATTCTTAAATGGTTAACATGGAGAATGAATCTCATCGCGTCGTGTAGACGGTAGTCCGTACGTACGCACGAGCGATGATATAATTTCTATAAATATTGAATTGAATTGGAGTGGATTATACAATATATCAGAATCAATATGATGTTGTAATAACTATGTATAGTTATTCTTTACACCATTATACCCATCCATGTAAGGTGGTGGTGGAAAATAGATTACACCACGGCGTGGAGACGGTATTCCGTACGTACGCACGCGCGGTGATTTCTTTTTCCGTAGGATGGATAGATGGTGAAATAAGGATGTTTCATACTTATAATAACATATCAGTATATGAGTGATACTGATGTTATTACTTCATAATGAAACAACCTAATAAGAAGAAGTGGAAGAAGAAATAAAGATGAAAGAATTGGTAACGGTAATTACCTCTTCTTTGAAGCGCCTCTTTGAGACCTCCTCTTAGGGTACTAAAATTGGTCTTTGAAGAAGACCAGAACCTCTAGGATGTTGATAGGGAAGTGGAGAAGAGATTTTGGCAGGGGTTGGCCGAGCTTGAGAGCTCAAATTGGTGTGAGGAGGAGGGGGAGGAGGTGTCCTTTTATAGGGGAGGAGAGGGGCACCTTAGGAATTCTTAAAAATATTAATTTATAATAAATCTAACCCCACTTAAAAACCTCCAAAAATGACTCATATTGGAAGCTTAGATGAGATAGGGTTGTAATATCATCAACCAATCAAATTTAGACATGTTTGGATCTTATTTTAAACCTTATCAATTAGATTTAACTCTAAGTTAAATAATTTAACTTTTACCGTGTCTTTTTGTTTTCTTTCACTATATGGTTAATACACTTACTATAACATGCCAAACGAACCCCAAATTGTTTATTATTAATATATATATCCGTATCTAAGTCATTTGGCCGAACCTTAGATTTTTAGGAATAAAATAACAATTAATAATATAATATTTTATTTAAAAACTATTTTGTGTCAATTTGGACACGATTTGATATATGATTTTTGTGAAAGTCATAACAGAATTAAATGTTCGAACAAAGTTTCTTAAATCAACATTAATATATCATAGTAACCTAGAAAATTAGTGGAATTCATAAAAATTCTCAAATTACATTTATTTTGGTGTTTATAACATCAATTATGTCAATATTTCATAAATAAGATAATTACTGCATCATCTTTGTGTCATAAATTAATTAAATTATGTGATGTCTAAAAATTACAAATAAAATACCATTATGTAGGAAATCTTTTTAGCTTTCTAATGAATATTTATAGTCGAATTTATCTTATGTATAACCCCATATTAAAAATGATTTACTTAATAAAATTTGATTTTAACTATTTTAACCCTTCTTTAAATAAATTAATAATAAATGTCCTAATCTAATCCAAGTGGGCCTAAATGGTCATATTTTATTCCTAAGTTTGTTTTTGGTCGAATTACACTTTTCCAATATAATTAGGACATGTGTTACGGTAATATTGATATCATATTTACCCTTAGTTACCCTATTTACTATTAACCGCGGTAAAAATAGTAAAAAGTTACTATTCACCAAAAAATTATTTTTACCTCATTGAACCACATTTTACTTACTGATATCAATCGTGTCTGTCGGATTTTTGAAATTCCATTCACAGAAGCGGTAAAATTAAGTTTTATGAAAAAATCAGTTTTTTTTAACTACCACTTAGTAGTTTCACTATTCATCAAAAAATGAAGGTTTTCAGAAAAATGCCAAAATTTTATCCTAAGCTATATTTCATATTCCGAATTCAAAAAAGAAGTCTATTTTACCAAATTCATAACATAGAAGTTGAATTAATTAATTTTATAATTAAATCCCGCTGTTAAGACAAATAGCGTGTTTTTAAGAAACAATTTCTATCAAAAGATTGATACTTGATTATGTCTGGTTTAAATGTGAAATTACAACCAATGACCAGCATTGAATTAAATTGTAAAAATATATTCTAAATATACTTTAAAACCACTCAAATTAATAATTTATCACTATTAATTATTTCGATTAAAAAAGTTGTTTTTTAATTATAATTAATAATTTTCACTATTCATCAGAATATGAAAGTTATCCGAAAAGTACCAAAATTTCACCTTAGGCTAAATTCGATACTCCGAATCCAAAAATGTAGTTCATTTTGAAATATAAGATTTACAAAATTTTAAAAAGTGGTTAAAAACTATTCATAACGGCTAGTTTTAATAATATTTTAATAGCATATCGTTGTTTAGTGAAACTCGTTATTGCGTACTACACACACTATCGAGGAAGGTCGCGATTGCGTGTATGCAAGGCAAGTCAAGGATGTGTGTTGTGCAATCTCCTTTTGGTGTAGCGTACAATACAAGACATTAGTGAAATAAAAAGAATATTTTTCATAAAATCTCAGGCTGTTACATTCTACGCCCCTTAAAATGAATTTCGCCCTCGAAATTCGTCGGGGTTATAAATGGTTTACTATTCGAAAGATTCTTTAATAGAATCCCACATCGTAAAAAGGAATACAAAAACTTGGCTTTAAAAACTAAAGTATGAAATGTAACGATTACCCAAATAAACTAATCGATGGGTTTCCACATAGGTAAAAATATGGATATGGAAGAGAAATCTAACCATCATGTTCTGATGGAGAGTGGTAGAGAACATGGCTATGGAAAATCCAGTAATCACAAATCCATAGATTTGTGATGATATAAGGTACCATCTGATTCATCAGGTATAAGATCACTAGGAAAACATTTTTGGTTTTCAAGATCATTTCCCTAAAGTTGAAAATTTGAATTAGAATAAATACTTACTTTATTTTGGTACAATATCACTATTTTCCATTCCTTTAACAATTTCCACATCATCTCTTAAAGAAATGAAGTTGAATTTGTCATTCACGATGTGTTAGCAGATCATGTGATAGAATGATGGGTCATTCCATCTGTCTCAAACAAAAGGTTAGAAAAGTTATCAAAAAATACATAAATCCATCTATAGTGAGATTAATCATATATGGTTCCTAAAATGAACTTATACATCACATATCATACTGCTTAATATAATAAAACTAGTTTCTACTAAACAGGGACTTCCTGTAGGTCAGTGGTAGGCGATAAAGGCCAGTCGCACTTCGGTTGTGGGTTCGATTCCCACAGCCTTGTCTGAAGCGATGGGCTGTCGCCCGTCCTGCAGGTTGTCCTTTTTATAAAACTATATTACTATAACATCCCATCAATAATATCGAAAAAAAACTTCTATCCTTAAACAATACTAACTTATGTCCAACATAATTCATTCCAATCATTAGGCTCATAATACTGCAGTCCATTCTCATAACATAGTGAAAACGATTACCAGAGATTTAATACCATCGTTGATCCCCATATATCATAAGATATATCTTGTTGGTCACATTCCAAACATTCAAAGGCCTTAATCTTGTACTCTCTTGAATACCCATTGAACCTTAGTGAAAACTTGAATGCAGTTAAAAGTTAACACTTTTCACATACCGAAATCCTCAAAATTCTATATACTCAAACCATTATATCACTTAGTCCTTATATCAATCATGAGCTCATGAATACTGTCAAACATTTCATTTTCCCCTTGTCCCTTCATTATGCGCATATCATCTTCATTCCAAAAATATCTGAATAACCTTTCATGGATACTGGTAACATTAATCAGACAACAATGTTACAATCCTTACATGTCTCTTTATTCCATAGTACCATGAGATTACTTATACAACATTACACATGATAAACATGTAATCATTCCACTACATTCTTAAACCATTGACCGAGCTTCAACAATTCTTTCATCTCACATACCATTGGTAGTCTCTTCATCATCATCCACATAAATACTTCCCATATGACCATACTGATTCTCTTCATGAGTCTTTCCCTTAGGGCATTTGTTTGCATAATGCCCATACATTCCACATTTAAAACACTTAACCATTTTTGATGTCGTAGAAATACCATTATCCTCATCCCTGGTATTAACTGAACCTTTTCCTTTGCACTTACTGGCTTTGTGTCCTTCTTTTCCACACCCAAAGCATCTTCCACTTCCTTTGAAACATTCTCCTTGATGCCTCTTCCCACATGATTTACATAGGGGAAATTGAACTTTCTTTCCTCTATGATCATCATGAAACTCCATCTTTCTCTTATTAGCCGAGTCAGGAAACTTACCAAATTTTACTTTATTGATCATATTATGAGATTGCTGATTCGGCATAATAATGATGTTTGGACTTCAAAATCCCATTTCATTTGGTTGCTCATAAAGAATATCATTCCATTGTCCATCATTTCCTCTATTATCGTGAATCACCTTGTTTCCAGCCATTTTCTAAAACCCAAAAATAATAGCGTGAGAGGCAAAAATCATGCTAGGGAAAACAACATAATAAAGGGGGAGTACCTTGAACATCTAACATCTTAGGTTTAATTCTATGATCGTTAGTGTAGTTCTAGTACTATAACCTATACGTATACTTAACCTTAGGGACATCCCTAGACATACCTTAGAAATATCTCTAGGGGTCTCACTAACGTTTTCGCATCCTAGTTTCCAAAGGTTGACTAAACCTTTCCTCTGATACCATCTGTAGAGACCCGTATCTTGACTTACATGGACATTACATTACATTTGCGGAATACTTAGTACATAACAAAAACACACACACACAAGGATCGTAATAGTTTAGTGTCTTTGGAAACTCGGAACGTAATCTTCTAATCGTGGTGAAAGATCTTCAATATCTCCCATAAAGATCTTCCCTTTTTTTTACCTAAAACCTTTCTTTATATCCTGGGGAAAAGAAAACATAAAATGGTGAGCTCAAATGCTCAGTAAGGGTATACAAAAGAAATAAAAATCATATCATATCTTTTTGAAAATCATAACCTGCAAAAGAGATCATAATATCTTAACATGGAACAAATCATAGAAGTGAAAATGAGATCACCATAATCATAACATGAAACTTGAAACTTTGTGGCATGCACACATAATCATGGAAAATCATTTCTTGTTAGTCATGACTCATTTCCAAGACTATCTTAGTGGACAAAGTCCCTTTCTGAATCGAGTAACCCTCGTTTCAGTCCTGTTTCACTGAACCTGTATAACCTACCATTCCAGCCATGTCTATCTCATGAGATATAAAATCTTTACCCAATGCATTGGAGGGAGATATAGGTCCCACCCATCTCATAATGATACCATTCTTATGTGTGCCACAAAATCATAAACCATACATCATTTCAGAACCCATGTAATAAAAATGGGATTCTTAAACAACATGACATCATAAAACCATTCATATAAGATAAAGGAATTCATAAACATAATTCCATCACAGCATAGTCAAATCAATGTAAAAATATGGATAGAAACAGAACCCTTTATTATCTTAGATGGAAAATAATTTTGATAAAACACTTGAAATGAATTCTTGAGGAAAATATCCTTTCTTCTTCAAAATCAATTTCTTTTCACAAAACATCATGAAATTTTAAAAGAAAGAGATTTTATTAAAAATAGTCATGAAATCTTTTGTAGGAAGATTCATGAAAATAAGGCTTTATAAAACCGTAAAAATCCGTTTGTGCCGTTTAAGTTTAAAAAACATTCTTCGTACTTTTGTCGGAAAAGTCAAAAAGTACCTTGTACGAAAAACGACAAAAGATTCCTTTCATATCTTTTACTAAAAACTCACCGAAGGGTAAAATTGGATTTAAACAATTGTAGGTTGATGTAAATAACATTAAATATTGAGGAAACATGGATGTGGATGATAAAATATACCCCAGTAAATTTCAAAGTACAAACAATCTCGGATAAAAATGAGATTGCGATATTTCCCTTACCTTAGGTCCGACTTGCTTTGTAAGTGTCTGAACCTCCTGTATAATGATTTAAATCATGTTATTGACTTATTACAGAATCATATTAATTGTTATGATATCATATATGGTTCACTTATGACATTATATTACCCGTTCTTTTGTAAATTCCATGTTAAAGAAGCGTTTTGGGTAAAATCGTTTCATTTATCGTAGGTGTTTTGATTTGTTGTTCTTGACATTATTATTACTTATATCATGATTTACTTACTTCCAGAATATAAAATATGATTTATATATCATATATATTCAGTATATATATATATAATAGATAGATAAATGAAATGAAAAACACCGTTCATGGAGACGGTAGTCCGTACGTACGCATGAACGCTATTTTCCATTCCTTATTGTCTTGAATGGAAGTAAGTAGATGACATACATATATATATATATACATAAATCCAGTAGCTTTATAATGTCATATATTTCATTATTATTTCTTATATATACTTTATAATCATTCTTAAATGGTTAACATGGAGAATGAATCTCATCGCGTCGTGTAGACGGTAGTCCGTACGTACGCACGAGCGATGATATAATTTCTATAAATATTGAATTGAATTGGAGTGGATTATACAATATATCAGAATCAATATGATGTTGTAATAACTATGTATAGTTATTCTTTACACCATTATACCCATCCATGTAAGGTGGTGGTGGAAAATAGATTACACCACGGCGTGGAGACGGTATTCTGTACGTACGCACGCGCGGTGATTTCTTTTTCCGTAGGATGGATAGATGGTGAAATAAGGATGTTTCATACTTATAATAACATATCAGTATATGAGTGATACTGATGTTATTACTTCATAATGAAACAACCTAATAAGAAGAAGTGGAAGAAGAAATAAAGATGAAAGAATTGGTAACGGTAATTACCTCTTCTTTGAAGCGCCTCTTTGAGACCTCCTCTTAGGGTACTAAAATTGGTCTTTGAAGAAGACCAGAACCTCTAGGATGTTGCTAGGGAAGTGGAGAAGAGATTTTGGCAGGGGTTGGCCGAGCTTGAGAGCTCAAATTGGTGTGAGGAGGAGGGGGAGGAGGTGTCCTTTTATAGGGGAGGAGAGGGGCACCTTAGGAATTCTTAAAAATATTAATTTATAATAAATCTAACCCCACTTAAAAACCTCCAAAAATGACTCATATTGGAAGCTTAGATGAGATAGGGTTGTAATATCATCAACAAATCAAATTTAGACATGTTTGGATCTTATTTTAAACCTTATCAATTAGATTTAACTCTAAGTTAAATAATTTAACTTTTACCGTGTCTTTTTGTTTTCTTTCACTATATGGTTAATACACTTACTATAACATGCCAAACGAACCCCAAATTGTTTATTATTAATATATATATCCGTATCTAAGTCATTTGGCCGAACCTTAGATTTTTAGGAATAAAATAACAATTAATAATATAATATTTTATTTAAAAACTATTTTGTGTCAATTTGGACACGATTTGATATATGATTTTTGTGAAAGTCATAACAGAATTAAATGTTCGAACAAAGTTTCTTAAATCAACATTAATATATCATAGTAACCTAGAAAATTAGTGGAATTCATAAAAATTCTCAAATTACATTTATTTTGGTGTTTATAACATCAATTATGTCAATATTTCATAAATAAGATAATTACTGCATCATCTTTGTGTCATAAATTAATTAAATTATGTGATGTCTAAAAATTACAAATAAAATACCATTATGTAGGAAATCTTTTTAGCTTTCTAATTAATATTTATAGTCGAATTTATCTTATGTATAACCCCATATTAAAAATGATTTACTTAATAAAATTTGATTTTAACTATTTTAACCCTTCTTTAAATAAATTAATAATAAATGTCCTAATCTAATCCAAGTGGGCCTAAATGGTCATATTTTATTCCTAAGTTTGTTTTTGGTCGAATTACACTTTTCCAATATAATTAGGACATGTGTTACGGTAATATTGATATCATATTTACCCTTAGTTACCCTATTTACTATTAACCGCGGTAAAAATAGTAAAAAGTTACTATTCACCAAAAAATTATTTTTACCTCATTGAACCACATTTTACTTACTGATATCAATCGTGTCTGTCGGATTTTTGAAATTCCATTCACAGAAGCGGTAAAATTAAGTTTTATGAAAAAATCAGTTTTTTTTAACTACCACTTAGTAGTTTCACTATTCATCAAAAAATGAAGGTTTTCAGAAAAATGCCAAAATTTTATCCTAAGCTATATTTCATATTCCGAATTCAAAAAAGAAGTCTATTTTACCAAATTCATAACATAGAAGTTGAATTAATTAATTTTATAATTAAATCCCGCTGTTAAGACAAATAGCGTGTTTTTAAGAAACAATTTCTATCAAAAGATTGATACTTGATTATGTCTGGTTTAAATGTGAAATTACAACCAATGACCAGCATTGAATTAAATTGTAAAAATATATTCTAAATATACTTTAAAACCACTCAAATTAATAATTTATCACTATTAATTATTTCGATTAAAAAAGTTGTTTTTTAATTATAATTAATAATTTTCACTATTCATCAGAATATGAAAGTTATCCGAAAAGTACCAAAATTTCACCTTAGGCTAAATTCGATACTCCGAATCCAAAAATGTAGTTCATTTTGAAATATAAGATTTACAAAATTTTAAAAAGTGGTTAAAAACTATTCATAACGGCTAGTTTTAATAATATTTTAATAGCATATCGTTGTTTAGTGAAACTCGTTATTGCGTACTACACACACTATCGAGGAAGGTCGCGATTGCGTGTATGCAAGGCAAGTCAAGGATGTGTGTTGTGCAATCTCCTTTTGGTGTAGCGTACAATACAAGACATTAGTGAAATAAAAAGAATATTTTTCATAAAATCTCAGGCTGTTACATTCTACGCCCCTTAAAATGAATTTCGCCCTCGAAATTCGTCGGGGTTATAAATGGTTTACTATTCGAAAGATTCTTTAATAGAATCCCACATCGTAAAAAGGAATACAAAAACTTGGCTTTAAAAACTAAAGTATGAAATGTAACGATTACCCAAATAAACTAATCGATGGGTTTCCACATAGGTAAAAATATGGATATGGAAGAGAAATCTAACCATCATGTTCTGATGGAGAGTGGTAGAGAACATGGCTATGGAAAATCCAGTAATCACAAATCCATAGATTTGTGATGATATAAGGTACCATCTGATTCATCAGGTATAAGATCACTAGGAAAACATTTTTGGTTTTCAAGATCATTTCCCTAAAGTTGAAAATTTGAATTAGAATAAATACTTACTTTATTTTGGTACAATATCACTATTGTCCATTCCTTTAACAATTTCCACATCATCTCTTAAAGAAATGAAGTTGAATTTGTCATTCACGATGTGTTAGCAGATCATGTGATAGAATGATGGGTCATTCCATCTGTCTCAAACAAAAGGTTAGAAAAGTTATCAAAAAATACATAAATCCATCTATAGTGAGATTAATCATATATGGTTCCTAAAATGAACTTATACATCACATATCATACTGCTTAATATAATAAAACTAGTTTCTACTAAACAGGGACTTCCTGTAGGTCAGTGGTAGGCGATAAAGGCCAGTCGCACTTCGGTTGTGGGTTCGATTCCCACAGCCTTGTCCGAAGCGATGGGCTGTCGCCCGTCCTGCAGGTTGTCCTTTTTATAAAACTATATTACTATAACATCCCATCAATAATATCGAAAAAAAACTTCTATCCTTAAACAATACTAACTTATGTCCAACATAATTCATTCCAATCATTAGGCTCATAATACTGCAGTCCATTCTCATAACATAGTGAAAACGATTACCAGAGATTTAATACCATCGTTGATCCCCATATATCATAAGATATATCTTGTTGGTCACATTCCAAACATTCAAAGGCCTTAATCTTGTACTCTCTTGAATACCCATTGAACCTTAGTGAAAACTTGAATGCAGTTAAAAGTTAACACTTTTCACATACCGAAATCCTCAAAATTCTATATACTCAAACCATTATATCACTTAGTCCTTATATCAATCATGAGCTCATGAATACTGTCAAACATTTCATTTTCCCCTTGTCCCTTCATTATGCGCATATCATCTTCATTCCAAAAATATCTGAATAACCTTTCATGGATACTGGTAACATTAATCAGACAACAATGTTACAATCCTTACATGTCTCTTTATTCCATAGTACCATGAGATTACTTATACAACATTACACATGATAAACATGTAATCATTCCACTACATTCTTAAACCATTGACCGAGCTTCAACAATTCTTTCATCTCACATACCATTGGTAGTCTCTTCATCATCATCCACATAAATACTTCCCATATGACCATACTGATTCTCTTCATGAGTCTTTCCCTTAGGGCATTTGTTTGCATAATGCCCATACATTCCACATTTAAAACACTTAACCATTTTTGATGTCGTAGAAATACCATTATCCTCATCCCTGGTATTAACTGAACCTTTTCCTTTGCACTTACTGGCTTTGTGTCCTTCTTTTCCACACCCAAAGCATCTTCCACTTCCTTTGAAACATTCTCCTTGATGCCTCTTCCCACATGATTTACATAGGGGAAATTGAACTTTCTTTCCTCTATGATCATCATGAAACTCCATCTTTCTCTTATTAGCCGAGTCAGGAAACTTACCAAATTTTACTTTATTGATCATATTATGAGATTGCTGATTCGGCATAATAATGATGTTTGGACTTCAAAATCCCATTTCATTTGGTTGCTCATAAAGAATATCATTCCATTGTCCATCATTTCCTCTATTATCGTGAATCACCTTGTTTCCAGCCATTTTCTAAAACCCAAAAATAATAGCGTGAGAGGCAAAAATCATGCTAGGGAAAACAACATAATAAAGGGGGAGTACCTTGAACATCTAACATCTTAGGTTTAATTCTATGATCGTTAGTGTAGTTCTAGTACTATAACCTATACGTATACTTAACCTTAGGGACATCCCTAGACATACCTTAGAAATATCTCTAGGGGTCTCACTAACGTTTTCGCATCCTAGTTTCCAAAGGTTGACTAAACCTTTCCTCTGATACCATCTGTAGAGACCCGTATCTTGACTTACATGGACATTACATTACATTTGCGGAATACTTAGTACATAACAAAAACACACACACACAAGGATCGTAATAGTTTAGTGTCTTTGGAAACTCGGAACGTAATCTTCTAATCGTGGTGAAAGATCTTCAATATCTCCCATAAAGATCTTCCCTTTTTTTTACCTAAAACCTTTCTTTATATCCTGGGGAAAAGAAAACATAAAATGGTGAGCTCAAATGCTCAGTAAGGGTATACAAAAGAAATAAAAATCATATCATATCTTTTTGAAAATCATAACCTGCAAAAGAGATCATAATATCTTAACATGGAACAAATCATAGAAGTGAAAATGAGATCACCATAATCATAACATGAAACTTGAAACTTTGTGGCATGCACACATAATCATGGAAAATCATTTCTTGTTAGTCATGACTCATTTCCAAGACTATCTTAGTGGACAAAGTCCCTTTCTGAATCGAGTAACCCTCGTTTCAGTCCTGTTTCACTGAACCTGTATAACCTACCATTCCAGCCATGTCTATCTCATGAGATATAAAATCTTTACCCAATGCATTGGAGGGAGATATAGGTCCCACCCATCTCATAATGATACCATTCTTATGTGTGCCACAAAATCATAAACCATACATCATTTCAGAACCCATGTAATAAAAATGGGATTCTTAAACAACATGACATCATAAAACCATTCATATAAGATAAAGGAATTCATAAACATAATTCCATCACAGCATAGTCAAATCAATGTAAAAATATGGATAGAAACAGAACCCTTTATTATCTTAGATGGAAAATAATTTTGATAAAACACTTGAAATGAATTCTTGAGGAAAATATCCTTTCTTCTTCAAAATCAATTTCTTTTCACAAAACATCATGAAATTTTAAAAGAAAGAGATTTTATTAAAAATAGTCATGAAATCTTTTGTAGGAAGATTCATGAAAATAAGGCTTTATAAAACCGTAAAAATCCGTTTGTGCCGTTTAAGTTTAAAAAACATTCTTCGTACTTTTGTCGGAAAAGTCAAAAAGTACCTTGTACGAAAAACGACAAAAGATTCCTTTCATATCTTTTACTAAAAACTCACCGAAGGGTAAAATTGGATTTAAACAATTGTAGGTTGATGTAAATAACATTAAATATTGAGGAAACATGGATGTGGATGATAAAATATACCCCAGTAAATTTCAAAGTACAAACAATCTCGGATAAAAATGAGATTGCGATATTTCCCTTACCTTAGGTCCGACTTGCTTTGTAAGTGTCTGAACCTCCTGTATAATGATTTAAATCATGTTATTGACTTATTACAGAATCATATTCATTGTTATGATATCATATATGGTTCACTTATGACATTATATTACCCGTTCTTTTGTAAATTCCATGTTAAAGAAGCGTTTTGGGTAAAATCGTTTCATTTATCGTAGGTGTTTTGATTTGTTGTTCTTGACATTATTATTACTTATATCATGATTTACTTACTTCCAGAATATAAAATATGATTTATATATCATATATATTCAGTATATATATATATAATAGATAGATAAATGAAATGAAAAACACCGTTCATGGAGACGGTAGTCCGTACGTACGCATGAACGCTATTTTCCATTCCTTATTGTCTTGAATGGAAGTAAGTAGATGACATACATATATATATATATACATAAATCCAGTAGCTTTATAATGTCATATATTTCATTATTATTTCTTATATATACTTTATAATCATTCTTAAATGGTTAACATGGAGAATGAATCTCATCGCGTCGTGTAGACGGTAGTCCGTACGTACGCACGAGCGATGATATAATTTCTATAAATATTGAATTGAATTGGAGTGGATTATACAATATATCAGAATCAATATGATGTTGTAATAACTATGTATAGTTATTCTTTACACCATTATACCCATCCATGTAAGGTGGTGGTGGAAAATAGATTACACCACGGCGTGGAGACGGTATTCCGTACGTACGCACGCGCGGTGATTTCTTTTTCCGTAGGATGGATAGATGGTGAAATAAGGATGTTTCATACTTATAATAACATATCAGTATATGAGTGATACTGATGTTATTACTTCATAATGAAACAACCTAATAAGAAGAAGTGGAAGAAGAAATAAAGATGAAAGAATTGGTAACGGTAATTACCTCTTCTTTGAAGCGCCTCTTTGAGACCTCCTCTTAGGGTACTAAAATTGGTCTTTGAAGAAGACCAGAACCTCTAGGATGTTGCTAGGGAAGTGGAGAAGAGATTTTGGCAGGGGTTGGCCGAGCTTGAGAGCTCAAATTGGTGTGAGGAGGAGGGGGAGGAGGTGTCCTTTTATAGGGGAGGAGAGGGGCACCTTAGGAATTCTTAAAAATATTAATTTATAATAAATCTAACCCCACTTAAAAACCTCCAAAAATGACTCATATTGGAAGCTTAGATGAGATAGGGTTGTAATATCATCAACCAATCAAATTTAGACATGTTTGGATCTTATTTTAAACCTTATCAATTAGGTTTAACTCTAAGTTAAATAATTTAACTTTTACCGTGTCTTTTTGTTTTCTTTCACTATATGGTTAATACACTTACTATAACATGCCAAACGAACCCCAAATTGTTTATTATTAATATATATATCCGTATCTAAGTCATTTGGCCGAACCTTAGATTTTTAGGAATAAAATAACAATTAATAATATAATATTTTATTTAAAAACTATTTTGTGTCAATTTGGACACGATTTGATATATGATTTTTGTGAAAGTCATAACAGAATTAAATGTTCGAACAAAGTTTCTTAAATCAACATTAATATATCATAGTAACCTATAAAATTAGTGGAATTCATAAAAATTCTCAAATTACATTTATTTTGGTGTTTATAACATCAATTATGTCAATATTTCATAAATAAGATAATTACTGCATCATCTTTGTGTCATAAATTAATTAAATTATGTGATGTCTAAAAATTACAAATAAAATACCATTATGTAGGAAATCTTTTTAGCTTTCTAATGAATATTTATAGTCGAATTTATCTTATGTATAACCCCATATTAAAAATGATTTACTTAATAAAATTTGATTTTAACTATTTTAACCCTTCTTTAAATAAATTAATAATAAATGTCCTAATCTAATCCAAGTGGGCCTAAATGGTCATATTTTATTCCTAAGTTTGTTTTTGGTCGAATTACACTTTTCCAATATAATTAGGACATGTGTTACGGTAATATTGATATCATATTTACCCTTAGTTACCCTATTTACTATTAACCGCGGTAAAAATAGTAAAAAGTTACTATTCACCAAAAAATTATTTTTACCTCATTGAACCACATTTTACTTACTGATATCAATCGTGTCTGTCGGATTTTTGAAATTCCATTCACAGAAGCGGTAAAATTAAGTTTTATGAAAAATTCAGTTTTTTTTAACTACCACTTAGTAGTTTCACTATTCATCAAAAAATGAAGGTTTTCAGAAAAATGCCAAAATTTTATCCTAAGCTATATTTCATATTCCGAATTCAAAAAAGAAGTCTATTTTACCAAATTCATTACATAGAAGTTGAATTAATTAATTTTATAATTAAATCCCGCTGTTAAGACAAATAGCGTGTTTTTAAGAAACAATTTCTATCAAAAGATTGATACTTGATTATGTCTGGTTTAAATGTGAAATTACAACCAATGACCAGCATTGAATTAAATTGTAAAAATATATTCTAAATATACTTTAAAACCACTCAAATTAATAATTTATCACTATTAATTATTTCGATTAAAAAAGTTGTTTTTTAATTATAATTAATAATTTTCACTATTCATCAGAATATGAAAGTTATCCGAAAAGTACCAAAATTTCACCTTAGGCTAAATTCGATACTCCGAATCCAAAAATGTAGTTCATTTTGAAATATAAGATTTACAGAATTTTAAAAAGTGGTTAAAAACTATTCATAACAGCTAGTTTTAATAATATTTTAATAGCATATCGTTGTTTAGTGAAACTCGTTATTGCGTACTACACACACTATCGAGGAAGGTCGCGATTGCGTGTATGCAAGGCAAGTCAAGGATGCGTGTTGTGCAATCTCCTTTTGGTGTAGCGTACAATACAAGACATTAGTGAAATAAAAAGAATATTTTTCATAAAATCTCAGGCTGTTACATTCTACGCCCCTTAAAATGAATTTCGCCCTCGAAATTCGTCGGGGTTATAAATGGTTTACTATTCGAAAGATTCTTTAATAGAATCCCACATCGTAAAAAGGAATACAAAAACTTGGCTTTAAAAACTAAAGTATGAAATGTAACGATTACCCAAATAAACTAATCGATGGGTTTCCACATAGGTAAAAATATGGATATGGAAGAGAAATCTAACCATCATGTTCTGATGGAGAGTGGTAGAGAACATGGCTATGGAAAAGCCAGTAATCACAAATCCATAGATTTGTGATGATATAAGGTACCATCTGATTCATCAGGTATAAGATCACTAGGAAAACATTTTTGGTTTTCAAGATCATTTCCCTAAAGTTGAAAATTTGAATTAGAATAAATACTTACTTTATTTTGGTACAATATCACTATTGTCCGTTCCTTTAACAATTTCCACATCATCTCTTAAAGAAATGAAGTTGAATTTGTCATTCACGATGTGTTAGAAGATCATGTGATAGAATGATGGGTCATTCCATCTGTCTCAAACAAAAGGTTAGAAAAGTTATCAAAAAATACATAAATCCATCTATAGTGAGATTAATCATATATGGTTCCTAAAATGAACATATACATCACATATCATACTGATTAATATAATAAAACTAGTTTCTACTAAACAGGGACTTCCTGTAGGTCAGTGGTAGGCGATAAAGGCCAGTCGCACTTCGGTTGTGGGTTCGATTCCCACAGCCTTGTCCGAAGCGATGGGCTGTCGCCCGTCCTGCAGGTTGTCCTTTTTATAAAACTATATTACTATAACATCCCATCAATAATATCGAAAAAAAAACTTCTATCCTTAAACAATACTAACTTATGTCCAACATAATTCATTCCAATCATTAGGCTCATAATACTGCAGTCCATTCTCATAACATAGTGAAAACGATTACCAGAGATTTAATACCATCGTTGATCCCCATATATCATAAGATATATCTTGTTGGTCACATTCCAAACATTCAAAGGCCTTAATCTTGTACTCTCTTGAATACCCATTGAACCTTAGTGAAAACTTGAATGCAGTTAAAAGTTAACACTTTTCACATACCGAAATCCTCAAAATTCTATATACTCAAACCATTATATCACTTAGTCCTTATATCAATCATGAGCTCATGAATACTGTCAAACATTTCATTTTCCCCTTGTCCCTTCATTATGCGCATATCATCTTCATTCCAAAAATATCTGAATAACCTTTCATGGATACTGGTAACATTAATCAGACAACAATGTTACAATCCTTACATGTCTCTTTATTCCATAGTACCATGAGATTACTTATACAACATTAAACATGATAAACATGTAATCATTCCACTACATTCTTAAACCATTGACCGAGCTTCAACAATTCTTTCATCTCACATACCATTGGTAGTCTCTTCATCATCATCCACATAAATACTTCCCATATGACCATACTGATTCTCTTCATGAGTCTTTCCCTTAGGGCATTTGTTTGCATAATGCCCATACATTCCACATTTAAAACACTTAACCATTTTTGATGTCGTAGAAATACCATTATCCTCATCCCTGGTATTAACTGAACCTTTTCCTTTGCACTTACTGGCTTTGTGTCCTTCTTTTCCACACCCAAAGCATCTTCCACTTCCTTTGAAACATTCTCCTTGATGCCTCTTCCCACATGATTTACATAGGGGAAATTGAACTTTCTTTCCTCTATGATCATCATGAAACTCCATCTTTCTCTTATTAGCCGAGTCAGGAAACTTACCAAATTTTACTTTATTGATCATATTATGAGATTGCTGATTCGGCATAATAATGATGTTTGGACTTCAAAATCCCATTTCATTTGGTTGCTCATAAAGAATATCATTCCATTGTCCATCATTTCCTCCATTATCGTGAATCACCTTGTTTCCAGCCATTTTCTAAAACCCAAAAATAATAGCGTGAGAGGCAAAAATCATGCTAGGGAAAACAACATAATAAAGGGGGAGTACCTTGAACATCTAACATCTTAGGTTTAATTCTATGATCGTTAGTGTAGTTCTAGTACTATAACCTATACGTATACTTAACCTTAGGGACATCCCTAGACATACCTTAGAAATATCTCTAGGGGTCTCACTAACGTTTTCGCATCCTAGTTTCCAAAGGTTGACTAAACCTTTCCTCTGATACCATCTGTAGAGACCCGTATCTTGACTTACATGGACATTACATTACATTTGCGGAATACTTAGTACATAACAAAAACACACACACACAAGGATCGTAATAGTTTAGTGTCTTTGGAAACTCGGAACGTAATCTTCTAATCGTGGTGAAAGATCTTCAATATCTCCCATAAAGATCTTCCCTTTTTTTTTACCTAAAACCTTTCTTTATATCCTGGGGAAAAGAAAACATAAAAGGGTGAGCTCAAATGCTCAGTAAGGGTATACAAAAGAAATAAAAATCATATCATATCTTTTTGAAAATCATAACCTGCAAAAGAGATCATAATATCTTAACATGGAACAAATCATAGAAGTGAAAATGAGATCACCATAATCATAACATGAAACTTGAAACTTTGTGGCATGCACACATAATCATGGAAAATCATTTCTTGTTAGTCATGACTCATTGCCAAGACTATCTTAGTGGACAAAGTCCCTTTCTGAATCGAGTAACCCTCGTTTCAGTCCTGTTTCACTGAACCGGTATAACCTACCATTCCAGCCATGTCTATCTCATGAGATATAAAATCTTTACCCAATGCATTGGAGGGAGATATAGGTCCCACCCATCTCATAATGATACCATTCTTATGTGTGCCACAAAATCATAAATCATACATCATTTCATAACCCATGTAATAAAAATGGGATTCTTAAACAACATGACATCATAAAACCATTCATATAAGATAAAGGAATTCATAAACATAATTCCATCACAGCATAGTCAAATCAATGTAAAAATATGGATAGAAACAGAACCCTTTATTATCTTAGATGGAAAATAATTTTGATAAAACACTTGAAATGAATTCTTGAGGAAAATATCCTTTCTTCTTCAAAATCAATTTCTTTTCACAAAACATCATGAAATTTTAAAAGAAAGAGATTTTATTAAAAATATTCATGAAATCTTTTGTAGGAAGATTCATGAAAATAAGGCTTTATAAAACCGTAAAAATCCGTTCGTGTCGTTTAAGTTTAAAAAACATTCTTCGTACTTTTGTCGGAAAAGTCAAAAAGTACCTTGTACGAAAAACGACAAAAGATTCCTTTCATATATTTTACTAAAAACTCACCGAAGGGTAAAATTGGATTTAAACAATTGTAGGTTGATGTAAATAACATTACATATTGAGGAAACATTGATGTGGATGATAAAATATACCCCAGTAAATTTCAAAGTACAAACAATCTCGGATAAAAATGAGATTGTGATATTTCCCTTACCTTAGGTCCGACTTGCTTTGTAAGTGTCTGAACCTCCTGTATAATGATTTAAATCATGTTATTGACTTATTACAGAATCATATTAATTGTTATGATATCATATATGGTTCACTTATGACATTATATTACCCGTTCTTTTGTAAATTCCATGTTAAAGAAGCGTTTTGGGTAAAATCGTTTCATTTATCGTAGGTGTTTTGATTTGTTGTTCTTGACATTATTATTACTTATATCATGATTTACTTACTTCAAGAATATAAAATATGATTTATATATCATATATATTCAGTATATATATATATATATAATAGATAGATAAATGAAATGAAAAACACCGTTCATGGAGACGGTAGTCCGTACGTACGCACGCGCGGTGATTTCTTTTTCCGTAGGATGGATAGATGGTGAAATAAGGATGTTTCATACTTATAATAACATATCAGTATATGAGTGATACTGATGTTATTACTTCATAATGAAACAACCTAATAAGAAGAAGTGGAAGAAGAAATAAAGATGAAAGAATTGGTAACGGTAATTACCTCTTCTTTGAAGCGCCTCTTTGAGACCTCCTCTTAGGGTACTAAAATTGGTCTTTGAGGAAGACCAGAACCTCTAGGATGTTGCTAGGGAAGTGGAGAAGAGATTTTGGCAGGGGTTGGCCGAGCTTGAGAGCTCAAATTGGTGTGAGGAGGAGGGGGAGGAGGTGTCCTTTTATAGGGGAGGAGAGGGGCACCTTAGGAATTCTTAAAAATATTAATTTATAATAAATCTAACCCCACTTAAAAACCTCCAAAAATGACTCATATTCGAAGCTTAGATGAGATAGGGTTTTAATCTCATCAACCAATCAAATTTAGACATGTTTGGATCTTATTTTAAACCTTATCAATTAGATTTAACTCTAAGTTAAATAATTTAACTTTTACCGTGTCTTTTTCTTTTCTTTCACTATATGGTTAATACACTTACTATAACATGCCAAACGAACCCCAAATTTTTTATTATTAATATATATATCCTTATCTAAGTCATTTGGCCGAACCTTAGATTTTTAGGAATAAAATAACAATTAATAATATAATATTTGATTTAAAAACTATTTTGTGTCAATTTTGACACTATTTGATATATGATTTTTTTGAAAGTCATAACAGAATTAAATGTTCGAACGAAGTTGATTCAATCAACATTAATATATCATAGTAACCTAGAAAATTAGTGGAATTCATAAAAATTCTCAAATTACATTTATTTTGGTGTTTATAACATCAATTATGTCAATATTTCATAAATAAGATAATTACTGCATCATCTTTGTGTCATAAATTAATTAAATTATTTGATGTCTAAAAATTACAAATAAAATACCATTATGTATGAAATCTTTTTAGATTTCTAATGAATATTTATAGTCGAATTTATCTTATGTATAACCCCATATTAAAAATGATTTACTTATTAAACTTTGATTTTAACTATTTTAACCCTTCTTTAAATAAATTAATAATAAATGTCTTAATCTAATCCAAGTGGGCCTAAATGGTCATATTTTATTCCTAAGTTTGTTTTTGGTCGAATTATACTTGTCCAATAGAATTAGGACATGTGTTAGGGTAATATTGATATCATATTTACCCTTAGTTACCCTATTTACTATTAACCGCGGTAAAAATAGTAAAAAGTTACTATTCACCAAAAAATTATTTTTATCTCATTGAACCACATTTTACTTACTGATATCAACCGTGTCTGTCGGATTTTTGAAATTCCATTCACAGAAGCGGTAAAATTAAGTTTTATGAAAAATTCAGTTTTTTTTAACTACCACTTAGTAGTTTCACTATTCATCAAAAAATGAAGGTTTTCAGAAAAATGCCAAAATTTCATCCTAAGCTATATTTCATATTCCGAATTCAAAAATGAAGTCTATTTTACCAAATTCATAACATAGAAGTTGAATTAATTAATTTTATAATTAAATCCCGCTGTTAAGACAAATAGCGTGTTTTTAAGAAACAATTTCTATCAAAAGATTGATACTTGATTATGTCTGGTTTAAATGTGAAATTACAACCAAAGACCAGCATTGAATTAAATTGTAAAAATATATTCTAAATATACTTTAAAACCACTCAAATTAATAATTTATCACTTTTAATTATTTCGATTAAAAAATTTGTTTTTTAATTATAATTAATAATTTTCACTATTCATCAGAATATGAAAGTTATCCGAAAAGTACCAAAATTTCACCTTAGGCTAAATTCGATACTCCGAATCCAAAAATGAAGTTCATTTTGAAATATAAGATTTACAGAATTTTAAAAAGTGGTTATTACTATTCATAACGGCTAGCTTTAATAATATTTTAATAGCATATCGTTGTTTAGTGAAACTCGTTATTGCGTACTACACACGCTATCGAGGAAGGTCGTGATTGCGTGTATGCAAGGCAAGTCAAGGATGCGTGTTGTGCAAGCTCCTTTTGGTGTAGCGTACAATACAAGACATTAGTGAAATAAAAAGAATATTTTTCATAAAATCTCGGGCTGTTACAGTGAAGTGTTTGAATTATTTTGAGAGAACTCTTGTGTGAAGAAGAAGAGAACTTCCCTCTGATGAATGATGATGCCTCTTCAATGAAGAACGCTGCTTCCACGAAGAACGACGACTCTCACCGACATCATCTATGAAACCTCACCCCGTGACTTCGTCTTCCACGACGCACTACGTACGACGTCAATTATTGAGGTAGGGGGTTTGATTAATTTATTTAAAATAAATTACTCCTTCGATCTTGTTTTATTTAAGTGAACATCTTGGCCGATTGTTAGCATCTTACGTAGAGGGAACGAGGCAAACAAACATGGCCTGACGACCCTCC
Organism: Viscum album; assembly: GCA_963277665.1. Lineage (NCBI taxonomy): Eukaryota > Viridiplantae > Streptophyta > Magnoliopsida > Santalales > Viscaceae > Viscum > Viscum album. The sequence goes on from OY728156.1 coordinate 1,147,526,597, forward strand.
GTCATTCCTTTCCTTGTTTGGAATCGGGAAGCGGTGACAAACAAAGTTGACAACCAAGCCTCGGACACACATGGATGCACCGCGGCCTACAACCACAGACCGCTTGACCAACGAAGGTGTCTGGGCCGAAGGAAGGAACTGCGGCGCCCCAAGGTGCCAAACTACGGAAACCACGACCCGCATAGGGTGGACTGCTTCTGTGGAAGAATCATCCGGACCGTCTGCCGGTCGGAAGAAGAGGAGCCTCAGCGCCAGGAGGGCGCCTCGTCGAAAAACTGGTAGGCCCATCGGCCGATCCGGTGGAGCCGGACTGCAGCACCCGGAGGGTGCCGCACTGAAGAAAATGCGGCCCGCCGTGCAGGCCGTGTGCCACAGAAGGCTGGCCGGTTTGGGAAGGGCGGCGCTGGTTCAGATAGCCATGCCCCCCCCTCGTGGAACCGCTCGTCTTTTGGCCGAGCCAGCAGGGCAACGTGCCTCGCCGGTCCATGCCTAGTAGGGGCGCATTGGGCTGGGCCGTGCCAGGCGGGGATGGGCCGCGCCGCACCAGGCCATGCCAGGCCGGGCCGGGCCGCGCCATGCCGGGCCCGACCACACCCTTCCATTTCGGGTTGCGCCACTTCGGGTTGGGCTGCGCCCCTTCGGGCCAAGCCGCACCCCTTTGGGCTGAGTTTCGTTTTCCTTTGGACCGGTCCGACACCCCTACCGTGTTGGACCCGTCAAAATGGGTTAACCGACCCATCGCCCACTGGGCTAAATGGGTCGGGCTCATTATTCACTTAAACGTGAATAACATAAATATCGCACGTCCAATCGATGCACCATCTATGGTACTAGGACCCTTTCGATGGGACGGTCCATTTGCAATACGCTATGTGAGTTTTGGACAACTTCGGTAAACAACCGAGATTGGAATGAGCATATTTCTTACTGGGCCCCTGGAATGAAAAAGCCAAAATCTCTCTGACCAGGCATCCGGTTAATGCGCCGTCTGTCGCGTTGAGTTCCTTTTGACGAGAAAAAACTTTAGTATACATCAAATCTAGAATTAGTGACAGTTGATGCATTTCCCCCTTTTTACTCGTGGATCGGACCCTCCCGAAATCGAGTAAGCTGTGTGCGGGAACCCTAGAGATGGCTGAGACTGCAATGACGATGACGACTGTACTTAGATCCTACGTGGGTTCGGAAGCGGTGGTTACTATACTCGGATCCTACATTGGTTCGGTAGAGGAGATGATTTAGAGGCTTCATCTAATCATATCCACCCCCTATTCATGAAAAATATACCTGTGTGAGCTAAGTCTTGACTTTAAATCGTTATCATTGGTATGATCAACCTCTTTCCTGTGTGGACTTGATTGTGCTTGGGCTCGAAAGTTGGAACTGTACTGGAATAGATGACTTAGGTATATGTATTGTCATATACCTAAGAAGGGTTGGTTTATTCTTCGTGTTGTTGCTTTCTTTGTGGTTTATCCTTTGCGGATTCTGGGAGATCATTGGGGGTCTCGGGGTCCCTACTGAGTATCGTATACTCACCCATGCACGAGCATTTCCCGCACTACGTTGAGTTGGTTTCAAAGGACGGAAAGCACTGATCGTGGTCAAGGCTTGTGGATATGGATGGTATCTGTAGGTGGACCACATGGCAGGACGTACACGGAGCGGACGGACAAACCCGAGGTACCGACGATACTATCTGTACCCACCCTTCAAGTGGGATTTCCGGAGGATGAATTGGTGGTTTCTGTTTTACTTTTCAACTATTGTACTTTCTTTTTTAGGTGTACTATAATTTTAGTTGGGTTTGTATACCGGCCCATTTACTTTCGAGCACTTACATTTGTACTCAGTTTAATTTGTATTTACTCCAGGTTACATACTCTGTTGTGTTTGTTTACTTATATAAAGGCAATGCCTTCCATTTTATCGAGAATTGCACCTTTGGTGCTAGTCGCCAGCCTCTGGCCTATGGATGTCGGGCCTGGGGTTGTCACGGCATGGGGCCCGAGGATGAGTCGTGACAAATTGGTATCAGAGCAGTCGGTTCGACCGCAAAACTCAGGACTCTGATAATTTGTTCTCTATGAAGAAATAGTGTTAAGAGTATTGAGTGTGGTTATCTATTCAGGGAGTCTAGTGTTGGTGCGGTGGCTAACGTATCCATACATCAGGACCCTACCTTCTGATTTCTGACTCAGTGCACGAAAGCTTTGATTGCATGTGTGTTTAAAAAGTATTCTTTGTGATTACTTTGTGTCAGCTCACCAGGTACACTGTACTAACCGTGGAGCACTTGTTTCTTCTTAGGATGGACCCATGAAGGCAGCCAGCTGGGTTCCTAGTTACGTGAAGGATGGAAGCCCATCGAGCGGTGAGGCCTCGGTATAGGGCCCCATTACAGCGGAGGCACCAGCGGTACCACAACCCGCTGGGCCACCGATACCACCAGCCCCAGCAACGGAGAGTGCATGCCACATGAGTGCGTTGCACGAGTTTTAGCGATAGAGGCCGCCCAGGTTCCGCGGAGAGATGGATCCTCAGACAGCTGAGGATTGGCTGGAGGCCATCGTTAGAGTCTTCAGATTGGTAGGGACACTATCTAACCTTATTGTGATCCTTTCCGCGAGTCTCCTACATGCAGCAGCTGGTAGATGGTGGAGCCCAATTTTCCAGGTGCATGAAGAGGCATCATTACATTGGACGGACATCCAGAGCCTCTTTCTTTCAGAGTTTTTTTCCAGCCACCCTCTGTGCGGTGCACATCCAGGAGTTACTACAGCTGCGGGAGGGCAGTATGATAGTAGCCCAGTACTTGGTGAGATTTACCGACCTCTCGCGCTATTCCACGGACATGGTACGAGACCCATTCTACCAGGCCCGTAACTTCGAGTAGGGACTGAGGCATGAGATCAGGGCTTCGATGATCTCCCTCAGCATTCCGACGTAGATAGGAATACTGGAGTGCGCCCTTATTGTGGAGAGCTTTCTTGCTGAGCCTACGCTAGTAGCGAGGCCTACCGCAGGGTGACACGTAGTAGAGTATTCTGCAGCCGGCAGTAGACAGATGTCGTAGAGGTCCAAGCGGACCAAGCCATCAGGTGGGCGACCTCAGGATATTGGTTCAGATGTGAGGGGAACACACAGCAGAGCCAGTCACACGAGAGGCGGGCAGTGCTATGCATGTGGCGGGAAGGTCCACATAGTTCATGACTTCCCGACCCTCCATGCAGAGGAGAAACAGAAAATAGAGGGACCTCCCAGATAGAGGCAGAGGTTCAACCATGGCAGTATGCAGGGAGAAGGCAGACGAGGTAGGGGAGCTGGCTGAGCAGTGGCTGGTGGACGACGCTTTGAGGCTCTACCACCACCACCACCAGGGTGACCACACCGACCACATGGAGCTGGAAGACAGGGGCATTCTCAACTCCAGGCAGTCGAGTCCTAGAACCACGATGCACCTAAGATGATTCGAGGTACTATCTATGTCTAATCCACCCTTGTTGTTGTTCTTATAGACACAGGAGTGAGTCATTATTTTATTGCTGCTGCCCTTGTTCGGAGATCGGAGATTCCGACGGAGCCCTTGGCTCGATCCTTACGACTAGAGACTCCTACGAGAGCAGAATCGATGATTACGCACTGGTTCCGGCAGTGTGGGCTTACACTAGTGGGTGAGTGCTTCAGCTGGGATATTCTTGTAGCGGCGTCGAGGCCTTACGACATCATCTTGGGCATGGATTGGTTATCTACAGTCAATGCTCAGATCGACTGTATTAGATGCAAATTACAGCGTGTCTGCACAGATGGGAGCAGGTTCACCTTCACCAGCAAGAAGGGAGCCTTTGTAGCATAGGATTAACATACGCAAAGGAGAGGGCAGCCAATCACCCATCAGTTGGCCAGTCTCATCCTAAGAGCAGTTGATGTGCGGAGTCTGAGTTTTCCTGTTGTGGTGGATCAGTATGCGGTCGTTTTTCCTGACGACATTCCAAGACTACCTCCTCGTAGAAAGGTAGAATTCTACATTGATTAGTACCCTGGGAAATCACCGATATCTACTCTAGTATATCGGATGGCTCCTGCCGAGTTTCGTGAGCTGCGGGTATAGCTGGAGGATTTACAGGGAATGGGATTCATCCGACCCAGTGTTTCACCCTGGGCTTCTCCAATTTTATTCTCCAAGAAGGTGGATGGGAGCTTACGATTATGTTTTGACTACCGTGGCCTGAATCAGGTGACCATGAAGAATAAGTATCCACTTCCGAGGATTGATGACCTCTTTGATCTTCTCAATGGAGAACGATGGTTATCGAAGATAGACCTCAGGTCAAGCTATCATCAGCTCAGAGTTCGAGACGAGGATGTGCAGAAGATGACCTTCAGGTGTCGGTATGGCGACTACGAGTTCTTGGTTATTGATTTCGGTGTAACCAACGCACCAGCAGTGTTCATGAGTCTCATGAATAGGATCTTCCAGCCTTAACTCCATAATTTTGTCGTAGTATTCATCGACAACATTCTGATTTACTCGACTACTGAGGAGGAGCACGCCTACCACTTGCAGGTTATACTGGACACACTTAGAGAGCACTAGATTTATGGTAAGCTCTCTAAGTGCTTGTTCGGGATTCGAGAGGTTCACATCTTAGGGCACGTCATCTCAGAGGCAGGATTTGCAGTGGATCCTGCGAAGATTGAGGCAGTACTAGCTTGGGAGCCAACCAGGAGCGTGACGGAGGTGCAGAGTTTCCTAGGTTTGGCTGGGTACTATCAGAGATTTGTGCCAGACATATCCAGAGTTACAACACCACCATATTCTTTGACTAAGAAGGGGAAACCTTTTCTGTGGTCCAATAGATGTCGTCAGAGCGTCCAAGAGCTGAGACATAGATTGACCAGTGAACCCATCTTGAGGCTACCAGAGGAGGGAGTAGGTTATGTAGTTTACTACGATGCATCGGGTACCGGACTAGGGTGTGTCCTGATGTAGGAGCGGGCATTGATCGCTTATGGTTCATGACAGTTGAGGCAACACGAGCATAACTACACTACCCATGACCTGGATTGGGCAGCAGTGGTCTTCACCTTGAAGATGTGGTAGCACTATATGATGGGAGAGCGCATTACAGTCTACTCTGACCTCCAGAGTCTCAGGTACATATTCTTACAGAAGGACCTGAACTTGAGTCGATAACGATGGCTTTATTTTTTCTAGGAATATTACTTTTAGATAGTCTATATTCCTGGGAAGGGGAACGCTGCGGCTGATGCTCTCCGTAGGAGGTTAGGCATTTAGCTACTTGGGGAGGCGACATAGCAGTTAGCCGCTTTGCAGATATCCTTCGTGGATAAAGATGGGGAAGACTCCCTATAGTACCTCACAGTCACTCCTCCACTACTTCACACTTCCCCTCTTTCGGTACATCCAGGAGTGGTGAAGATGTACCAGGACCTCAGATGACAACACTGGTGGCTGGGTATGAAGAAGGTTGTAGCAGAGTTCGTTTCATGATGCCTCACTTGCCATCAAGTAAAGGTAGAGCATCAGGTACCTACAGGCTTTGAATAACCCTTATATGTTTTGGAGTGGAAGTGGGACATGATATCCATGGATTTTGTGATGGGGCTCCCACGTACTTCTAGAGGACACGACTCCACTTGGGTGATCGTAGACCGACTCACCAAGTCATCCCACTTCCTTCCGATCAGAGGGCAGGGCTCAGTAGAGAGCTTGGGATGCCTCTAAGTTCAAGAGATCTTATGGCTTCATGGTGTTCCATCATCTATTGTCTCCGATCGAGACACTCGCTTTACATCCCGGATTTGGAAGGGGTTGCAGGAGGCTTTTTGGACACAACTACACCTAAGCACCACCATTCATCCTCAGACGGATGGCCAGATGGAGAGAACCATTCAGACACTCGAGGACATGCTCCGTGCATGAGTCCTTGACTCTGGTCATAGTTAGGAGGATCACCTACCCTTGGTTTAGTTTGCGTATAACAATAGATACCACTCCACCACCGGGATGGAACCATACGAGGAACTATACCGCCAACCATGTAGATCACCTATGTGCTGGACTGACCCTGGGGAGTCAGCACTCGTAGGACCAGAGATGGTTCAGTCTACAACAGAGATGGTTCAGATCATCCAGGAGGGAATTAGGACTACACAGAGCAGACAGAAGTCCTATGCTGATAGGAGACAGAGACCACATGAGTTCGAGGATGGCGACCACGTTTTCTTACGGGTCTCACCTCAACGTGGATTACGGTGATTTGGCTGGGGTGGAAAGATGTCTCCACGCTTCATCGAACCATTCTAGGTCCTCAGTACGGTAGGCGAGGTGGCTTACTATTTGTCCCTTCCACCTTAGTTGCACCGGGTGCATGACGTCTTCTACGTGTCACAGCTGAGGAGATACGTGCACGATCTGACCCACATCACCGACAACAGGGAGGTGGAAGTCGATGATGGGGATACTTTCATGGAGGTCCTAGTCGAGATCAATGATCTATAAGAGAGGGTACTACGTGGATGGTCGATTCCTCTTGTGCGCATTTGTTGGAAGTATTGAAACCTCTAAGAGAGCACATGAGAGCGGGAGGCTCATATCCGTGCACAGTACCCTCATTTGATTCCCTTTTTATGATGTAGATTTACGGGGACATAAATCCCTGAGATGGGATTAATGTAATGACTCGGAAATTTTGATTATGTTTTTTTCATAAATAATTTGGAAATTTATGATTCTGTGTATTCTGACGGCACTTGATTCCGAGGCTCGGTGTTCCCGTAATCAATTTCTGAAGTTCAGCTCGGGTATGTTCAGTAAACGAATGAGCGGGTTTTTTTTATCTTTTGAACCGGTTCTCAAAATTAAAATCTGAGGGCACCGATGAACTCGCAATGCCAGTAATTGTGTAAGGTAACCTTTACCGTAGTCGCATTTGCAAGGGGGGAGAAGTTATTTATTGGGTTTTAATTAAAGAAGTAAATAAAATTGTTGTACAATTTTATTTTATATCTAAAGAGGTTAATTCCTCCCATGGGAAGTTGTTGGTGGTTCCCACACCCACGCAACTTCCCATGTGTGGATAATTGAAATTTCGTTCCCACACGATCCCCAACCTACAACCATCCCCTAAACTCCTTAACCCTCTTTAAACTACCCCATTAAACTCCCATGTTTATGTTGAAAACTCTCTCATTTATGAGACCTCTCACCTCCTCCCGTCTCCCTCTTAAATTCTTGCCAACATGCCCTAATTAATGAGATGGGTCACTTCATTTAATTAATTAAGTGGTTTGATTTTTGAATTTTAAAATCACTGTAATGTGAACAAAAATAATATAATGAGATTTTATTTTGAGTTGGAGCTTTTGGTGTGTAGAGAAATTTTGGTGAAGTTCTTGAATTATTTCGAGAGAACTCATGTGTGGAGAAGAAGAGAACTTCCCTCTGATGAAGGACGATGCCTCTTCAATGAAGAACGCCGCTTCCATGAATAACGACGATGCTCACCGACGTCGTCTATGAAACATCACCTGGGGATGCCCTCTTCCGTGACGCCCGATGTACGATGTCAATTATTGAGGTAGGGGGTTTGATTAATTTATTTAAAATAAATTACTCCTTCAATCTTGTTTTATTCAAGTGAACATCATGGCTGATTGTTATCGTCTTACGTGGAGGGCGTGGGCCGAATAAACACTACCCGACGACCCTCCGTCGTTCATTGCCTTGTTTGGAATCGGGAAGCGGTGACGAACAAAGGCGGCAACTGAGCACCGGGCGCACATGGAGGAACCACGACCCGCAACCATGGGACGCTTGACCAAAAAAGGAGTCCGGGCTCAAGGAAGGAACCACGGATCCCCAAGGAACTGCGCTGGAAAAACTGTGGCCCGCATAGGGCGGGCTGCTTCGATGGAAGAACCGGCCAGCCCATCGTCCGTCCGGGCGAAGAGGAGCTGTTGCGCGAGGAGGGCGCCGCGCTGGAAAACCGGTCGGCCAGTCAGCCGTCCGAGCGGAGCTGGACCGCGGCGCCAGGAGGTCTCCACGCCGAAGAAAATGCGGCACCCCGTGCGGGCCGCATGTGTGAGAAGGCCGGCCGGTTTGGGAAGGGGGCGCTGCTTAGCGCCGCCGTTTCGGACAGACGAGGGGGCGGGGGCATTCGGAACCGCTCCGCTAGCCGGCCGGCCCAGCCAGGCTGTGCGCCCCGCCAGGACGGGTGAGGCCGTGCCGTGCCGGGCTGCGCCCCTTCTAGCCAGGCCACGCCCCTTCGGACCGAGTTACATTTTCCTTTGGACCGGTCCGACATCCCTGCTGGGCCGGACCCGTCAAACTAGGGTTAACCGACCCGTCTTCCCACTGGGCTAAACGGGTCGGGCCTGTTATTCACATAAACATGAATAACTTAAAGACCGCGCGTCCGATCAACGCGTCGTCTGCAGCATTGGGACCCCTTCGACGAGATGGTCCTTTTGGGATACTGTAATTGAGTTTTTTTTGACAACCTTGGTAAACGGACGGGTTTGGAACAAGAATATTTTCAACCGGGCCCCTGGAATGAAAAATCCAATATCTCTCAGACCAGGCATCCATTTGACGTGTCATCTGTCACGTTGAGTTACTTTTGATGAGACTGAACTTTGGGATAAATCAACTCTAGACTTTGTGACAGTTGATGTATCTCCCCCTTTTTACTCATGGAGGGGACCCTCCCAGAATTGAGTATGCTGTGTGCGGGAACCCTAGAGCTGGCTATAACTACGACGACGATGACGAATGTACTTGGATCCTACATGGTTTCGGCAGCGAGGATGACTGTAACTGGATCCTCCATGGGGTTGGCAGCGATGACGACAGTTCTTCGATCCTACGTGGGTTCGGCAGTAATGGTTACTATACTTGGATCCTACGTGGGTTCGACAGCGACCACTTCTGTACTTGGATCCTATGTGGGTTCGGTAGAGGAGATGATTCAGAGGCTTTATCTAATCATATCCAACCCTCTTTTTGAGAAGTATACCTGTGTGAGCTGAGTCTTGACTTTCAATCATTATCATTGGTATGATTGACTTCATTCCTGTGTGGACTGGATTGTGCTTGGGCTCGAAAGTTGGAGCCGTACTGGAATTGATGACTTAGGTATATGAATGGGCATATACCTAAGAAGGGTTGGTTGATTCTTTGTGTTGTTCCGTTACTTTGTGGTTTATCCTTCATGTATTCCCGGAGACCATTGGGGGTCTCGGGGTTCCTACTGAGTACCGTATACTCACCCCTGCACGAGCATTTCCCATACTACATTGTGTTGGTTGCAGAAGACGAAAAACACTGATCGTGGTCGAGGCTTATGGAGCTGGACAGTATCAGGAGGTGGACCACCCGGTGGGACGTACACGGAGCGGACGGACAAACCTGGGGTACCGATGAGACTATCTGTACACACCTTTCAGGTGGGATTTCCATAGGATGACTCGGTGGTTGCTATTTTACTTTTCAGCTGTTGTACTTTCTTTCTCAGTTGTATTGTACTTTCAGTTGGGTTTGTATACCGTCCCATTTAATTTCCAGCACTTACTTTTGTACTCTGTTTAATTTTTGTTTACTCCAACTTGTGTACTCTGTTGTGTTTTATTACCTATATAAAGGCAATACCTTCCCTTTTATCGGGAATTACGCCTTTGGTGCTAGTCGCCAGCCCCTGGCCTATGGAAGGCAAGCTTGGGGTAGTCACGGCACGACCCCCGAGGATGGGTCGTGACATTAATACTCATTTCATAACAAAAAATACATTTTATGTCTAAGTTGGAAGCTAATTAGGTTTTTCATGAAATAAAAATTTGACCATTAAAGGGAAAGTCATTTAGATACATCTATAGGGGATATGTACTAAAAATGACCCAAACCAATCTATAAAAATTACATCACATCAAAGATTAAAACCAATTCAACATGATAAGCTTGGTTTATATCACTAATCATTACATTGTAGTTTAGAAGACAACACACCTCTATAGAGGGATTTTTTTATAAATACATGACATTATTCTTCAAATAACTAATTTAGAATGTTAAACCTTTCATTGAAGAATCATACTCAATTCACATTAAAGAAACATTTATTCTAAAATCCATTAATCACTAATGAAAATACAAATAAAGTGATAAAATTTATCAATTAATGAATTATTATATTTATAGGGAAATGGAGAGAACATACCTCAATGGGGAGAGAACCAAGACAAACACTTTGGCATTTCATAATTTCATTAGCGACCACTCGATGCTGATCTTCCCTGCCTCCAAGAATATACATTATAACAACCCTACTTTTCTTTCAAACTTAAACATGTTTTATTATATAAACTCTCAAATTGATAAATCATGGAATATAGAGAGTTATAATGTCTTTGGGGATGAGAAACATTACATAACAACTTAAAACATATAATGTAACATTTTATTTAAAACTTCCTTTACATGACAACTACATTCCCTCACACATAGCATTGCATGGGATAACCTGAGGACAGTCATAAAAAAGTGATATCTATAAAGCCCAGTAAGAGAATAAACATGGAATAACATGAAGAATAAAATATATGTTAAAAAATTGGCATATAAATGGAGCACAAAAGAAACATGAACATAAAGGCGTGATAAAGCATGATAATCATAACATTGAAATGTGGCAGCAACACTTAACATAGAATTAGCATGAGCCAAGGATCATTGCACATGTATCTTGAGTAAAAACTCATTGAACATGAGGTAAGAGTAAACCATTATTCCAATTAAATTATCATGAGTCAACAGTCATGGAACATGACACATCATAATACTATACTTTACCCAATTCATTGGAGTTCTATCAGGGCGCACCCTTCTAAAAAAAGTAATTTCATTCATAAGTGTTCCACATGGATAAAAAAAAGGAATCAATCATTATAATTTATTACATGATAAAGGGATTTCGAATAAATACATGAATCTTTAAAATAAATAAGTAAATTTTCATAAATGTGAATACCAATGATAGATAAATGGACATGGTATTCACTACACAATGACATTGGCTTGGAAAAATCATAGTGCAATTTGGGCAACATAACGGTATGAAATAAGAGCTCATAAAAAATGGTTGATGAGGGAGAAAGGGGTGTCTCATAATATTTAAATAAAATGGATAGTAATGGGGTCATATAGATACATGTCCCAACAAACATAATGGAATTTAGATGCATAATACAAAAGAATTACTTGGATGTAAATGAGGAGAGAGAAATCACTCACGGAATTTCAGCATGGAAACGAGTTACATGGGAGGCATTAGTGAGAGAGAAAGGGGTCTCCCACCATCAAAAAATAATGAGGGCAATATGGGGGTTGTGAAAAATCAAACCCCAATATGTTTAATTGCTAAAAAAGTGCATAATAACTCAATGAAAATTGGAGAAAAATTCGAACGGTAGAAATCCCTTACTTAGAAGTGCGATACAAAAAGATTGGGAGAGGTTTGATAGACGATTCATGGGGTCTTGGGGCACGGTGGGAGGATTTTATAAAGAGGATAGAAGGGGTTGGTCATACTACAAAATTTTTGAGTGAAGAGGAAGTGGGTGCTTGGGTGGGTTTATATAGGAAAGGATAAAGCATTCTTTATTATATAGGTTTGGGACACCTCACATTAAACTAATCAAAACCAAAAACCATCCCATGGTTTTTTCCCATGATATTTGAAAAATGGGAGTATAAAATAATTTTTTATAAGTCCAATTACCGAAATTCTTAAAATAATAGGGTTTCTTATGTGGAGGTGAGTCACACTCCCAAAGAAAACAATTTAAAAACCTAAAATGTATTATAAGTCTTGAAGGGTCCACTAAAGCTTTGTGAAAATGATCAAACACAAATAAAATCACATTATTTTAAGGATAAAACATATATTGACGAAAATAATGTTTATTCTATTTTATTACATCACTATTGGGTCTTTATGATTTCATAAAACACATTATATATTTAAACGGTATTTAATTTTTACCCAAAAATTCGAAGAACTCAGAAAATTATGAAAAATTCACCATTGGAAAATATTTACATAATTATTCCATAAATAATAATTATTTTATCTAAATAATTTATAAAATATGTTAATTTTTACTTTTAAAATAAAAACTGACAATTATCGAAAATTCATGGGGTTTGACAAAAAATAGCTTTTAACCCTTAATAAAAATTACAATTACCTTCATAAAATTATAAGATCACTTATATTTAATAAAAAAGAATTTAATAATAATAATAATAATTTATTAAAATATTATTTAATTAAAAAATCCATTAATTCATCAAAATAAATTTCTTAGTGGAATATGAACTAAAAATAATATTTGGGCTTTAAAAACCATTTAGAAAGTAAAAATAAAAAAAATATTGTATATTATCTATACAAGAATAATGTAAAAAATCATAGTACTTGGTTCTTTTTACATAACCCCTTAAAACAACCACATAATACCTTAGGGTAAGGTGCGTGATGGTGAGAGACTCTTGGGGTGGCTCGAATAACATTGCTCGAGTGGTAATCTCTATCAACTTTCACTTCTCTCGTAGGCAGTTCCGCTCGAGCTGAACGTATTCAATCTTGTCTTAGGATTTTTCAAGAGGGAAGCCCATTGATTACATATCCTTTCTGAGCTCCAAAAAATGGTCTTCATATGTCGAATGTTTACTTGATGAGTCCATCGCTACCTTTGTCTGAGAAAATTGGATTTGTTAAAGCCCTATATTTATACTAATCATGTTATCACTATTCAACAACTATATTATCAATAGTCACAATTCTTAATATTATTTTAAAATAAAAAACATAGAACAAAATAAGTTCATATGTTTTACATAACCATACAAATACTTTTAAATAGACCAAGGGGATTTTTCAATAATAAATTTTTGGGTTGTTACAATCTTCACCCCTTAAAAAATAGAGTCCTCGCAATTTGATTACAGGAAAAAAAAATCTTAAATTTATACATGACTTCATGGTTTTTTACCCACCACCAATAACCATTCCCTAGCACTAATTTCCAAGTTGATCACAAAGAGTGGGGGTCCACCTTTTGCAACAACACCTGATTCCACTTTCATAGTCTTCCACTTCCTTAGTCGAGACACAGTCCATGCAACTTGGATTGTATTGATGGAAAATATGATGCACTTTTTGAAAACTATTGTTTATGACATTAATTTCAAGACAACACCATGTACCGGGTTTTTTCAAAATAGTATGACATATTCCACTTTGAAATATTCAAAATACAGCTCTTCAAATATATAGCCAATGATTCCAAAAGACCAGAAGCCAAGACTATATACATATATGATACTCGGAGGTCTCTCTCTTTGATAGCTAACCTGAAATAAAATAGTGCATCATAATTTCTGAACAGGGTGAACTATTTGAAAATATAATGATAGTATATACCTTTCCGAGAATGGGGAGAGAGTTGGGAGCTTAAGATTTGATCACAAGTGATCCATGATCCATGAGGATTATGCGGTATAGAGAAGGTGTTTGATATGTCGTAAAGTGTCTTGCAAAAAAGTTTGACATTGGAAAAGGTTTTGATACTATGGGGGATTGACTTAAAAATAATTATATCTAGTAAGTCCTCAAGAAGGGACAAGTGTGTTGTATGAGGTTCTTCCCCTTACATCTCAAAACGATCCTTTATCATGTAGTTGAAACATATAAAATTTTGAGTTACCCAATAAACATGATAAAATTGTGATATTAAAATACATGAATTCTAAATATTTATTATTACTTAAAGACAGGAAATTTAGGGTCAACACATAAAGGGTAATCCATAGACAAAAATGGACGACTTATAAATAATTTTTATTTCCTTAAATTATAAATATATAGGCTTCAATCTATGTTCTCTATGATCTACTTTCTGACATATATTCCTAGGGGAATTTTTTTATTCCCTTAATAATGGTTCATACTAAACTTGTAAATTTACCAAAGCATACCCCCCCTGGTGTGTCATAACCAATAGTGAAAGAAGGCATGTTAGCATGTACTAGGATACCCAAGGGCAGGCCTTAAACTCCTTGTCGGGGTTTTCACCCCTAGTTACATCTATACTAGAGCCACCTCTACCCAATCGTATCTAGAAATGGATGTATTTTTTTGATAAACCACTTACTAAAATGACCACCAAAACATTGGGTTATTTTTATTATACTTAGTCTTGTATGTAAGTCTTCACTAAGGGTTTCTAATCATAATTACAAAAATAACTAAACCTATCCTCTAATACAAACTATAACAACCCTACTTTTATTTCACACTTAATCATGATTTATTACACAAACTCTTCACTTGATACAACATAGAAGATAGATATTTATAGTTTATTTGGGACTTAGGAACCTTACATAACAACTTAAAACATATAATTACACATTTTATTGAAAAATACCATTGTGTGACCACTACAATCCCTTGTACTTAGCATTGCATGGGATATCCTATAGACACGCATAAAAAAGGGTGAGCTATAAAGCCCTGTAAATGAAAATACATGGGATGACATGAAGAATAAAATACATGTTAGACAATAGGCATATCAATGGAGCACAAGAGAAACATAAACATGATGTAATGATAAAGAATGATAATCATAACTTGGAAATGTGGCAACAAAACTTAAGATCGAATTAGCAAGATCCAAGGCTCATTGCACATCAAGTATGAGTAAACCCTCATTGAACAAGAAGCATGAGTAAAACCTCATTTCACTAGACATAGAATCAGCGAACACTCATTGCACATTATGTATAAGGATACTATAGTTTACCCAATTCATTAGACCGCTACCAGGGCGTACCCTTCTTAAACATTTTATTTCATGTATAAGTGTGCCTCATGGATCATACAACATGGAATCAATAATCATCATTTATTCCATGATAAATGAATATAGAATACATATAGGAAGATTTATAATCAATAAGTGAATGTTCATAAAGGTGAATACCCTGGATAGAGAAATTGGCATAGTATTCACTACACAATGACATTGGCTTGGAAAAATCGTAGTTCAATTTCGACAGAATAACGACGTGAAATAAGAAATCATATAAAATGGTTGATGAGAGAAAAATGGGGTCTCATAATATTTACATTAAATGGATAGTAATGAGGTCATTTATATACATATCCCAACAAACCTAATGGAATTTAGATGCTTAATATAAAATAATTACATGGATGTAAATGAAGAGAGAGAAATCCCTCACCGAATTTTGGCATGGTAATAGGTGTACATGGGAGACATTAATGAGAAAGGTAGGGGTATACCATAATAAAAACGTAAATATGGTTGTATGGGGGAGTTTTGAAATCATACCCCAACCTTTTTAATAAAAAAATGGAAAAACGACATAATGAAAATTGGACAAAAATGAGAAAGGAATAAATACCTTACTTGGAAGTGTGATTACAAAATCTTGGGAGAGGATTGAGAGAGGATTAATGGGGGCTTGGGAACCCTGTTAAGATTCTTGAGGGAGGAGTCTAGGGGTTGGTCAAACTAAAAAGGCATTGAGTGAAGAGGAAGTGGGAGCATTGGTGGGTTTAAATTGGAAAGGAGAAGGAATTCTTTATTATTTATGTTTGGGAGACCTCACATTAAACTAATCAAAACCACAAACCAAACCATGGGTTTTCCCATGGTTTTTTCCAAAGTGGATCAGAAAAAAATATTTTATAAGGCCAATGTCCTAACATCTTAAAATAATAGGGTTACTTTTGGGGAGGTGAGTCACACTCTCAAGGAAAACAATTTAAAAAACTAAAATGTTCTATAAGTCTTAATGGGTCCACTAAAGCTTTGTAAAATAAATCAAACAAACCTAAAATGACATTATTTTAAATAAAAAAACATATATTTTTCTTACATAATGTTTATAGTATTTTTATTACCTCACTATTGGGTCATTATGATGTCATAAAACACATTATATATTTAAATTGTATTTTAATTTTTACCCAAAAATTTCATTATCTTAGGAAATTTTGAAAAATTCCCCATTGGATAATTTTGACATCCTAATTCCAAAAATAATATTCATTTGATCTAATTAAGTTTCTAAATATCTGAATTTTTTTCTTTTAGAATAAAAACTGACATTTATAAAAAAATCATGAGTTTTGAAAAAAAGAGCTTTCCAACCATAATAAAAATTACAATGGCATTCCTAAAATTATAAGATCATTTATAACTAATAATAAGTAATTTGATAATAATAATACTATTATATTAAAATATTATTTAATTTAAAAATCCATTAATCCATCAAAATAGATTTCATAGTTGAATATTACCTTAAAATACAATTTGTGCATTAAAAACTATTTACAAAGTGACAATAATAAAAAAAATGTATATTCTATGTACAAGAATAATGTACATAATCGTAGTACTATGGTATTAATACATAACTCCATAAAACACCCACATAAGGCCATAGGGTATGGTGTGTGATGATGACAGACTCTTCGGGTGGCTCAGATAACATTTCTCGAGTTGTAATCTCTATCAACTTCCACTTCAGTCGTAGGCAGTTAAGAATGAGCTAAACTTATTCAAGATCCACTTGGTCTTAGTCAAGAGTAAAACCCAATGACCCCAGCTCCTTTCCAAGATACAAAAAATGGGTTTCGTAAGGGGAAAGTCTACTGGATGAGGTCATCTCTTCCTTTTTCTAAGTAAATTGGATTTGTTAAAGCCCTATATTTGTTCTAATCATGTGGTAATTGTTCAATGACTATATTATCTACGCTCCCAATTCTTAATAGTATTTTAAAATACAAAATAGGGAACAAAACAATTTCATACGTTTTACATAACAATAAGAAGACTTTTAAATAGACCAAGAGGAATTTTCATTAATAAATTTTTGGGTCGTTACAATCTTCCCCCCTTAAAAATAATTGCATCGTCGCAATTTGATTACATAAAAAAATTAATCTGAAATTTAAACATGACATTAGGGTTACTTACCCACCACCATTAAGCATTCCCCTACCCTCATTATCATGTAGATCACATAGAGCGATGGTCCACCTAGTACAACAATACCTCAATGCACTTTCAAAGTCATCCACTTCCTTAGCCCAGACACATTCCATGCAACTTGGATTGTATTGATGGAAAATATGATGCCCATTTTTAGAATAATTGTTTCTAACATTAAACTTCAAAACAACATCATGTACCATGTTTTTGTAAAATAGTCTCACAGAGTCAGCTTTGAAATTTTCAAAATATTGTTATTCTAAAATATAGCCTATGTTTCCAATAAGATCGGAACCCAAGACTATATACATATAGGCTTCTCGGAGGTCTCCCTCTTTGGAAACTATCCTAAAATCAAATGATTCATCATACACTCTAGAATGATTGAAGTAATTGAAAATACCATGATAGTACGTCCCATTTCGAGAAAGATGAGAAAGTTGGGAGCTTAAGATTTAATAACAATTGACCCATGATCCTTGATGATTTTTTAGTATGGAGGAGGGGTTTGATATGTCATAGAGCATCTTGATGGATAGGTTGAAATTGGAAAAGGTTTTAATACTATGTGAGCTTGACTTCACAATAATTATAGCTAGTAAGTCCTCACGAAGAGACAAGAGTGTTGTATGAGGTTCTTCCCCTTCCATCTCTTAACTATCCTTTATCCTGCTGATAAAACATATCAAATTTTGAGTTACCCTCTAAACATGATAAAATTGGGATATTAAACTACTTGAAGTATAACTATTTATTATTCATTAATGTCTGTTAATTTAGGTGTAACACATAAAGGGTAATCCAAATACAAAAACATATGACTTATAAATAACTTTTATTTCCACAACTTTTGAATCTATAGGCTTTAATATATGTTATCCATGATCTAATTTCTGACATATATTCTTAGGGGAATTTTTTTATTCCCTTAATAATGGTTCATACTATGATTGTGAATTTACCAAATCATATCCCTTGGGTGTTTCGTAACCAAGAGTGAAAAAAGAACCGTTGTCGTGTACCATGATACCCCGGTTCAAGTCCGTAACTTCTGGTCGGGATTTTTAACCCTAGTTACATTTTTTCCAGATCCACCTCTACCTACTCGTATCCAGACAGGGATGTATTTTCTTGATAAAACACATACTCAAAACCCACCAAAACATAGGGATGTTTTTATTATACATAGTCTCATCTCTAAGGCTTTACTAGGGTTTTCTAATCCTAATCCCAAAAATAACTAAACCAATCCTCTGATACCAACTATAAAAACCCTATTTTTATTTCACACATAAACATGATTTATTATATAAAATATTCACTTGATACAAAATAGAACATCAAGAGGTCTAGTTTCTTTGGGGATTCAAAACATTACATAACTACTTGAAACGTATAATGAAACATCTTATTGAAAACATCCTTTAAAAGAACACTACATTCCCTTGTACTTTAAATTGCATGGGATAACCTGAAGACAAGCATAAAAAAGGGTGAGATATAAAGCCCAGTAATGGGAATAAACCTGGAATGACATGAAGAATACAATATATGTTATACAATAGGAATATAAATGGATAACAAGAGAAACATGAACATAAAGACATGATATTGCATGATAATCACAACCTGTAAATGTGGCCACCACACTTAACATGGAATTCGCATGAGCCAAGGATCATTGCACATGGAGCATGTATAAACCCTCATTGAACAAGATGTACACATAAACCCACATTGAACTTGAATTATCATGATTCAAAACTCTTTGCAATGGACTATCATGATAATATACTTTACCCAATGCATTGGAGTGCTATCAGGGCTCACCCTTATTAAAAATTTCATTTCATGCATAAGTGTGCCACATGGATCAAACAACATGGAACCAATCATTATCATTTATTCCATGATAAAGGGATGTGGAATAAAAACATGAATATTTATAATGTATAGGTAAATGTGTGTAAATGTGAATACCCTTCAATTTAGATACATAAAACAAAACAATTACTTGGATGTAAATACGGGGAGAGAAATCCATCAGAGAATTTCTACATGGTTATGGGTGTACATGGGAAGCATTAATGAGAGCGAAAGGGGTCAAACATCATCCAAACATAATGATAGAAGTATGGGAGAGGTGAGAAATCATAACCCAACATTTTTAATCGAAAATAAAACGGTATAACAACATAATGATAATTGGACAAAAATGAGAAAGGAAGAAATCCCATACTTGGATGTGTGATCCCAAAAGATTGGGAGAGGCTTGAGAGAGGCTTCATGGGGGATTGGGGCACCTTGGGTGGATTTTAGAGATTGGAGGTCTGGGTTTGGTCAAACTTAAAAGGCATTGAGTGAAGAGGAAGTGGGAGCTTGTGTTGGTTTATATAGGAAAGGAGAAGAAATTCATTATTATTTAGGTTTGGGACACCTCACATTAAAATAATCAAAACAACAAACCAACCCATGGTTTTTCCCAAGGTTTTTTCCAAAGGATAGTGGAAAAAAATATATTATAAGGACAATGGCCGAAATTCTTAAAATAAAAGGGTTGCTTATGTCGAGTTGAGTCTCACTCTCAAGGAAATTAATTTAAAAATCTAAAATGTTTTATAATTCTTGGAGGGTCCACTAAAGCATAGTAAAATTAACAAAAAAAACAAAAAAAAACACATTATTATAAGTATAAAACATATATTGGCTGATAATAATTTTTATAGTATTTTATTAATTCACAATTGGGTTATTATGATGTCATAAAACACATTATATATTTATATGCTATTTAATTTTTACCCAAAAATTCGAATGTCTGAGAAAATTATGAAAAATTCACCATTGGATAATTTCTATGTATATAATAGAAAAATAATATTCATTTTATCTAAATAATTTTCTAAATTTTTGAATTTTTTATTTTAAAATAAAAATTGACATTTATTGAAAATTCGTGGGTTTTGACAAAAACAGCTTTTATACATTAATACAAAATTACAATTGCATTCATAAAATTATACAATAATTTAAATTTAATAAAAAATAATTTATTGTAACAATAAAACTTTATTAAAATATTATTTAATGAAAAAATCCATTAATTCATCAAAATAGATTTCTTAGTTGAATATTAACGAAAAAAACTATTTGTGATTAAAAAACTATTTACAAAGTAACAATAATAAAAAGAATGTATATTATCTATACAATAATAGTGTACATAATCGCAGTTCTAGGGTCATGTTAATAACCCCTTAAAACACACGCATAAGGCCTTAGGTTATGGTTCGTGATGATGAGAAACTCTTGGGGTGGCTTTGTTAACATTGCTAAAGTGGTTATCTCAATTAACTTCCACTTCTCTCATAGGCGGTTCCGCTCAAGCTTAACGTATTCAAGCTTAGTTTGAGATTAGTCAAGAGTGAAGCCCAATGATGCCACATCCTATCCAAGCACTAACAAATGGGCTTCGTATTGGTCAAGTCTATTGGATGAGGCCATCACTAACTTTATCTGAGTAAATTGGATTTGTTAAAGCCCTATATTTATACTAATCATTTTATCACTCTTCAACCGCTATATTAGTAATGGTCATAATTCTTAACATTATTTTAAAATCCAAAACATAGAACCAAATAAGTTAATACATTTTACATAACCATAAGAAGACTTTTAAATAGACCAAGAATAATTTTCATTAATAAATTTTTGGGTCGTTACATACATCTTCAAACATATATAATGAGAGTTATACCCTATGTATATATTCACATATCTATGAATATGTACAAGGGAATCCTTACATATATTCTTATATTTATTCATGAAGTCATTTACCCTTAAACATATATTAATATCTCAAATATATACATATAAACACCTATCCCCAATATATATTAATAGTTATATCTGCAAATATTTATATATTAGGAGAACATACATATATATATGCCTACCTACATATACATAGGTAATATTAATTTGATTATGGAAAATCGAACCCACCTATGGATGGATAAACTCACTACAAAATAAAAACTATCAATGAAAAATTGTAGAATTACTAGTGTTAAATTTGGCTAGAAAAGAAGCCACAGAAAAATACTACGGTGAGGTATAGCTGCAAAACAAAATGATCCAAAACACATCGACTTTGGCACCGAACACCAAAACATGCACAAAGAGGTCTTAGAAGATACACTACATAACCGAAAAATAGAAGAAAAAATGAAAATCCAGGAAAGCCTAACCCATAGGTTTGGATGAATGGAAATCGTGTGTTGTGAGAGAGGAAAATTGTCCAAAACTATCGAGAAGAGGGAGTTCAGACCATACCTTGATGAATCAAACATGAAACATAACAAAATATGGGTGAATCATTGTTGGAAGAGGAGGCCAAGTGGTGGTTTCATGTGTAAGGTAGAGTAGACCATGGGGGTATTGCGTGAGATAAGATGGAAAACCACATTGGGATTTTCTTAAAGCTCAATTAATAATAATAATTATAAAATTCATAACAATAAAAATAGAAGTATTATTATTATTATTAAAACATTTAATTATCTATATATTATTTTCCAATTATTTTAATTTTTTTCTAATTTTAATTTAATGTATTTATTTTTTGCAAAGAAACATTGTTCTTGGTTTGCCAATCTGTGCACCAACCGTGAGGTGTACTATGTAGAGGTTCATTATAAGTGACTCTACTTGTGAATCCTAGGTGTACGAATTTGCTAAAATGTGAAAACCTGATGTGGGGATCATCTGCTCATCTAAACAGGCCATAAGACTTGCTACTGAGGGTCACACAGTTTCGGACAAACCGTTCACCTCTATCAGCACACCATAACATGGGATTTCTAGGTCCAATGCTCCAAAAACTCATAGAGACATCTGGTATAC
This sequence comes from Viscum album, assembly GCA_963277665.1. Lineage (NCBI taxonomy): Eukaryota > Viridiplantae > Streptophyta > Magnoliopsida > Santalales > Viscaceae > Viscum > Viscum album. Next base: position 1,147,548,617 of record OY728156.1, read on the forward strand.
CTCTCAGGCCTTTACCCAAGTCCAAGCACAACACATAATGATTTTCAATCATTTTTAATGGAGTCTTGATGCTCAATTTTAAAAATGATCCATCCAGTAAATGCAAGATATCAAATTCCATTGAAATTAACCATTTCTAAATAGAGATGGACAATAACGTGTGTTCATTCCCATTCCTCATCATATCATTCTATATGAATGTTTTGAATCATAAGAATTTATTATGGATCCCCTTAGTCATTCATAATTCATTATAAAATTATCGGGACATTATATAATATATTTTCATAAAAGAAAATTATATTTACACTTCTAAATATAGAGAAATATCATTTTTCAAAAATCCTTATTAAAAATCAGTATTTATAAAATAATTAGTTACATTTAAAATATATTTACAAGAACACATTAAAATAAAAAGACTTTATTAAATTATAAATGTTTAAAATATCTAGAATTAAATATGATGTAAATATCTAATAACAAACCTGATATTTGCAGCAATAACAATAAACTATTTACATAAAATTATATATTTTAAATTCCACAGGGATTTTTAATGAAATAAATTTTATTTAAAAATATAAAGGGTTTTAATATAAATCCAATTTATTGTTATTGATTTAAAATTGCAAAATAAAAAATGATTTTAAAAAATAAAATCATAAATTTAAGAGATAATTATAGATATTGATAATGAAATCATTATATAGAACATAAATTTTATAAAACTAAAAATCACTGAAAAAATTTAAAAAATAAGTCCCTTTCTAAATTCCAGAACAAATTTTATAATATTTAATTGAATATATATATGAAAATTTGACAATATATAAACATAATTTTTTAAAATAAATCTCTTATATAATAAGAGTTGAAAAAAATCATATATCCATTCTAATACTTAAATATATATATTTTACAATAACCCATTTTGGTATGGGGTTTTTACTGAAGAATTGAAAGAATATTACCTTATAATGAAAAATAAATTTTTGAAAAAAAGAATAAAATAAACCATGTAATAATATTTGAAAAAAAATATTATTTTAGAAGTTGAAATAAAAACATAGATTTCATTTCGGTAGTGTATTATTGAAAACTTAAATAGAAGAATAATTTCCAAAGATCAATAGCACTTACTAATTCGAAAATTTGAAATCATGCATTTAAATAGGGAATATGTTTTTATTTTATAGATAAAATATGAAATAAATAACTATTTGAATTATCTACCTAATCTTAAATTTATCCTAGGCCTCCCTTTGGACCAAGGATGCCTTCTACCAGAACTCTAGAACACAAAATGGAAGTAAATAAGTAGCAGGTGTATTAGAGAATTATACTACCAATTTATTGTAGTTTTTGTGAAACATCATACACTTTTTGCACTTAGTAGACTAAATTCAGTAAACATTACATGATAAAAAATGAGGGTTGAGGATGTGAGGAATCTATGCAATGTCATAATTATTCATACCACGGTGAAAAATATAATATTTATATACATGTAATCTTAATTTCCCACTAATAATTAAATGTATAAGGAAAAAGACAATGAGAAATCATTTACATCATTTTTTATTCAACTGACTAATTTATCTATGATATTATATTTATAGAAAACATAAATATATATTAAAATCTATTGAGATTAATTTGATGGAGGTGTCTATCCGAAACTAGTGTTTGTAGACTGAGAAAAATGTGATATTTAATGTTCATCTTCTGGACATAGAACTATAATTCAAGGATAATTATTTTTGATGAAAATGGTGTCAATTTTATACAATAATTAATCATGGATGGTGGGAAGAAGAAAAGACAATAATGAAGAACAGTGTATTTAATATATCTAATCTATGAATATTTGGACACATTAAAATAAAATACTTACCCCTTCCTCTAATATCATGATTCATAGAAGGAGAAGGATAATAGAAAGCATTCAACCATTTTCACCATCCAAATTTTAATCCACCTATTCAATAGTCATTAATACTCTTATTTGTTTTTAAACATTACAAATCGATACCTCTCTAGTGGTCGATTAACTGCGGTGTTTGATAATCACTGGTGATCGAGCATCTAAGACCTCAACCGTATACAGATATAAATTTTCAACACTCCATTTTCACTGGAGCCTTTTTTTGGTTTGATCTCTCTCTTAATATAATCCAATATTTTTTTATCTTCAACATTAACTAAAAATGAAACATATGTTTTCTATTTCCCCCAAATGGGGTCTTCCCCTTTTCATAACTCGATCCCCTAAACCCTCTTATCTGTCTTCAATTTTTATAAATTATATTTATATATGTAATTCATATTTCAGAAAGTAAGATAATAATAATACTGTATACATTCATTATTTCATTATATTTTAAATTAAAATAATATTGATAATTTTAATATTATAAAAATTATTCTAGTAATACTATTACCTTCATTCTTATTCATAATTTAAAAATTTTATTAAAAAATTTAAAATAGTTATAGTTTAATATTAGAATATATTCATAATATATATATATATATATTAATTTAATATTCAAATTTACATATTTTTTTAAAAATTAGAAATTTTCAATGTAATTCATATATTAATATATCACAATTCAAATGATTATAAAATAAAATTATAATATTCATAATATTAAAAAAATACATTTCATTTTATGTTTAGTATTTTTAAATTTTCATTTATTTAAAATAACAATTTTATATATAGCATGTTATTAATTTATTATTTTTGTTATTATGTATTATTTTCTTATATTTATAAAGTACAAAAAATTAAAAATCATGTACTTTATTAATATTTACAAATATAAAAATACTATTATGTTAAAACATAATTTATAACTTCGTCATTTTTCATAAATATTATATGTCAAATAATAATAATAATAAAATTTTATTCATCATCATCATATTTTTTTATTTATTAATGACTAGAAGAAACAATTAAGTAACACAAAAGACACCAGAGGGCCCATCCCCTCCCCCCATTGTCCCTACCCAAGCTAAGGAGGCCTAAAATAATGGAGCCTGAGCACATCCCCATTAATAAAGTTGACCCCCTCTACCTTGATGGTGACTATGTTGTGAAGAAACACCTCCACCGTGCTGGAAACCTCCACTGAAGCCAAGTAGTCAGCGACTATATTCCGCTCCCACCATGTATGAAGCACCTGAACTTTGCTATTAAAAAAATTTATGCATTTTCTGATAACATAACAAATGGATCATGGCACATCACAATAACCTTTCAAGGCACTGTGAACAATCATAGAGTTCTTCTCCACTTCAGAAATTTCTAACCCTTTTTTAGAGAGTTTAATTGAAATTAAAAATTAGTATTTTTACAGAGTTTAATTAATTTCTTTAATGTCACGTTATTATGCATAATCATTTTGTTTATTAATATTATCATTACTACAAGGATAATATATATCTTATTTTTAAATTATAACATATATAATTCGATTTAATTTTAAATAATTAATATTCCATATTTATTTATAATAAAAATATAATTTAAATTTTTTTAGAACTCATCTAATTAGTTTGTTTAAATAATAGATTAATCCATTTAATAAGCGATTTATATAAAAAACTGTGCTTATAATTTTCTAGATGTTACATTTTGAGCAATTATTTAATATAAATTTTACCCACTAATATGTATTTAATTTGATTGGTTGTATTCCATATTTTGAATCAAGATGATCTAATTCATTAAATAATTCATTTTTTTAACATTATAAAAAATAACCGTGATAAATTTTATCACACGTGTAATGGGTAAATCAGGTTAATCAAGGTTCACACTAAGTGATAAGGCCGTACATTTTTTTCATAATATTTACTAGATGAATATTTTTTCCCTTATAACATTAGGATATAAGTTGTGGTGTTTAAAAAATTATTTTCCATGAACACAACTTATATAATGTTTAAATCAAAGAGAGTTACATTATGTCACACTATTTTTTTAAATATATCTTATATGTCCAAATAGGGAAAAAGAATAATATGAATGTACTTAAATGTATAAATTTAGAATAAAGAATTTATTTTCATTATATAAATTTATTTTTAATTATAAAAATATATTAAATTACCTTAAATCCTTGGAGAACACAAATATTGTAATTATTTAATTAAAAGGAAAATAAAATAAGTGATTTTGAAAATATAAAATCTATAATAATTTGAATTATTTAATATTTGAAGAAAATTTTAGTCATATATTACATATTAATTAGGTTCTGAATATATATACTCGAATTCCACAAATTTCATGATGTATTTGAGGTCGTCTTTAAAAAAGATCTTCCAAATTGACAAAATAGATATTTCATAAAAGCATACTTTATTAAATTATATAAAAATAGTAAATTTTTTAAATAAGGCTAGGTGGGCTTGATATGTTCAATAATGATGTAAATTTTATATTTTTGTTCCAATTTTAACTTTATATGTACAAATTACAGCTCATTAATATCGAAAATTTTGTTACTACAACTAAAATTAAAATTGATATACTAAGGTATTATCAATATGAAACCCTTTGAAATAAAAATTAATCTTATAAAATATATAATCGATGATGGTATTATAATAATATACTATAATATCCAACAATACCTTTCCATTTATTGTAATTTCGAAATATAGTGAATTTATTATAATTTAATCATTTTAGAATTCCCAAAAGACCCCCTCATCAAAATTATAAAAGGAAACTTACTCCATCAATTAGTCAAACAACATTGAGAAATATATCTCAACCAATCCCTATTGATTAGTCTTCTATGATTCATCATTAATTTTAAAGAGGATTTGTATCCATAAAATAGCAGCATTATGTCCTGTAACTAATGATCTAAATAGGTGTCCTAAAGGAGAGGTAATAGTCCAACCTGACCACTTTCTATGTATTCCTTATTCTACCAATTATAATTCTTATGTTACCAAAAAATAATAAATTCATTATCCTCAATATAGTACAATTTAATTATATTAAAAAAATTTAAAAACAAAAATGTATCCCATCAAATGGAAATTTAATTTATCGCTTGTGCGTACATACATATTACTATCTATACGTAGCGATGAAATTCATTTTGGAAATAAAAAATATTAAGGATATGAATTATGATTTATTGTAATATATATATATATAGGGAATTTTAAAAAATAATTATACTTTTTAAATAATAATTTCAAATATACCATCTGACCTACAAAACTGTTGGTAAACGATAACATCGCTCACAGTTAAATGTTGACGACCACTTCCATGAAGTGTTGGGATTCATCTTACATTTATAATTTACATGGATGGTTATAAGAATTTATTTTATGATTATATATTAATTTTATTATATAATATTGATTCTATAAATTATAATTCTTATTTACGTTGCTTTTTTCCATCCCTTGAATATTAAAAATATCATTCATGCATACGTATAACCTTTCATCTCAATGAATGGTGTAATATATTTTTCAATATATACCTTTAATGGATTAAATTAGATATATATAATATATATATATTATATTTATGTCATCAATAAAATCATTTATATGATGTAATCTTGAGGAAATTATATATACATACTCTAATAAACCAAAATTTTCATGAAAAATGAAGGATTATTTAGCAGAAAAAGTTAATTTTTCCAAAAAATTTACAAAATGAGTGAAAAAATATTATATGTATTACCAAAAATTTATTATACATATCACTAAAATTATATAATATATTTTTCATAAACCCATATTTATTATAGATAAAGATTGAACATTTTTTAACGAAGTTGGACCTGATATAGGGGTTTATTTCACAATAACATAAATGGTTAGGATTGTTAATCCGTAAATATATATTTGTTCATAATTTTATTACACATTCATATTTTAAATAAAATTACTTAATTTATATCTTTAATAATATCCACTGTGTTTTTAAATCCATTTTTTATAATTTATGATATTTTAAAAAATGGTTTTAAAGGAATCATCTTGATGTATTCTGAAAAATGGTGATTTCAAATTTTCCAAAAAAAAGATTGATTGGATTGTTTTTTATCTTGTACAGAATGAGAAAAATTTCTATCCTTAATAACCAAAATTTTTATTGAATTAGTATTTACATGTTTATAAGGATCTTTATAAAGATTTTTTTTCCTCTGTAGTTGTGCAGTTTAGTAAAAAAATGTTATTTTCAACCTGAGAAGGTTATCTTCCTCAAAAAGGATTTAAAATATAATTTAATGGTATTACTTATCATTAGTGATAATAATATTTTAATTATTATACAATAGGGTTATATTATGATTATGCCAACCATATTATTTGTTTAAATGGTTTACGATCAGTTTGATATGTGTTGTGCTGTTTTTTTAGCATTCACCATATTAAATTGTATTTATTGTGATTATGTTTTGGGATTGTAAAAATTATAAAAACATCATCTTGTAGTTTCAATCAAAATTATTATTTTTATTATGTATCACAACATTCAATTTTTGGAATGAATTCAACATAGAACATGGTGTATGAGGCATGAAATACCCCCTTGATTCGTCTATAAGTCTCATTGGGAAAACAATCTTTGTTATTGGTTGTGGCCATACACATAAATTTAAGATGTCATGGATTGGGGCATCAAAAATATCTTTATGACGTCTAATATTAATCATTTCCCTTATTATGAGATTATTTATTTATTCTAATGTCATTATATCCTTATTCTTTATGTCTGTATATAATAATTTTGAACTCATGTGATTATTGAATTATTTTATTTCCCTTTACCTCCTTACACATTATTCACATATTATTTGGACTCCATTGTATTACTACCCTTACTAAGCGTCTGATATCACCCCTTTTCATATTTTTATTTTTCTATAGGTTACTAAGAGGTACATTATAATTGATATACATTGATAATCTGTTAGAGTAATGGTGTTATCAAAGGGTATATTATATTTTATTTTATTTAGTAAATTGTAATGGGACATTCAAATAAGTATATTGTTTTCCAAGATTTCAAAATACTTTGACCCATGGGGTGAGATTATTTTTATGTAATGATAATTTAATAATGTAACCACCGGCCCCAGGATACTGGGGTGGGGTTCATTATAATTTGAATTAGAGAATGTTTATTAGAAACTACCATAACTAGATTTACGAAAACAACGATTTAAGAACATTAACCCTATATCAGACATTATGGATATTCTAAAAGAAACCAAGATTATTTTTTATATTATATATAAGTAAATATTCAGTTTATAATTATAATTTCACTAGCTTCAAATTTATACACAATGAATCATAATCTAATCTACTATATGGTATTTTTATGAAATGGCACATACTGGAAGGAATATAAACTATATCGATACATATAATACATGTAGGAATTGACCACCTAGGAAGGATAATCAAGTTGGAGATTGAATGTAACTATAGATGATAATATTATTACTACATTGGGTCATATAAATTAGGTTTTGTGAAATAACCATTCTCAAATTTTGAAGTATGCTGATCCAAAATGATGATTGAAAATGTTAGACTACATTATCCTTTAGTAACCCCTATAATATAATGTGCCTACAAATACATTTATAAGTGATAAATGGATATGTTCATTAAAAATATATATTTATCTCTATGGGATGTCATTAAATGGAGAGGGTTTTCATGGAATCTTATTGTATATCTAAATATGTGGATTAATAGTGGTATGTGGGATCAAACCAATGGACAATCAGAACAGACTATTCAAACCTTTGAAGACATGTTGAGATCTTTCTCACATGACTTTCAAGGTATGTCGGATCAATATTTACCTATGGTAGAATTTTCCTATAACAATAGATGCCATTCAAGTATTCATATGGCACCATATGAAGCGTTATATGTTAATAGATTTCACACATCAACTTGTTGGGATGATGTTAGTGAAAGAAAACTAATAGGCCCAGAACTTGTTGGGGAAACAATGGAAAAGGTGAAGATTATCCGAACCCACATCAAAGAAGCAAAATTTAGGAAAAAGATCTATGCCGATAACAGAAGGAAGGATTTAGAATTTCAAGAAGAAGACCATGTTTTCTTGAAGGTATCTCCATGGAAGGGTGTTATACGTTTCGGTAAGAAGGGTAAATTGAGTCCTCAGTACATGGGATCTTTAGAAATTCTTGAATGAATTGGAGTTGTACCTTATCATTTATAAATTCATCAAAGTCTCTCCAAAGATCATGATGTGTTCCATGTATTTCTGCATAGAAAATACATGCCTGACCCAACACATGTACTCAGCTATGAAGAATTAGAAATGGAACCCAATCTGTCTTATTGGGAAGAGCCTATCTGAATTCTTAACACCACAGAACATGTGTTGAGAAATCGGAAGACTCTTCTAGTGAATGTTTAATGGAGAAACCATAAGATGGAAGCAGCAACATGGAAACCTGAGGAACTTATGATTAAGAACCATACGAATCTTCTTATGCAGTAATATTCTAGAAATTTTGAGGAAGAAATTATTTTAATGAGGGGTAATGTAACACCCCAAGCTTCCATGGTACATTTTACTCTGAATAATGAAGTAGCTTGTGTTGTACACAACATGGAGTTTTAACACACCCTAAATAATGAAACTAGCCATTATGAATAGCGATACCCAGTTTTTGAAATTATTTAAATTTTAATTTTCAATACGGACTTCATTTTTGGATTCAGAATATCAAAATTAGCTTAGGGTGAATTCTAGGTATTTTTCTGAGAAATTTAATTTTTGATAAATAGTGAAAAACACTGCATTATTGTTTAAAACCAAATTTATTAAAATAATTATTAAATTTTTATTAATTAATTTTAGGTGAAATAGATACATAATACCTTTATATATTCAATGTAATTCATTATAGTCATTTTATAATAAGTTTTGATATACAAAATTTTATTGATCTCTTTACCATCTTTTACCCAGCTTCTAGTTGCATTTAAAAATTTGCATAAAACATAATTTTACAACTTATGTGAGTTGAATTTAAAAAATATGAGAGACATGGTTGACATCATTAAGTAAAATTTGGTTCAATAAGATGAAAATAATTTTTGGTGAATACTAACAATTGACTTTTATTTACCACGATTAAAAGTAAATAGGGATATTGAGGGTAAAAATGATATTATAATTACCCTCACACATGTACTAATTCTATTGGATAGGTGTAATTCGGCCAAAAAAACATTACGAATAAAATATGATCCTTTTGGTCCATTTGGCTTTGATTAGGACATTTATTATTATTTTATTTAAAGAAGAGTTAAAAGTGTTAAATTCCATGTCTAATAAATAAACCATTTTTAATATAGGGTTATACATAAGATAAATTTGACTATAATTATTTATTCAAAAAATAAAAATATTTCCTACATAATTTTATTTTATTTATAATTTTTAGACATTAAATAATTTTATTTACTTATTACACAATGATGATGCAGTAATTTCCTTATTAATGAAATTTTAAAATAATTTATATTATAAATATCCAAATAAATGTAAATTGAGACTTTTGATGAATTACAATAATTTTATAGATTAATATGACATGTTCTATTGATTAAACAAGTTTTATTGTAAGGGATATCGTTTTTATGGCTTTCAACAAAATCAAATACTAAATAATGCCAAAATTGACATAATTGAGTATTTAAAACAAATACAATATTATTAATTGATATAATATTACTAAAAATATATTTTTGGGAAAACTGACTTAGATAAAGTTATATATATTAATAATTAACCACTTGGGGATTTCATGGTAGTTTATAGTATGTTTATTAACCATATAATATAAAAATACAAAGAGACATCGTAAATGTCAAACTATTTTACTAAGAGTTAAATCTAAAAGATATGGTTAATATGGTGACATAAACATGTCTAAAACCTATTGGTTGACTCTTTTTTAACCCAAACCCATCTTAGACTATAAATAAATCATTTTGGAGCCGTTAGAAACCTAAAATTTGTTTATTATAAAATAATATTTCACGATTTTCATAATGCGACCCTCACCTCACTTATAAAAGTGTACTTACTCTTCTCTTAGTTTCTATCCCCCAAAGTCATTTGTCTAGGCCAAACCCTGGCCAAATACCCTCCCAACTTCTATCACTTCAATCTAGTGTCCTTACATTGATCATAAATCCAACTTACAGAGCCATTTTGATCAACTCAAAAGGAAACACCTGAAGAAGAGGTAATAATTTCACCACCCTCTTTCATGTTCTTTTCTTCTACCACTTCCTCTTTATTTGTTGTTTCCACAACAAAATATTAACTAAATCACCTTATACATATTTTTATGTTATTATAAATATGTTACAACCATATTAGTTATTCTATTTATTATATAAATGACCAAGTCACCATACGTGCGTACGTACGGCTACCCATCTCCCTGGCGTGGTGTAGTTTGTTATTGAAACACTTCATTATTTGGATAGGTATAATAATGAGTATAACTAATGTAAATAAAAAAAATAACTTGTTAATTATTCTGTATATATGATATAGAACGCAATTACATATGATTTCACTATCAATATAATGATATTGTTGCTCGTGCGTATGTACGGATAAACGTCTCAATGAACACGTTGAGATTCATTCTCCAACATAATCATTCAAGAATAATTTTCATTTTATAATTAAAATTAATTTTTATGAACATAATATCATACTGTATATGAATCAAATACATCCTATCCATAACAAACATGGCTTACATAACCATGCATATAAATGAAAATGATTTAGTTAACACCCGAAACGATGATACTACTAAAATATTATTAACAAAGAAATATTAGAATATCATATATGATATCATATTTATGCATATAGATATTTAAAAATTTAATAAAAATCTTTTAAATACTATAAAAGAGGTTAAAATTCCATCGACTATGGAAAATTACATGGTAAGGGTTAATTCCTCAATCTCACTATTATCCGAGATTAATTATGGGTAAGTATTTACTAGGACATATTTATCATCAATGTCCATATTTCAGAAAAATGTTTTTAAAAGGAAGATTTTAAGGTTTTATGGAAGGTTATATTTAAATATATCATCATTTTAAATGTTTTAAAAATTTATTTCTCTAAATCATTTTATTTAATGTTCATGTTTTCAAAATGATTTTAAGGATTTATTTATACGGACATCATTGTTTTAAAATGTCAATTCCTTTCTATGTTTCAAAGTGGTATGTGAAACTTTGATTCTAAAATATATTTAAATGTTTTCGATTCTAAATTATGTGACTTTTAAATGATTTCAAATTAAATGAAAGATATATTTCTCTCAAATAGTTTTGATTTCAACTATGTCAACATCCTTTGATGGATTTTACACTTGTTTGAAGTTGAGTCATTATGATATAAATCTTCTATATTGTATTGATAGTTTTGTGATATGTTTGACTATGGATATGTTATTTTTATACCATTCATGGTTTATGGTTAAAGTATTAACATTTTATATTCTTTTTTTAATATCAATGTTTATGTTATGTTTTATACTTTCATATGAAGAATGCATTAAACTGAGTAAGTGACGGGTTGAGCTCGCTATAGCTCCTTGACGCATCAATAGGTCTCCTGAGACAAACAAGTGTCTTGGAAAAAGGCCTTGACCAAATATTATTTGTAGTCTTGGCACATGGGCTTGACTATGTGGTTATGGAGTTTGGCATTATGGATTCCATCGTTGTCAAATAGGTTGTTGATATTACATGTGATTATTCAACTAGTAGAATATCCATGTGAATAAGTAAATGAGTTTATTTGATTTATATTGGCCATATTATACAGAATATTATGTTTAAAAGGCTCATGTTTTAGTCTTCTAAATTCCCTTAAATGTTTATTCTTATTTATGAATGTTTCTGCTACTTACTGAGCATCTCAGTTCACCCCTTTCTATGTTTTATTTTTCGTAGGATGCGAACAAACTATACTATGACTAACTTTAAAGGATAGACTAAGGGATATGAATGTGGTCAATGGAGAAAATGCAGATGATTTTTTTATTATATATTGTAATATAAAACTTATGAATGTATGTTGTACTTCCAAGGATACTAAACAGATCGGTCTTCTGGGATTTGACCCCCTATGATCATGCCAATGTAATGTAATAATGCACCAATTATGGGTATCTGGGATCAGGGCGTTACATGAACCTCTTGAGTATGTTGACCTAAAGCCATACCTATAAAACAACTAACAGTTAGAGCTCATAAACCTAGAATATGAAAGAATCAACATTAATTAATTAATTGTCTTCTTTTATTCATTTTAGGTTAACCTATCACAAGGTCTACCCATTCAAACATAGGAAAAAATAAGAATGATCCATGATCCTTTCCTAGGTCTTTTCCATGCAACTAGCATAACCTAGTTTAGTAGCCATTGTAAAATAAACGGTTCGTGCATTAGATCAATGGGGACCTAAATGCCTTTGTCTCAGCCAGTATCTATTGTTTACATCACATTGTAAACTTAAATCAAACTTTTTACCTACCAACCCATGTAACCTCACTTGTGCCCAACACAAAAATCCATCCTATGCCTCAACCATACCTATAATACCACTCTATCAGGACCCCTATCCACAAGGCGTTCTCCTCCTGGGACGACAATGTGAGAATGGGGAGAGTGACCCCCCGAGTCCCACCTCTAGAAGGCCCCGGGTTGGAAACTAGAACCGAGGTATAGTAAACACACAAATGAGAGACATAACCCTATAGAAGAACACATGTGAAGGAGATAGATGGATAAGATAGACACCAACCCACTCCAACTCAAACTCTAATATTAAAAAAATACAACATACAAAAATGTGATGTCAAAGAAATAAACTAAAACTGAAACAGAAAACTATAAGTACCAAAGGAATGTAAAAATAGCAGTGACCCCCAAGAAGCCCAAACAGCTCCTTCAATCCCAAGCTAGTTGTAACCAGCATGATCTCCAACCTACTCCAAGTGACCTGAAAAAAAGTTTATATATACATAGAGAGAGTATAATAGTATTCTCGGTAGGATCATCCCCAGAGCCTCTCGTGAAAAAGTAGAGAAAACAAGCTAATTCACAGTGAAAAACAAGTGAAACTAACTCGTCACCTAAACAAATATATTATGTTCCTAGTCTCACCATTGCTACTCTAACAAATTATCACATACAAGATTATATTATATGTTAATTAATATCAAGGGTAACCCACTACCACCTCCCCACTGGTTTTCCACTTTTCCCTAATGTCGCACGTCCTAAGCATCTATCTCCAAAAAGTCTTGCCTACAGACACTTTTGTGAAGCACCACAACATGCACTTCATGTAGTACAACCACCACATCCATGTAACCAAAGTAACAAGGTAGGTTTTGAGAGCCACCACATCTCATATAACATGTATCATACATCAGAAATTATACCTCAAGCCATTACAACCCATACATTGGATAAGGGTCTTCAAGCCATCATAACCTATACTCGTTTCACCTACAGTAGTCCATAGTAAACTATATCCATAATATATGTGTGTGAATAACAACAAGACATTAAAATCCTCTACACACATATATGGGTAAAACTAAATTCTCTTACTACCAGCACAAGTAACTACCAATAGAAGGGAGAAGGTCCAAAGGGGGTAGTTAGTCATACATCCTCCAACCAGAATGTTGTGGAAAACACCCCTTGGGTCTCAGAATCCCCAGGGTGTTAGTTTCCATTACTGGCAAGGTGGAGTAGAGTATAGAAACACAAAAAAGTAGAAAATATACTATATCTCACAACCACACTATGGGCATATCCTATTCTTAGACTCAACTATATGTAATATCTCTTGAACTCCCGAATTCCACTTCTAAGACTTGGTGTCCTATAAGCACACAACCATTTTAAGAGATTTATCACATTACTTCATTCCCTTGATATCAGTTGCAATTTATGTGAATTAATTCTTCAAAAATTAATTAATCATTAACAATTAAACATTATATTTCATTATCATCACACCCAAAGTACACTGTTCTATTAAATTGCATCCTTATCATTGTGTCCCAGCAAATTCCAACACCCTGGGTAAACACCATTTATTAAATAATTTATTAATAATATTACTACATTCCTATATTACTTGGAATTTTAGAAAAACATTCTAAGCTACTAAACACCTGGAGGCTCAACATGGTCGGTATTTGTACTACACGTCTTGTCTTTTCCACCTATATAAATAGCGTAGAGCCAACCTCTCTTGAGAAGATAATCACAAAAAGCATCTGGCATACCCCATGCGTCTTCACCCCTTTTGGAAAGAGGGTAGGAAAGACTAGATGGCTTCTATATTAAGTAAGGTAAAGTAAATAAACAAAAAAAAAGAATCATCAAACATCCAAACTGTCACATCCACCCCATTTTATCATTTTCGGTGTCCTCCCCGAAACCCACATGCATAAACTGATTCATATCACCACTATTGGCGTCAATGGATGCCACAACCAATGGGACACCCTTCCCCACACATCACAACAACCATCCAGGATCACATCACAACACAAGAAGAAGGAAAAAAAACCTCATATTGACTGGGCTATAGGCCCTTAAACAAGGTATCCAACCTTGAAACACAGTGATCGCTCATAGCTCCAAGCATTAGGGCCTGAAACATTACACGAAAGAGGGTAAATCAGAACCCTACATGACATTAATTTTTTATCAAACTACAATTTCTTTAATCAATATGGAATTAAACTATTAATTATTTGTAGGTTTCAATGATGGGTAACATAAATTGAAAGTTATCATATCTATCAAAAATTGATTCAACATGCATACTACATAAATTTGGTTAATATAAAATTACAAAATCAACTTGATTCATATACATGCCTCTTTATCTTTATCCAAAATTATAAATTAATTCCAAATTTACATTCTTTACCAATTTCCACCAAGAACAAAAATCTAAACAAAGCATGCTTAGTCCTCAAACTATCTAGACAAACAAGAGGAAATAACATACAATTGATATCAATTTATTTATCAGTTTTAAATATTTATTATGTCAATTCCATTGTGATCCTGCGGGTTAAAACATGATAACTCTATAGTTTCATGTAAAAGAAGAGAGATACCACAAATACGCTACCTCAAAAGGTTTTTTATTCTCTTTGAATAGCCTAAAAAAACAGATCTTGATCAACTCTATTAGAGGACTGCATCCACCCATGTATATAGAGACACCACCACACCAGGAAAAACCCAAGAAAAGTCTATTTAGAACCCAGAGATATCATTTCAGAACATGGAAAGGAGAAACAGAAGGATATGAACCCACAAGAATGATGAAAAAGTATACATTATATCGAAGATTGATCGATACTGCATGGATGCACCAAAACAATGGGTGCACTTGCAGCAAGAAGAACTTCAAGGGGAACAAATCTAAGGAGGAAAGTTTGATCGCACAACTATTTTGGGATGGGAGGAATGGTTAGAGAATCTGGCACTGGATAACAAGGAGGTAGAACAAGTGAAGAAGATATCTCACCCCTTTGGAAGATTTAACAGAGCATCAGTTTATGATACACTAGATTTTCTGTTAATATATGATTGAATGAAACCAAATAGTTTGACCAAGTAAAGGCATCCTGATCCTTTTGAAAAATAATATAGTATTTATGGGATTTTAATCAGGATTAAATCCATTAAAACAAGGCTTTTAATGTGTTTTTTGTCAAAGAAAATGTTAAATTGGAGAATATAAAAAAATCTAGAAATTTGGAAAAGGTTATCTGAAACAGTATCTGTGAGATAGTAATAGTGAGAAACTAACTGTGAGAAAGTAACGGTGACACTGTTTCTATGACAATGTTTTTGTGACATCATTTCTATTACACTATTTTCATGAGACAATAATTGTGACATAGTATTAGTGACAATGTTTCCCTAATATTTTTTCTATAAAACCATTTTCTATGACCCTGTTAATGTGATACTATTTCTATGACACCATTTCTGTGACACCGTTTCTATGACACTATTTCTGTGACAATGTTTCTATGACAATAGTTCTGTTACACTGTTTATGCAACACCATTTTAGGAAATAGTTTGAAATTTTGGAAAGGGGTAAGTGACACCATTTCTTGAAACAGTTTAGAATTTTGGCAAAGTAAAGGTGACACTGTTTCTTGAAACACGTTGGAATTTCGGAAAAGTAAAAGTGACACTGTTTCATTAAATAGTTTGTAATTTTAGCTATGTGTTGTTTATAAGTCACCTTGACCTCCCAGAACACCTCAGACATCATATTTCATCCATGGAATGGATCAGATAGGTCTGGTCCATTACTATTTTACAACTTTATAGTTCACCACATTCAATTATGTCTGATCATGATCCATGATTTACATTGAATTTAGGGAAAAGTGTTTATAAGATTCTTGATATAGAGCATCATATGACCACATCTTATCACCATTAAATTGAATCCTAGTAAAAATGGATATCCAATGTTTATAAGTCATCTTGATTTATTTATCACATGAATTTAAAGGTATATGTGATCAATATTTACCCTTAGTAGAAATTTCTTTTAGAAATTGCTTTTATTCAAGAATTAATAGGTGCCCATATGAAGCATCATATATAAATAGGTGTTGTACAACAACTTTTAGGGATAATGTTAATGAAATAATGAATTTTTCCTAAGAACACATAGTGGAAACAAACACAAACTTTTCAAACATTGATCAATTCAACCCCAAAGTAGAAAAATGATCTATGCCTATAACAAGAGGAATGATTAGGAATTTACCATGAAAGATCTTCTTTTGTTAAGGGTGTCTACAAGGTTGGGTGTTATAATATTTGGTATGAAATGAAATTTGACCCCCATTTATATTGGACCTTTTGATATCCATGAAATAAATAGATCATTGGATTACTATTTGAAAATTAAACCTAGCCATTGTAAAGCTCATGATGTGTTCCATATCTATTTGCTAATGAAGTAAAAGGCCAAAAACCTATTATATCTTCCCAGGATATATAAATGAATCCAAATTTATATTACTATGAATATATTATCCAAAATCTAGAGACAATATGATAAGTGTTGATCAATTAGATGACTTTCAAGTATATTTAATTTTGAAAAATCTTAATATATAAGAGGAAATGTAAGAATATAAGTAAATTTTGAGGAATAAATACCCAAATATACTAATGACATGAAATTATGAAAAAAATTGATGAAATGTATTTAAGGGGTAAATATTGTAACACCCAAAAAAATTATGGCAATTCTCATTATAAATAAATTTAATCTCTTCGATATTTTTTGTTTACACAACACTATGTTAGAAAAATCATGTTATATTTTGAATGTGTCCCTTATAACCTATAAAATAAATTTTGAGGAATAAATTTTACTATATAAATTTTAAAAAATATATGTTTTATAAATTTTTAGAATAAATTTCTTGATTATAAATTGAACAAAAATAAAAAGGAAAAAAATTAAAAGACGTTTTTCTTTGAATTTATTTTTGGCCCAATAGATTTATATCAGATTAAATTGAATCAATAACTATTGGAGAATTATTTTTGTGAAATATATATTTTATATTCAATCAAATGTTTTAATATTTATATAATATTTTTACTATTCATGTGATAAGATTAATAATGTTTTTTTCTTAAAAACAACATTTTCTAAAACACAGTTGTTATCAATTTTTTGAACACATAATAAATTTATATTATGATACTTATAGTTATTGAATTTAAAAAAATGGATTCAATATTTGGAATTATGAGAATCAAATTTACTTGTTATTTCTTCGTTACATTTAGATATTATGAATAACAACCATGACACATTTTATATAGTCCATAATGGAAAATGAGATTAATCTATGATAAAAATAAGTGATAAGGACATAATTACACTTTATAATTATTATTGGATAATGTGAATTATGAGATTATAATGTAGAGTTTTAAATTAATTAATATAATGGAAGATTTTCTATGATAAATTTCTATATGATATATAAATTGAAAATAGATAAAAAAATACCACTCTCCTAGATTTTAATGACTCTTATGTGGTTACAATTGTACAAATGATATATCGGATTAAACCAAAATGTATATTTTGATCATAATGAAATTAGTTTCATTATAAATTTGAATTTTTATTTTTTAAAGTATATAATTTCTCTATATTGTTTCTGAATCGGTAATAAATTATTCTATTTATAAATATAAAAAAATAACTTATTTTAAAAATATTAATTTGGATATAATTTAGATGTTGTAGTACATCTAAATAATATTATTTCTCAATATGAAATATTATAGTGGATTTAAAATATTATATTCAAATTATAACTTTTTTGATGTCTTTAATTTCATATTTAATTAATAGTGTCAAAATTGAAAAAAATGATATTTGATCAAAATGGTATTTTATTGAATTATTTGAAAATAATAAATATTTAAATAAGAAAATGTGGATATGATATGGTCCAAAATTTTATTAAATGACCAATTAGGGGGAAATTGTGACTATATATGTAAATATTACAACTCTCATATAGGATAAACATAATTACAATAGTTTAAATTAAATTAGATTAACTATGATTTAATGAAAATTATTATGTTTAAAATGATATTGAGATGTATCTAAATTTCATTGGTTTGGGGATAAAAAACATATCATTCCATTTATTTTAATCAAATTCCATTTAAAATAATTTTCCATTATAATAAATTTTATATAATTTAATCTTTTGAGAATTTACAAAAGATCTGATCATGTTAATTATACAATATCAGCTCCTATCTCACTTCATCACAACATGGTAAACCATAAAGATCAATAAATCCCTACCAATTTCACTTATAGATATTCTTAAACATGTTCTAGATGTGATGGTCCCCCTAAAAGACAATGTTTAATTCCTTTAAGAATATATCTAAAGAAGGTGTACCAATGAAGAAGTAATTTTCTTATCTAAAATCTTTCAAAAATATCCTTATTCTTCATATTATAATTCAGTGGAAGTTATCACAGAATAAATAATTCAAAATCATGTATAAAATTAAATTATATTTTTATTATTTAACCATCATTACCCATTATCTTCCCCATCAAATGCGATTTTAAATTATCTCTCTTGCACATATATGGATTACCATCTTCACATTGTGAACCACTTCATTTTTCATTTCTATATTCTATAAATGGTAATCATTATATGTTTAATATTTATATGTGATAGTTATAAAATAATTAAACTTCCTAAATAAAAATTTCTTATATACTTTAATAAATTCCTCACCATTATTAAATGATAACATCTCTCAAGAATATGTGTGTACTATGACTCTATAAAGTGATGCTATTTGTTTTTCATTTCAATTTTACATGGATGAGAATAAGGATGTATTTGATAAATAAATATTATTTATATGACATTATAGTGATTTTATAAATAGTAATTATTATTTTCCATTATTTCATTCCATTCATAAAATAATAAATACAATGTTTATGTGTATGTATAACCTGCCACCTCTATGAACGATGAAATATGTATTTAGATATCTACCTTGATTAGATTACTTTAAATACATATATAATGAATATATATGTTTTCATATCATTTTTACTTTTCTAGATCTTATTTATCCTTCATAAAATTATAAATACAGAAACTACTGAACCAAAAAATATATGAAAAATAAAGATGTTATTACACAATATATATATTTTTAAAAAAGAATTGTTAATAAATGGGTGACAAAAGATTACAAGTATGTTATAAATGGTGTGAAATATAATACTATGGTTCCCTAATAGTATTATAATAACTCTATAGTTATTATACAAGAGGATTGATAATTTAATAATTAATTCAGACATAAGGGAAGGGTTTATTTCAAAATCTCATCAGTATTCAAGATTATTTGTGGTTATGTCTCTATTGGAGAATCATTTTCCTCCATATCCATATTTTCCATAAAAATGATATATAATAATTTCAATACCTCCTATGATTTTTTAAAATCATTTTCACCCATGGTTGACTTCATAAAAAATATTTATAATAGAATCTTTTTGTTATTTTATAATTAGATTAAATTTCAAATATTTTGAAAAAATTGTGTAATGAATTTTTATTTGACTTATAAGACATAAATTTTATATTTCCTTCATGAATAATAATTTATTCGATGATTTAATTACATTATTACATGGCTCTATTTAATGAAATTTGTTTCCTCTACAATTTCAAAATATTTTATGTTTTTTCAATGTGAAATTGTTGTTTCCATTGAGAATATTTTAAAATACATCTTATCAAATTTTTATTCATCAATGATATCAAAAAACTTTGTTTACTTATTATCCAATGGGTCAATGGTAGGATAATACTATACTTATTTTTTTTTATCAAGATGGTATGTTATCTATTGGATTGGGGAAATACTATTTGGATACCATTCCATATATTACATTAGATGGGTTTTGATCATCTTTATTGATTTAGTAATTTATAATTACATTTGATTATTGTTTAAATATGAATAATTATGTTTATTATGTTTCTACCCTTTCATATGAGTAATACATTGGAATTTGTTTTGAGATTAATGGTGCAGTTATAGACCCTTCATGAATCGATATGTCCCATGAGATTGACAAGCTTGGGACATGGATGGGGGATTAACCATTTATGTCAGATTTATTTCCACAATGTCTCAATGGTATTTTTTTAATATCCAAAATTTTAAATATCATCAATACGAGATAATTTATAAATTTCCATTATTTTATATGATTAATTATGATATACATGCATATGATTTTAGTACAATTTATTATATAAACTTTTGATTTCTATTTTATTTATTCCATATTATTCATGAATTATTTAGCATCTATAGAATACAGACTACTGAAAAATTTTCCTGGAAACCCTCTCAAACTAGTAATTGACCCAAATTTACATACACCATAAGGGAGTTCCAGATCCACATGGCATAACTTTTATAAATGAGGAATGAAAAAAACCACAGGGAAGGATTTTTTCCAACCTGAATAAAAAAATGCATATATACTATTAGTAGAGGGAGAGTACAAAAAATAGAAAATATTATATAGTACAGTGAAGGTTATGGAAACAATAAAACACAAAATTAGTTAGAGCAACCCAATGTACTATTTAAAAATAAAATGATAAATAAAACAAAACCTATCTACTCTATAAGATAGAATTATAATGATCCCAAATTCTCACCACAACCTTCCCAAATAAATCTAAAATAATCCTAACTACCTCACTAATGTTTCTTTCCATTCATTACATATATAAATACATACAATGGTCTATGAATTGATGAAGGGGTGCCTAATTTGTGATCCAAACCAACTTAGAAAGATCCCACCTAGGTGTTCTATAAAAAGTATATGTATAATAATCTAAACATGATAAACATTAAAAAAAAGTTTAAAAAATAATTCACATATTTTATATCAAGAATCTATAAAATATTCTAATTTTTTCTTTTTTGAAATTTACAATTAACTCTTGGTATAATAGTTTCAAATCATTTCCAAAAAATCAACTGATAGAAAATAATGTATAACATATCATATAAAATTCATGGAAGTAAGAGTTAATATAATTTATGATTTAAGAGAATGTAATGTTACACCAAGTATCACTATATTTAAGGATAGTAGACAACTCTTACCACAATCAATTATTAGTTCACAAATATTTCAATAAAACAAAGGTCTATGGAGAGTATAAATTCCCCATGAATCAATTCCCTTGTGATGTAAATATCAATTCCATAGATAGACCGGCTTGTCGAACATATTAACACCCCACAAGTGAACCCCCTAATAATACATAGAAGATGGAACTATGATAAAAATTCTACATAAGAACCCATGGCTTCCCAAGTGATAAATTATTTACACCATGGTATTAAAACCATGGTTTCGATACTATTTCAGAAATACATTTTTCATTGCACTGAAAAATATCTATTAATTTACCAATACAAGGTGAAAACCATATTTATAAAAAAAATCACGCACATGAATCTATCAATACACCATTCCATATCATTTATGTATCAATTTCAAAAACATTATTGATATATTTCATCAAACATATGATAGATATAAAAGCACTAACCAAAAAATACAGGCCGCATATGCCCAAAATAGAATTCTTAGACAAGGAAGAACATTAAAACTATGATGGATTACCTACAATCAATATACACATCGAAAAATTTATTAAAAATCAATGACGGTCAATAGAGATGATAGAACACAGCATAAGATAATTAAAATCGCATGTATCGCCAAATCCAACATAAGGGTTTGCCTCCAGATTGGGATTATACAATGTATATACATGGGAATAAGATTAATTAACATCCTAAACCAATATATCTATAAATGAAATTAAATAGAGCTACTGAAATCAAAGGCTATGATGAAAATAGAAGTGTTATTGACACAGTAAAATTCACCACAGCTGCAATGATGATCAATTTATGAACAAAATGACAAGAAAGGATAAGAACTCTCATTAATCGACAAGGAGAATACATAAGTCAAGAGGGAAGAGGGAAAGATTTAATTAATGAATAATCAATCATATTATTCCCTAAAATGAAAACCCATTATGATCAAATGGTGTTTCATCCCTTTTCACATTTTGAAATACGTGATACATAAGAATTCGGAAAAAATTCCATATTTTTAAAAAACCATAATTTCAAAATTACATAATATCTAATATTTTCATGAGGTGTGAAATTCTTACCTTGTAATGGGTTCACAATTTTTTCACAGCATCACGTACATAGAGTGTTACCACCTTACATAGAATGTAAACATATTATGCTATGTATTAGTTCCCAAAATATACCTGGTGATAAATACACTATGTGTGCAAACATTACATAGTGTGTATTTATTATGTAAGCATTGGAAAGACCATATTTATATAGAAAACTATGAACCATATCCTATGTCTTCCAAAATCAAAGATATTTAACTATTCCTTTAATACTTTTATACCTAGAATCTATTAATTCAAATAGATACACATTCCTGACAATTAATTTCATTTTAACCAAAAAATTATTTTTATCGTATGGAGACCACAAAACAAACTAAAATAAAGAGGTAAATGAAAATTTATTATAGAAATAACTGAAATCAATAACAAGATTTTACAAACTCCCTACAATAATACATTCCTTCCCCCATAATTCTTATGGAATAATGATATTTGAAAAAGGGTTATAGAAAATTCTCCCAAATCCATAAATCATGCTGCCATGTCTCATGTGAATCAGATCTTCCTCGACATAAAAATATAAAAAACATAATTAAAATCACATGTAATACCTTCACATGAGTTTTAATGGTCTCCACTTGATTATCTACAACAAAAACGTCAACAATCATGTCAATCACCCCCCCCAACACAGAATGTGAGAGGGATCAAGATGATATATCTAGATCTATGATATGTATTTCCGATCCAAATTTCATATAATTCAAACCAGGAATGCTAATTGTTAAGATAAATTCCCATGATATTTAGTGACATATAATGATGCAACAAATTTCAGAGGTTTCTATCCTTGTTTTTCAATCCGATGTTGACCAAACATTGGAGAATGTTTAGAGAAAATACGATCACCTGTCTAAAAATCATTAGGATGATGAAACTTATCTAAAAATGGGTTTTTCTTCCACATTACAATAATAATACACTGAAATATTTTCTGAATCCTCCAAGATGTTTCCTAAACAAGAATCAATCCCATAAAAAAAGCCTCTCCCTTCTTTTCCCAATAAAGAGGTTATGTAAAAAGGTGCCCTTATAAATCCTTCAAGTTAAACATTATTATAGAAAAAAATATACCTATTGTTTTATAAAAACTCAATTAGTAACTGATTAATATATCAAGATCAACTTAAATTTATGACACATGAATGAGGGAATCACTTCTAGGATCTATTTTGGTTGCTCAATATAACTATATTTTTGGGGATGATAAGTTATACTAATCCTAAACTAAGTTCCCATCACCCATTCAAGACAACTACAAAACCTCAATGCAACCCTACTATCCGTATATAATATAATATCATAAATATCCCCTTGTAACATCAAAATCTTTAGTACATACATCATACTCACATATTAAACTATAGTGGTTTCCCTAATTGAAATAAAATGAGTCAACTTATTGAAAAGAACAATAACCATCTATATAGAATTCCACCATCATGAAGTCTATGGTAATTCAATAATAGATTATATCGTTACCACATAAATTTTGAAAACCATAACCAAAATTTGCTGAAGAAAACCAAAATTTTATAAAGGAGATGCCTTTATTTTTTGTCAGGTGTAACTACATGAAACTTAATTAGTAATTTCAATCTTATTACCCATCCACCAGAATCATTGAATTAGGTCAAAAAACATCTTCAATGATCCAAAATGAAAGAACCAAATGGAAATATGATATTAAAAAAAATTAATATCTTCATAGATTCTAGGATGAAAGGAAATTACACAAATCTATGAACACCATATGAAGAGACATCATAACCTAAAAAAACTCCATTATATTTGGTTTCTTTAATTAATATGAACTCATTATCCCTTTCTCGAATCTATAGAATAGTCTCATCAAGTGATGATGACAAATGAAAAAGGATTTGAACCATTCCAAAAACATCATCTCGAGCATCTAGGTGTAATTGAGTAAAAATACCAACTTGGTCCACTATTCATTCAATTCCAAATTAGTCTGTGACAATAACTTTCTATTGAGAGCTTCTATGATAAATTTCTTATTCCATGGGGTGTAGATGATATTGATGAAAAAATGAGGTTATTTCACTAACCATCTCTGCTCAGAATTATGTATTTTTAGAAAATATATTTCACAAAATCTTAGGATCCTAAAAGGGAAGGAACCTTTCCCAAAAAAAATAGTGATGTAAAAAAGTAAGCATATGAATAGGCATCGAAAACAATAAATCATGATTGGTTATATTAATTTAGGTTTTCAAAGCTATATAGAGTTGTATGCACAACATTTTTATCCTACATAAGTAAGAAACCCAAAGCAACTACAAAAGCACCACTGAAAACCACATACCCCATAACAGCTCAGGTAAGAATAAAATAAAAGAAGTTGATATAAGTCATTTATGATCATCAAAAGAAGATATTAAATTTTCATCTATTATGAATATATCCACATTAATTTCAA
Organism: Viscum album; assembly: GCA_963277665.1. Taxonomy (NCBI): domain Eukaryota; kingdom Viridiplantae; phylum Streptophyta; class Magnoliopsida; order Santalales; family Viscaceae; genus Viscum; species Viscum album. Next base: position 1,147,574,084 of record OY728156.1, read on the forward strand.
TTGTAGTCAATGGTGATTCCACATTTGAGAAATAATTGGATAAGAATCAATAATATCCCACAAGACACCTAACGATTGGCATATAATATGAATTCAATGTAAAAGATCATGAAAATGAAACCTTAACCTTATCATTATCAGCTGATAAGCTATTCCCATGAAATATGTTCCCCGAGAAATTTAGATTTTTGATCTGGAAATAGAAATTCTAAAGAATTATATATAAACATTTAATCTCTAATAGAACTTGAACCAATCTAAAATTGTTCTCTTACATGCAATCCAATCTCGAATACAATAAAATAACATCCAATAACCCTACCAAAAAATTGTAGAGATGATAGTTGAATATATAATTAATATATTCCTTGAAAACTATATGAAAATTAATAAAACCATATTACATCACTAGATATTCATAATGTACATACCTAATCCTAAAATGAATCATTGTTATGTTAGACTGCTAAAATCTAAGCTGATGAAATCCCAATTGATTAATGTTCTTTGAAAACCTATTTTCCCCATTTAACTGACCAAAAGAATAATCTACACTTAGAAAACAATACACTATTATAAGCTTTATTCTATTTAAATTACATTATCCCACCCAAATCGATGTAAACTATCATCCCTGTTGGAAAGGGCCATATCAGCTGCCATATGAGAATCCCTGGGGAGAAAAATATATTTTTCTGTCTAATCATCCTACCAATCCTTGAGATATTTCATTTTCTCTGGTAACATAGTATAAAATGGTATGAAAATAGGTTGTGTTACTCACACAAGAAACATCATAATATCCACCACTCTCTCTAGGGGAAGACCATATAAATCATTTGTGAAAAAATAAGGGATGTCTTGAACAACAACAAGAAGATTAGAAATATAATAAAATACACCAGATTAACTAATATAATAGGAAACATACATTTGAGATCTGGTCAAGAAGGAAATATATGACCAAACCATTAATTCCACTCCCCCTAAAACAATTTTTCTCCCCCATCGATAGTTAGAAACTAGATATGAATATGTTAATAAACAAACATATCAATAAGGTGGGAAATAATATCCATCTTGATGATTATTACAGATTGATCCACATCATGAATGAGAAAATCAATTAAAATCTTTGCATCAGGTATCGATAACAAAAAATATGACAACTGAAACCCTAATTATTTCCTCTTTCTAAGAGGTGTCTCTTAATCTATAACAAAGGACATGGTATGAATTACATGTTTAATAATATCATCAAAGAGATGAGATAAAAATTAATCTAAATAAACCTTAATAATGAAAAAAATTAATACAAAATATTTAATAATAATGGTACCTCTCACTTTCTTAAGACCCATGTCTACCTCCTCAAGATAATCTTTTACTATGTTACAGTGCCTCAATACTATTTACTATAGCTCTATCCCTATAGTCATTGAGGCATCTATCAATTCCACAGTTATAGTTAGAGATGAAAATACTAGACCATAGAGAGGAATATACATATCTTGATAGAAACATTAAAAATGACTATATCATCCAAAACTATTAAAAATATTTGTACTTGATAGACAAAACAATTAGGCGTGTATGACCTGGAAAACCTAATACCAAGTTAGAGGCACACTTCTAGTTGTAACTGAGGGTGTATAGAAGGCATGCCTTTGAGAACCACCCCACCACATCTATGATGATCCTACCACACTATATTTTTCATATGGACACTATTGAAGGTTCTAGTAAGTGTAATAGAATGGGAAGATGATCCAATTTTTTTTACTTGTTCATATTTTCCATCATCGCATGGTGTATTGTGTTCAAATATGTAGAAATATTCATCATTGATTGGTATGATCTAATATCTAGTAACACACCTTGCATGTTATTTTTCTCCTTTTTCTAGAAATTATTTACTATATATGGATAAAAACAAACCTTCTCATAAAAAAATTTATGTATACTGACCATTAATGATCTTACTGATGCAATGAGAGGACCACTAATTAATTCAGTGCCATACTAAAATCTGGAAAAAGCTACTAAATATAGAGAGTCTTGAAACATTACTAGTCTAATACCACATTCCTATTTTATGGTACCTTAGTAACCCATTATTTTACTGGGGATCTCTTATTTGAACACTATATAATTCACCATCGTAAATTTAATTTTATCCCATATTTCATTGATTTCTTAAATCTTATCAAGAAAACCATCCCCCTCGTGAGGTTTATTCCTACCCTTATGGGATGGTTTTATCCTATATTGGAGATCCACTGATCAGAATCTTTATCCTCCATCTGTTAGATATTCCTCAGTAACTCTATCCAGAACATGCGTTACACTCTAATCAACAGTGCATAATTCCCACAATATAAATTTGTTAATATTCAAATCTATAAGAGGATTCTATTATGGATCATTTTATGGAACCTCCTGAGTAATACATTGATGATGCATTAGAGGAATAATTACATACCATGGAATAGAAGAAACAATTTTTAAATAAGATAACCACATTTCAATATAGAAAACCATAATTAAAACTATGATTAAGATCAAGATCTCAAAATTATGGGCACACATCCCAACATAAAATGGTATCATAAACTTCTCCATGGAAAGATCTTCCCATGAACTCAGTACGACATACATATCAAGTCCCATAAACCCAAAATATATTATACTTATCACAACCTGCCATCTTCAAGATGAGGGAAGGGACAACAAAGTACCATGACCTTCCTTCTTCAAGATGAAAGGGAGATAATGACCCCTGAGTCCCACCTTCAATGGGACCTAGAGTGGCGATTAGTATTAATGGGTATAGAATATCCCATAAAATGAAAGGCATTACCCTTTTTATCGAATAATATGGGGAGATAAGATGTTAAATCCCAAGAAAATCCAAAAACTAAAAGTAAAATTAAAGCCATAATCCATTACCACATGAATGTTCAGATGTAAAGCTGATACAAGGTACAAAAAAACTCTCATGTAATATTCCCAATGAAAAGAGACTTTGAAGCTACGACAACTAATCCTGAATCCTGAGCTAGTAAAGTCGATCATGGTCTTCAAATCCTCATTGAAACCCGAAAACATTTATATATGCATAGGGTGATCATACGAGTATACTTAGTAGGGAATCTAAATTCACCCTTGTATATGTGGGGGAAACATACTAATATCCATGTGAGAAAATAGTATCACCTCAAAGAACCTACCAAGGAATACTAACTAGCCCATCCTCACCAAGGATTTCTCAGCAAATAATGCTAATCAAGTATGGTAATAGTATATGTACATCGACATTTGGGTAACCCGCTCCACATTCCCATGGGTTATCTTCTCAGCACTAATAGCTAACATATTGACACTACCACTATTTACATACATTGTACCACTGAAATAACCTCCTCGCACAGACCTGCGCCTCAAACCACTCACAATTTTGTGTACAGACACCCAGGCCACAACAACGATGCCTCTCTTCCGAATACACCTAGGCCTCTTCCCAAATACACTTGGGAAAAAATCCCAGCCCACAATCACAAAGGCCACTCATCCACAAAAAAATGTTCTGAGGGATTTGGGACTATGGTAAGACTAAATCCGTTACATTCTGCCTGGATACGCTCAAGCGGTATGAACCGAGAATAGGGTGTGAGGAAGAAAGGTAGTAACCATCCATCCATCCTCCCACCAGGATATTGGAAAAGATAACCTCCCCCATGAAGTGGGGGTCTTCAAAACATGGTGCTCAATAATGGTGGGTCAATATAGAAATCAAATGGAAATATAATTTATAAATCTAGGTAATAAAACTCTCAGCCCAACCTATGGGTTTCAAACAACAAAAGTAACGATGCCACTAGTATTACTTTTTCTTCTACCCCTATATACATAGCCACACGACACCCACTTCCAAGAATAAACCAAATTCATTTTTATTTAACCACATTCCATTAATTTATTTAATGGGATAAAGTTTAATTTATTCTAGAACTACTAGGACACTATCATGCATAACCATACAACAAAAAAACTAGATTTATTGTCCCACTGCACACCCCCATTCAACCACTGCCAACTATAATTATCCAGAGTTATACCATAAAATCCTTCTCTCAGAACCCAACTCTGCATCCCTGCTACCAATAAAATTCCATGATGAAGCTCTAATGTGTAACAAGTTCATAACCACCCCACAATCCTACCTCCTAACAAAGCTCTGTGGCCACAACACAAACAAATGCATCCCCACTGCCTAGAAGTCCATCCATTCTACAATCAATCAGTCTCTTAACCTGAGACTCCAAAACACCAAATGTACCACCCCACACACCAAACCCACAAAACAACCATTAAACCATATCCCCGGAACACACACATCCCAAACCCCTATTCTAGAACCAACTCCTCCATCCACCCATATACCCATAATCGTGCTAGCAATAGTAACAATACACAACTCACATTAGGGAACCAAAACCAATAGAACAGAGAAATAAACCAAAACTATTAAACATGACATATTCAAATTCGATAAAAACTGTTTATTACCTCCACTTGATAAATAGGGGTAATCACATGAGGGTTTTCATCCTAGGGCGTCCATTTAAATTTAAAAAGTGCATCTGATTAAGCGGATTTCATGTTACAAACATTTATTACACATCTCAACAAAACATAGAATCCCTAGTGTGAAAAAAATACCACCAAAAGACATTATTTTCAAATGGAATATGACCGTAACAACAAAAAAGGAACAAAAAATAACGAATTTAACAAGTGGTCAAAATGAAACCATATTTAATCTGTAGTCTATTATTAAAACAAATATTTTTTTCTTTTAGTCATAAACATCTCCATCCATTATTTATTACTTGTTAAAGAAATGGATTCATCCTTTATTCAGAAGGAATCATTATTACACACACCCTTCATGAAGAAAAAATAAATAGAGGCATAAAAAATCCCTACCTAGATGATTAAAGGATTGACATTACTCTTTGTTCCAAGAACACATGAAAATGTAAGGAGCATGAAACTTCAATAAGACAGTGCAAGAGGAGCTCTATAATACGTTCATGACTAATATAGGGAGTAAGTCTCTACACACACCAAGAGGAAATAGGAAAACACAACAGGAAGGTATGATACGATGCCTCCTTTTGTACATGCTTTGAACTACCTCTTGGAGAAGAACACCTACCTCCCTGACCTCTATCTATCATACGGGGGAATGACACAATCTTCCATACAGGGAATCAAATGGTACCATTAAAATTGTATATTGATAGAAATTAATGTAATAAAACAATACCAGAGGAAAGTTTCTTACCCACGATCCTAAGAAGTAAAGAACAAACGTTCACATCATATCCTCCAACATCAGGATGGTCCTTTAAATTTTCCAATCCATCTGAGGGTGGAAAGTAGTGATGAGGTGTAGCTGGGTTCCAAAAGCCTCTTGTAATCCCCTCCAGACTCATGAGGTAAAGCGTGTGTCTCGATTCGAGATGATAAATCTTGGAACTCCATGCATCTACACTACATCACCTACATACCTCTATGCTAAGGCATCCACTATGGTAAACTCCTTGATCACTAGGAAGTAAGATGATTTCTTAAATAGTCCACCGCTACCCAGATATAATCATATCCTCCCTGAGACCTGTGTATTCCAATAACTAAATCCTTCAAAAATTCATCCAACATTATCTCGGGAATATCTACGGGTTGCAACGGACAATCGGGAACACAGTGCTCAACCTTCATCAATTGACACACTAGGCACCTTGCCACAAACTCCTCCACTTACCAATTCACCTGGGGCCACCAAAACTATTTCCTCAAGCCTCTATTCATCTTTTAAACTATTGGATGTAACACTAGGTGTGAGCTATGTAACTCAAAAAGAAGTACTTCATGCATTGTTACTAGGAGAAACATCTTCCCACGAAACAACATTAGATTTTAACTACCCTCCGACCATCCATCAGGAGCACCACCCTAGCCAAAGAGATCACATATCACTTCATCCTATGAGTCTTCCCACTAGGAATCCTCCACCTAATAAACCAAGAAAGACTGCACTATCATCTGATATAGATAACATCTCCTATTTTCCTTCCTATCATCAAGTCCCAAAGTAGCCAACTCCTAAATTTTCTTCAAATAATATGAAAGTTCCTAAACTGCCTCTTTTATTGACTTAATAATCGAAGCATCATCCAAAAAATTCCCCTTTCTCGATGAGTAAGAGATATCGAAGTCGTAGTCCATGATTAACTTCATCCTCCTTTGTTTCAAATTATTCTGGTCTCACTAGGAAAAGATATACCTCAATCTCTTCTGATCCGTTGAGACCACCAAGCACTCCCCGATGTGGTAATTTTGCTATAAATTCAACATGAAAATGAACATTTAATGCTCCACGTCGTGGGTGGCATATATATGTTCATGATGACATAACTTCCTAGACCCATAAGAGATCAGAACCTACTACTGTATCAGCACATACAACTAAACTAGACCAAAAGCATCACAAAACACCTCAAACACACCCCTTACTCTCGAAACCTGAGCCCTGGAGCAATGACCAACATCCCCTTCAGATAGTTGAAGGATACCCTAAAATTATGAATCCTTATGATGGTCTATACCATTATATATAATATTTTCAATGGAGAGAAAACACAAGAGAAGTTGGGTTTGAACCTACTGTAGCAGCCTTCCAGACCCAGGAAAATATGAACCTCCACCACATTTTTGGGTGCTTCCCAGGAAAAAATAGCATCGGCCATTGGTGGTTCCACTGATATCCCATGCTGGGAAACCAAGTGTCTAAGAAATTTCACCTCTCATGTCTAGAACATGCACTTGGATAACTTTTTGTAGAGGTAGGGGTGTCAGAGGACCTCCAAGACTGTCCTTAGATTCATGGTATTCTCCCCCTATAATATTGAGTAGATCAAGATGTCGTCGATGAACTAGATGATGAACCGGTCCATGTACTCACATAAAACAGAGTTCATGATCCCCATGAACACCGTTGGCACATGTTTAACGCAATATGACCTGACCACAAACTCAATGTGGCCATACCTGCACCTGGAAGCAGTCTTCGGGATGTCACCCTCCTTCACCCTCAAATGGAGATACCCTGATATGAGATCAATCTTGTAGAGCCAAAATACCCCCTTTAACTAGTTAAAATGATTTTTGAACCTCATAAGGGGGTAATGGTTCTTGACTGTCACCTGGTTCAGCCTCTAGAAGTCTATGAATTTTCCTAGTCCACCATCTTCATTTTTTGAGAATAATACTGGGGAACCCCAAGACAACATACTTGGTTGGATAAAAAACCTTCTTCATCAGGTCATCAACATTAATCTTCATCTTCTACAATATAAACGGAACCATCCATTAGGGATCCATCGATATAATACATTTACTAGGTTAAAAGTCTATCCTATAATCAAAGTCATGTTGAGGGGGTATAGTCACAATCTCTTTGGGGAAGACATCTAGGAACTCACTAAGAACCCAAAAAAATGACACCATCTATTTTTGTGTTGATTCCACTTACAGCTTGGCTAACAAAGAAAGAAGTGACTCCACATTCCGGCTGACCACATGACAACTCTTCCCACCAATGAACGTTACACACTAGCCTCTTATATAATTACAACACGACCCTTCTCCAGAAGTAGTCGATAACGTCGTGAACAAAGATCAACTAGTCAGTTCCAAGGATTAAATCATATGGAAACATCAGTAGTAGAAGAATATTCCCACTAGATTGAAGTGGTACCAATGTCCGTCTATATCTCTGAAAAACAAAAAACAGACGAGTCTGACTTCTAACTAGCGTACTCAACACCAGGGGAATGTAAAGTCTATCTACGTCTAGACCTAGGGAATGGGCTAGACTGGATGCAACAAAGGAGTGAGAATCTCTTGAATCAAACAAAGAACACACAAGGGTACAAAAGAGACTTATCATACCTCGAACAACATCTTCCCCTGCTGGAACTACTACTTCTATGATGTGAAACTAATCAAACCCATCTCCTCTGAACCTATGCTATTGATAGCCTCATAGAACATGTCCTGGTAAAAGTACCTAAGGAACTCCCTGGGTTCGACCTCATCTGGCACTGTCTACCCTTGGTTGAGCAGGATCTCACTGCCCCCACTACTAGAAAGGCTTTACTAGAAAGTGATGCAGTTGAGGTGGGAGTTGAACCTACCCACCCCCACCGTACTGATATCGAATTGAGGACTAGTTCCGAAGATGTCCATAGAATCCAATGAAAAAGAACTAGGGTCCCGAGACCCTGAGGAAAGGGATAGAACCCTAAGATCGCATCTGGAACTCCTGAGGCATACTCCCCACAAGCCAAAACCTAGATGGCCTTGACGCCAAAGACCTTATGTTGACATATATTCGCTTTCAAAAACATATCTGGATCCCCTCTTATGGTACACCTCCCTACAAGTACATCTTCTCCACTATTCAGAATTATTCTATTCATCCATGCATGTCGACAAAGTAAATGGAGTGACAAAATTATAAAGAGAAGCTTATAGTGACTCCCCCAAATGTCTATCATACGAATCCTAATCTAGAGAGAGATCAGGAAAGGATATATATGTAACATCCCAAGTAAGTAATGAATAATAGATATTTTTATCTATGTCTATTAATGATAAAGATAGTGTTTTAGAGGCCTAAAATGAAAATAAATACAATCTTATGCATGGAATACACTAATATTCTTAAAAGATTGTTTTAGTGCCTTTTGATGGAAAACCATTTTTGAATCTATATTTTGACAATTTTATAAACTATGTTTGTCAAAATAAACTTATACTTTATGACTGGGACATCAAAATTTACCTTGTGTGAATTTTTGGTAATTTTCTGACAATGTTCATTTTTTTTAATGAATAGTGAAAAATACTGCATTTTACATCAAAACTACTTTTTAATCTAATTTATTTATATGATTAGATTATGTTTTGAATTGGTTTTTAAGTAAAATTAGAATCTATTTTTACCATTTTATCCAATGCTGGTCATTGGAATCAATTTCACTTTGAAATTAGACTTAAACTGGTGTCAATCTTTTGATACTTATTGTTTTGTAAAAACACGCTATTTGCTCTTGCAGCGGGAATTAATTATTAAATTAATTAATGTGACTTATATGATTTGAATTTTGTAAAATAGACTTCATTTTTGAATTTGGAATATCAAATATAGCTTAGAGTGAATTTTTGGTAATTTTCTGAAAAACTTCAATTTTTGATGAATAGTGAAACCACTAAGTGGTAATCAAGCAAACTGATTTTTCAGTTAAATGAAAGTTTTCCACTAATGTGTATTGAATTTTGAAAATCCGACATACATGGTTGTCATTAAGAAGTAAAATGTGGTTCAATGAGATTAAAATAATTTTTTAGTGAATAGTAACTTATTAAGTTTTTAATCGCGATTAGTGATAATTAGTGTAGTTTAAGGTATAAATAATGCTTTAATAATATGAAATAACCTAGACACATGTCCCAACCTTATTGGTTGTGTCATGGCCGACCAAGACAAGCCATGGGTCAACTTGGGGACCCCATGGATCCACTTTTGTTGGGAAATGACATAAATTACTTTTTATTTAATGTTAAAGTGAAAATGACACAAACATAATATGTTTTACGAAAACAATTTTTAAGTGGGGTTATACAAGTCCAAAATTTGATTATAAATATTCATTGGAAAGCTAAAAAGATTTCCTATATCATAGTATTTTATTTTATAATTTTTAGACATTAAATAAATTTAATTATTTATGACATAATAATGATGCAGCGATGACATCATTATTTGACGATTTAAACAAAATAGAATGATAATGTAAAATCTATGAACTACACATGTCCAAAACCAATTGGATGAGTGGATTTCGAACCCTTATCACCTTATCCACGAATTCTATCAATGTGGGACCTTTTAAAACCGAATCACATTTTCAAATAATGTAATGTTTCTTAACTTTCCAAAAGTGCCCCTCCTCTCCTCTTATAAAAGGCCCCCACCTCTACCTCATTTCACACACTCTTCAAGCCATTGGCTCGGCCAACCCCTGCCCATTTGATCTCTCCACATCCCTCTCATCATCCTAGAGGATTCCCTTTGGGCAGAATCCTTTCAAAGGAATCCTTTAGGCTCAACTCAAAAGGAGTTACACTTTTTAAAGGTAATTCATTCTCTCATGTTCATTTGTTTTATTTTGCTTCTCCAACCCCCTAAACTCTCTTTATTTACTTCTTTTGTAACAACACCAGTATCTTCAATATACTAGGATGTTGTTATAAGATTTATTTGAGCTACACTCTCACACAACTACATCAAATGGTTAAAGAACATAAGGTTTCCGTGGATGGCGAAATTCTGCCTCCCGAAACGATGATTGTTCAACACTCATTTAACACCTTCAAAGGTGGCCATTATGATGTCACTATTTTTATATATGATATATAATATGTTTATGTTTTCCTTAAGCTTCTGTTTTTTCATTTTGGGCATACCTTTATGGTTTCCATTATGGGTAAAACACGATATCTTCATTTTAGGAAGCGCGGACTACCGCCCCCTAAAAGTGATTTGATTCGTTAATACCATATGTGGTATGTGTAAAGGATAAAGTTAATGATATTATATATGTTATTATACTGGAGTTATAACATACTCTTATACCATTATGAATCCATTCCATGAAATATGAAATAGAAATGGAAGTAGCGTTCATGCGTACGTACGGCTTACCGTCTCCATGAACGGTGCATTTCATTTCTTACCTCTAAATGATTATGTAATATTATAAATGCATGAATGTACTGGATATATATGACATATATGATATCTACATCATGAATGATATTCTGAATATAATGAACCTTTGACCAAATTAACAACATGTAAGTATAAGAAGTCTATTTTTGACTTAAGAACCAAATACCGACAAAATAAACATTATTAACTTAAATAATTACATGATGTTCATAACATGGTATAAAAGGAATAATGAACTTGAAAAAGGTTCTTAAGCAAGTAGAGATTAACTAAACTTTATTATTCAGGAGTTTAAAGAACGGTCGGGTCAAGTCAGATACGAGGTATGAGAACTTCTTAACCCAATTTCCATTCTTTGGGTTAATCTCCTACTTCCAAATTATGTCATTATATTATTATGTCGTATCTTGTATTTGTACTTTGTTTATGTGTAATTATAGTGAATACACATAATGTATCTAATTTATTTTAAAAATTATCTTTGTATGGGACTTCGTCTCAATCTCCTTTCATTGAGGCATATTTTGTTTTATACACAACTTTCTTGTATACGGTGTATAAACCCCTTTGACTTTCACGTTTATTAAAAAGGAATCTTTTTTATACGAAGCGTTTACTAAACGACAAAAGGGAATGTTTTTGTCGTACGTATGCGGCGACAACGACTTCTCCGCCGTCGTAACCGTTATTTGAGTTTTGGCTTCCTCTACAAGCCATACCTTCTTTTTTAAAAGAAAAATAAATACCATGTTTTACTTTGGTATTGAAAATGGTTTTCATAATGTTTTTATATCAATGTGTTGTATTGATATCTCGTGATTGAAATGTGGAAATTTTATATTTCCTTTATGCATGTTTTATGTGATATGATTATGTTATGGTTCTTGGGCATTATTATGAAAACGGGTGGTTCCGTGATAAACTAAGGGCGGGTGAGCCCGTTATAGCTCTCCAATGCATTGGGTAACGCGAAGGAGTGAAACGTTAAGGTTTCTCCGAAGAGATTTTAGGGAATATACTGTGATGGGTATTCCAAACGTAACCAAGAGGGTTACTCTCTACGTAGGAATGTTATGAATGCCTCAAGTTACCTTTACGTATTATGATTTATATGATTTATTCATGTTTTTATGAGGTATGTTAAAGTGCCTATGTTGTATGGGTAAAGTATGATTTCATTCTTATGTATATATGAACTCATGTTTCCTTTCCATGTTTTAATAACCCATACTGAGTTTTTATGCTCATCCCAAGTTTTTGAAATGTTTTTCACAGGTCAAGGGAAAGGTACATGATAAGATGATAGAGTCAAGGATGTGTCAAGAATTAATCCATGTTTTATTTTAAATGTGTGTTCCATTGATGGGAATGAAGAATACTATCTTTATGTAACCACTTTGTTTATATGTGGAATGTAATGCATGTTTTATGATCTAATTCTCTAAAACTCTAAACCCGAAAAGATTCTCAATGTGTAATCTTGTAATAACTCAAGATTAAGTAAGGTTTAAGGCTGGGGCCTTATAGTTGGTATCAGAGGTCGGTTTAGATAACTTTAGGAGTTAGAATTCTATTAAATGATTATCCAAAAATGTTTTTTTTGGTCAAATTGAAGTGATATAGCATTTAAAGATTACCATGTTGCTTCATCTAAGACATGTTTGTTCAGAATGGGTTTCCGCAGAGGAAACAGGGAAGCTGTGCTAGGAAGGCATACAGAAGGAAATAACCTTCCGAATCAGCATCCAGAAATGGTCGGAATTGGAACTGAACAGTTTGTTACAGTAATGGCGCAGTTGACTCAGGCGATAAATGGTGGTGGTATCCATGCACGAGATCAGCCGGATCAACCGCAGAGGAACATGTCAGTGGTGGAACATTTCATGAGGCAACATCCCCCATCATTCAGAGGATCATCTGACCCTGTGCAAGCTGAAGGGTGGATTAAAGCACTGGAGAAGATTTTTGATGTCATGGGGTGTTCAGACAATCAAAAGGTTAGTCTTGCTATTTACCGTTTGGAGGGTGAAGCAGATCAGTGGTGGTCTATGGTTAAAAATATCAGGGATGCCGATGAGATTGATGCTCTTGACTGGGATGAATTCAAAGGAATGTTTCTTGAGAAGTATTTTCCTAAGGCTGTTTGACTTAGGATGGAAAAGCAATTCTTGGAATTGAGGCAAGAGGAAGACTCAGTGGCTGCCTATGAAGAAAGGTTCACTCGATTGGCAAGGTATGCTCCCAATTTTATCCGGGACCTTGATAGTAAAATCAATCGTTTTTACTCAGGATTAAATCCAAAGTATCGAAGGGCATTAGCTTCTCGTGAGTTTAAAAGTTATGAAAAGCTTGTTCGATGTGCTGAGAAGGTGGAAATGGAGTTTGCCGATGACCAAGTGTCCTATAACAACCAGCAGAAGAAGAGACCGAGGTGGCAGGAGAAAGGTAAGAATTCTTCAAAAAAGTCTGATGGTAAGAGAACTAAGTTTCCAGTTTGTGATAAATGTGGCAAAAGGCATGCTGGGGAATGTCTTCTGAATTCTGGGAAGTGCTACCGATGTGGTAAGATGGGACATAAGGCTCGTTATTGCACTGAAAAGGATCAAGGTGAAGGTAAAAACAAATTTGATTTACAGTTAGTGAAATGTTTTAAGTGCAATGAGATGGGTCACTATGCAAACGAGTGTCTGACAAGGAGCTTGAGTGATGGGAAGCAGTTAGACTACAAGCAGAAAGGGGTGGTGAAATCCTTTGCAACTACTTCAGCAGATGTTGGGCCATCGAATGAAGTGGTGTCAGCTCCAGGGAGCTTAGTATTTTTTGAAGATTGACTTGAGGTCGGGGTACCATCAGTTGAAAGTAAAAGAAGCAGACGACTGCGTTCTGTACTAGATATGGCCATTATGAATTTGGAGTAATGCCTTTTGGGTTAACCAATGCACCTGCTGTATTCATGGACCTTATGAATAAAATTTTCCATGAGTTCTTGGATAAGTTTGTGTTTGTGTTTTGAGGTTTGTGAAGAGGTTATGTGTGCCTTGTGATTCACAGTTGAAGAGAGAGTTGTTATGTGAAGCTCATAGTTCTCCGTTTTCAGTTCATCCGGGCAGTACTAAGATGTATAGAGATCTGCGGGAGTATTACTGGTGGGATGGAATGAAAAGAGATATTGCTGATTTTACTGTGAAGTGTTTGACTTGTCAGCAGGTTAAAGCAGAGTGGAAGTTACCGAAAGGGATGCTTCAGCCTTTACCAGTGCCAGAGTGGAAATGGGAGAATATATCCATGGACTTTGTTGTTGGATTACCGAAGACATCTCGAGGTAATAATGCAATCTGGGTTATTGTTGATCGCTTGACCAAATCTGCTCATTTCCTTGCTATACGAGATACTTTCTCTCTTGATCAACTTTCCCGTTTGTATCTTAAAGAGATAGTCAGGTTACATGGAGTTCCTCTCTCCATTGTATCGGATCGTGATCCCAGGTTTACTTCTAACTTTTGGAAAGGCCTTCAGAAGTCGTTGGGTACTGAGTTAAATTTTAGTACAGCTTTTCATCCTCAATCAGATGGGCAGTCAGAACGAACAATTCAGACATTGGAGGATATGCTACGAGCTTGTTCTATGGATTATCAGGGAAGTTGGGACCAGCATCTTTCTTTGGTTGAGTTTTCATATAATAACAGTTTTCATTCCAGTATACAGATGGCACCATTTCAGGCATTATATGGGAAGCGGTGTCGAACTCCAGGTTTCTGGGATGAAGTGGGTGAAAGAAAGTTGATGGGACCAGAATTGGTAGAAGAGATGGCAGAAAAAGTTCAGCTGATTCAGAAACACATGAGAACAGCTCAGAGCAGGCAGAAGAGTTATGCGGATAACCGGAGGAAGGATCTATCTTTCGAGGTAGGTGATCATGTTTTTCTCAAGGTTTCTCCTTGGAAAAGTGTGATGAGAGTTGGTAAGAAAGGAATGTTGAGTCCAAGGTTCATTGGACCATACGAAATTCTGGAGAGAGTTGGATCAGTTGCATACCGAGTGGCTTTACCTCCGAGTTTATCTCAGGTACACAATGTTTTTCACGTTTCGATGTTGAGAAAGTATATGCCAGATCCATCTCATGTTTTGAGTCCAGAGGTAGTTCAGCTGGAAGAGAACCTATCTTATGAGGAACAACCGGTCCAGATTCTTGACCACAGGGAGCAAGTGTTACGGAATAAGGTGATTAAGCAGGTAAAGGTTTTGTGGAAAAACCACATGATTGAAGAGGCAACATGGGAATCTGAAAATGCAATGAGGGATAAGTACCCCCATTTATTTGATAAGTAAATAAATTGCGGGGACGCAATTTTCTAAAGGGGGGAAGGATGTAACATCCCAAGTAAGTAATGAATAATAGATATTTTTATCTATGTCTATTAATGATAAAGATAGTGTTTTAGAGGCCTAAAATGAAAATAAATACAATCTTATGCATGGAATACACTAATATTCTTAAAAGATTGTTTTAGTGCCTTTTGATGGAAAACCATTTTTGAATCTGTATTTTGACAATTTTATAAACTATGTTTGTCAAAATAAACTTATACTTTATGATTGGGACATCAAAATTTACCTTGTGTGAATTTTTGGTAATTTTCTGACAATGTTCATTTTTTTTAATGAATAGTGAAAAATACTGCATTTTACATCAAAACTACTTTTTAATATAATTTATTTATATGATTAGATTATGTTTTGAATTGGTTTTTAAGTAAAATTAGAATCTATTTTTACCATTTTATCCAATGGTGGTCATTGGAATCAATTTCACTTTGAAATTAGACTTAAACTGGTGTCAATCTTTTGATACTTATTGTTTTGTAAAAACACGCTATTTGCTCTGGCAGCGGGAATTAATTATTAAATTAATTAATGTGACTTATATGATTTGAATTTTGTAAAATATACTTCATTTTTGAATTCGGAATATCAAATATAGCTTAGAGTGAATTTTTGGTAATTTTCTGAAAAACTTCAATTTTTGATGAATAGTGAAACCATTAAGTGGTAATCAAGCAAACTGATTTTTCAGTTAAATGAAAGTTTTCCACTAATGTGTATTGAATTTTGAAAATCCGACATACATGGTTTTCATTAAGAAGTAAAATGTGGTTCAATGAGATTAAAATAATTTTTTAGTGAATAGTAACTTATTAAGTTTTTAATCGCGATTAGTGATAATTAGTGTAGTTTAAGGTATAAATAATGCTTTAATAATATGAAATAACCTAGACACATGTCCCAACCTTATTGGTTGTGTCATGGCCGACCAAGACAAGCCATGGGTCAACTTGGGGACCCCATGGATCCACTTTTGTTGGGAAATGACATAAATTACTTTTTATTTAATGTTAAAGTGAAAATGACACAAACATAATATGTTTTACGAAAACAATTTTTAAGTGGGGTTATACAAGTCCAAAATTTGATTATAAATAGTCATTGGAAAGCTAAAACGATTTCCTATATCATAGTAGTTTTTTTATAATTTTTAGACATTAAATAAATTTAATTATTTATGACATAATAATGATGCAGCGATGACATCATTATTTGACGATTTAAACAAAATAGAAAGATAATGTAAAATCTATGAACTACACATGTCCAAAACCAATTGGATGAGTGGATTTCGAACCGTTATCACCTTATCCACTAATTCTATCAATGTGGGACCTTTTAAAACCGAATCACATTTTCAAATAATGTAATGTTTCTTAACTTTCCAAAAGTGCCCCTCCTCTCCTCTTATAAAAGGCCCCCACCTCTACCTCATTTCACACACTCTTCAAGCCATTGGCTCGGCCAACCCCTGCCCATTTGCTCTCTCCACATCCCTCTCCTCATCCTAGAGGATTCCATTTGGGCAGAATCCTTTCAAAGGAAGCCTTTAGGCTCAACTCAAAAGGAGTTACACTTTTTAAAGGTAATTCATTCTCTCATGTTCATTTGTTTTATTTTGCTTCTCCAACCCCCTAAACTCTCTTTATTTACTTCTTTTGTAACAACACCAGTATCTTCAATATACTAGGATGTTGTTATAAGATTTATTTGAGCTACACTCTCACACAACTACATCAAATGGTTAAAGAACATAAGGTTTCCGTGGATGGCGAAATTCTGCCTCCCGAAACGATGATTGTTCAACACTCATTTAACACCTTCAAAGGTGGCCATTATGATGTCACTATTTTTATATATGATATATAATATGTTTATGTTTTCCTTAAGCTTCTGTTTTTTCATTTTGGGCATACCTTTATGGTTTCCATTATGGGTAAAACACGATATCTTCATTTTAGGAAGCGCGGACTACCGCCCCCTAAAAGTGATTTGATTCGTTAATACCATATGTGGTATGTGTAAAGGATAAAGTTAATGATATTATATATGTTATTATACTGGAGTTATAACATACTCTTATACCATTATGAATCCATTCCATGAAATATGAAATAGAAATGGAAGTAGCGTTCATGCGTACGTACGGCTTACCGTCTCCATGAACGGTGCATTTCATTTCTTACCTCTAAATGATTATGTAATATTATAAATGCATGAATTTACTGGATATATATGACATATATGATATCTAAATCATGAATAATATTCTGAATATAATGAACCTTTGACCAAATTAACAACATGTAAGTATAAGAAGTCTATTTTTGACTTAAGAACCAAATACCGACAAAATAAACATTATTAACTTAAATAATTACATGATGTTTATAACATGGTATAAAAGGAATAATGAACTTGAAAAAGGTTCTTAAGAAAGTAGAGATTAACTAAAGTTTATTATTCAGGAGTTTAAAGAATGGTCGGGTCAATTCAGATACGAGGTATGGGAACTTCTTAACCCAATTTCCATTCTTGGGGTTAATCTCCTACTTCCAAATTATGTCATTATATTATTATGTCGTATCTTGTATTTGTACTTTATTTATGTGTACTTATAGTGAATACACATAATGTATCTATTTTATTTTAAAAATTATCTTTGTATGGGACTTCGTCTCAATCTCCTTTCATTGAGGCATATTTTGTTTTATACACAACTTTCTTGTATACGGTGTATAAACCCCTTTGACTTTCACGTTTATTCAAAAGGAATCTTTTTTATACGAAGCGTTTACTAAACGACAAAAGGGAATGTTTTTGTCGTACGTATGCGGCGACAACGACTTCTCCACCGTCGTAACCGTTATTTGAGTTTTGGCTTCCTCTACAAGCCATACCTTCTTTTTTAAAAGAAAAATAAATACCATGTTTTACTTTGGTATTGAAAATGGTTTTCATAATGTTTTTATATCAATGTGTTGTATTGATATCTCGTGATTGAAATGTGGAAATTTTATGTTTCCTTTATGCATGTTTTATGTGATATGATTATGTTATGGTTCTTGGGCATTATTATGAAAACGGGTGGTTCCGTGATAAACTAAGGGCGGGTGAGCCCGTTATAGCTCTCCAATGCATTGGGTAACGCGAAGGAGTGAAACGTTAAGGTTTCTCCGAAGATATTTTAGGGAATATACTGTGATGGGTATTCCAAACGTAACCAAGAGGGTTACTCCCTACGTAGGAATGTTATGAATGCCTCAAGTTACCTTTACCTATTATGATTTATATGATTTATTCATGTTTTTATGAGGTATGTTAAAGTGCCTATGTTTTATGGGTAAAGTATGATTTCATTCTTATGTATATATGAACTCATGTTTCCTTTCCATGTTTTTATAACCCATACTGAGTTTTTATGCTCATCCCAAGTTTTTGAAATGTTTTTCATAGGTCAAGGGAAAGGTACATGATAAGATGATAGAGTCAAGGATGTGTCAAGAATTAATCCATGTTTTATTTTAAATGTGTGTTCCATTGATGGGAATGAAGAATACTATATTTATGTAACCACTTTGTTTATATGTGGAATGTAATGCAAGTTTTATGATCTAATTCTCTAAAACTCTAAACCCGAAAAGATCCTCAATGTGTAATCTTGTAATAACTCAAGATTAAGTAAGGTTTAAGGCTGGGGCCTTATAGTATAAGTTCCTTGAACTTGATCCCCAGTTCCCTCACTGAAATACTTCTACAATTGATGGAGATATTCTCATGCCTCTTCTCAGCCTTCATCGTGGAAGAATGGAATTACACATAAAACTCCTTCTCAATGTCAGGGCATGATACATTGGTCCCCTTCGTCTTCCCGAAGTAAATCTCCCACCACTAATGTGCCACTCCTCATATCTAGTTCACTTCTAGAGGAGCCCAGTACTATGTCGGAGCCCGAATCAGCCTGAAAGTGAATACCAGCTCCTCATGACATCTATTCATCTCCTTGTCTGAGACACTGCCCTCGTAAATTCGAAGTTTCTATTTCATCATCCACTTGATGGGCCCTCTACTGATCGACTAGGTCAACCTACTAGTCCCTAAATTATTATACCACACATGGGTGACATATGGGAGCCATAGATGAAAATGAAACAAAGAACTCCTAAGACTATGTTGTTGAAAAAGTTTCTTTTGAATTCATTTTAACACTTAATTTTTATTTAATTTCTCAAAATTTCCATCTCAAATAAGAAAATTAGTCTTTATTATTCATGTTGCTTTCTCAGAGTCTCTACCCTCTAATTAGTGTAGCCTCAAGTTTTCAATCAACAGGTCTAGAGTCCTTGCATCAGATCATGGGGGGGGGGCTAAACACCCGTGTCTTAGACGATCTTATGGGGGTTATTTCATTCACCAAGGTCACTTAATATTGTTTCCATACCATCCCTTTCAATTATCATTTTTTCTAACTCTGAACTCCATATTATAGCTTATCCAACCTTTGAGAAAAAAAATCACGACACACCTTCTCCAAGATGAGGGAAGGGACTACAATCTTTTATTCCCTTCCTTACTCATGATAAAAGACATATAATGACCCCAAGTCCCACTGTCAATAGGATAAAAAGTTTCGACTAGCACCAATGGATATAGAGTCTCAAAGAAAATAGAAGTAATTACGTTTTTTATAGAACAATATCAGGAGATAAGATGGTAAATCTCAAGCAACACCAAATACTAAAAGTAAAAGTAAATCCAAAATCCACTCCAACATGCATGTTCAAAAGAAAATCTGATACAAGGAACAAAAAAACCAAAGTATTGTACCATATTAAAAGATGAATAGTAGAAACAATAACTAATCCTGATGGTCGGGCTAGTAATGTCCATCATAGTCCTTAATGTTATCTTGAAAACCTGAAAATAATTTTATATATGTTGGGTGAGAATAAAAGTTTACACAATAGGGGAAATATCACTACCCTGAACAAGTGGGGGAAACAAACTAATATCCTTTTGAAAAAAATAGAACCTCAAATCACCTACCTAAGAATACTAACCAGCCTAGCCTCACTGAGGCACGATCACCAAATAACGTCACTCATGTAAGGAAGTAGTATATGCAAATCGACATTTGGGTACCCTACACCACTTTCCCACTAGTAAACAGCTAATCCCTAGAGGCTATCATCTTGATTATACAACACTTTCTATACGCAGACCCACTTTCAAAACTGGCTTGTACACACCTTGGCCTCAAACCACACACAATCCCGCTCGCAGACACCTAGGCCACCATAAGCACACCTCTAACTCGAAGACACTTGGGACTCATCCTGAAGAAACATGTGAAAACTATCATGACCTAAAAACATGTCATCATCTCATAAAAAAACCATCACCAAAGGATTTAGTAATAGGGAATACCTCAAGCAATTATAGGCTACCTGAATACACTTGAGTGGTAAAAACCCAGAAGAGGGTTTGAGGAAGAAGGTCTGTAACCAGCCTTCCATCCTCCCACCAGGATGTTGGGAAAGAAACCCTCCCCCTTGAAATGGGGGTGTTTGGCACATGGTTCTCAATTTGGGTGGGGTTCATATAGAAAAATAAAAATAAAATACAATTTATAAATATAGGTAACAAAACACTCATCCCAACTTATGGGTTTTAAACAACTAAACAAACAAGCCCACCAGAACCACCTTTTCCACTAGCCCTATATACACACCAAAATAACACCCACTACCACGCATAAACCCATACCCTTTTCAATTAACCACATTCCATTTATTTTATTAATGAGATTCACCTAAATTTATTCCAGCTCTACTGGGAAACTACCAACCCTAACCATACAACAAGAAAACATGATTTGCAGTCCCATTTCACACCACACTTCATCCTCATCCGACTATAATTATTCAAAGTTATACCGCTCAATCATTCACTCCCAACCCATCCATGAATCCCATATTCCCAAAAAATTCTCATATGCACTCTTACTAAATAAAAAATTCATAACCACACTACATTCCAACTTCACAACGTTGGTCTCTAACCACAACACTAACCAAGGTAGTCCCACAACCTACAAGTCCATCCATTCTACAATAAATCAATCTCTCAAACTGAGACTCCAATACACCACAGGTATCACCCCATACTTAAACCCAAAACATATACCATTAAACCACATCCCCACTGAACACATGTCCCATACCCTTCTCATAGAACCAACTCCTCTATCCACTGTTGTACCCAAAATCATTCTCTCAATTGTAGAACCAAAAAAACTCATCGAAAGGGAAAAAACAAAATAGAACACAAAACTTAGACACACATATTTAATAAGATATATACAGATATGATATACATTATTCATAAAGTCTACTAGATGAAAAGTGGTGATCACACAAGGATTTTCCTATTAGGGAATACATTTAAATTAACCTAATGTACATGATTAAGAAGATTTTATGTTATAACCATTTATTAAGAATCAAAGAAAAATAGAATATCCCCAGTGCACATGAAAAGAATGCCAACAACTATGATTTTCAGAAGGCATATGACCACGACAACCATAAAAGATCAAAATATAAAAAATATAACAAGTTTATCAATGTTAAACGTTCATCAATTTATTTCCCATTATTATAAAAGGTATTGTTATCTTTTTATCATCAACATCCTAGTTACTTATTTATTACTTTTTAAACAGTGGTATTTAGTCATTATTCACCAGGAATAATTAGTACACCAACCCCGCATGATTAAAAAATTAAGAGAGGTAGAATAAATCTCTGACTGGAGGATCAAAGGATTGACGTTCCTCCATGTGCTAAGAATGGGGGATTGGACGATCATCAAGAAACACCAAGAAGACATAGTTGGAGGGGCTCTAGAATATGTGCATGACTCGTCTAGGGAGGATGTATCTAGACTCACTAAGGGGAAACAAGAAAACACCCTTGGAATAGATGATCCCAGCTTTAAAGAGCTAAATCCCATATAAAAGGAAGAACGGTTTCCAAAACTCATGAACATGGGATTGTGGTCATGATCACATAGTTTGAGTATCTAAAATCCCCCAGGACATTAGGGTATTAAGGATATAATTATTATCCTTTGAAATTCCCTCAAAAAACCCATGGAAGGCTTGAAACATGGTTTTCGGTCAAATAAGACGTAAGAGGGGAAAAACTGGGAAAACTCAAGAAACAAGAAATTTAGAAAAGGGTGAGACACAATTTGGTGTGCAACCATTTCGGTGTGGCACCCTCATTATTCCACCATTACGGTACCACCATTATGCTACCACCATTTCAGTGTGCTATTGTCTGGGTACCACTGTATCGGTGGTACTGTTTTGGTGAAATCGTTTGGTGAAATATGATTTTTGGAAAACCCCCACAAAAAACAATTTTGACCCCCAAGAACACCACGAGCACTGTATTTTCACAAGGGAAAGGCATGGGAAAATTAGTGTTTTTACAATACCATTTTCCCAAAACTAGAACTATTGGAAAAAACCTGCTATTACACCAAACTATAGGGAACCATCCGGAATACCCTCCCAAAATGGTACCTAGTCATAATTTCCATATACCTAAAAGAAATTTCTAGTGCACACTAGTCGGTGACTAGAACCTAGAAATCACACAAAAACCAAATGAAGAAATGTTTCTTAACCATAAGGAGAAACAAAATATATACATAAAACATAATAAAATAGTAAAAAAGATAACATAACCCATTACATCAAAAAGATGATGGAAATGAAACAACTCAAAAGTAGTTAGAACATCCCAAAGTAGAAGTCTAATATCTAAGGATATATAATATATAAACTCGCTACTCTATGTTATTTAATTTGAAAACTCTTACAATCTCATAACTAAATACCAATATAAAGATGATATAAAATAGACCACCTCATTATATTTCCTTTTCATTCCCTTCATTATAAGATATAATATTCTATATGAACCACTAAAGGGGTGCATAAGGTGTGATCAAAATAGGTTTTGTAGGATCCCACATAGGTATTCTATAAAAATCCCCTATACAAAAATTCAAACATGGTAATATTTAAAGAAGAAAATTCTTGATAAGAAGGTTATATGTTTTATATGAAAATCATGGAAATTATTTTAATTTTATAATTTCCACATATTTTTATAATGGCAGGTCAAATTTATCAAATCATTTCATATACAGAAATGAAACAAAATTCATCTATCACATAAAATATCAAATCTGTGGTAGTAAAAGCTAAAATAGTATAAGACAATTTAATGGTTAATGTCATTCCAAGGATCACAATATGTCTATATAGTAGATAAAATTTTTCAAACCTAATGTTTAGTCTATAAAAAATTCCATAGAACACATTCATATGTTCTAGAAAACACTGCATGAGTAAACCCCCCTATGATGTCAATATTAATTCACTAGAACACCTGACATAGGGAATAGAGTAACTCACACTAACTGAAACCAAAATAATACTTGGACGATGGCCCAAATATAAACCTTCCTTATATGTACCCAAGGATTCCTTGGTTCTACATTCTCTAAATAATTTCAATAAAACCGTTCATTGAAATGAATTTCAGAAACCCATTTCAAAAATAACATTTACTTTACCAAAATAAAGGAAAAACATATTTTATCAAAAAACACATTCCACAACATAAAAACCCATTAATAGATCACAACATTTAATTTTAAAAGAATTATAAAAAAAATTAATTAATCCAACATAGTCTAGATACATAACCAGCTACCTCAAACTTAGGTTTTTAAATGACCATAATTGAATCCGCCAACACATAAGAACTAGGAAAAAATGAAAATGTCCTCAAAATCAATCCACAACTCTCATAATTGATTCACTAATAAAATATTGTTAATAGAGAGGAAAGAATAGAATATTCCTCATAGAAACTCACATGTCACACCAAATCCATCACTTGTGTTTTCCTTTTGAGGGAAATCACACAATAGATATAGAAGGAAACATGAATAACTGAAACAAAAAATCAACAGATATATAAAATCAATGAAATGCTACTTATGAAATTAGATAACATGAATAATATAGTAGGATTACTTACCTGAAGAAACTCACAAAATCTATATTTATAATCAATCAATAAATGAAATGATTCATAATGACCATAGGTTCCCCAAATGACATAGGAGAGCTCCTAGATCGATATAGTATGTGTATAAAATATTATGAATGTGTAAACACTTATATGTCTCCCTAAATTCATAATCCTTGGGTATTTCATGTATTATAATAACTTTTAATTTTGTGTAATCCATGAAACACACTTTTGTCTAAAACTTGTTTCCTTTTATTGAAAGGAAATTTTTACACTTTCTTGGCATGTCATTATTTATTAATGTGTCACATTAACAACAAGTATCGAGTTGAAAACATAATCCATGCACCTAGTATACAATGTGTAAACATATTAAATGGTATTCAGAGTATTCACACCATTTACCTGTTAATAGAATTTGTTCGACGATAAATAGATGACATTCAAACAATTTAAATGATATGTATTTCTCTTGAAAAAAAAAGAAAATCCCATATCTCTATAAAAAAACAAAAAACCACCTTTAGTTTTTTCTTAACTCATGTATAAGAAAAAAAGAATTTATCACATTTTTAATTAAACTATATTAACTAATAAAACATTCAACCCTCAAATTTTAGGTCATTTTTTCCATAAAAATGATCTCCTTCCTCAAGAGTCCCCAAAACACACCGAAATAAAGATGGAAATGAAAAAGTGAAGGGAAATAACTATAGATAGTTACATGATGTTACAAACATAATTATTATTCTTCTTAGGTTACCCTACTTCAAAATCACATTCTTCCCAATAATTCTATTAAGAATATTTTTAATGACATACCGGGATAAGCTCAGAGAATAATTGTGTTCTAGATAGAAATAATTGTTGTATTTTATGTTTTAAATTTTTATGAAATATTAATGTATGTATCTAGTTATACAAGGCTACTAAAATAGTAAGTATTTTGAGAATGTGATTATTTTATCTAATGCTAATTTAATAATGTAACCCTTGAATTTGGGCTATTAGGGTTGGGATCTTCACAACAATTCAACACTTTTTATCATATTTTATATTTTTCTAAAAAAGTTAAATAATTTAATTATTTATAAAATTTTAATATAATAATTAAAAATATTTAATCCATTATATAAAATTTACCCTATAATTATCCACATTTCAATAGTAAAATAATTATTATGTATTCAATTTAATTGTTGTATTAGAATAAAAACTATTAAATTTATATTTTTTCACCTTAATGATATACTACACTTAAAAATATAATCCATTTTAATATAGGTATAATCCCAATATGTAAGTTTTAAATTAATTTATATTCAAGGGGTGGTTTAACAATCAATGAACTCCAAGTTAGTTCAAGTAAATTGAACTTATACTACAAATAATTTCATATAGATTACATTTTTTTTGTTTAACATGATCTTAGTCAAGGGTGATCCTCATGGATGATAGATAATTCCAAAAAAATATGACAAATAACCTTCGAAATATATATTATTGTTGTTTGATAGCATGGATTCTACCCTTTACATCAATTTATATATTCATTACTTTTAATATACATGAATTATAAAACTCACTATTCTAGATCTATATTACCATTGATCATAATGTCCAAAGGCTATAATAACAAATTTTCATAACTATCATCGGCCATGTAATGTGAATATTTACTATTACATCCTTCAGATTCATTGAAACCAATTCTCTATGTAACAAATAAAATTTTTATTTCGTTAAATATGTTTATTATGTGTCATATATTAATTTTTTATAGTATTATACTTTTTATATCCACAATCATTGTTGGAGAATAGAAGATTCTATATATCTACATTTACCTTGATTTTTTATTTTCCATTCATAGTTATAGTAGTATTAAAATATATTTATCAGTGATTTTCAGTACTTTGTTAGGATATAATATTTTATTTTTTATAATAATTTTTTTTGTATTACTGGGAAATAATATTATTCAATGAAGTTGAATTTGAAAAAATATTTAAGAAAAAATTGACATACAAATAGTAATGGGAAGGAATTATTGATTTTTTTTATACCTAGGGTAATTCCAATACAGAAAATATTTTTATTAAATGATAACTAAAAAATTTGGTGTCAAATTTGTTATTTGTTTTCAATGAGTGAGAATGGAAGATGATAACTATTAATAAAATATTTACATGTATATACATTATGTGTATTAGGAAAAATTATAAATGGGGATTATTACTCCCTCAGATAATAATTTATTTTATTTAATTCTAATAAAACTAACATCAATATGAGATTAGAATTGATGTTTATACAATAATCCAAGTACCCAAAAATGATTTTGGTATATGTTGAGTTTGCAATGATTGATGAAAATTTTTAATCCTTGATATTAATTAACCCCATGATATATACATACAAATAATTGACTATCAATATAGGTGAATAATTGATATACAACCTTGAGTTCATAGTGATACATGCGCGTTTAATTATACAAACGATAATTCTAGTATAGATTAATTCAAATGCTCAAACGGTGATTGATTCATTTGAAAGAGGTACTACTATAGAGAGTTTGAATGGAAATTGAATGATATTTTTACTAATATAAGTTTTCCATTCTATGAAAAATTATTCTTATAATAATACTCTTAGAATAAAACTAATATTGGGTTATTGTAATTGTTTACAATTCATTAAAAAATCTACATATATACAATGAATAAGAAGGTGATAATATAATGAAATATCATGATTTAATTTCTTAATGTGTTTATGTGGAGTATAATAGATGAATTATATTGAAATGATACTATAGAGGATTTTATAATGAATTTTTGTTGGAAAATTATTTAGTTCTATAAAAATATAAAGATTTATAAAAAACATTTTTTTATAAAGATGTATACAATCTCACTATGTTGGGAGAAGAATACAAATTAAATTAATTTTAAGGGATCTTTCCACGTTTTTTACATTTTAATAATTCCAAATTAGATGGATGATACACTTGGATTATGATGTTTGAACTCACTATGGTTGTGATAAGCTGAGATAGATGGTCAATGAATTGGTGTATAAATGTTGCAACATAGAAAATACAAATGGATTAAAGAAGTGATGACTTTATTTTGGAATGTTAATATTTGATTATGTATTATTTTTAATTTAAATATATATATCCTGATATGTTATCAAATAACTCATGTGATTCAAAATCACTTTGATATTATTAATGATTATTTAATGGCATGGTAATGTCATTTAAAAGGAATTATAAGAACTATTTAATTTTGGAAATTTTTTAATTATTATTTTATTACACATATGTTTATATAAAATATCACTTAATCGACATAAAACCGTATAAGGAAATTAAAATGAATAGTTTAGTTTTTTTTTAAAGCAATTAAGATCATATTTAATATCATGGAGATGAGTGAATATTAAGAAAAATTTGATGTAATATCCATTTAGTGAATGAATGATAAAGTTTATGAGAGTTTACATGATGATACCTAACATCTCAATAAGGGTAAATATGATTAATATATTGATACTCAATAAAAAAAATATGTATGATCTCTAATGAGGATTATTGGGAAATCACTAAAAAAATTAATTATAAATCATTGAAAAATTAAATTCTACACTATGACATATTAAATAATTTTTTGAATATTGATGAGTAAAATTAAAATATAAAATATTATCTATGATGTTTCATCAATGGTGTGAGATTAATTTCAATGATAATTTATAGAAGGAAAATGTTTCTAGAGAATACATTATATATAACATTGATCTTGTAACA
This sequence comes from Viscum album, assembly GCA_963277665.1. Taxonomy (NCBI): domain Eukaryota; kingdom Viridiplantae; phylum Streptophyta; class Magnoliopsida; order Santalales; family Viscaceae; genus Viscum; species Viscum album. The sequence continues at coordinate 1,147,602,264 of OY728156.1, forward strand.
ATAACCATGATGATACATAAGGCTTTGTTTATAATTCCATTAAATATATAGGATTCCTCTTAGCTCATTTAAGAGTAACTATGATGATACAAAATAGTAATAGAGTTTTTTAGATGATATTGTTGGGCGGAGAAAGAAAGGAAGTGATGGCAAAAGGGGGGGGGGGTGAATTGCCTTTTAAAAATTAATTAACAAATTAAAAACAAAGTTAAAGTGCAGCGGAAATAAATGAGGCAAGACACAAGGCTTGATAACGGAGTTCAGCTTAAAACCCAAGCCTACGTCTCCGCTCCCAACTCAACCGTTGAGAGATTTACTACCGCTTGCTTTTTAATGGTTTTAGCACGAAACCCACTAGACTTTAAGGTTAGTCTAGAACCTATTATAGCTTGCTTTTAATGGTTATGCAAGAACCCACTTGCTTTCAATGGTTGAGCAAGAACCCACTAGCCTTCTTACAGGTGAAGGCTAGCTCACCTATGTCTCAAGCCTTTTAAAGGAAAGGCTTGACCAACCTCTTCACACCTTAAAGGTGATGTGAAAACCCAAAAGAAAGGATGAGAGAAAGAGATGGGGTTTGTAGGCACAAACCCAATTTGATGCTCAAATTAAATAAACCAATGAAAAACCGTAATGGGGAAGTCTTGGGCGCCAATGGATTGAAGGAGTTGATGAAGGGCGCTCCCAAGATTCTTTGGTGGTGCTCCTTGGATGTGGAAGTGTGTTGGAGCAAGTGGGGTTCCCTTGGAGCAATCTGCCGGAGGTTCGCCAAATGATCAAAATGTGTCCCGTGGGCTTCCATGGCTTGGTTATAGTTCCAAAATTGATCCGGGGCTTCAAGGTCCTTTATTTATAGAGGGGGAACCCTCATATGGCCGTTGGAGGTCTTCGGAGCCGTTGGAAAAGGCTTCGGAGCCGTTGGAGGCCAAGTGGACAGGCTGGTCAAAAGCCCAACGGCTAGTTTGACTGGCTCCACCGGCGGACCGGTGCAAGGCCACCGGTTGGACGGTGCTTGCAAAAAGGAGAGGCCTTCGGGCTCAGGCTCCACCGGCTGGCCGGTGAGGAGGCCACCGGTTGGCCGGTGCTGAGGTAGTAGCAAACACTGTGTTGGCTGGGTGCCACCGGCTGGCCGGTGCTGAGGCCACCGGTTGGCCGGTGCTGAGGCAGTGGCTCAGCCTTCTGTCTAGGTGCCACCGGCTGGCCGCTGGTGTGACACCGGTTGGCCGGTGGTCTGGACAGAGGGATGCCTTCTGTCCAGGCCTCTATCAGCTGGCCGGTGATCTTCCATCGGTTGGCCGGTGGACTGAAAAATCAGTCCACTTTGGCTTCTTTATTTCTTGGCCCAATTCCTTGGCCACCTGAAATTATGACTATCAACCAAAAACACTAAAAACAATATTAGATAAATAAGAGAGTGATTGTGATCATGAAAATTAAACCACGAGGGGTTCGAGAGGTACAACAATCTCCCCCTATTTTGATGATCACAATCACCAAAACAAGTAATGTAGAAAATGAAATGAAAAGCATGCTTTAAAGGATTTCTCCCCCAATCAACCAAGAATTTCTCCCCCTTTGTGATTATCAAAATAGAAAGGGGCATAAAACTGGATTGAGGGAAACAAAAAGATTTTAAACCAATTGAAATTTTTGAAATTTGAATTGAAAGTTTTGAATCAAAAATTTGAAATGAAAGTTTTGAATGATAAATTGAATAACAGTTTGAATTGAAAGTTTTTGAATGAAAAATTGAATAACAGTTTAGAATTAAATAATTTGATACCAAGTGTTGAAATTGAAAGTTTTAATCGAAAATTTTGAATTGAAAGTTTTGAATCAAAAATTTGAAATTAAAGTTTTGAATGAAAAATTGAATAACAGTTTGAATTGAATGTTTTTGAATGAAAAATTGAATAACAGTTTGAATTGAAAGTTTTTGAGTGAAAAATTGAATAAAAATTTAGAATTAAAAAATTTATACCAAGTGTTGAAATTGAAAGTTTGAATCGAAAATTTTGAAATTGAAATCAAAAGGACTTAAACGATCCTAACTCTCCCTAAATAAAAACAACAAATCACCGGGGAGAGGTTTTTGAAACCGAGACAAATTTCGGTCCGGTGAGACTCGCTAGAAGGGATTTTTCAATCCACACTTGTCTAGTGGTGGGTCTTCTCCTAAAAAATTCATCATTAAAGAAAATACTTTTGGGGCGGCCATACCGGGCATTTTTACAATTTCACTCATAGATTAAGTGCCCGGGTTTTTTGCAATAATTACAAAATTTAAATTGAGAGCTCCCCCTTACAAAAATAGTAGGTGCATGGGAAGAGGAAGCTTTCTTGGAATAGCCAAGCCCTTCGGTGGTTCTAGATACACGTTGGGAACCTAGTAGTTTGGTCAGATTTTGTTCCCCTTGGGTGAACTTGGCTAGAGATTCCCTTAAATCATTGATAGTTGATTCCATGGAATCAACATCGGGAAGGTTTTGAATTTTGAGGGACAACTCCTCCTTTTCTTTGAGAAGTTGTTCCTTTTTGGAAGAAAGTTTTTTGAAATTCTTTTTTAATGCAACAAATTTGGAAGAAAGTTCGTGAAAACCTTCCTCCAATTGATCTCTTGCATGTTGGAGATCCTCATAGGATAAATGATTTAAAGAATTGGAAGAACTAGAGGAAGAGGAGTCGGAAGAGGATACCTCATTACATGCCATTAGGCATTTATTACCGTTGTCACTTGAGGAGGATGAGGAGGAGGATGTGGAGCTATCACTCCATGTGGCCTTGAATGCCTTCTTCTTCTCCTTTTGCTTGGCCTTTTTCTTGTTGAGTGGGCAATCGGGCTTGTAATGGCCTTTCTTGCCACACCCGTAGCATGTTACCTCGGGCTCGGATTTTTCGTTGGGTTGAGCCTTGCGGGCCTTGCGAGATTTCTTCTTTTTTTGCTTCTTCATGAACTTGTGCATCTTGCGGGAAATATTCTCCATTTAGGAATCGCCGCTTGAAGAGGAAGATGGGGAGGAGGAGGAGCTTTCTTCTTGTTGAACTTTGAAGGCGATGTTCTTTGGAGTTTTGATCGGTTTGCCTTCCTTTTCAGCTTGCCTCTTCATGGTGATCTCATAAGTCATTAGGGATCCGATGAGCTCTTCGACCGGCATGTTTTTGATGTCCTTCGCTTCTTGGATTGTCGTGACCTTTGGTGCCCATGAGCTTGGTAGGATCCATAGGATCTTCTTGACCATTGTGTCTGTAGAAACATCATCTCCAAAAGATTTTCTTCCATTGCAAACGTCAGTAAATCGAGTAAACATTTCAGTAATAGATTCGGATGGATGCATGGTAAAAGACTCAAAATCTTGACGAAACATGTCCAATCGAGTATCCTTGACTTTGTTGGTCCCCTCATGGGTAACCTCCAATAGTTTCCAAATTTCATGTAATGTAGTTCATGTGGAAACTCGATTGAACTCATTACGATCAAGGCCGCAATGAAGAGCATTCATGTCTTTTCCATCAAGCTCGAAATTTCTAATATCGGCTTGGGTCCATTTGGATTCATCGGGAGAATAGAGGGTGTAACCATGCATGACAATTTTATAAATGGGATAGCCTATACTTCTAAGAAAAGTGGTCATGCAGGTTTTCCAATAATTATAGTCGGTTCCATCAAAAAATGGAGCACGACCCAAAGAATAGCCTTCGGGGGCGAAAGGGGTTGAGGCCATCACAAAAAGATTGTGAATTTGAAACCAGTTAGGGAATTACTCAAATTTCCCTCTGATACCAATTGTTGGGCGGAGAAAGAAAGGAAGTGATGGCAAGAGGGGGGGGGGGGTGAATTGCCTTTTAAAAATTAATTAACAAATTAAAAACAAAGTGAAAGTGCAGCGGAAATAAATGAGGAAAGACACAAGGCTTGATAACGGAGTTTGACTTAAAACCCAAGCCTACGTCTCCGCTCCCAACTCAACCATTGAGAGATTTACTACCGCTTGCTTTTTAATGGTTTTAGCAAGAAACCCACTAGACTTTAAGGTTAGTCTAGAACCTATTACAGCTTTCTTTTAATGGTTATGCAAGAACCCACTTGCTTTCAATGGTTGAGAAAGAACCCACTAGCCTTCTTACAGGTGAAGGCTAGCTCACCTATGTCTCAAGACTTTTAAAGGAAAGGCTTGACCAACCTCTTCACACCTTAAAGGTGATGTGAAAACCCAAAATAAAGGATGAGAGAAAGAGATGGGGTTTGTAGGCACAAACCCAATTTGATGCTCAAAATAAATAAAGAAATGAAAAACCGTAATGGGGAAGTCTAGGGCGCCAATGGATTGAAGGAGTTGATGAAGGGCGCTCCCAAGCTTCTTTGGTGGTGCTCCTTGGATGTGGAAGTGTGTTGGAGCAAGTGGGGTTCCCTTGGAGAAATCTGCCGGAGGTTCGCCAAATGATCAAAATGTGTCCCGTGGGCTTCCTTGGCTTGGTTATAGTTCCGACATTGATCCGGGGCTTCAAGGTCCTTTATTTATAGAGGGGGAACCCTCATATGGCCGTTGGATGTCTTCGGAGCCGTTGGAAAAGGCTTCGGAGCCATTGGAGGCCAAGTGGACAGGCTGGTCAAAAGCCCAACGGCTAGTTTGACTGGCTCCACCGGCTGACCGGTGCAAGGCCACCGGTTGGCCGGTGCTTGCAAAAAGGAGAGGCCGTCGGGCTCAGGCTCCACCGGCTGGCCGGTGAGGAGGCCACCGGTTGGCCAGTGCTGAGGCAGTAGCAAACACTGTGCTGGCTGGGTGCCACCGGCTGGCCGGTGCTGAGGCCACCGGTTGGCCGGTGCTGAGGCAGTGGCTCAGCCTTCTGTCTAGGTGCCACCGGCTGGCCGCTGGTGTGACACCGGTTGGCCGGTGGTCTGGACAGAGGGATTCCTTCTGTCCAGGCCTCCATCGGCTGGCCGGTGATCTTCCATCGGTTGGCCGGTGGACTGAAAAATCAGTCCACTTTGGCTTCTTGCTTTCTTGGCCCAATTCCTTGGCCACCTGAAATTATGACTATCAACCAAAAACACTAAAAACAAGATTAGATAAATAAGAGAGTGATTGTGATCATGAAAATTAAACCACGAGGGGTTCGAGAGGTATAACAGATATAATACATCATTAGTAGTGTTACATGATATCAAATATTTGAAATATAATTTTTAAGAATACTATTTTCTATAGTTCAGTTATTAAAAAATATGAATCCCGAATGATTTATTTTTGATCAAAGAACATGTATCATCAGATATTTGAAACAGAATACATCAGAAATAGATTAATAATTACAAACTACTATTCTTAATTTATGTTATTATTCACAAGATGATAATAAGATACATATATTGTGGAATATTGAATAATTATATATCCAATTATTTGCAGAGCATCAGGGCAACCATCTTAGTAGATTTTTTATGAAAATTTTATTTGAATTTAATTACAATGAAGTATAAATGATCAAGGAATAGATTTTAAAGGATTTTTATGTAATGACATGAATTCTATGAACATCACATGTTTATAATTTTTAATTATTAAATATTATATACATGGACATGATGAATCTATTATAAACACATGAGTTACAACTGAATTAGAAAACAAAGAGGAATAGATATCAACTAACTACTATTGATTATCTTATGTGTAAAAAAATGAAGAGATAATGGTTGTGATTACAATACAATTTGTATTTAATATATGGTATTTTAATGTTTAAAAATTAAAAATGAGTTATATGAAGTGATTATTTTGTATGATAGAGTGGAAACCCGGGAGAGTGGGAGTGAGGATCATGGGGGAGCTCAAGGTCTTGATCATTCTGTAATGACATAACCTTCAATCATATATTTTTCATTTATAAACTTTTCATTTGTATGCTTTTTAAAAATTAATTTTTTATTATATAAAATATGTTCAATTTTTGGGATTCAAGGATGTTGGTACTCATATACATTTTTGATGGGGAATTTTCATGGGGTTTATAGTGGTGGTAGTTGGTTTCCTAATGGCTTTAGCATACCATGAATGTACTGATGTTAATAACATACATTAATATTGCAGAGCTAGTGTCAACATCATTGAATTATCACATCATAGAAGGGATCAAATATGAAAGGATTACAAACTTTAGTTTCCTAGGGATACTGTATTTTTAAATGTTCTTCATGTCACAGAGGAAACATTTAAAAAAGCAGAATAAAAATCTATTAAAAATCATTATTATTTTTAGTAGATATATCAGTCCAATAAATGATCCCATTTTGATACCCTAGGGAAAGGAACAAATATAAATATAGACCAAATATTTTCATTATGGGTCATTTTAAAACATAAGAAATTATCGATAAAAATAGAATAATAAATATCAAATAGTAAAAATTCCATAAACATTTGATAAAATCAATAACACGGTCATTCCTTCAATAAATGCTACAACCAAGAGTGCAACAAACATATAATTTAAAATAACAAAATTTTATTATATATAAGAAATTACATGAAAAAATATTTTCATATTTCATAACTTATAATACCTATTTTTTTCTTGAATTACACACAATCTCAAGATTTTTATGTTTGATATCCTATTCAACATGCAACATCAATCATAAACGACCATTGATATATATTAACCTTATAATATATCCATTAGAATGGTGGGTATACGCAATATCAACTGAATTATGAAAACATTGTTTACACGTGTATGTATAATGAATTCTTTTATGACCAATTAATTTGTAATGAAAAGAAACGCCTTTTAAAAATAAAAGCTCTATTTTCTAAAAAATGTTGTTAATGAATAAAAGTATAATTTTGACCCAATATTTAATAAAGTAAATGTTTTTATATATTATTAATTAAGATTAAATATTATATATTCAATATAATTTTTAATATTCAATATGTGTTTTTCTAGACATGAGATCACAATTAATGGAATTTTACACATAAAAAATGTCTATTTTTTCGAAAAGATTCTTTGTAGAATTTTTTGGTGCACATATTTTATTTTTCTTAAAACCATTATATAATTAATTTGAAATAATATAATTCATTTTTAATACATAATATCAATATTATATTTGTGTTATTTATTTTAGAATAACATAATATTTCGTTGAAAAGTTATTTTATTTGATTTTTTTAAAATTATTTAGATAAAATAAGTTAGGTGATTTAAAAATGAAAATAATTTTTTATATATTCTCATGTAACATATTTTATATTTAACACAATTAATTAATTTTAATCAAAATTATATTTGTTTTTAGTTTATGTTTCTTTTTGTGTATAAAAATCGGTGTATCTAAAATTGTTTTAAAATGAAAAATGTTTCTCCTTTTTAATTATTTAAAATAATTCCTAATATTGAATATTTTAGATGAAATTTGTAGAATATATATTAGTAAATATTAAATAATTTTCATAAATTTTTTATTTTCAGACATTAAATTAATAGAGAATTAAATTTTAAAAAAATACTATTCCTAAAAACCCACTATCATGTCGCATCTACTAGATTAATTTTAAATGAAATTTTTCTAATTTTTAGAATTCAAATTTCTGAAAAATTGATGTAATATTTTTAATATGATTTATTTATAATGGATAATATAAAAAAATTAACTTTTTACAAATATTTTAGTGAAATAGGTTAATAATTAACTATGATCATTAAGCAAAAAAATAGTGTACTTCGTGGTTATAATTTAATATTGAGGAACCAAAAGAAATAGAAAATAAGAAAAAAACCTATTTTATAGTAATATATAAAACTTATATTGTATATGATCAAGATTGGTTCATTATTGGGACCTAGTGAAATGGAAAGAAATATAGGTGGACTTCACTCTTTCAAAAATGTTACCTGTGTGCCAGTCACCTCAAATATACATGGAGACCACCTCACTGATATTCACAACATAAAAACAATTTGAATTAGTAAATACTAGAAAAAATCACTTCAAACCTCCACTTATCTAATCCTTCTATCCTTCCATTTGGATAGAATCCAATATATTAAGTCCTTGGGTGAAAACCAAAATAAGATACCCAAAGTAGTGGTAACATTCATCAACAATTTTTTTTTATTTTTCCACAACATAAATTATTATTATAAATTTTTAAAATAATAAAATTATAATCTTAAATATATTGATAATTTTTTATGTTATAGTTTTCTCTTATAACCAAATAAACATCCGTAAAATGGGTTATAAAAATCCCCATTTGTGTGGACAGAGAACTACTGCATAATGAAAAGATGTCATCCATTTCTCCATTGCCACCTATCATGATTGGTTCTGATGATGTATCAAATGATAATATATGGTATTTGTGACATAATTAAATTTATTTAGTCAATATATCATCAATATCATTTTATTTTCAATTATATAAGGGATATGACAATTTCACTCGTGTGTATGGGGGACTAGCGCCAAACGAAGGGATATGATTCGTTTTTCACTATCATGTTACATTGAAGGTAATAAGGGTAATTATAATATATAAAACTGATATAAATTAAATATTAATGATATTAATGACATAATTATCATTATATAAATATCATATATCATATTTTTTTTTAACTTTTCACTCCCTAATAAATATGATAACGTCATTCGTGGACATGTGTACTACCTCCTTATAGAAGTGATACAAATCCCTCGTTTCACTCCAACATCATAATAATTATATATATAACGATAAATAATTAATTAATATTTTATTTATGATATTAATATCATTATTTAATGATAAAATATTAATTCCCTTTTTCTATAAGTATCACTGAAAAATGGAAATGTTACTCATGCCTACAAATGACCTACCGTCTCCCTGATCGTGGTGTCAGTTCATTTTTCATAACCATCATTCATGATTAATTTTTAAATTATAATTGATATATAAATATGATAAATATTTCATAATTATTATTAAATAAATGTTTAATTTTTTAAATCTATGATTATAGTATGCATACCAAAGGAATTTTGGACACCTAAGATGCATAAAGTCAAAACATCCGAAGAAAAACTAATGGGTTAATAAATTGTATATATCATGGTAATACATGAAATAAATGTAATAAAAGACATGAATTTTTTTGAGAATCTAAATAATTAACTTAGGTTTATTGTTCCATAAGATAAATAATAAACGTAATTGATTTGACTAAAGGTAATAGTTTTTTCATTTCACTTTTATTTCTGTGAGATATATTGCATGTTAGCCACATATATTTTTCTTGTAGTCTATATACATTAAATTATTGTATTTCATGACTTGTATAATTATTTCAATAGATATTTAACTATCCATTTTTGGATATATTATTCATAGTTTTTATAGTTTAAATGTTAATAAAGTGGTAGGGGATTTTTAACTCAAATTTCCTTATTTTTAGACATATGTTATGATATAAACTTATCTTTCTCTATGAGGTTTATATATAAAAATTACACGTATGATAATGAGTTTATTTATTCTTGTAAAATATTATGTTCGATTAAATTTTATCCTTTCCTGGGGACTATGATTCAATGTTACCAAAGTTATTGGAATTTGATATTACAAATCTCATCAATTAACAAGATTATTTATGATTAAGCATTCAATTTTGTAATCAAATGATACAACTCTCAATAATTCTCATGAATTTTATTCTCATATGGTTATTCAATATATTTTAATATTTTATAAAAATTTTCCCACTATGTTGTATTTAAAATAAGGGATTAAATGTTACTATGAAAATATGACTTCATTTCTCTCTTCAGTTAAAAATATGTTTTATTTCAAAAACCTTTTTCATAGAATTCATTAAAATGGTTTTTAACCTTTCAAATATGTTGAGTAAAAAAAATTACTCATTTTTTCCTTCAATATTTTTTTAATTGAATCTTTTTTTCATGTTCCAATCATGGAATTTAACGATACTTTTATTGTGATAAAGTAATGGTTTTTATAGAATTTATGGAATTACCCCCAAAATGATCATCATTTTTTTGTACATTACTTTTGATATTTAAAAGGTAATTTTTATTTTTTTAATATTATTGAAATTCATTGTTTCAAAAAATTATTTTCAAAGAAAAATATTTTCAAAATGTTTTTTTGTTCTAAAATTTTATTTTTAGAATTAATATGATATTTCCCTCAAGAAATATTTTCATGATATTTTAAAATAATTTAAATTAATAAACGTAATTTTTTTCTTTAAGCTCCAATGGTGTAATTTTTTAATAGTTCCCTCCATAATGATTATTCAGAAGAATTATGATTATTTCAATGTGATTGCTATGGAACCCATTTATTTTACATGGTTCAATCTTGTTTTATAGATAGTGTTATGAATCCCATTTATTTTTCATTAGTTAATAATATTTCAATGAATTCCTTAGGGTAACCATTTCATTTCCACTTTTTAATGTTGTTTCAAATAGATTGACATGAAACTGATTCATTTTACATTTTTTAATCCGATTATAAAAGAATACTGATTATTTCTATGTGGTTTGTGATGAATAATCTATGCAATTTATCAATTTTATGGCACATAGAAATCTTATATGATGGGGAGGTCTAGGTTTCATAGAGTGAGACAATTAAATCTTATATTATGGTGTAAGATAGGTTGTTTCTGGAAAGCCCGTTATATCTTATATGATGGGGTGGTCCAGATGGCACCCAATGATCAAATTATAGCTTAAACAGTGGGTGTTCCCAAATAGCACACCAATACATTATGTTAGTAATATACTGTATGTTGGAATTATTGTTATTGAAATTAATGGTATTTTCAAATAGTTTTATGAATATGATTACCAGTGTTACTGAAACATGTTTTGAATTATTTTTATGGGTTTATAATGTTTCTTTTGATCTAGATTAAAATTGCATGTCTTATGATTACTTATTATAATGAATTTTTATAATTCCATTAATTCATATATAATGATCCATTTATTTCTAATTAAGGGGTATTTTAAGATTCTATAATCCACTATAATTATATTATCATTCCCTTATGCACTTATTATTTTGATGAACTATTTTGAAATAATAAAATCTATATATAATTGGAGAATATATTCATCTTTATGAACCAAGTGTTTTTTAATCGAAGTCTAGAAGAGTTGATTGAAATTTTCTGAAAAACTAAACCTACCAGGTCCATAGTTATTTAAGTGATACAATAATATTTTTTTATATTGTAAGTATTTATTTTAAATTATTTATTCATCTTAATTGGTATCAATGATTAAAATAAAATGTTTATAAATGTAAAAACAGATTTGGGAGTCTAGGTTCTAGGATATTATAGTTGGCACCAAAGAAGGGTTTAGATAAATTTGCATATTTTTATGATTTCATATCAGGTTATATTTATAGTTATGGATACTGTCAAAAATATATGACATTATGGATGATAATAATTTCTAATTTATATACACCCAATTGAGGTTTAAAGTGAATAAATCTTAAAGTGATTAATGAACTTTTTGGACATGTTTTATTGGGTATAGTTATTTTTAACCCCTATGATCAACAATACGTCTTATATAGGTAAAAATTATTTTTAATAATTATATAAAAAATAACCTATATGATGGGTAAAAACTCATCACATCTAGAATGGCAATGGGTAATAAACTCATGATCGAAGAAATATAAGGGTTTCATGCTTACCACTAGCCTCTATGATGTACTATCTAGTATGAAATATTTATAGGTAAAGAATAATATTGTATTGGAGACATTTGGGATTAATTTTAGGTGTAATAATTGATTTATATTATATGAAAGTATGTTAAAATACTTATAATATTTGGGTTTTGATCATTGTTTAGAAATGGTTAAATAATATTAAGGATAATACTTTATAGAATGATTTGGTATTCGCTTTTGGAATTAATGATGTAATTTGTAGATTAATGTATAATGGTTTATTTGATTAAGGAAATTACATTTCAATTTCCTAAAAGTTTGGGTTTTGATTAATGTCTAAATATAGGAGGAATAAATTGTTATCCCTTTTATATAAATTTTGTCATTTAAATTTTTTTTGTGTGGTCGAGTCCTAAAATATTCATCCGGAATACCCGCCATTGTACAAAAAGATAACATTTTTGTGGAAATAGATTAAAAAATATAATTCTAATCCTCGGGTACGTATATTGTCATATTTACATAGTCTAGATGGTAAGAGAATTCTTTATCTCTGGGAAAAGGATCTTGAAACCAATTATTTTGTCCTAGTAACTTCAATTTTGTTGAACCGATGGACTTTTCAATTATCATATTTTTATGGTTTTGAGGCCCATAATTTTTTTGGTCATTCAATTTCTTATGAACAATAACATAAATTAATATAAATAATTATCTATTCTTTTACTAAATTCCCACCTATATTATTATGTTTTGAAAACTAATTAAATATTATTCCATATTACCATTGTATATCATTTTATCTTTTATTAAAAATAAGTTCTGTTATCCCTTTTTAAGTTGTTTTTTTACATTAAATGTAATTTCAGTGTCCATACATTGATTACTGAGATAAAGTTGAAATTTCAAGGAAATAATTTATTAAATTAGTGTGGATATAAAAAACCTTGAGTTTAAAAGTATAATATTTTATTCAATACTGTAAAGGATATGAAAAAATATATTCATATTTTTTTACCTGAAATAACTAGTTTATCTTTAATTACATACAATCCCTGATATTGTTATGTTTGATAGTGTATTCAACATGAAACACTATAACTAAAAGGACAATGATATATATTACTATTATAAATCTCTTGTTATAATAGTTGGTATGAATATTATTAAATTAATTATGAATTTTAAGTTTAAAAATTTATATATAATTAATTTTTTGGTGACTAATAAATCAGACATAAAAAATTAACCCATTTAAAAAAGTAAAAAATTTTATAGAAAACTATATTAATGGACAAATGTTTGTTTTATAGAAATAAATTATAGAAAAAAATAGTTATATATTACATTAATAAAATTTTTATATAATATGTTCAATCTAGTATTAAAAAATATTAATATTTATATCAAGATATGATATGAAAATAAATCAACTTTTCCACTTAAAACATTACATTTTTCAAAAAAAATTAATATTGTTTTATTTTTATGAAATAATAATTATACGTTTTTTTAAAATTTGTTAAAAATTTATTTCAAAATGTAAATATAATTTTTTCATAGGAATAAATAAATTTTCTTTTGGTAAAATTTTCGGATGTGTTTGAAAATTTTGAATTTTTAGGTGAATAGTTAAAAAATTGATTTCTGAAAAAAAGACTTTAATTTTTAATAAATTAAATAATTTAAATGTCCCAATATTTTTTCAATATTTTATAATGTATCTGATGCTATATATAATCTACCAAATTAAATTTAATAAACTTATTATTTTATTTTTGTGTATGCTTTTTTTGGGTCTTAAAACATGTTAAAAAAAGATTTCAGATTTAAAATGTTTATCATTTTAAATTGATTAAAATTATCCCTCATGGTGAATGTTTTAAATAAAAATTAATGAATATATAGATTTATATATTAATTTCGTTCCATTTAATTTTTATTATCAGGATTAGAGTAAATATAGAATCATCTCTTTCTAAACAACACTCTTCTTAAAAATCCAACTATCTCTCAAATTCATTGGGGTTAATATTAAGTTAAAATTTCCCACTTATGTGAATTGAATTTATTAAAATTGATTCCATAATTTTAATAATAATAATTTATAATGTATAATAAGTATTATGTAAATTTAAAAAAATTATCATGAATAACAGTTAAAAATTAATTATAGTGATTTTGGTAAAAACAATTCTATTTTCTAGAAAATAAATAAAATAAAGGGTCCAAATGACCAATAAACTTATAAGAAACCCATTTTATTTCCACATATCATCCATAAACCTTATGTTACTGAGTTTTTATCATTATGTTTTCATAGTGACATGAAACAATGTGGTTACAATTCACTCTTTTTGTAAAGACCCGTAAATTTCAAGAAATTTTTTTTCTTTATTTTCATTGGGATTTTACGAGAATGTAGTTTCTGGTGGCACCTGATTCCGAGACCCGGTGTGCCCAGAATCAATTTCCAAATATAGATTAGGTATATTCAATGAACTAATGAGTGGGTTTTCCTAACTTTTTAACCGGTGCTCGGAATGGAAATCTGAGGGCACGGATGAAACCGTAGCACCGGTAATTGCATAGGAACACCTTTTCTGGAGTTGCGCTTTCTCGGGTGAGGTTATTAAATAAATGGGTTAACTAAAAAATGAAATAAAAATTTGTGCTACAATTTTTATTTTCTATTCTTAATAGTTTTATCCTATGCATGGATGTTGGAGTGGGGCCCACAACATCCTAACTCCTCTTGGTAGGATATTAGTGAAGTGGGGCCCACACAGGCCCCACCCCTTCAATTCCATTAAACCTCCCTCTCGCAATTTAATTGTGTAACACACCCACACCCCCTTTTTAAATGACAAGTCAACTATCGTAATTAATTGGATTATTAAACGGTCTTCAATTAAGTCAATTAATTGAATGTGATATTTTGGATTTTGAAAAGGGTTAGAATGAGTAATAAAATAAGGCAAGGCCTTATTTTATTATGGTTGAATTGTTGTTTGGAGATATTTCTGGAGAGGAGAACTCAAGTCTTGGAGATCTTCTTCTTCCTCGGAGAAGAACACGAAGAACACAGACACACTTCCCGATCTTCTTTCCTCATCAAAGAGAGGGGGACACCGTATCCTTTATCGGGCGTGCACCGACGACGTATACGGAGCCTCGTTCCACGACGATGTCTTCCGTGACGCCATCTTCCGCGGCACCGTCTTTCGCGATGCCATTTTTTCCACGACGACCATCGTTCGACAACTCCTTGTGGTAGGGGATTAGTTTGTAAATAATAATAAACCCATGTTTATTTTTCCTTCTAAATCAAAGAGCACAGATCAACATAATATTACGTTGATTCGTGAAATAATATGTTTGTGGGTTGGGAAATATTTATTGCGGGAAAAATGTAAAGGGATTTTGTTTAATACTCTTCAAGTGTTTTAATCTCACATGCTAAAGAGTTTAATGGTATAAGGTTTTTATAATTTACACTTGAATAAATTATACCCTCGGCGACACTAAAATCTTGTGTTTTAATGACTTCCATTTGAGAACACCTAACGCAGAGGGAGCGGGCCGAACAAACACGACCTGAAAACCCTCCACAGGTTGTTTATTGATGTGCTGATCGAAGGGGGATGACAGATCAGGCCGTAGAGGCTATTTGAAGACTCTGCAGTGAAGTTTGGGTCTTGTAAGGACTCCTGGCGTAGACGGTGGGTGAAACAGACAACCGGTGAGCATCCGGTGGTCTGCGGAAAGCGGCAGTGGCGCGACGCCCCGGCGCGGCGGTGCGCCGATGGAGAAGACTGCCGCGGCTGAACCATGGTGGACCATAGCGGCATTTCCTTTCCAGATTTTGGGGGAGCGGCGCACCATTAAAGTCGCGCCATTTCGCTGGACGTCCGGGGGGGACAGTGCCACCCCCCTTCCGCGTCCGCTAGGGCCGTGCCGGCGGGGCCGGGTTGCGCCGGCTGGGCCTGGTCATGCCAGCTGGGCCGGACCGCACCCTATTGGGCTAGACCTGGACCTGGGTTGGGTTGACCCGGTTTGGGCCGCCCCAAGGGGCCTTGGGCCGAGTCGGTCCGCCCCAAAACCCCCTAAAAGCAGACAAGTTCGTTCAAACACCCGTAACATGGGCCACAGACCTCTGATCGATGCACCGTCAGTTGCGATGTGATCCTTGGATCAAGACAGTTGTTTCAATATATTACAATGAAGGTTTAGAAGAACTTTGTGTACCGCCGGTTTGGTTCGAACACGAAACCAATCGGGCCCTCGGAGTAGAAACACCTATAACTTGATCTTCGAACGTCCGATTGATGTGCTATCGACTTTGATGGATTTCTCATAGTGAGACGGACCTTTTGTCTTGCTAAGATCATGGTTTGGATTCAGTTGGAGTATAGTCGGGTTGGGTTTAACTTAAAAACCAACCAGGCCCCTTGGAAGAAAAAGCCAATAACTATCAGACCGGACGTCCGATTGACGCTCCGTCTGTCATGTTGAGTTCCTTTTGTCGAGGCGGAACTTTGGGATACAACAAATATGGACTACATGTCAGCTGATGTATCGACCCCTTGGATCGCGGAGCGGACCCTCCTAAAAACGAGCATGATGTGTGTGGGAATCCTAGAGCTGACTGCGACGGTGAAGACTTTCATAGTGGAATCCTCTATGGGTTCGTCGGTGAACACATTCATACTGGAATCCTCCATGGGTTCGACGACGATGACAACCGTACTTGAATCGTCTGTGGCTTCGAGGGTGAAGAATTTTGTACTGGAATCCTCCATGGGTTCGACGATGACAACAACTGTACTGGAATCCTCCGTGGGTTCGACGGTGACGACTACTATACTTGGATCCTACCTGGGTCTGACATTATTGACCTCTATTGTAGTATCCTACGTGAGCCCGACAGAGTAGCTGAACTAGTATCCTGCATGGGTCTGACAACTTAGCTGGTCTAGTATCCTAAGTGGGTCCTAGCTAGATAAATCTGTAACTACATCTGATCATCTCATTTTGCTTACAAATGATGTATACCTGTGTGAGCTTGGTCTTGACTTTCAATCATTATATTCGATATAATTGACTAGCTATCCTAATTGGATTGGATTGTGTTATCCTGTGTGGATTGGTTGTGTTATTCTATGTGGACTGGATCGAACTTGGGCTCACATGTTAGAGCCGAACTAGAACTGATGACTTAGGTATATGTATGGGAATATACCTAAGTAGTGTTTGTTGTTTCTTCATGTTTGTATCATTCCTTTGTGGATTCTGGGAGACCTTCGGGGGTCTCGAGGTCCCTAATGAGTAGTGTATACTCACCCTGCACAGGCTATGCCCGCACTATGTTGTGTTGGATGCAGATGACAGACAACACTGATCGTGGTTGAGGCTTGTGGAGCAAGTCGGTACCTAGAGATGGACCACTGAGCGGGACGCACAAAGAGCGGATGGCTGGACCCGAGGAGATGAGGAGGCAATCTGTACCCACCCTTCATGTGGGGTTTCTAGTGGACGGATCGACGTTGTTGATTTACTTTTCAATTGTTGTACATTCTTTCAGTTGTACATTACTTCAGTTGGGTTTGTATTCTGGCCCATTTACTTTCCAGCACTTATAGTTGTATCCAGTTTACTTAGTGTTTACTTCAGATTTCATACTCTGTGGTGTTTGTTTACCATATAAAGGCAATGTCTTCCCTTTCATCGGGATTTACGCCTTTGGTTCTAGTCCCCAGCCCCTGGACAATGGAAGGCGGGCTTGGGGTAGTCAAGGCATGGCCCCCGAGGTCGGGTCGTGAGAAATTGGTATCAGAGAAGTTCGGTTCTACCGTAGAACTTAGAACTCTGATCTTTCTTCTGTTTCAAGCAATTGTGTTAAGGGTATTGAGTGTGGTTATCAGTCCAGGGAGTCCAGTGTTAGTGCGGTGGCCGACGTATTCATACCCCAGGACCCTGACTTCGGATTTCTGACTCAGTGCACGAAAACACTGATTGCATGTGTGTTTCAAAAGTTTTCTTTGTGATTACTTTGTGTCAGCTCACCAGGTATACTGTTTTTGACCGTAGCACACCTGTTTCTTTCAGGATGTCCCCACGACGGTAGCCAGCTAGGGTTCCGAGCTTTTAACGAGACGACATCCCACCGAGCGATGAGGCCTCGGTGCAGGGCCCTGTTACAGTGAGGGCACCAGCAGTACTTCTACCCGTCATGCCACCGATGCCACCAGCCCCAACAGTTGAGAGTGAACGCCGCCATAGTGCACTGTATGACTTTCAACATTAGAGACTACCCAGGTTTCATGGGGATACGAACCCTCAGGCAGCTGAGGATTGGCTAGAGGCTGTTGTTCGAGTTTTCAGGTTAGTGGGGACACCAGCTGACCTCATGGTGATCCTTGCAGCGAGTCTCCTCCACGCGGCAATAGACAGATGGGGGAGCCTGGTAGTCCAGGTGCACGATGTGGAATCACTCCATTGGATGGACTTTGAGAGCCTCTTCTGCTCAGAGTTCATCCTAGCCACCCTCCGTACGGTGCGAATTCAAGAGTTACTACAGCTGCGGCATGGCAGCATGACCGTGGCCCAGTACTCGGCGAGGTTTACAGATCTCTCACGCTACTCCACAGATATGGTATGGGACCCATTCTTCCAGGCCTGGACCTTAGAGCAGGGACTGAGGCATGAGATCAGGGCTTCGATGATCTCCCTCAACATTCCTACGTAAGCAGGGGTGTTGGAGAGAGCCCTTTTAGTGGAGTGTTTTCTCACCAAGTAGTCACCAGCGGTGGGACCCTCCATAGGACGACCCATAGAAAAGTCTTCTGCAGCTGGCAGTAAACAGATGATGCAGAGGTCCAAATGGGCCAGACCATCAGACGAGCAATATAAGGATGCAGATTTGGTTTTGCGGGGAACACGAATGAGAGCCAGATACACTAGGAGAAGGCAGTGCTATGCATGCAGTGGGCTGTATCACATTTCTTGAGACTGGATGACTCATCCTGCTGATGAGGAGCAGGCAGTAGAAAGAACACCTAGGTAGTGGTTCAACCAAGACAGTCCGCAGGGAACAGATGGACAAGGAAGAGGAGATGGACGGGGTCCGGGTGGTGGGCGACGCTTTGAGGCCCCACCACCACCACCACCACCAGAAAGACCACCCCGATAGAAGGGAACGGGTGGACATTGGAGAGCTCAGCTAGAGGCAGTTGAGGCATACGCCCATGAAGCTCCGGATGTAGATGGACAAGGGTGGGACTAGCTCAAGACATGGGGACTTTTGTTCATGTTGCTTCTGGATTTGTTGATTTTATATGTCTTTGTACCTTGAGCTACAGTAATAAAAGACACTTGTTCTTGTGATGTTTTGTTTACTATCCTTTTTTATGTAGTTGATACTAAGAGGTTTCAGTTTAAAACTGTTGACTTGACCCTCACTTTTGAGATACCTACTGGAGGAGACCCAGTGACCACACACTGATGCCGACAGTGTGACTTAACCCTTAGAGGCGAGAGTAACGGTTGGATCTCTTGGTAGTGGCATCGAGGCCTTACGATGTTATCCTTGGTATGGATTAGTATCACTCATGTCAGGATTGATTTTATTAGGAAAAGAACGTGGTTCATCCGGAGGATGAGACCAGATTTCTCTTATCGGCAAAGAAGAAATCTTAGCAGCTCTTGTAGGACCAGAGAAGGTCCAGGTCATCCAGGAGTGGATGAGGATAGCTTAGAGCCGACAAAAGACTTATTCTGACAGGAGGTAGATACCACTAGAGTCCGAGGAGGGCGACCACGTTTTCCTACGTGTCTCACCTCAATGTGGATTACGGAGTTTTGGCCAGGCCGACAAGTTATCTCCACGCTTCATCGGACCCTTCCAGGTTCTCAGCAGGATAGTTGAGGTAGCTTATCACCTGGATCTACCACCTTAATTGCACCGGTTTCATGATGTCTTCCACATATCTTAGCTGTGAAGATACGTGCATGACCCGACACATATCATTGACCAGGGGGTGCAGGACATTGATGATGGGAAGACTTTTCCAGAGGTCCCGGTGGAGATCGAGGATCGACAGGAGCAAGTCCTACGTGGGCGGTCGATTCCTCTAGTGCGCATCAGATGGCAGAACGGGCACCTCTAGGAGAGCACATGGGAGCGGGAGGCTCAGATCAGTGCTCAGTACGCTCATTTGTTTTCCTAGTTTGTGATTTATCTTTACAGGGACATAAAGACCTGAGGTGGGAGTAATGTAAAGACCTGTAAATTTCATTCAAAATTTTTTCTTAATTTTCTTCGGGATTTTTTGAGAACACAGTTTTTGACGGCACCTGAATCCGAGGCCTGGTGTGCTCGGAATCAATTCGTGAAGTTAGCTCAGGTACGTTCAGTGACCGAACGAGTGAGTTTTCCTAACTTTTGAACCGGTGCTCGGAATCGAAATACAAGGGAACCGATGAAACCAAAGTTCTGGTAATTTCATAGGAACACATTTTCTGGAGTTGTGTTTTCTTGGGAGAGGTTATTAAATAAATGGGTTAACTAAATATAGAAATAAAAATTTGTGCTACAATTTTTATTTTCTATTCTAAGTAGTTTTAACCTATGCATGGATGTTGGATTGGGGCCCACTACATCCTAACTCCTCTTGGTAGGATATTAGTGATGTGGGGCCCACATGAGCCCCACCCCTTCAATTCCATTAAACCTCCCTCTTGAAATTTAATTGTGTAACACACCCGCACACCCTTTTTAAATGACAAGTCAACTCTCGCAATTAATTGAACTATTAAACGCTCTTCAATTAATTCAATTAATTTAATGTGATCTTTTCAATTTCGAAATGGGTTGGAATGAGTAATAAAATAAGGAAAGGCCTTATTTTATTATGGTTGAATTGTTGTGTGGAGATTTTTTTGGAGGGGAGTACTCAAGTCTTGGAGATCTTCTAATTCCTCGGAGAAGAACGCGAAGAACACCGACACACTTCTCGATCTTCATTCTGTGTGAAAGAGAGGGGGATGCCGTATCCTTCATCGGGCATGCACCGAAGATGTATACGGAGCCTTATTCCATGACGTCGTCTTCCGCGACGCTGTCTTCCGTGATGTCGTCTTCCGCGACGCCGTCTTCTACGACGCCATTTTCTACGCGATGACCATCGTTCGACAACTCCTTGAGGTAGGGGATTATTTTGTGAATAATAATAAACCCATGTTTATTTTTCCATATAAACCAAAGAGTGCGGATCAACATAATATTACGTTGATTCGTGAAATAATATGTTTGCCGGTTGGGAAATATTGATTGCGGGAAATACGTAAGGGGGTTTTGTTTAATACTCTTCGAGTGTTTTAATCTCACATGATAAAGCATTTAATGGTATGAAGCTAGTATAATTTACACTTGAATAAATTATACCCTCGTCGATACTAAAAGCATGTGTTTTAATGACTTCCATTTGAGAACACCTAACGCGGAGGGATCGGGCCGAACAAACACGGCCCGACAACCCTCTGTAGTTTGGTTATTGATGTGTAGATTGATGGGGGATGATGAATCAGGCAGTCGAGGAAATTTGAGGACTCCGCAGTGAAGTTCGGGTCCCATAAGGACGCCAGGCGTAGGCGGTGGGTCAAACGGACCACTGGTGTGCGTCCGGTGGTCTGCGGAAGGTGGCAGCAGTGTGCCGCCGGAGAAGACCTCGACGGCGGACTGGAACGGATTTTCCGTTCTAAATTTTGGGGGAGCGGTGTGACATTAAAGTCGCGTCGGTTCGCTGGATGACCGGGGGGGAGAGCACCACCCCCCTTCCGCCTCCGCCCGGCCAGAGCCGAGCCACCCCGCGCGGGCTGTGCCGAGCCTCCCAGGCCGCCCCGGGCCGAGCCGGGTCACGCCCTAGAGCGCCGGAATCGGACCCGGGTCGGGTCGACCCGGTTCGAGCCGACCCAGGGGGTCTTGGGCTGGGTAGGTTCGGGCCCAAAACCTCCAAAAAGCGGAAGGGTTCGCTCAAACGCCCGTAACATGGGCTACAGACCTCCGATCGACGCATCGTCCGTTGCGATGTGATCCTTTGATCGAGGTGGTTGTTTCGGTATATTACACTCAAGGTTTTGGAGAACTTTGGGTATGACTGGGTTGGTTCAAACACGAAACCAATCGGGCCCTCGGAGTGGAAACACCTTTAACTTGAACTCCGGACGTCCGATTGACGTGCCGTCAACTTTGTTGGATTTATCTTAGTGAGAAGGACCTTTTGTATTACTCTAATCGAGGTTTGGATGCAGTTGGAGTATGGTCAGGTTGGTTTTAACTTAAATACCAACCAGGCCCTAGGGACGAAAAGGCCAATAACTCTCAGACTGGACGTCCGATTGACGCGCCATCTGTCATGTTGAGTTCCTTTTGTCGAGGCGGAACTTTGGAATAAATCATCTTCGGAATTCGTGTTAGTTGATGTATCGACCCCCTGGCTCATGGAGCGGACCCTCCTGGAAACGAGCATGCTGTGTACGGGAACCCTAGAGCCGGCTGCGACGGTGAAGACATCCGTACTGGAATCCTCTGTGGGTTCATCGGTGAATAATTTCATACTGGAATCCTCAGTGGGTTTGACGACGATGACAACCATACTGTAATCCCTTGTGGGTTTGACAGTGAAGACTTTTGTACTGGAATCCTCTGTGGGTTCGATGATGATGACCACTATACTAGAATCCTCCGTGGGTTCGACGGTGATGACTACTGTACTTGTATCCTACGTGGGTCTGATAGTATTGACCTCTGTTGTAGTATCCTACATGGGTCCGACAGAGTAGCTAAACTAGTATCCTATGTGGGTCTGACAGCTTAGCGGGTATATTATCCTACGTGGGTCCTATCTAGATGAATCAGTAACTACATCTGATCATCTCCTTTTTCTTACAAATGATGTATACTTATGTGAGCTGAGTCTTAAATTTCAATAATTATGTTCAATATGATTGACTTTCTATCCTAAGTGGATTGGATTGTGTTATACAGCGTGGATTGGTATATGTATGGGCATATACCTAAGTAGTGTTGGTTGTTACTTCATGATTGTATCTTTATTTTGTGGATTCTAGGAGACCTTCGGGGGTCTCAGGGTCCCTACTGAGTACTGTATACTCACCCCTGCACAGGCTATGCCCGCACTATATTGTGTTGGATGCAGACGATGGACATCTCTGATCGTGGTTGAGGCTTGTGGAGGAAGTCGGTACCTAGAGGTGGACCACTGGGCGGGACACACACAGAGCGGATGGCTGGACCCGAGGAGATGAGGAGGCTATCTGTACCCACCCTTGAGGTGGTATTTCCAGTGGAAGGCTCGGCATTGCTGCTTTACTTTTCAGTTGTTGTACTTTCATTCAGTTGTACTTTACTTCAGTTTGGTTTGTATTCTGGCCCATTTACTTTCCAGCACTTACAGTTGTATCCAGTATACTTAGTGTTTACTTCAGCTTTCATACTCTGTGGTGTTTTTTTACCTTATAAAGGCAATGCCTTCCCTTTCATCAGGATTTAGGACTTTGGTGCTAGTCACCAGCCCCTGGTCTATGGAAGGTGTGATTGGGGTAGTCACGGCACGGGCCTTGAGGTCGGGTCGTGACACTTTTATAAACATGACAAGTTTTCCACTCACCTCACTTATAAATGGCCAACACAACCTCTCCTTTATTCACATGTTCAAAAACATTTTTCCATCCATTAAAATCTATAATAACTTGATAAATACATTAATATAATTATATAATAATTAAATTTTGAATATATCAAAACATATAAGGAATTTGGTGCAATCCAAAATAGGATACCTGAAGAATAGGTAATATTCATCAACCAGAGTTTTAGTTTTATTTACATCTCCACCCCTTATACTATTATTATACAATGATGATATATTAACCCTATTATATTAAATATACATAAATTTTTTATATGTTATGTATAAAACCATAACCATAAATTCACTAATAAAATGGTTTATGACATCATCGTTAATGTGTATGAAGGACTATTGCCTTGTGAAAGGATGCAATACTTTTTTCACTCACACATTAAATGGAAGGTAAAAAGATTAATTATAATGAATATATGTGATATAAATGAAATATTTGTGATATTAATTACATAATTATCATTCATTAAATATAATATATCATTTATTTTTCATGTCACTCAATGAAAAATAATAACGTCATTTGTGGATGTGTTGACTACTACCTCCACCAGGCGATGTGAATCCTTGATTTCACCACCAAATAATACAAGTTTTATATATGGGTGTGCATAATTAAATTATATTATATTTATGATAATAATATAATTCTTAAAAGGTAAAATATTACTGAATATTTTTCTTAATAATCATTGAAAAATGGAAATGATACTAATGAATACATATGACCTACCATGTCCTTGAATGTAACATTATTTCCTTTTTCTTAACCTTATTTCATGATTTATTAAAAAATTATAATTGATATATAAATATTATAATTATTTAATAATTATTATGTATATTTTTAAATAAATTCTTCATTGATGAATTTCTACCTACCAAGTTCATATATGACTCAAAACCTGAATAAAAGACAAAACATCGAACGCAAACTTGATTGATTAAGTTATTGTATATAACATTATAATATATTAAATAAAATTAATAATATAAATGATATTTAATATCAATAATATTAATAATTAATATATTTTTACTGTTCAAGAATATAAATAACAAGCATGACGAACAAACTCAAGTTAAGGGTTTTCTCGTCTCACTTTTATTTCAATGAGATATATGCCATATTCTTCAATAATATTTATTGGCTGGTTTATAAAAGTCTAATTAATGTATCTCATGATTATTTGAAATGAATACACATTGATATACTTATCCTTTTTGGATTCCTCTTTCCATAGTTTTATGGTTTTAATGTTTCCAAAGCGGTAACTGATTTTTTATTCAATTTTCCTTTTAAGAGACATATGTTATGATATAAAAATATAATATTATAAAAGCTAAATATAAAAAGAATTTGAAATTTAATATCATGAATTTATTTATCCCCAGGATATTTTATGTGTGATTTAATGTTATCCTTTCAGGGTAAGAATGAAATAATTATATACAGGTGGTAAGAGTTTGATATTACAATGTCATTGATTATCGGGATTTCTGATGATTACATATTTAATATTGAAATATTATGATCTACCTGTAAAATATTATCATGACAAATCTTCTTCTTTGGTTAGTAAATAGTTTCTTAATATTATCATTTTTTAGTCATTAGTACATAGATTAATTGGGAATTTTTTTTAAAAATATTTTTTCATTTCTCTCTTAAGTTGGTAAACTGTTTCTTCTAAAAAATGGTTTCCTAAATTTTTTTTTCAAAAATGTTTTAAACCTTCTATAATTTATTAATTACAGTAATTTTACCCTGTTTTTTAAACCTCATTCAAATTAATATTATTATAATAATCTAATAAAGGAACTTGTTTAACTTTTACTGTGAAAAGCCATATTTCTTACGAAACGTATGAAATTACCCACTTACATGAACAAAATTTACTTGTAGATTGTTTTAGAATATTACAGGGTTATTTTTACTGAATATATTTTTTCTAAAATTTCCATAAAATAATTTTTTTTAAAACTAATTTTTAAAGTAAAATATTCTCAAAATGTTTAATGTTTTTAGAAGTGATTTTTGAAGTGAATATAAAATTTTCCTAAAAAGGGTTTGAATGATAATTTAACACAATTTCAATTCATCAACATCGAAAAAAAATTAATTATGCTCAATGTGGTTATTTTGTAATAATCATTCATAGTTCCTTTTCTGGATTGATTAATATTTTTTCAATGAGTTTTTGTAGAACGCATTTCTTTTTCATTAGTTAATCATGTTATAAATATATTTTTATGGAACCATTTACTTTCCATGGGTAAATAATGATTAAACATTATTATAATGATAAATAATTATTTTTAAAATAGTTAATTATGTTTCAATAAGATGTATATGAAACCTATTCTTTTTCTATGGGTTAATCAGGTAATAAAATTATAACGAATATTTTTATGTATTTTGTGACTAAATATCTATATAAATTTTTCATATTGTGTTTCATTGACATCTTATATGATTAGTAAGACTAGATATCACCTTGTGAGACTGTTACAACATATACAATGGGGTGGCCTTGATAGTTTTGTGAGATCCTATTACAGCTTATTCACTAGGGTGATTGTGATAGCGTTAGGTGAGCCTGTTATATCTTAAATTATGGGTGAACCCATATAGAACACCAATTCATTAGGTAATGGTTATACTGGTCGTTTTCCATATGGTTATTCCAGTTAATTTGGTTTTTTAAATGGTTTTATGAACGAGGTTCTTCATGTTACCAAAAAGTGTTTCAGTTGATTTCAATGGGTTTTCAATGTTTCTTAACATCATGATTGAAATAAAATGGCTCATAATTAAAAAAAATTATGAATATTTACTTATCCAAATTTTTATATTTCAATATCTAGGTATTTATGCATATGATTAATTTTGATGATTATATTTTGCACTCTTATTATGTTATAATACCTTTAAAATGTGGATATCCCAATACTTCTATATGATGAATTTCATGGTTGGTAGACTTAACATATGATTTGTATTATTTTGATTATGCAACACCATATAACTGTTTTTATGACATAATCTTATGATAATTATAAGATCTAGTGGATACTATTCTTTGATTCATTTATGATTCGTGTTTAATGAACTTTTATTGTTTATTGTATTACTCATGATTATGGGATACGATTTTTTAAAAAAAATGTTAAAATCATTTTTTATACATTTATGCTCATGTTATGACTAGAAATGATTGTTGATTGATGTAATAATTTTTACCCTTAATGAGCATTAGAGTTCACCCATTATTAAATTCCATTTGCACAGTATAATAAGGAAGGTTTTATGTATGATATGTCTAAGGGGGTTCCTAGTTTTGATGCACTTAATAGGGTAATGATTTAAATAATTTATGTTCTAGTTGTTTATACAAAAATATTTCAAAATAAATAAATTAATTATGGATGTTTTTTATTTAATTTAAGTTTATTTAATGAATAATCAGTAAATAATATCTTATATTTACGTTTTGAATGTTGTGTCACTATAATACATTCTATGTAAAATAAAATATGTGAATAATACATAAAAAATTTCACTGAATTTAAAATCATATTAAATAAAGATCTTATGTTCCAAAATTTCAGGAATGATCTTTATCCTCATGTATATAATATATATCCATCTTAATCACTTATTTAAAAACCATAATATTACTGTTTCCCTACTTAATATTTCTATATAATCATTTTAATACAGTTATTAGTATGTTATAATTTAATATCATTATTATAAATTAATGATTTTTATTTATTAAAATAGTCATGAAAATATCAATTTCAAACCAAATTTCTCAAAAAATCATCATAATTGTTTTTCTATTTTTATAGATTAAATTATATGTAATGATTCATATTGTACTTGTTGAACAGAATTTAAATTTTTGTTATTTTTTTGAATATGATATCAATGGAAGACTCAAAACTTATAATTTACTAATAATAATATGCTAATATATAACATTAATTATGTTTTATGTCTTCATTCCTAAAACCTATTATTGAAATATAATAATACTTACTGTCAAAATCTTCTTAGTGTCTATTTTTGGAATCATCCATTTATTTCAAGGATGAAAAAAGAAAAATGTAAACGAAGGATGTGGTAGTCTTCATGTAAACACACACAGACACACAAGGTGTTTTAATTTTCAAGAGAATATTATGAATATAGAAATTGTTTTGTATATTAATAATATAATAAATTATTCAATATTTTATTTTTCTTATTAATTACATTGTTATATCTATACATTGTAACGTCATGAAAAATTGTAGTGCACCTAATTACTTATTCGTAATAAGTTATTAAATTTTAGTTTGAAGAAAAACTATTTTATCAATTAAAGAGACTAAATTATGAGTTTTCCTAACCCATGAAAATCTTTTTTTGTATGGTATTAGAGGCTTAGAAAATGCCTCAATATTTTTCATGGGTTTTTGGTACGACAGATGCTCAAAAACCACCTTTACAGGGTTCAAAAACTGACACAAATGATTTAGAAAAATAATATGGACTCCTAGGTGTAATTATGATTCCATAAAAATCTACTGTACATGGTTTGGAAAACTATACAAGAGTGGGTGGATGACAATGCATTCATGTGTGCAGTTTTTGACAGAGGTCCCACACATGGTTTACACATTGTTTTGCAAACTGTGTATAGTAACCGTGCAAGCCTAGTGCCTGAGTAGTGGGTTTCATTCCATTTTATAAACTATGTGAGATAAGTATGTTATGCATTTAAAGTGTGAAATTACAAAACTAACCCAACCCTGTTATTATAGTTCCCCTTTCTTAAATCATCCAAATCACGTAACCATCAAGGGTTCTCCGTATTTTCCCCTCCTCGATGTTTTGATTTATCTTCTCTATTCACACTCCATTTATCCATACATATGTGGAATTAAATATGTATCAGTAAGGATCCAAATCATACTGTATCATTTATTATTCCCTTTCATCGTATGGAGTTCTAAATTAATGTGAGTAATTTTAACCTATTTTTAGAGAGTTTATCTAATACACATATTTCATCCAAATCATATCATGTTAGAGGTTATGATAGAATGTGTGGGTACCTTCCCACATGAGGCAGGTGGTGATCATAATTCATTTTTATTATGTGATGGTTTTTGGGGTGCATCCTTGAGTGTATGAACTTGTTGACCAAGGGTGACCTTGTTAAATTAATTTTTATCTTCCAATTAGTTGAATTAATCATAGGGGATTGTTATGGGTATGTAATCATGAGAATAAAAATGGTTGAGGATTAGGGAAAGGCTCAGACCATGGGAATAATAAGTTAGGGTATTGAGTTATTTAAAGTGATATGTTCAACTTAGTTATATTTAATATTTATATAGATGTTATTTTATTGGGATGCCAACCATGGGATCGTGATGGGATCAACACATGGATCAATATGGAGTTGGCCATCGCGAAAAATTCAATATGATCATAATGATGGGAATGGATTGAGATTTTACAAACATTTGAGTGACGATGATCACAGTTTGGGTTACTCATCCTTGAGTTTAAGGATCATGTCATCAAGTTACGATCATAGAACATGTGATATTCGATGGAATTTTCCATTAGATTGAGTGACATTATCATATGGAAAAGAGGCACTAGATGGTGTTTTATAGGTTCTACTTGATGATTTTTTGCCACCCATGTTGGCCACTGATTCATTTGGTGTCTAATACACAAAGACTTAGATAATGAGGTGGTATTGATGAAATGTGTGGGTAGAGGACTCCATTAGTTGTGAATTAGTAATATAGTTTGAAGTTCATTAATTAAAAATCCAAAGGGGTGGTGGCGATCCATCACTTGATATTTTTGGGATAGTTTGTTTATGCTGAGGCTAACCATACTTAAGGCCACTGTTCTTGGAAATATTGGATAGGATAAACATTGTTGTTCCTTTAGAAGTCAAATATTGATATTTTGGTGATATTTCATGGAGGTAAGACATCCTTATACCATATAGATCAGGCTTCAAGTCGATTGGGATTATTATGAGATGAGGTCGATGGGACAAGTTAATGATTTTTGGGGAATTCCTTTGGAACATTGGAAATTGGTTGGACATGAGGTGTCAGTTGTAATGAGGTGTCTGTAGATCTTAATAGTTCATGAACATGAGGGTTTGTCACGACCCGTCCCATGGGGCTTGTACTGTGACTAACCTAAGCCCACCTTCCTTAGTCAAAGGTATTTCGACTACCACCGAAAAGGAATATCCGTAAAATGGGAAGGCATTGCCTTTAAAATTGTACAAACACACAAACAAGGAACACAACAAGAGGAAACAACAGAATAAACTACTGTATTAATATGTGTACTGAAAGTAATGGGGTAGGAATACAAGACCAACTGGAATTTACAAGTACAACTGAAAGAGAAAACTACTCCGGGAACATCCACTGAGGATCCTACCTAAAGGGTTGGTACAACTCATGATCTGTAGACAGAAACGAATGTCCTGCCAAATTGTCCACCTATAAGGACCATCAAGTCCTAACTCCTTCACCCTCGATCAATGATGTCTGTCTTCTGCACATGACATGACAAGGTGCATGTGTATCCATTTCATCGGTGAGTATAACTATACTTAGTAGGGACCCCGAGACCCCCGAGTCTCCCAAAATTCCACAATGGGAAAACCACAAAGAAAGACTTCAATGAAAATTAACGAAGCGATCAACAACTCTAATTAGGTTTATGCCCATTCATATACCTCAGTTATCAAAAGATACTAATCTTATTTATGAGGAAACTTACGGATCTAACTTTAATGCCATTTTAACAACTGATCCAGGAAATAAGTATACCAAAAAGGAAACACCACGATGCGAACACCAAAATGGTAATAGTACCACAAATGCTACACTATGATGGTAACACCACGAAACTAACACCATGAATGTAAAAGTACTAAAAATGTAACACCATGAAGGTAACACCATGAAGGTAACACCGCGAAGGTAAATGTACAACAAAGGTAACACCAAAGAAGATAAATGTACCAAAAAGGTAATGACTCATCTCACACCAGGTATATAACTTAAGTACATAAGTATAGATGATTAGTCGTAAATCTAGAACATCTTATTCCATCGAGAGGCTCTACTTATAACCCACATTAGGTCGGTATGAGCTGACCCACAGAGGATCATTGAGTGCTGACCCACACAGGATAGACACACACTTGATCGGTATGTGCTATCCCATCTAGGATCATTGAGCGCTGACCACACATGGTCGATATGTACTGACCTAAATAGGATCACTATTCATTATTCACGTCACAACAATCCACTAGATTCTTGTAGTAAGAACACTTGATTATGAGAGGATCCTCTTCTCATTATTTAGGTCATATCTCAGCTGATATAAAGATTCAAAAATAAGTATCCTAGAGTTCCACCATGTCGTAAGGGTTCCAACGCGAAAGACGGTGCGCCGATCGGATACCCGGTCTGTGAGATATGGGCACTTTTTTAAAAAGGTCCTGGTAAGATTCTACTCTGATCCAAAACCAGTAAAATGTAAAAAACTATAAAAAAAACATAGAGTATCTAAAAAGTAAATCCTTGTCACTAGGGTTCTTAAGGCATAGATGACGCTTCAATCGGACGACCAGTTTGTTAGTTACGTCCCTTTTTGTGAAACATGGGGTGATCACACCTCAGTTTGGCTCATGTAGTTTGGGCCTGATGGAATATTCCTAAGGGAGCACTTCTTAAAGGGGTCCCAACGCCAATAAAAACATTTCAAGCAGTCACTCGGTTCATAAGTTACGGGCGTTTCTTTATTCATGTGCCGGTTTGGTCTTGGCCCAGTCCGACTCGGTCTGACCGCACCGATGCGATGGGTCCTGGGGTCTACGTGACAACGCTCAAGTCCGACCCACTAAAAGATGGCCCTGTTCACTGGTTATTGCCATTTTTGGTCAGACCGGTTGGGTTCGTGATCCCGAGTCATGGTTGCCCGACCCGCCGGGTGGGGCTCGGCCCTCCAGCACTGGCCCGCTAGGCCTCGGGTTCGGCCCAGCCTGCTGGAGGGGTCCGTCCTACTGGCGGGTCAAGACTACTGGGTGGGTCGCGCCTACTTGGCCAGCCAAGTCGGCTTGGTCTACCAGAAGGCGGACCACTTCCTTCGCTGGCCCCGCAGTTTCAGGGGTATTTCACCCAACTGGTGTAGCGCTGGCCCACAACATTAACCGGTTGGTCGTTCGGCCAACCGGGTTCTGCCAACGCGGCATGGGTCTTTCCTCACCCTCCTTCCATGGCCTACTAGCCATGGCCACTTTCTCTGGGGGAACCTTTGGGTGCCAAAATTGTCCCGCGCGACTGACTCGGGCCATCCACCCTTGGCCATCGTGCGTCGCCTTTCACTGCCTGTGGCCGGTTTCCGCAGGTCTCCTCTAGCCACCGCTAGCTACGGTTGACATGGCTCACTAACAGCTTCTTCCACGGGTCTCCAAACATGCTTTAGTGTCCATTCTTGGGGTCGTATGTGCCTATTGCTCTTTTGCATTGCCGTCGACATAGCATGACCTGCTATTTCATGCTACCATCAATTTGTAATTTGTTTCCCAAATGTTTACATCATGAACGTAGTGGAGGAGGGTCCGAGCATTGTTCGTTTGGTCCATGCCATCTTTGTTAAGGTGATAGAATGCGGGAGGGGATTTAATTCATAAAATACAACTTCAAAATAAACCACCTACCTCATGATCATTGGAAGATGTCCATGTTTAAGGAAGAGCCTGTGTTCATCGTTCAGTGGTGCTCATCGCCGCTCGCTTGAACCGGTTCCATCCTCCATGTGGTTGGCATCACGGAACTTAGTCAGAGAATCATCGCTTGGTGATGCAGTTCCAATACTCCTCCCCAAGCTCCATATAAATAGGAGAGGGGAAGGGTGAGTAAACCACATGAAATTAATGAGGTTTAATTAATTATAGAACCTTCCAAATTCCAATGGTGTTGTTACAAAAAATTGTGGATCCAAGCCATTTAATGGCTTGACATGCTGTTGGTCTCACCACCACAGCTTGTCTGTTGGATGAAAAGAATAAATGGAAATAAAATAATATTTTTATTTTATTATTCAATTAAATGTCCAAAATATATCATTTTTTCCAACCTTCTATGGTCAATGTGAATCCTCCCTTAAGAGAATACCAGAGATGCGAATTAAATGGTGCCCTATTATTTTTAATCCGAGCACTGGTTCAAAAGTTATTAAACACCACCCGCGTGTTTACTGAACGCACCTAAAAAAGTTCAAAAAATTATTTACATTCACCCTCGACCTGCACCGGTCGAGGTTAGGTAATGTCTAAGGGGAACACGCACCAAATAACTCATCGGGACTCTTGAAGTTTCAATATGAGTTACCATTTAGGAGTTATGTATTTTAACAATAAAATTATTGTTACTTAATTATTTAATTTATATCAAAAAACTAACATCCATAGTTGGCCCGCACATGCCACTATTAGAATCTTCCTAAAAATAGAATACACCCACTAGCTCAGTGGTGGTATCCTATTTTTAATCTGAGTAACCACTTGTGATATATAAGTATTTGAAAAATAAAATAACATTATTTTATTATTTTACATATGGTTATCCATTTTCAGGTTTTCTCACTGGAGGCCTAGGACAACTTAACTTATGTCATGCCTAGGGTAAACCTGCTATCCTAAATGCAATGGTGCCCTCATATTTCTGATCCAGGAACCCGTGTATGAGTTATTCCACTTTTTCAGGAAAACTTCTCACGCGTGATAATTAATGTTTAACAAAAATTTGACGGATCATTTCGGGCAGTACAGGCCTCGGAATCGCATGCCGTAAGATTTTGCGATGTAGAATTGATCCAAAAAAAATTAAAAAAAATTAAATGGAATTTCTAGGTTTTTTAAGTTTACCTGAGATGATTTAAAAAAGGGATTACTTGGGACTAGGATCAGGATCATCTCCACTACGGTATTCCAATGACGTACAAAGAAGTTAGTTGCTTCTATGAGGTTGTTGAGGATATAGGAAGAATATTTAATTATTTGTGATATTCAATTTCTATTTGAATTGATTTTTTGTATAAAACATCAAAATCACTAAAGAAATATTGTAACACTGTGGTGGTGGCCCATTGAGATAATTTCACACACACAATATAGGCCCTTCCTGACATCTGTATATTTTATGGGTTTATAATATGAAAATGGACTGAGATCAAGAGCTAGATCTCAATGGTTGAGTTAGCCTGGGATGGATTTCACATTACTCTAGATTCCGGTATCAGCTCATGATTCCTTTTTTTTATTTTAGTATAAAGATGATTTCTAATATATATTTCTATACTATGGTTAGCCATTGGTGACCCTTTTTCTTATTTACATAAATGTATTATTTTGATATATATATATATGCTTATCTAAAAATGGTATGTTTTGATTGTTTATAAAATTACACCTTTTTTTGTTGATATGCTTCTTCTATTGTTTGTTATTGTCTGTGATTCATTAGTGGGTTACTATTCTAGTCTTTTGTAATTTATTTTCACCTTCATATTATATATTTTCATAAACCATTATATTATCATTAGAAGAGATTATTGTGTTCCCAATATTACCCCTTGACACCCACACTTCATGTTTTTAGCCTTTTGTGTATGGGGGGTGTGGCTAAGGTATGTGGAACTCGAGCCAAGGCACTATTCAATTGGCTAAATAAGTCATGGTTCTACAAATGTAATCATACGTGTTTGTTTTTACACTATTTTCATCCTACTATTTGTTAAAAAATATTCTATATCTTAAAAAATTATTAGAACCGATTTTATAACTCATGTTTGGGGTTTTTCACCCCTATGCATGGGGTAGACATTGTTTCCAAAGGTTTTAATTGTTATTTTAATTTACTTATATATAGTATATTAGATTTAAAAATCTATTAGTGCACATGGAATTATTTTTTTACATGTTATGTTTGATGTACATTTACCTCGTATGGTAAGGGGGAGTTATCTGACCCTTGGACCAGTATTGAAAGGCATGAGTGTTTATTCGTACAATTTAGGCACATAGGATGTTTTTAATATTTATATGTTTGTGTTATTATGGAAAAAAAGTGTATGTGTTATTAATTTGGGACATGGATTTTTCTAACTTGAGTTAGACACTCTAATGTGTCAATAAAGGATGTTAAGAAATGTTTTCATACATAGCATCTCTTTGGTGTCATCTTAATCAACCAACCCTGAAAAGTGGGCCCAATGAAATTTGATTATGATATGTGATATATACATATATTTATTTGTGATATGATCATATATGAGAAATAATTGATGATTATGTGGGTTTATGTTAATCAACATATTGGGAAACGAGGTCATCAGTTTGAGGCGAAGTGGTTTGTCATGAGGGTCGTGGCCTGCAACATATGTGATACCTGAATCTGATTTGGGTAGGTAAGGGATCATAAGGCCACATGTCATGATACAGAGTTTCAATTGGAGAGGGTAAGTATAGTGAGTTACACTTCCTGTTACTTATTTACCTATATGCATTATATATTATTTATATAGTTTCTATGAAGATTATATTATTATTCATTGGGATGCTAACTAGAAAAGCTCCAATTGAGTGTCAAGTGTTAGATGATTTGTTCTCTTAGGAGAGTGAAATGGATGATACCACCAAGTGTAAGGATTAGGTCCCCGTGAATCATGAAGACAATGGGATTCACTTACAAGCATAGGTACATGCTATTGTTTTGGTTTCACAACCTCTATATTTCACCTCTTTTTTAGTTGTGGCATGATAACAAGCTCTACGAGATCCTGATACGTGTATTCTAATGGATTTGTAAGGGTGTGGAAGGAGTGGATCCATCAATGGAGTATTTCAATAATGATTTCCAATTTCCACACCTACCACTATTTTAGGGTAAGGGTGGAACACATGTGCATGATAAATGGATCTTGTCAATGTAGAAGATATTTGACTATCCTGAGACATCACCACTCATGGAGGGTGAAACTACAAAAATACCTTTTCAGGGGATAGGACAAGAACTGCTGGAACATATAATTCATAGAAGGAAGTCATGAGGTATTATTTTAAAGGGACATTGTGTAAAATCCATTCAGTCACATCTTTCCAGAGAAGCTGATGGTTGAGAGACATTATAAGATCCGTTTCCTACACCAGGGAGACATGTCTGTCATGGACTATGTAGTGGCATTCACCAAGTTTCCCCATTTCAAAACTAGAATGGTAGGTGATGAAACCTCATGGTTGAGGAATTATGAGGATGTTTTATAGAACATCAATCTTGTATATGTAAACATTGTTAGGTCATTTTCCTTCTTAGAGGTTGTGAAACAGTTGCCCATAGCCAAGGTAAACCTGATGGATCGGGCATACTCACGAAGGGTGATGGATTCATGTTATTATGGTGTTGATGAATTAGATAATATGGAGAAAGGACCAGTGGATTTATTGGTGGGAATTTTTTCTATGGAATTAGGAAGACCACCTCAATGTAGATTTTTGATTGTGTGATTTCAATGTAGGCTGTTGGGTCATGTCAGGACACAATGCTATCAGGAAATGAAGGAGTGTATAGCTTAGAGATAGGTCGGGAATCTCAATTGGTTATTTAAGAATTCTTTTGGAACTAATTTAAATTATATACCAGTGGCGACTCAAGGTTCTAAGATTATACCAGGAGCGGTAATGGGGGGTGGTAGCCATATTTCACTACATGCAAAGGTCACGGTAAGGAAAATAGGACCCATAAGTGGGGTCAGCGGTCGAGGGATAGGTCAACACCGTAGGTAGTCTATACTTCAAGATGTAGGGAATCAATCTAGGTCTATGAAGTGAATTTTAAAGGTACTAATAATGCTACTATTATGTTCATAGATATATGTAGGCTGAGGGAATAACCATGTCTGCTTTGTTTTTTTTTGGCTTGGTATTTTTATTGGCATGGGTTTATTGGATACATGAGTTTCATGGTATGTATTAATGGACCATATAGTGACTAGTTAGTGTATTGGAATCAACATAGATGTGTTATACATATATGTGGTGTGTTATACTATGTCTTATATGTGAGAATCGATGCGATGTGGGGTTACATAAGGTGTGTTGGAATCAAGGTATTATAGAGATGTTGATTACTTGAGGTACCATGGATTCAGGTCAACGAGGAGATACATGTAACATGATGTGTGTTGGTATCTGAGCATCAAAGAAATGATGGAATTGATTGAGGTGCAAGGCACTAAGACAAATTTTGAGAATCTATTAAGAGGCATGACCTCATTGGTGAAATTTATCACATCTGTATGATGCATGGATCAATGTAGTGCATTATTGTGATGGATGTCATGTATGAGACAAGAGAATTTGATGATGTGTGGGAATTGAAATGCATTGTGGGTGGAAAATAATTACAATGATGAATGGTGGGCCATCATATTTTTTTGATCATTGGGTTGGTATATGACATGGGTATATAACTTCTTAAGTGGGGATCCCTATGATATACTTGACCTATGACGTTGAGATCGTGGTAGTTTGGGTTAATTTTCAAAAATAATGGGATTTTTTGTAATATTTTGGGTTTATATTTAATCACTTGTATAAGATATATGTTTTGGTGGGGTGAATGTTATGTCTTGATCTCTAGGATTGGGTTAGATTTCCCGCATGTTTTAAATTTTTGGATTTTGGTGGGTAGAACAACTCTTTTCTCGGTGAAAAAGATGAATTTCCATGTTTCATTAAAATATGGAATTGTTTGTGGATGGATTTGGAGTATTCGAAAATGACATAGTGTTTTTGATGAGTTATAGGCATTTTACAAGGGAATACCCATGTTTCTTATGGTGCACAGACTAAGGCACATCATTTGGATAAACCATGAGGCCCCTTATGTGTAACTGTACAGACCTCTAGATCTACGAGACTTGGTTTAGAAAACTATGCAGGCTGGTCCACATGGCCATGAGCCACTGTTTAATACATTTTGAAGAGGGTTGATGAACAATATGCGAATAGACCATACAAGCATAGTTCTTCGGAAATGGTTGTCACATTATTGGGGAACAGTTTTCCAAACTGTGTGATCCAACCATAAAAACAATTATATGGGTGAAATTTATCAACTACCCCTAACCCATAAATTCAAATTTCAACCTCCTTTCTCCTCAAAATTTTATGGACAATAGATGGTTCTATGTTTTTCTCCTCATCCAGGTTGTGAGTTATCTTCTCCATTCTAAATGTATTTTTACATCTTTTTTGGGAATTGAATCTATATCAGTAAGGCTCTAATTACCCTGGTTTCATTTCATCTTTGATATCATTGTACGATGAAATCTATACTTGTTTGAAGATGTATACTATTTCCATGGATTACATCTAAATTACTAATTTCATACAAATATTATTGAGTTAGAGGCTATCATCAGATGTCTGGGCATCTACCAACATTTGGTTGGTATTACAAATCAGTCTTTGTGATTTAGCGAGTCTTTTGGGAGAGTGGAATTCAGTGTTCTATTGTTTTGAACTAGAAAAACCATATGAAATTAATCGGTGTCTTATAATTAATTAAATTGATCATTTGGAGTGCTGATGGAAATGCACACACAAGACTAAAAATAGTTGATTCCCATTTAGAGGCTCAAACATTGGTTTAAATTAGGCTGGTGGTTTTATTTATTTAAGTTATGTTGTTACATATAGTAATATTGAATTTGTATGTATATATATATATTTTAATTTCTTAAGAAGAAATCCATGTGATTGTGATGGGAACTTCATGAGGAATGAGATGGTGTTGACCACCTCGAATGAGGCGTTATGATCATTATGCTTTGGGTGGCATGAGATTATATATACATTCTCGTGATGTTGATCAGATGTTGGGTGACTTGAATATTGGATGAGGTAATGAGTTCATCATGTAATGGGCATACCCCAAGTGATATTTGATGGTGTGGGCCATTAGATTGAGTGACATGGTCATAGGGTCAGAAGGTGTTAGATTTTGTTTCTTAGGTTCTATTTAGTGATTTTCAACCACCAGTATTAGAAAATGTCATTTAGAGTCATGCTAAAATAGTATGACTCATATGTTGAGGTGGTATTGATGACTCATGTGGGTATAATCCCTTGAAGCATTTAGCCTAGGAATATGGTTGGGGGTGAATTCCATAGATATCCATGGGGATAGTGAGGAGCCATAGGTTGAATATTTTGAGAATGTATTTTATATGATGACGATTTATATATTTGAGGACGTTGGTCTTCGGCTTATTTGTAATGATAGACATTGTTGTTATTTGGGATGTCGTCTAATTATCTCACAATGAAATTTCTTAGAGGGAAAACATCATTGTGTATCAGACATCATTATTCAAGAGGAAAATTATAATTACGATCTGAGTACTGTGGGACAAGGTACAAATTATTGGGGCGTAACATTGGTATATCAGATATTGGTTGGACATGACGAGTTAGTGGGAATGAGGTGATGGGTGATATTACTAGATGAGGTACATGAGGGTTTACCTAGGATGATTTTCCTCAAGGGATTTTTTGGGATTAGGATAAGGATCCTCTCAACTATGATATTCCAATGTTTGCTGAGGTAGGTAGTTTCTTTATTATGGTTGTTGATCAAAATTGAATTTTTTTAATTACATTTGATATAAAATGATGGTTTAATTACATTTTAGTATACACCTTATAAATAAAATATGTACTATTGGCACATGTTGGTGGTGGCCTACTAATATTGTTTCTCACACCCTACAGAGGTCATTCAAGAGATGTTTAGCATTTATCTCTTTTTGATTTGGTAATGGTTTTGGCTAATGAAATATATCCTAATGGTTGACTTAGACTGAGATGTATGGAAAGGGACCTCGTAGTTCCCCCCATCAACTTGATTCACCTTGTTGTTTCTTTTTTATAAACGTTCTATTACATGTATATATATATAACTATGAACTATGGTCATCCATTGGAGACCCTTCTTCTAATTGATATGTATGCCATGTTTAGATTTGTATGTTTTAAAAAAATTATATGTTGGATTAATTATTTATTCAACTAATGTTGTTTATAATATTCCACTATTGTAGGCTATTGTTCATGCTTCTTCCAGTGGTGGGTTACTATTTGATTTTGTTTTTCTTAATTTTCGACCAAATATTGTATATTTATTTAAACCATTATATTATCATAACCAAAGTCTATAGTCTCTCCACTATTACACCTTTACACCATCATGTCTAGTCAACATCCTTTGGTATTTAGGGAACCGTGGCTAAATCTTGTGGCACTAAGCATGATGTACTGTTCGGGTGGATAAATGGCCTAGAAAACTACATCCATAATATGTGGTGGTGAAATAATAATTATTTCATTCATGGAGTCATTATTCCACACATATGAGGAAATGATGTTTTTTTACATTTATTGTGAGGGGGGATGAAGTTAGATAATGATGTTTTCAATAATAAAATAAAATATTATTATAAAAATGAATTTGATGTAATATTTTTGGGATTGTATAATATATAATTATGGTCCTAGAATAAGTATTATCAAATTATAAGTTAATAATAGTGAATTGAGAGTTTTTTACCTTAATTATTTGAATAATTATTTATCAAATTAACTTATTCTAATTAAGTGTGGTAGTTTTCGATGGATGATCCTGTACGACTTATATTATAGTATTTGGGAGGAAATTCGAATTATTTTGGTTGAGTTAAATTGTAACAACCCGAGTATTTATAGAATAATCGTTTTTCATTTCTATTAAAATTTCTGAATAAGATATTCTTTCTACATTAAAGGGGAATATTTTTCTAGTATCATACTCAATATGCAACAATGGTTTTCTTTTAAATCATATGTTGAACACAAGTTAGAGTTATACAGAAAAATAATTTAATAATATTTTTATTTCAAATGGTAGTTAATGCATAGACGTTTTATTGGTGGAAATGAACATAAATAACCACAATATGATTTTACGTGTTTATAAATGTCTGTTACATTTATCCAATAAATTTTATAGGGTTAAAATAAGAACAAATATGATTTTAAGCATGAAATACTCTAATATTTTTAAATGGTCATTTTAACTCTTTTTGATGGCGAACCGTTTTTAAATAATTTTTTTTCACCATTATATTTTCTATTTTCCAAAATAATCCACTTCTATAGAATTAGGACATAAAAATTTGCTTTGGATAATGTTTTTGTAATTTTCTTATAAAACTCATTTTTTAATGAATAGGGAAAAATACCACTTTTTAATTCAAAACTGCCATTTCATCTAATTTATTTATATAGTTAGAATGTAATTTTAATTGGGATTAAAGTGTAATTGGATTATATTTTTATCCAATGGTTTTCATTGTAAGCAATTTCACTTTGAAATTGGATACAAATACAAGTCAATCGTTTGGTAGTTTATATTTCATAAAAACACATTTTTGGTTTGGCAACAGGAATTAATTTTAAATTAATTTCTACATATTATGTGTTTTAAAATTAGAGAAATAAATTAAATATTTTGAATTAAGAGGTCTAAATTGTGTAAATAGGTATAATTAGTTTTTTAACATTATGAATAGTAACTTCCGTAATAATTTTATTTACCATGGTTAAAGGGTAAATATGGTAAATAATGGTAAAAAATAATATTATAATAATATTATACTGTCCTAACACATGTCATAATGATATTGAAAGAGAATGTTTTAACCATGGTAATCCTTGGGTCGATTTTGGGACCCCATGGAGCCACAATTATGTGAAAATGACATTTTATAAAATTTAATATAATGGAAATAAAAATAAAACATAGACATTATTTTTACTAAAAAAATTTTTATATGGGATTATATATTTTATCTATTTGAATATAAATAGTAATTAAATAGAAAAAAATACCTACAACATGATATTTTATTTATGATTTTTGGACGTTAAATAAATAAATTTAATTATGACACAATGATGATGCAGAGATTGCTTCATTAATGAAATATTAAAATAAATGGGATTATAAATATTGAAATAAATGTACATTGACTATTTTTATGTCATCAACGTATTTTATAGATGATTATGACATATATATTTGAATTAATTATGTTTTTTGAAAGAATCATGTTTTTAAGGATTTTTAAAAAGTCATGATATTAATAATATAAAAATTTACATAAATGAGTTTTAAAAACAAATACTATTTTTTAAATAATATAATTTTCCTAAAAATCTAATATTTTGAAAAATGACTTATATAATGTTTACTATGTCATTGATAATTCAAATCAGGTTATATTGGAATATTATAGTAATTATATTAACCATATAGTATGAATACACAATAATACATGGTAAGAGTAAAATTAGTTAACTAATGATTAATGCTAAAAGATAAGGTTAAAATTGTGACCTA
Organism: Viscum album; assembly: GCA_963277665.1. Taxonomy (NCBI): domain Eukaryota; kingdom Viridiplantae; phylum Streptophyta; class Magnoliopsida; order Santalales; family Viscaceae; genus Viscum; species Viscum album. The sequence goes on from OY728156.1 coordinate 1,147,644,247, forward strand.
GACATGTCTAAAACCTATTGGTTGATGGTTTTCAACCCAAGAGAATCATTTATTTTAAATAAATAACTTTCAAAAATTTTGAAATCTAAATTCATTTTATAATAAAATAATACTTCAAAACATTCCTAAAGTGCCCCTCCTCTATCCTATAAAAGGTAATAACACCTACTCATTTAGTCACAACTCTCAAGCCCATCGGCTCATCCAACCATGGCCCAAATAAGCTCCTAACATCCCTATAATCCTCTTATAATCCTTATCGTGGTAATAAAGAAATTCAAGAAAGCCATTTTTCTCAAATTAATGAAAGTTTCACGTTTTAAGAGGTATAATCTTCTCGAAAGTACATTTCCATTATTTTACTTCTTCACTCCCTATTTTATTCTTATTCTTTGATTACATAACAAAAATAGTATCCCAAAAATACTCGTATGTTGTTATTTGATGTATTTTAAATTCAATTACACACAACTCCATGTAATGGATACGAATATACTATTTCATGGTACGGCGAAATACTGCCTCATGAAATGATGATTGTCCAATTTTACCCTAATACCTCCCATGGTGGTAATTATTGTGGAACTATACTTATATATGATATATTTTATATTTATATTATCTTTATTATTCTTTATTTTTTTATTTATATAATACCTTTATTCATTCCATTATGTGTAAATAATCTAATTTAATTTGAGGAAGTACGGACTACCGTCCCCTCAATTTTATATGACTCATTCATGCCTTACATGAAACGTATAAAAGATTAAATTAATGAAATTATGTAAAATATATAACATATATATTATAGTGTAATTAAAAAATACATATTTATTGTTTATTATTAATTCCTTTAAATATGAAAATGAAAATAATGTAGCATTCAAGCGTACATAAGACTTACAGTCTCGATGAACGGTGCATTTCATTTCATATATCCAAATATTATGGAATATTATAGATACATATATAATGAATATAAATACATATATTATTTATATATAAGATATTTAAATCATGAATTAGATTCTAGAGATAAGTGACTTTTGACAATAATGATAATTTTAAAATATAACAAGTTCATTTTTGACACAAGTACAGAATGTCGACAAATTGACCAATTTGAACTTGAATAATTATATGATTCTTACAGAAAGGTAATATGGAATATAAAAGTAATAATAAACTATAAGAAGATCCTTCATAATGTTTAAATTAACATAATTTTATTATTTAGGAATATAAAGAACGAACGAGACAAGTCGGACTCAAGGTAAGAGAGCATGTCATTCTCATCTTTCAGTCAAAGACTTCTTTTATGTCATGTCTTTAAATTTTCATTTTTTTAAGTTGGGATATTTTATTCTATATCCTTATTGATTTAAAGTTTATTTCCAAGTGATTTTAGACCATTTTATTTCTCATCAACTCATTTTCTTAATTTTTAAGTGATGTCGTCAAACTGCCAAATTTTTGTATGGGAATTTTTTAACTCAATTTCCACTCATTGGGATTTATGCATACTTTTTTGATTATATAATGCAATGATTATGTGTGGAATCATGGTTTATTTATTTATTTTTTAATTTACTCTTCCCTTTGTGTGTACATACTTTTTCAACATATAATCCCCCCATTGATAGGTTCTTACGTCATTTATACAAACTTTGTAATGGAAATGTTAACTCAATCGTCATTCATTGATTTAAATATCCATGTCATTGGTTTTGTTTTTATAGGAATATGTTTGAATGAAAAATTATTGGTTTAAAATAAATATCCACTTATATTGAGTGTATTTATATTTTTAACAAATAATTATGTCCTTGATTTACCCTTTATCTAAGAATACAATCGTTGTAAGGGATTTAGTCTCAATTTACATTCCATTGAGACATATTTATTGTAATGAACCAATTCAATTTTTAATGGTGTATATTGTTCTATTTGATATATTATATCATGAATCATCTTATTATCATTATATTATATGTTTGGTTTGATTTTATTTTTTAATTATTTTTATTCAAGTATTTCTTAGGCTGTAAGGTTCTCTTTTATTAAAACATCATTTTAAATGTTTTAAATATTTAATTTTTTAAATCATTATCATTAATTACCCTTTATTATAAATGGTTTTAATGATTTATTCATATTGAAATTAATGTTTTAAAAAGGATATTTTTTTTAAAAGTTTCAATGTGGTAAGGGAAACATTGATTTAAATTTTTTTTTTAAATTTTTAAATGTGTTTCTTAGAATGAATTGAATATGTAAATATCTTGAACTGTATCTTGTGATTGTAATGTTGAAGTTTTATATTAACATTATTCTTGTATTCTTTGTTATGATTCTGTAATGGTGCTTGGATATTTTATGGGTGGTTATGTGACAAACCTAATATGGGTGATTCTGTGATAAACCTAGGGCGAGTGAGCTTGAGATAGAACTCCAATGAATTGGGTAACCTGATGGAAGTAAATGTTAATTTTTCCCCAAGGAGATTTAGGGAACAAACTGTGAAGGGTATTCCAATCACAACTCCCTATGTAGCTATAAATTCTACAATATAAATATGTTTTGGATGCCACAAGTTACCTTTATGATTTATGATTTCTATATGTTACTCATAAATCATATGATTTCATGAGGTATGTTAAGAGATTATGTTTTATGAGTAAAAAGTATGATTTCATTTATTTATACTTATTAATGGAATATGGTTTTATTTCCTTATATTATATCCCTTACTGATATTCATTGCACATCCCATGTTTTTGAAATGTTTTTTCATAGGGTTTAAGGAAGGGTAAGAAAAAGGAATAATTCAAGAAGATTTATATCAAGAAAATAATTCTTGTTTTATTTAAGGAGTTATATTTTTGTTAGAAATTTCGATAAAGTATAAGAGTTTACTCTATAATTTTGGAGATGTAATTGTGGTAAATTTGGAATAATTAACTAAAAATCTAAACATGAAATGATCTTCAATGTCGAATTATTTTCTTAACATAAGATTATGTAATGTTTAAGGATGGGGCCTCATAGTTGGTATCAAATGTCAATTTAGATATCTTTTGAGGTTATGGTCTTATCTGGGTTTAGTTAAAAGATCCCATATAAAAAAGAGGGTAATTATCATATAAAAACTTTTGGAGGCTTATGGTAAAATAGGTTGTTTGGATAAAAACCAGAACAATAGAGATATAAGGAGGATGATGGATTATAATAATATAAAAGTATTTATGTTATATTTACGCTACAGAGGATTCATTTTTTTAATAATAATATTTCGTTTAGTGTTTTACTATTTATTTTTTTAGTAGATTAAGGATTATTTTTCATGATGGGAGGAATGAGATCTTGTACGACCTTCTTATCCATTCCCAACAATTTGATCATCATCATTATAAAAAAATCATGTTCGGATGATTTTGAAAATATCTTGAGTATTTAAATCACCTGTATGAAATTATTTTAGTTTTCCAACACTTACTCATTTCTAAATTTTTTATGAGTGATGGAATCATTGTCATATGATTTCAAGATCTAACAATGTCCAACTCTATCAAAAAGTTTAATTACAAAGTGGAGTGAACGTTTATTCATTGAATGTATGACAACATGCTGAAAGAGAAAGGGAACATCCTAAAGAACATGATATCTGGATTCTAGGTATGATTTATTTTCATATCCATAAATAATGAAGCATCTTTTTATTGATATTTTTAAATGATGAGGTTATTTGATCTACAAGAATGATGTATTAAGAAATAAGGTAGAAATGAATAGTTAATGGATTATGAAGAGAGATAAATGAGTAATAAGTATAAATATAAGGTATTTATGAGTTATTGTAGATTGTAGGATAATGAAATGTTTAAAAGTATTAATGATCATTTTATTATAGGATTACTTTGGAATACTTTTTATATTTTTTGTAACCCTAATGTTTGATATATGAAAATGTTATTCATAGAAGAATTACCTTTTCTAATTTGGACTTAATGGATAACCTTAGGGTTTCATATGATATTTTCTTTATGAGGTGATTAATGGATATTACATTTTGGGATGAAAAATGAAAGTTATTAGATATCCTTTGAGGATAAAGAAGGTTATGGTAATTTTTGATGAAATTATCATATTTTTGAGAATTTTATATGAATGATATTGTTTTAGAAAAAGGATATACCGTAGGATGGGTGACAACCCGTCACGTCCGACAAGGCCACATGAATCAAACCAATAATGGATGGGTGAAAAGGGCGCATCGCCTAAAACTAGACTACATGAAGTCCCTAGTTTGTGTGACTTATTTTTTAATGTTAATTGATTTTATGGATCAATAATATGTTATTTTTGGATCTTATGTTTTATAAAATGGATATCTTTAGTATTGGAAAATTATTACGTGATTAAGTGATAAATTCTATTTTGGAAGACGCTATCTATTTTGGGAACACTATATGGTTATGGAAAATATAATACTATAGGATTTAATTTGTGGAGTAATGGTTGAAATATTATTTTGGAAAAATCTTTGTTTCATTGTGGACATATGGCTATTTGGGTTATTTATGGATATGATTAACCTGTCATAGAGATTAAGTGATTAGGTTAAATACTTTCAAGTATGAGACTTTAGGATTAGTCAATGTTTTTTGGAGATAAATGTTACGATTTATCGTGGAAGACTATGTGATCAAATACTTCTGAATTTTGGGTTTCAATCATAGTTGGATTATTTTGTAGATTTTTATGGAAAATTGTGTATTTAATAGTGTTTGTTAAACATTGGGTATTTTTTGTCAATATTAGTTATTAATATTGGTATTTATTCTTATAAATGATTATCCTTTTTGGGAATTATCTAATCTCATAGTAACCATTTGGTATTGGTTAATTTTTAAAGACACATGAAATATATAGATCATAGTTTTTGAAATATATAATTCCCTATAATTTTAGTCTAGAACTTCAAATGTGACAAAGTCATCTAGAATACTCAACATCTACAGAAATATGAGTTTGTGGAACATATTTATCAATGGATGAAAATCTACTGGAAACGTTTGTATATTTCCTTAAGTTCTTAGTAATTATCATAAATAAATTATGAAAATTTACGAAAAGGAACATAAATAATGTTTTTTTCATTTAGTTTTATTACTTGGGAATCAAAGACCATTTATTATATCAGAATTCTATGATTTTTTGGTGGTTAACATTATCCTGATCATGTTTTCTATCAATCTCACTAAGAAGTTGATGGTGCTTTTCAATTCCATATTCCAGTTTTCCTACATATAATCATAGTATGGGTTATCTTGGGTGACCTTTGTAATTCTATTTATTTATTTTAATGTGATAGTTTTATTGACAATTTTTTTGATGTGGGAATTTCAATGACGTTTCCAGGCCCAATTTTAAATGTTGCAAAGACACAATTTCCCAAAGAGAGGAAGCATGTAATGACCCAGGTATTTGTAGAATAATACTTTTCTTAATTTCGATTAATATTTAGTAACAATTAATTAATTTTACATTAAAGGGGATTCTTTTTTCCATATTTTACTCAACACGCAACAATGGGTTCTTTGAAATCTTATATTGCACACAAGTTTTAGTTAAACCAAAAAATAATATAATAATATAATTTTATTAAATGTTATTTATTACCTAGCCATAATATTAACGGAAATGAATAGAACTAAATATCATATGATTATATATGTATATTAAATTTCATTTCATTTATCAAATAAATTTTAGAGGCTTAAAATAAGAATGAATCTGATTTTAAGAATGAAACACTCTAATATTTTTAAAAGGTAATTTTACCACCTTTTGATTTTAAACCCTTTTTAAATATATTATTTTGTCACTTTTAAATGTTATATTTAAAAAAATATACTTCTTCTATAGAACAAGGATATAAAAGCATACAATGGATAAATTTTTGGTAATGTTTTGATAAAGTTCATTTTTAATGAACAGTGAAAAAAGTACCGCTAATTAATTAAAAACCGCCTTTTCATCTAATTTATTTATATAGTTAGATTGCCTTTTTAATTAGTTTTAAAGTGTATTTGAATTTATTTTTATCCAATTTTGGTTATTGGAAGTTATTTTAATTTGAAATTGTACATAAACACATGTTAATCTTTCGTAGTTTTATTTCTTAATAACACGCGTTTTGGTATTGACAAAAGAAATTAATTTTAAATTAATATCTGCAATATCAATGTTTTGAATTTTTAAAAATGGATTCCGTATTAGGAATCATGAAGACCAAAATTTGTAAATACAGACCTTTTATTTTAGAGATTATTAATAGTAACTTCAATAATTATTTTATTTACCACGGTTAAAGGGTAAATCTGGCAAATAAGTGTAATAATAATATTATAATAATAATAAACTACCCTAACACATATCCTAATACTATTTTATGAGATATTATCAACCATGGGCATCCTTGTTTATATTTTTTTACCGCATGTAGCCACTTTGATGTGGGAATGATATTTTATAAGAATTAATTTAATGTAATGGAAAATATTAGATAAACATGTCTTTTTTATTAAAATAATTTTTATAATGGATTATATAAGTATTCTCTTAGAAAAAAAATATTCATTAGAAATATAAAATTATTCCCTAAATCATGATATTTTATTTATAATTTTTATACCATAAATAACTAAATTTAATTATAACACAATGTTAATACATTGATTGCTTCCATAACGACAGATCAAAATAAATGGTATTATAAATATTGAAATAAATGTAATATTAATATTTTTATTCCATGAAAATGTATTATTTATGATTATGAATTTTTATATTTGAATTAATGATGTTTTTTTATATAATAAAATTTTTATGGATTTTTAAAAAGTATTGACATGAATAGAATAGAAACTGACATAAATGAGTTTATAAAAAAATTACTATTTTATTAAATGATATAATAGCCCTAAAAATCTAAGAATATGCCAAATGACTTATATAATGTTTAATTTTTCATTAAGGAACTAATTTAGGTTCTATTTTCATTTTATAGTAACTATATTAACCATATTGTATGAATATACATGAATATGTGGTAAGAGTTAAATTAGTTAACTAAGTGTTAATTCTAAAAGATAAGGATAAATTTTAGACATAGACTTGTCTAAAACCTCTTGGTTGAGATATTTTTGACCAAAAATAATCTTTTATTTGATGTAAATGTTCTTGGGACCTTTTGAAATGTAAAATCATATTATAATAAAGTAATACTTCAAAACATTCCTGAAGTGCCCCTTCTCCCTCTTATAAAAGGGCATCACGCCTACCCAATTAATCACACCTCTCAAGACCCTTGGTTCACCCAAAATTTAAAAAAATAATCCCCCAATATCCCTCTATTTCTCCTAGATGCCTTACATTGGGAAGAAGGGAATTCAAGAAATCCTTTTGTATCAATTCAAATGGAGTTACACGTTTAAAGAGGCATCGTCTTCTTTGAAGTACCTTTCCATTATTTTACTTCATCACTCCCTATTATATTCTTATTAATTGATAACATAAAACCACCAATACCCTAAAAAATGAAAGCATGTTTTTAGGAGATGTATTTAATCTACACATACACACACCTCCATTTAATGGATATGAGCACACAATTTCTATGTACGGCGAACTACTACCTCAGGAAACGATGATTGTTCAATTTTCCCCTACCACTTCTCATGGTGGCCTTTACGATAGAAATATGTTAATATAGGATATATATTATATCTAAATTTTCTTTATTATTATTTATTTTTCATTATATAATAGGTTTATTCTTTCTATAATGTGTAAAGACGATATTTTCATTTGAAGAAATGTGGACTACCGCCCCCTCAATGTGATATGACTCGTTCATGGCATAAATAGAACAAATAAAAGATAGAATTAAAAACCTTATGTAACATATATAACATATATATTATAAAATAATTATAATATACCTAGGTATCATTTAGTTTTAATTATTTTAAATATGAAAAATAAATGAAAGCAGCATTCATGCGTACGTACGACTCACTGTCTCCATGAACAGTGCATTTCATTTCATATATCCAAATGTTACAGACTATTTTAAATAAATATATAATGGATCTAAATAAATATATACTAGATATATATGATATTTAAATCATGAATATTATTCTAGATATAATGTACATTTTACCACACAAACAATTTGTAATTAGAAAAAGTTCATTTTAGACTCAAGTGACGAATATCGACAAAACAACTGATATAAACATGAATAATTATATGATTTTTAAAGAATGGAAATTATAAGGCCCAAGCCTTAAACATTTCATAATATTTTTAGAGACCCGAAGCTTGACGTACATGGAAATTAAATTACTTTTGTGGAATAATTAATACATAACAAAAATAGACACACAAGGACTGTAATAGTTTAGTGTCTTTGGAAACATGGAATATAATCTTCTAATCGTGTTGAAAGATCTTCAAAATCTCCCATAAAGATCTTCCACAGTTTTTTTCTTTACTAAAAACATTCTTTTAATCCTGGGGGAAAAGAAAACATAAAAAGGGTGAGCTCAAATACTCAGTAAGGGTAAGCATGGATAAAATAAAACATACCATATACATTTGATCTTAAAAACATGAACGTAATGTTTAAACATCAAAATCTTGAGCAATGACTTAAAACATGGAAGTATATAAGGAATAGATCATAATGAAACATAAATCATGATAACATAGTATGGGAATAAAACATGTAATTGTGGCATCCATTAAGCACATGTAATGATTTCCATAGTAGCCAAGGCATTGCTGCAAAGACCATCTTAGTGGACAAAGTCCCATTCTGAATCGAGTTCACTCCTCGTTTCAGTCCTGTAACACTGAACCAGATTAACTTACCGTTCCAGTCATGTCTATCTCATGAGATATAAAATCTTTACCCAATGCATTGGAGGGATATATAGGTCCCACCCATCTATTAATGAAATCATTCTTACTTGTGCCACAAAATAAACTTCAAACATTCATCATAACCCAAAGAATAAAACTGGTTTCATAAACATCATCCCATCATTTCATAATCCATATAAACAAATAGACATTTCATCATAAGAAAAGTGGACCATGTAAATCATAGAGACATTAAACTTAAAACATACACATATGAAATAATTTCATCTTAGATGGAAAATGGTTTTGATAAAACATTTGAAATGAATTATTGAGGAAAATATACTTTCTTTTTAAAAATCATTTTCTTTTCAAAAAATTCCATGAACTTTTAAAATAAAAGTATTTTGTTTAAAATATTCATAAATTATGTAGAGAATGATTCATAAAAATGAGATGTTATTAAACTGTAAAAATCCGTTCACGCAGTATAAGTTAAAAAAAACATTCTTCTCGTACTTTTTCCAGAAAAGTCAAAAAGTACCTCGTAATGTAAACAAAAGAAAGATTCATTACATAACATGCAGTAAAAGTAAAAAATGGTTAAAAATTACTTTAAACATACACGAAAACACATTTATAAAACATGTACATGGATGATAGAAATAACCCCAATAAATACTTACGAATAAGCAATCTCGGATAAAAATGAGATTTGAAAAAATATCCCTTACCTTAGGTCCGACATGCTTCGTACGTATCCGAACCTCATGTATAATGATTTAAATAATTTCATTGACTTATTACAGAATCATATTCATTTTTATGATATCATATATGGTTCAATTATTACTTTATATTACCCATTCTTTTGTAAATTCCATGTTAAAGAATGTTTTGGGTAAAATCGTTTCATTTGTCGTCTGTGTTTTTACTTGTAATTATTCATATGATTACTTAGATCACGATTACATAATTACATAATATAAAACATTATTTATATATAATATATATTCAGAATATACATATATATAATAGATCAATAAATGGAAAGAAATACACGGTTCATGGAGACGGTAGGCCATACGTACGCATGAACGCTGTTTTCGTTTCTTTATGGAGTTGAATGGAATTAAGTAGATGACATAAATATATACATAAATCCAGTATCTTTATAATGTCATATATTTCATTATTATTGCTTATATAAACTTTATAATCATTCTTAAAAGGTTAACATGGAGAATGAATCTCATCGCGTCGTGGAGACGGTAGTCCGTACGTACGCACGAGCGATGATATTGTTTCCATAATTATTGAATTGAATTGGAGTGGATGATACAATATATCATAATAAGTATGATTTTATAATAACTATGTATAGTTATTCTTTACACCATTATACCCATCCATGTAAGGTGTTGGTGGAAAATCAGATTACACCACGGCGTGGAGACGGTATTCCGTACGTACGCACGCACGGTGATTTTGTTTTCCGTAGGATAGATAGAAGATGAAATGGGGTTGTTTCATATTTATAATAACAAATCAGTATATTATTGATACGTATGTTATTAATTTATAATGAAACTACTAAAGAATAAGAAGTAGAAGAAGAAAGAAGCATGAAAGAATCGGGAGAAGAAATTACATCTTCTTCGATACGCCTCTTTGAAACCTCCTCTTAGGGCACTAAGATTTGTATTTAAAGTAGACCAGAACCTCTATGATGTTTCTAGGGAAGTGGAGAAGATAATTTTTCATGTTTTGGACGATATTGAATGCTAAAATTGGTGTGAGGAGGAGAGGGAGGAGGTGCCCTTTTATAAGGGAGGAGAGGGGCACCTTTGGAATTCTTAAAAATATTAATTTATAATAAATCTAAACCCACTTATAAACCTCCAAAAATGACTAATATTAGAATATTAGATGATATAGGGTTGTAATCTCATCATCCATCAAATTTAGACATGTTTGGATCTTATTTTAAACCTTTTCATTTTGATTTATCCTTATTTAATCTATTTAAGTTTATTTGTGGTAATACAATTCTAAATTTTAAATTATGACAAATAATTACTTATTTGTTGTGAATTTTCCATAATTGTTTACTTTATAAATTTATATACCATATAAATTTAAATTTATAATTTTTAAATATTTCTTTTGATTTTTAAACAATTTTATAATATGTTATTTTTATAAAATAACAATAGTGTCAATTTTGACACTATTCATTTATTTTAATTTAAATAAAATATATTCCGAAGATATGTTCGAAATAAAAGTTTTAATAGATTCATAAAAGGTCATATGTTTCTATAAAATTAGTGGATCACATTAAATAGTTCATATAATATTTATTTTATTATTTTTAAAACCATTTATTTGGTTTATCTCTTAATAAAATAATTACTACAACATTTTTGTATAATAATTTAATATACTGATTTGTTGCATACAAATTTAAAATTAAATTCTAAGGTGAAGATAAATCGATTACCTTTCACAATAATACTTTAACTCGAATTTATAATCTTAAAATCACAATATTTAGATTGTTATATTTATTAAATTATGAAGGTGACAACCTTGACATCATTTAAAATAAAATAATATAAGTGTCATTATCACTTTTATAAGTTTACAAACGGTAATATATTTGGTCATTGGATGATTAAGGTGTATATATACACTACCAATAAGTTTTGGTCAGGTTTTGGGCCTTCTAATGAGTATTATTATTTCAATAAAAACTATATTACTTGTTTTCCACTTAATAAATAATTTCTATTTCATTAATGTATCACTATTAATGACAATTATTTAATCCCTAAAAATTATAAATAAATTATCATGATGTAGATAATTTAATTAGGTTTCTGGAGAATATTCATTTTCGAAGTTTTATGATGTTTATCACTAAATTAAAATTATTATACGTAAAAGATTTAAGAGAGTGACATGTTTTCACTTTCTTTGGTTTTAATAATAATTAAATTATTTTGATGGTCAAAAGTCCATAAAATGATTATAATCCGACCCTTAGTTGATATGGGTTTACTTTTATCCATCCAATAGAATTTTGGCATGTGTTAGGGTAATTTTATTATATTATATTTACCCTTAATTAACCAATTTACCTTTAACTATGGTAAATAAAATTTACAGTAGTTACTATTCATAATTCCCAAAAATAAAAAGTAGCCTATTAACATAATTTGGACCCACTGATTCCAAATATGGAATCCATTTTTTCAAATTCAATACACATAAGTTGCATAAATTAAATTAAAATCAATCCCGTTGTCGAATGAAAACAGGTTTTTGTTTAAAACATTGCAAAAGATTGAATTGATTTAACCTATGAATTCAATGTAAAATCACTGATAATGACATAAATTATATTAAATGGTAATAATATATTCTATTTATACTTTAAAACCATTCACTATTATAATTTAACCATATAAATTATTACGATGAAAAAATGTGTTTTTTATTAAAATATAGCGTGTTTTTACTATTTATCAAAATATGAAAGTTACAAGAATAATACAAAAAATTTATCCAAAGTAAATTTTAATTTATTGATTCCAAAGAATAATTTTATTTTGTCAAATTGAACTTATAAACATGTCAAAAACTAGATTTAAAGTGGGTGCGCCATCAAAAGGCGGCAAAACTGTATTTTTTTAAAAATACTTATTTAACTCGAAAAATTCATTTTCTTCTTATACCATGTTCTAGAAATTGTGTAAGATGAATAATAATGTTATAAAATTCAAAATTTAGTTAATACTATTCATAACGGCTAGTTCATAATAATATATCATTGTTTAGTAAAACCCGGTATTGCGTACAACACACGCTATCGAGGAAGGTCGCGATTGCATGTAATGCAAGCCAAGTCAGGGTTGCATGTTGTGAAAGAATCCTTCGTTGTTCCGTATAACAGAATCCAAACATATTTCATTTATACATTGAATATATATATATATACTCAATGTTGTGTAGAATAACTATTATCAAAATTGTGTCTAACACGATCCAAGAATAGTGTTGCGTATATTGCAACCTATACGGTGTTGCGTATAGCACAAGGTAATCTTTTTGTAGAATACAACACAATCCATTAATGAAATTAAAATAATATTTTTCATAAAATCTCAGGGTGTTACATTCTACCCCCCTTAAAATGAATTTCTCCCTCGAAATTCGTCGGGGTTATAAATGGTTTACTACTCGAATGTTTGTTTAATAGAAACCCACATCATAAAAAGGAATACCCAAACATGGATTTAAAAACTAAAGTATGTAATGTAATGGTTACCCAAATTAACTCATCACTGGGTTTCCACGTAGGAGAACATAGGTGAAAATATGGATATGGAAGAAAAATCTAACCATCAAGTTCTAATGGAGAGTGGTAGAGAACATGGCTATGAAAAAGCCAAAAATCACAAAGCTATTGATTTGTGATGATCTAAGGTACCATCTGATTCATCGGATATAAGGGAACTAGGAAAACATTTTTGGTTTTCAAGATCATTTCCCTAAAGTTGATGAATTAAAAGAAATACTTGCATGATTTTGCTACAATCTCACTGTTGTTTGTGAATTGAATAATTTCCTCTTCATCCCTAAAAGAAATGAAGTTGAATTTGTTATTCGTGATGTGTTAGAAGATCATGTGATAGAATGATGGGTCATTCCATCTCTTTCAAACAAAAAGTTTAGAAAAAGTTATAAGTCCATCTTATGGTTAGATTAATCATATATGGTTCCAAAAATGAACTTATACTACATATATCATACCAATTAATAAAATAAAACTAGTTTCTACTAACCAGGGAATTCTTGTAGGCCAGTGGTAGGCGATAAAGGCCAGTCGCACTTCGGTTGTGGGTTCGATTCCCATAGCCTTGTCCGACGCGATGGGCTGTCGCCCATCCTGTAGGTTGTCCTTTTTCTAAAACTATATTATTATAACATCCCATCAATAATATCGAAAAAACTTCTATCCTTAAACAATAATAACTTATGTCCAACATAATCCATTCCAATCTTTAGGCTTATCCATAATACTACAGTCCACTCTCATATTATAGTGAAAACGATTACCAGAGATTTCATATACAAGCATGTCAATTCCATCGTTGATCCCCATATATCATAAGATATGTCTTGTTGGTCACATTCCAAACATTTGAAGGCCTTAATCATGTATTCTCTTGAAAAATGAATACCCATTGAATCTTAGTGAAAACATGAGTGTTTTCAAAAGATAACTCTTTCCACATACCAAAATCCTCAAAATTCTATATACTCAAACCATGATATCACTTAGTCCTTATATCAATCATGAGATCATGAATACAGTCAAACATTTAATTTTTTTTTCTTTATCCCTTCATTATGCGCATATCATCTTTTTTCCAAAAATATCTCATTCACGTTGCATGGTTACTGGTACCATAAAATTATTGAAAACCACAATAGACCAATACATAAATATTCCAATATTCCACGATACTATATACAACATTATTTTGGAATCCCATTACATAAACACGTAATCATTACACCACATCGTTGTCATATTCAACATCTCCAATGGTGATCGCATGTGACTTCCCTTTGTCCTTTTACTTAAGTGGTTGCTCATGTCGATCATCACTAACCCTTGGATTAGGGCATTTATTAGCATAATGCCCCATTTCCTTACACTTGAAGCATTGAAGTGTAGTAGGTTCATTCTGTGTATCCCTTCCTTTGTTTGCATCATTAGACATCTTATTCCCATCATTACGGCATTCAAATGCCCGATTACCTTCCTTTCCACATTTGAAACATTTACTAGTCCCTTTAAGACAATCTCCACCATGCATCTTTCTACACTTTGAGTATAAGGAAACATTCATCTTCTTTTCACCATTATTCTTAGATTTCTCATTGAACTCAAACTTTCGTTTCTTGTCAAAACCAACTTCCATTTCTACCTTGATAGCACAACGCACAATTTCTTCATAGCTACTGAAGTCTCTTATAGCTAATGCCCTTCGAAGATTTGGTTTTTAGCCACTGAAGAATCGATCAACTTTACTTTCAGGTTGAATGATAAATCCAGATGCATACCTTGCAAGCCTTGTAAAATTCGCTTCGTCTATACCAATAGATTCATCATCCTTTTTCTTTAGTTCATGAAACTATTTCTCCATCTTTGTTTGAAGAATACGAGGGAATAACTTATTGAAAAATAAGTTCTTGAACTCGTCCCATTCCATGGACTCAACTTCATCTCTTGGCCTCATATTCTTTATAAGATTCCACCATTGATCAGCATCACCTTCTAAACGGTACACAGCTAAGATGACTTTATCATGTTCAGAACATTGAAGAACTAAAAATATCTTTTCAGTGGTACTTATCCATTGTTCAGCAAAAAGTGGATCAGAAGTCCCACTGAAAGAAGTTGGACATTGCCTCATGAAGGACTCAATAGAATATTGTTCCCTTCCCGCTCATTTGGAAGTCCATAATGATTCATAGCTTGTGTAAGTATAGCAATAAGATTTTTCACTCCATCTCCCATAACGTTTGTTTGTTCAGGAGGACAATCATTGGATTGTCCATTGCATTGATCAACATGGTTCCTTCGGGTTCCATCCATCGTCTAAAACCCAAAAAGAATAGTGTGAGAGGCAAAAATCATGCAAGGGAAAACAACATAGTAAAGGGGGATCAGCCTCAATATCTAACATCTTAGGTTAAATTCTAAGATCATTACCATAGTTCTAGGACTATATCCTATACGTATTCTTATCCTTTGGTACATCCCTAGACATACCTTAGAAATGTCTTTAGGGATCTCACTAACGTTTTTGCATCCTAGTTTCCAAAGGTTGTCTAAACCTTTCCCCTGATACCAACTGTAGAGACCCAAATCTTGACGTACATGGATATTACATTACTTTTGCGGAATACTTAATACATAACAAAAATAGACACAGAAGGACCATAATAGTTTAGTGTCTTTGGAAACATGGAACGTAATCTTCTAATAATGGTGAAAGATCTTCAACATCTCCCATAAAGATCTTCCACATTTTTTTTACTTACCTAAAATCTTTCTTTTAATCTTGGGGGAAAAGAAAACATAAAAAGGGTGATCTCAAATGCTCAGTAAGGGTAAGCATGGATAAAATAAAACATACTATATACATTTGATCTTAAAAACATGAACGTAATGTTTAAACATCAAAATCTTGAGCAACGACTTAAAACATGGAAATACATAACGAATAGATCATAATGAAACATAAATCATGATAACATAGCATGGGAATAAAACATGTAATTGTGGAATCCATTAAGCACATGTAATGATTTCCATAGTAGCCAAGGCATTGCTTCCAAGACCATCTTAGTGGACAATGTCCCATTCTGAATCGAGTTCACTCCTCGTTTCAGTCCTGTAACACTGAACCAGATTAACTTACCGTTCCATCCATGTCTATCTCATGAGATATAAAATATTTAACCAATGCATTGGGGGGAGATATAGGTCCCACCCATCTCATAATGAAATCATTCTTACTTGTGCCACAAAATAAACTTAAAACATTCATCATAACCCAAAGAATAAAATGGGTTTCATAAACATCATACCATCATTTCATAATCCGTATAAAACAAATGGAAATTTCATCATAAGAAAAGTGAACCAAGTAAATCATAGATACATTAAACTTAAAACATACACATATGAAATAATTTCATCTTAGATGGAAAATGGTTTTGATAAAATATTTTAAATGAATTTTTGAGGAAAATATCCTTTCTTCGTCAAAATCATTTTCTTTTCAAAAAAAGCCATGAACTTTTAAAATAAAAGTATTTTATTCAAAATATTCATAAATCATGTAGAGTAAGATTCATAAAAATGAGACGTTATTAAACTGTAAAAATCCATTCACGCTGTATAAGTTAAAAAAACATTCTTCTCGTACTTTTTCCAGAAAAGTCAAAAAGTGCCTCGTAACGTAAATAAAAGAAAGATTCCTTACATACAATGTAGTAAAAGTAAAAAATGGTTAAAAATGACTTTAAACATACATGAAAAAACTTTTATAAAACATGTACATGGATTATACAAATAACCCCAGTAAATACTTACGAATAAGTAATCTCGGATAATAATGAGATTTGCAAAATTATCCCTTACCTTAGGTCCGATATGATTCGTATGTATCCAAACCTCCTGTATAATGATTTAAATAATGCAATTGACTTATTAAAGAATCATATTCATTGTTATGATATCATATTAGGATCACTTATGACTTTATATTACCCGTTCTTTTGTAAATTCCATGTTAAAGAGTGTTTTGGGTAAAATCGTTTCATTTGTCGTCTGTGTTTTGACTTGTAATTATTCATATGATTACTTAGATCAAGATTACATAATTCCAGAATATAAAACATGATTTATATATAATATATATTCAGAATATACATATATATAATAGATCGATAAATGGAAAGAAATACACCGTTCATGGAGACGGTAGGCCGTACCTACGCATGAACGCTGTTTTCGTTTCCTTATTGAGTTGAATGGAATGAAGTAGATGACATACATATATACATAAATCCAGTATCTTTATAATGTCATATATTTCATTATTATTGCTTATATATACTTTATAATCATTCTTAAATGGTTAACAAGGAGAATGAATCTCATCGCCTTGTGGAGACAGTAGTCCGTACGTACGCAAGAGCGATGATATCGTTTCCATAATTATTAAATTGAATTGGAGTGGATGATAAAATATATCAGAATCAGTATGATGTAATAATAACTATGTATAGTTATTCTTTACACCATTATACCCATCCATGTAAGGTGTTGGTGGAAAAACAGATTACACCACGGCGTGGAGACGGTATTCCGTACGTACGCACGTGCGGTGATTTTTTTCCCGTAGGATGGATAGAAGTTGAAATGGGGTTGTTTCATATTTATAATAACAAATCAGTATATTAGTGATACTGATGTTGTTACTTTATAATGAAACAACTAAATAAGAAGAAGTTGAAGAAGAAAGATGCTTGAATGAATCGGGAGAAGAAATTACCTCGTCTTCAATACGCCTCTTTGAAATCTCCTCTTAGGGCACTAAGATTGGTCTTTAAAGTAGACCAGAACCTCTAGGATGTTTATAGGGAAGTAGAGAAGATAATTTGTCAGGAGTTTTCTGAGCTTGAAGGCTCAAATTGGTGTGAGGAGGAGAGGGAGGAGGTTCCCTTTTATAAGGGAGGAGAGGGGCACCTTTGGAATTCTTAAAAATATTAATTTATAATAAATCTAACTCCACTTAAAAACCTCCACAAATGACTCATATTCAAAGATTAGATGAGATATGGTTGTAATATCATCAACCAATCAAATTTAGATATGTTTGGATCTTATTTTAAACCTTATCATTTTGATTTATCCTTATTTAATCTATTTAAGTTTATTTGTGGTAATAAAATTGTAAATTTTAAATTATGACAAATAATTACTTATTTGTTGTGAATTTTCCATAATTGTTTACTTTATAACATTATAGAACATATAAATGTAAATTTATAATTTTTAAATATTTTTTGTGATTTTTAAACAATTTTATAATATGTTATTTTTATAAAATAACAATAGTGTAAATTTTGACAGTATTCATTTATTTTAATTTAAATAAAATATATACAGAAGATATGTTCAAACTAAAAGCATTAATAAATTCATAAAAGGTCATATGTATTTATAAAATTAGTATATCACATTAAATAGTTCATATAATATTTATTTTATTATTTTTAATACCATTTATTTGGTTTATCTCTTAATTAAATGATTACTACAAGATTTTTGTATAATTATTTAATATACTGAGTTGTTGCATAAAAATTTAAAATAAAATTCTATGATGAAGATAAATTGATTCATTTCAAAATAATAATTTTACTCGAATTTACCATCTTAAAATCACAATATGTAAATTGTTATATTTATTAAATTATGAAGGTGACAACTTTGGCATCATTTAAAATAAAATAATATAAGTGTCATAATCACTTTTATAAGGATCCAAACGGTTATATATTAGGTCATTGAGTGATTAAGATGTAGACATACACTAAAAATAAGTTTTGGTCAGGTTTTTGGGCCTTTTAATGGGTATTATTATTTCAATAAAAACTATATTACTTGTTTTCCACATAATAAATAATTCCTGTATAATTAATGTATCACTATTAATGACAATTATTTAATCCCTAAAAATTCTAAATAAATTATCATGATGTATATAATTTTATTAGGTTTCTGGAGACTATTCATTTTCTAAGTTTTATGATGTTTATCACTAAATTAAAACGATTATACTTATAAGATTTAAGAGAGTGACATGTTGTCACTTTCTTTGGTTTTAATAATAATTAAATTATTTACATGGTCAAAAGTCCATAAAATGAATATAATCCGACCCTTAGTTGATATGGGTTTACTTTTAGCCATCCAATATAATTTTGGCATGTGTTAGGGTAATTTTATAATATTATATTTACCCTTAATTACCTGATTTACCATTAACTATGGTAAATAAAATTTACCGTAGTTACTATTCATAATTCCCAAAAATTAAAAAGTAGCCTATTAACATAATTTAGACCCACTGATTCCAAATATGGAATCAATTTTTTAAAATTCAATAAACATAAGTTGCAGAAATTAAATTAAAATTAATCCCGTTGTCGAATGAAAACAGTTTTTTGTTTAATACATTGCAAAAGATTGAATTGATTTAACCTACGAATTCAATGTAAAATCAATGACAATGACAAACATTATATAAAATGGTAAAAATATATTCTATTTATACTTTAAAACCATTCACTATTAATATTTAACCATATAAATTATTACGATGAAAACATTTGTTTTTCATTAAAATATAGCTTGTTTTTACTATTCATCAAAATATGAAAGTTACCAGAATAATACGAAAAATTTATCCAAAGTAAATTTTTATTTCTTGATTCCAAAGAAGAATTTTATTTTGTCAAATTGAACTTATAAACATGTCAAAAACTAGATTTAAAGTGGGTGCCCCATCAAAAGGCCGCAAAACTGCATTTTTTGAAAAATACTTATTTTACACGAAATATTTTTTTTCTTCTTATACCATGTTCTAGAAAGTGTGTAAGATGAATAATAATGTTATAAAATTCAAAATTTAGTTAATAATATTCATAACAGATAGTTCATAATAATATTATAATAATATATTGTTGTTTAGTAAAACCCGGTATTGCGTACAACACACGCTATCGAGGAAGGTCGCGATTGTGTGTAATGCAAGCCAAGTCAGGGTTGCGTGTTTTGAAAGAATCCTTCATTGTTTCATATAACATAATACAACCATATTTCATTTATACATTGAATATATATATATATATACTCAATGTTGATTAGAATAACTATTATCAAAATTGTGTGTAACACGATCCAAGAATAGTGTTGCCTATACTACAAGCTAATACGGTGTTGCGTATAGCGCAAGGTAATCTTGTTGTAGCATAAAACACAAGTCATTAATGAAATTAAAAGAATATTTTTCAAAAAATCTTGGGGTGTAACATTATTGAATTTAATTTAGTAATTCACAATGAGGATCTCTTTAGCTTTAGAGATTTAGAGAATTAGGTCATAACTTATAAGTAACAACTTGAATATTACATGTAAACAGTTCTACTCAGTATCGATAAAACAAAAACTCATAAAAAACGTGTTTAGTTTTATTTTTTGAAAAAAAATAACTTTTAATTGATCCCATCCTTGGCCCTATTCCACTTTATGTCTTGTGAAACATATATCAAGAACTTGGGATGAGAATAAAAAGCTCAGTAATGGATATACAATTAAAGAAAATGGTTTGTTTTCAAAATGACATATAAACCCTGAATACTTCACCACAAAGTAATAATTTTCACCTTAAGGAAGTATAAGAAACACACCATTGAATATAAGCTCATTTATTACCAAATTTTTTGAAACCAAAATATTACTATAAAACCCATAGAAAGAAACATATAGCATATAAATGTAAACTAAGGACATAATAATAATTAAATGGAATAACAAAATGGTCAACCTCCATAAAATATCTTGAAAATGGAATATCCATATGGCTGACTTCCATTCCCAATTAATTGGAGGTTATAATATAACCACCCATCCCTAGTTAATCCCATAACCACCCATCATTTGGTTTATCACGTAACCAACCATCAAATGTCCAAGTACTATTACATAATCATAACAAATAAATTTTTGCCGATATCAATATTTTGAAATCACAAGATATCATTTCAAGATATTTAAATATTCAGTCCATTTCATAAAAAATTTCAAATATGAATACATTCAAAAAGTAAATAAGGGATTTCTTTTCTTTTTTAAAAACTTTATGGCATATTGAGGATTCCGAATAACGATTACAGCAGCCGAGAGGTCATTGTTGCCACATAAATTAGATAAATTCATTTTTTCATTTAGTAAAACGCTACATTGAAAATGATTCTATTTGAATAAAATTAAAAGTAAAAGGGGTTTATTATGAAACATATAAAAGAATGGTGTGTATAAATCAAAGTATGCCTCAATGAAAGGAGATTGAGATGAAGTCACTTGCCTCGAGTCCAATGTGTCTCGTATATTTCTTATTCTTCCTAAATAATAAGCATAAGTTTCTTTCTACTTTAATCAGAAGTTTTTTTATGTTTCTTATTCTATTTATACCACTTATCACGTTTCTTTAACAATCATATATTTATTCAATGTTATATCGGTTGTTTTTTCAATGTTCGGTACTGGAGTAGAAAATAATCTAGTTATAATTACAAGTTGTCCATGAGGTCAAAATTCCATTATCTCCAGAATGATATGAATGACATAAATATAATATATATTATATATATATATCTATTTAATATTTATTTATAATATTCCATAACATTTGGAGATAATAAATGAAAAGTATCGTTAATGGAGACAGTAAGTTGTACGTATACATGAATGTTACTTTCATTTCTATCTTATATTTAAAGGAATAAAAACTTAATAATAAATAGGAAAATTATAATTCATTATACTATAATATTTTATATATGGTACATGAGTTCATTAATATATTCCTTTATATGTTCCTTATAGTGAATGAACGAGTTATATCACATTGAGGGGGTGGTAGTCCGCACTTTACCAAATGTAATTACCGTATTTATACAACCTTAAAAGAATCAAAGAATGTTGTAAATAAAAATTAAAGAATCATAGAGACAATATAAACATAATATAAAACATATATAAGTATGTTTCCATCATAATGTCCACCATTATAGGTGGTAGGGGAAAATCAAACAATCATCATTTTGTGAGGTAGCAGTTCACCATACACAGAAATAGTATGTTTGTTTCCATTGGATAGAGGTGTGTGTAAATGTAATTATAATTATTATCATAAAAACAACCTAGTATATTGAGAATATTGGTATTGTTATATAAAAAAAAATAATAAGAACATAGGGAGTGGAGAAGGACAAATAATAGAAAGAAACTTGAGAGAAGATGTTACCTCAAATCTAGTAACTTATTTTTATTTGAGCAAAAGGGCTCTCTTTATTTTCCTTCATTCTAGTGGAAGGATTATTATGGGAATATAGGGATTTTGTGATATTATTTGGCAGATTTTGGACAAGAATAGGGGCTTGATAGTTGTGAGTAATGGGATAGAGGTGGTTTCCTTTTATAAGAGAGAAGAGGGGCACATAAGGAATATCTTGTATTATTATTTTATTATAAATTCTATTTTGAGTATTATTCATTTAAAATTCAGAAAGTTCAAATATAATATGAATATATGTTTAAATAAAATCATCCAATAAGAATTATACAAATTTTGGATATTTCTTAATCCTTATCATTTTAATTTAACCATTTTTTACTCTTACCATTTTATCAAGAATTTAACAATTTGAGAAATCAAAATAGTTACCAAAACAAAAAAAATATCCAGTTAAAGCGTAAAAAATGAAATTTTAGACTTATGATAACTATGTGGCCAAATATTATATTTTTTTAATTTTATAATATTTAATAAAATAATTTATATTTTAAATTATGAATTATGTTAATTTTGACACTATTCATATCATGACTTTTTTAAAAATTTATTTCAAATTTATTACATAAAAAACATCATTATTATAAAGTTAACATGTAACTATCTACTATAAAATTCATCGATGAAATCAAATTAACTAAATTATATTTATTTAAACATTAATAATATCATTTATTTTAATCCGTTATTAATGAAGCAATGACTCCATCATCATTATGTCCCAATTAAATTTCTTATTTAATCACTAAAAATTATAATTAAATACCCGGAATTAGGAAATATTTTTATATTTATAATGAATATTTATAGTTGAAAAGTTAACATATAAAACCAAATAAAAAAAGTGTTTTACTAAAAGATATATGTTTTGGTTATATTTCTCTTGACTTCAAAATAAAAGCAATTCAATTTCATTTCCACACACAAGTTTCTCCATGGGGTCCTAAAATCGATCCACAAATTCTCATGGTTAGAAATGTATCATAAAATAGGATTAGTACATATTTTAGGGTTGTTTTACATTATTATAAAATCTTTTTGTACCCTTAATTACCTGATTATCTTTTTCATTGGTAAATAAAATATTTACTGACAATACTAATCATAATGTCAAAAAATAAAAATTATCAATTTAAAAAATGTAGAACTCTTGATTCCAAATTTGGAAACCATTTATCCAAATTCAAAACATTGAAGTTGTAGAAATTAATTTAAAATTAATTCCCATTTTCACAACTAAATAACGTGTTTTTAAGAAATAATAACTATCAAAAGTTTGACTTATGTTCGTGTATAATTGAAATATGAAATTACTTCCAATAACCAAAATTTAATTAAATGGGAAAATAATAATCTAATTATACATTAAAACCAATTAAAAATAAAATCTAACTATATAATTAAATTATATGAAAAGACAATGATGAATTAAAAGGCAGTGTTTTTCCCTATTCATTAAAAAAATTAACTTTATAAAAAATTTACGCAAAGTAAATTTTGATGTCCCACTTCTTAAAAAAACTTATTTCGTAAAATTTAACATATAAAAGTGAAAAATACTAGATTTTAAAGGGGTTCTCCATCAAAAGGGGGTAAAAAAACCTTTTAAAAATATTAGACTATTTATGATTAATTTTGGATTCATTCTCATTTGTAGCCTCTAAATTTTATTTGATAAAATAAAAAATATTTAAAAAACATTTTTAATCTTAATATGGTTAGTGTTTTTCATTCCCGCCAATACAACAACTATGCATTAACTACCATTTTAAATAATAATATTATGTTATAATTTTCACTATGACTTAGAATTGTGTACAACATGGGATTTTGGATAAACCCATTATTGTGTGTTAGGTATGGAATCAAACAAAGAATTCACTTTAAATTAAAAATAATATCTTATTCATAAGTATTAGTAGAAATAAAAATTATAATTCGATATATAAACTGGTCATTACACCCTTCCACCCTTTTGGGAATTGCATCCCGACAATTCTATTTACTTATCAAATAACTGGGGGTATTTATCTCTCATAGCATTTTAAGATTTCTAGGTTTCCTCTAAAACCATGATGTTTTTCCACAATACCTTTACCTAATGATTTACCTTATTCCTCCACACTTTATCTCTTCGGTCAAGAATCTGGACTTGTAGTTTCTCATAAGAAAGATTCTCTTCCAACTGAACTACCTATAGACTCAAAACATGAGATGGATCAGGCATATAATTTCTCAACATTGAAATATGAAAAACATCATGTACCTAGGATAAACTTGGAGGAAAATCCACTATTTATAAAACTGATCCATCTTTCTCCAGGATTTCATAGTATCCAATGAACCTCGGACTCAGCTTTCCCTTCTTAATAAAACACATCACACTTTTCCATGGAAAATATTTGTGAAAGACATTATCCCATACATCAGAATAAAGACCCTTACTCTAGTTATCCACATAACTTTTCTACCTGCTTTGTGCAATCCTCACGTGCTTCTGAATTGACTGAACTTTTTCTACCGTCTCGTGTGCCAATTTTGGCCCCATCAACTTCCTTTCACCTTCATCATCCCAAAAAGTTAGAGTTCGATGTTGCATCCCATATAATGCCTTAAATGGTGCCATATGTATTCTGTAATGAAAACTGTTATTATAAGAAAAACAGCCAAAGAATGATGTTGGTCATAAATTCCTTGGTAATCAATTTATGAAGCATGTAGAATATCTTCCAATATCTTAATTGTTCATTATGACTAACCATCTGATTGAGGTTGAAAATATGTACTAAAATTTAATTCAGTACCCAATGACTTCTGAAGGACCTTCCAAAAAATTGATGTGAACCTGGGATCTTGATCAGATACAATGGATTGGGGAACTCCATGTAACCTGACTATCTCTTTAATATACAATTGAGAAGCTTGATCTAGAGACAATGTATCGGGAATAAGAATAAAATGATCAGATTTAGTCAATCGATCAATAATAACCCAGATTTCATTATGACCTTGAGATGTCTTCAGTGATCCCATAATAAAGTCTGTGGATATATTTTCTCATTTACCTTCTAACAATGATAAAAGATGCAACATCCCTTTCAGTAACTGCTACTCTGATTTAACCTATTGAAAAGTAAAACACTTTATAGTAAAGTAAGAAATATCACTTTTCATTCCATCCCAACAGTAATACTCCCTATGATCTATGTACATCTTAGTACTTCCAGGATGAACTAAAAATAGATATGTATGAGCTTTACATAAAAAATCTTTCTTTAATTGTTAATCAAAAGGCACATATAATCTCTTTCCATACTTCAGCACAAAATTTTTATCAATGTTAAATTCAGGTAACTTACCCTTCCGAACCAACTCTACCTTTTTCTGCCTCTCACTGTCTTCTTTCTGCACTTGCTTTATTCTAACTGTGAGAGACTATTTCACTACCACCTGAAACAAAAGAGATTAATTTCCTACACTAACAACTTCTATGATAATGTTCATCAAATCTTTAATCCAAGGATCTTGTTCCAAACATAGCATCGTTAATGTAGTATTAATTTTTAGACTCAAAGCCTCGACCAGTTTTATTTCTTTTCATGGATGGTAATGGATCGTGCACTCAATATAATTGATTAATTATAAACATATCCTATATCAAATGTTTAATTCTTTGTTAGTGAATATGTACTTCAGGATTTTGTTATTAGTATATATATCACTCTTTACTCCATACAAATGATGGCTCCAAATTTTTATATCAAAAAAATGGTAGCTAATTCCAAATCATGTGTAAGGTAACTAAACTCAGGATGTTTTAACTGATGTGAAGAATAAGAAATTAACATATTGTTCTACATTAGGACACAACCATGTACTTTTAAAGAAGCATCGTTGTAGATAATAGTCCTACCATTTTTTTAAGGTAATGCCAATACTAAAGAATTCACCAATCTTCTTTTCAATTTCTGAATACAATCATCATATTATTTTTTCAAATAAACATAACACCTTTAAGAGTTAACTTAATCAGTGGTCTAGATAACCATAAAAAATATTCAACAAACATTCTGTAATAGCCATCCAAACATATAAAAATATGAATCTTTTTTATATTTGTAGGTCTTGGCCGTTTTTTAACTACTTTTGATTTAACATGATCAATAATTATGCCTTTTTTGAAACAATGTTACCAAGGAATGATATTTATTGTAAACAAAACTCACACTTTCTGAATTTCCCATACAATTTATTTTCTTTTATGGTTTTCAAGACAAACATTAATAAAATTTCATGTTCCTCTTTACATTAGGAAGATACCAAAATATCATCAATAAACACCACAACAAACTTATCCAAGAACTCACAAAAAATTCTACCCATAAGATTCATGAATACAATAGGGGTATTGTTTAAACCAAAAGGAATAACTAAAAATTCATAATGACTATATATAATATGAAATGTGGTCTTAGAAACGTCTACTTCCTTTAGATTCAACTGACGGTACCCCAAACTCAAGTCAATCTTTGAAAAATACTGAGCACCATGACACTAATCAAAAAAATCATTTATATGAGGAAAAGTATACTTGTTCTAAATAGTGATATTATTCAAGGTTTTTGACAAAAAAAAAGACTAGATCACGCCATGGTGATGATCTAGGTCGAATGACACCATTATCTAATAACTCCGGCAATTGTTTCTTTAACAAGAAATGTTAAATTTGTGCCTCTGAATAAGGGGGTTTTGAAATTTTATTTGTATCAAAAACTATGTAAACATTAAATTCAACATCCTAATTAGGTATAATACCAGGAAACTTATAAATCAAAACATCAAGATAGTCATTTACAACTGGAACATCATTAATCTAAACATATCCTTTGTTTTTAGAAATATGTGAAAGGTAACATTCACTTCCATCTTTCAATAGTTTCTAAGCTTCTTAATTTGATATAAAAAATAATGGTTCATTATTGTACTCAATATGAAAGCCTTTCTAAAAACAAACCACTTTAGCTCTACATTCCATATTATCATGGTAAACAGAAATCCAACCCATTCCTTGAATAACATCAAACTATACTAGTGGAAAGAAAATATGATTTATTGGTAATTTCATTCTACCAATAAGGATAAAAATATTATTATAATTCTTTTTTTGCCTCAACATTTCCCCTAGGTGTTTCTACTAGAAGTTAAAGATTCATAGATTGAGATTGAATTCCCAATTTACTAGAAAATTTATCAGAAAAGAAAGAATGTGTAGATCCTAAATCATACTACACATTGGGATAATCTGAAAAAACAAACAAAGTACCTCATAGAAATTCATTTTATTGTACCACATCAACCGTAGTTATAGAAATTTTTTTACCCACCCTTATTATATTGATCTTCCCAGTTTCTACCTTGGGTGATCAACATTGTACACACATTGGCATAATAACCAAACTCATTGAAACTATAACATCTTAACACTGGATTTTCATTTCCTGCTTGATCATCTTCCATACAGTTATGAGAAATATGAATAATCTCACAACACTAGAAGAACTTTCTAGATTTTGAGAGACATTCTCCATGATTATTTTTACCACACTTTTCACAAGATTTAAATTTAATTTTCTTACCACCAGGCATCATTGATGAATGCTTTTCTTTTTCCTACCAACTAGAACTCATCTTTTTATTTCCCTCTTGGAACACCTGATCCTTAGAAAACTCTATTTCTACCTTCCTAGAACATCTAACAAGTTTCTCATATCTTTTGATTTCATGTGAAGCTAATTCTCTTTGATATCATGGCATCAGTCCTGAGTAAAATTGATTTATATACTATCAGGATCCCAGATAAAATTTGTAACATTTTTTTTCCAGTCATGTGAAATTTTCTTCGTAAGCAGCCATCAAGTCATTCTCCAGCCTCAATTCCATGAATTGGTTTTCTATCCTAAGTCGAACCTGCTTAGGAAAATATTTTTCAAGAAACATACCTTTCAATTCTTCCCAAAAAGACCATCTATATCCTCATTATCCATGATATTTTTTACCATCAGCCACCACTGAACTACTTCTCCTTCAAAATTATAAACATCAAGACTAACCTTTTTCATTGTCTGTAAAACCCATGACATCGAAAATATTTTCCAGTGCTTCGATCCACCCTTCAACTTGAAAAGGTTTGGATGATCATCTGAATGATGGGGGATGCTACCTCATGAAATGATCCACTAATGACGTGTTCCTCTGTGGTGGATTTTTCTGACCTCGTTCATGGATACCACCACTATTTACAGCCCGAGTCATCTATTCCATCACTAAAAAACTATTCAGTCCTGATTCCGACCATCTCAGGTTGTTGATTTTCAAAGTTAGTTTCCTCTTGATGTCGTTCCATCATAGCTTCCTTGTTTTCTCTATGAAAAACCATTCTGAACATAGAAATATCATTGGCGAAGCAAGATTGTAACCTTAAAATTCTACATCATTTCAATCATACGATAAAATTAAAAATAATTGATGAATATTATATTGAAAAAATTCTAACATATAATGTTATATAAACCAACCAATGATACAAAATATAGGTCCCCAACCCTAAAAATCATAAAATCATGAATTTATGTTAATAATTTACATTGAGGATCTTTTAAATTTTAGAGATATAGAGAATTAGGTCATACCTTATATATAACAATTGAATATTACATGTGGCCACTTCTACTCATTATCCATAAAAAAACCCATAAAAAATGTTTAGTTCCACGTTGTAAATAGAATGACTTTTCCATGATCTCATACTTGACCTTATTGCACTATATGTCCTATGAAAAACATTTAAAAAATTCATGATGAGCATAAAAATCTCAGTAAGAGATACACGAAGAAGGAGAACTGTTAGTTTATAAAAATACATGTAAAACATGTATACTTAATCATAAGGTAACAAGTTTCAACATCAGGAAGTAGAAAAAGCACCTCAATGAATATAATCTCATTTCTTACCATTATTTTGTAAACAATATATTACAATAAATCCCATATAAATCTACATATATCATATAAAGGTAAAATTGGGACATGATCATACTTAAATGGCATAACCATATGGTCAAATTCCACAAATCATTCTTTCAAATAGAATAACCATATGACTGACTTTTTTTACCTAATGCATTGGAGGTTATAATGTAACCACCCACCCTTGGTTTATTATTTATCTTCTCATTACTTGGTTTATCACAAAACCACCTATCAAATGTCCTAGTACTATTATATAATCATAAAAATAAATTATTGAAATTATCAACATCTGGCAGACACAAGATATCAATTAATGATATTGAATTACTCAATCCATTTTAAAACCAATTTTCAATACAAAAACACCCAAAAGTGAATAAGGGATTTCTTTTCCTTTTTAAAATCAGTAGGGCTTATAGAGGATTCCAAATAATGATTACGATGGTAGAGAGATCATTGATTCCAAAAATGTTAAAAAAATTCCTTTTGTTATTTAGTAAAACAGTACGTTGAAAATGATTCAATTTGAATAAAAGTAAAAGTCAAAGGGGTTTATTATAAAACATATAAAATAAATTCATGTATAAATCAAATTATGTCTCAATGAAAGAGATAAAGAATAAGTCCCTTACCTCGAGTCTGAATTATCTCATATGTTCTTTGTTCTTTTTGATTAATAAATATAAGTTTATTTCAACTTGATTCATAAAATTTTTCAATTTTACATATTCATTTTATACCACTTATAACCTTTCTATAACAATCCTATAAATATTCAAGTTTATATTGGTTGTTTTTTTGATGTTCGGAACGTGAGCCAAAAATGAACTTGTTATAATTACAAGTTATCCATGTGGTCAAAATTCCATTATCTCTAGAATGATATTCATGATATAATATCATATATATATATATATATATAAATATTATATATAGTGTATATTTATTTATAATAGTCCATATCATTTGGAGATAAGAAATGAAACACACCGTTCATGGAGTCGGTAAGCCTTACGTAAGCATGAAATCTACTTTCACTTATATTTCATATTTAAAAGAAATGAAAACTCAGTGATACAGTAGTATATATATTCCAATATAATATTAAATTTTATATATAGTATATATGTTCATTAACACCATCTTTAAACATTCCATGAATGGAATAAGTGAGTTATTTCACTTTGAGGGGTGATAATCCGCACTTCCTCAAATGAAATTATCGTATTTATACAACATGTAAAGAATAACGTCATGTTGTAATAAAAAATTACAGAATCAGATAGAGCATATAAAAATAATATATATCATATAGAAATATAGTTCCATCATCATTTACACCATGAGATGTGGTAGGGGAAAATCGAACAATCATCATTTCGTTAGGAAGCAGTTCGCGGTACCCATAAACATAATGTTTGTATCCATTATATTGAGGTGTGTGTAATTTCAATTAAAATAATTATCATAAAAATACCCTACTATATTGAGGATACTGGTTTGGTTATATAAAAAAATAATATGAAGAGCATATGGAGTAGAGAAGGAAAAATAATGGAATGAGACTTTAGAGGAGACATTTCCTCAAATCAGGTAACTTCTTTGGATTTGAGCCAAAGAGCTCTATTGAATTTCCTTCTTCCTAGGAGAAGGATTATAGGAGTAAGGTATGGAAGTTTGGAGATTATTTGGGATGATTTTGGATGAGACAAGGGGCTTGAGAGGTGTAAGCAATGAGTTAGAGGTGGTGCCCTTTTATAAGAGGGTGGAGGGATACTTATGGAATATCTTGAATTATTATTTTTTTATAAATAATATTTTGGGTATAAATGAGTCCAAATTAAGCTATTTCTATGACTAGATTAATATAAGTCCCAAAACAATTATCCAATAATAATAGTATTGGTTTTTAAATTTTTTTAATCCTTATCATTTTTATTTATCCCTTTTTTACTCTTTCCGTTTTATCAAGCAGTTAACATATTGAGAATCAAAATAGTTACCAAAACATGAAATATATACAATTAAAGAGTCAATAGTAACATTTTTGACTTATGATTACTATTTGGCCGGATCTTATATATTTTTGTTATTTTATAACATTTTATAAAATATTTAATATTTTAAAATAGAAATTATGTTATATTTGACACTATTTATACCATGATTTTTTTAAATCCATTACAACTATATTACTTCGAACAAACTATATTGATACAACTATGAAATTTAACTATCATCCGAAAAATTCATTGATGATATAAACATAACCAAATTACATTTATTTTAACTTTTATAATAACATTTATTTGAATCCTTTATTAATGAAGTAATCATTGTATCATCATTATCTCATAAATCAATTTATTTATTTAATCCTTAAAAATAATAAATAAAATATGGTGATTGATGAAATAGTTTTATATTTTGAATGAATATTTATATTTGAAAATATATCTTATATAACCCCATATAAAAATTGTTTTACTGAAGGATATATGTTTAGCTTATATTTTCCTTAACATTAAATTAAAAGTAATTAAATGTCATTTTCACACCCAAGTGGCACCATGTGGTCCTTAAATCGACCCAAGGATGCCAATGGTCAAACATGTATGAAAACGGGTTCTCCAAAAAAAGGAGGTAAAACTCCCTTTTAAAAATATTATAGTATTTATGATTAAATTTGGATTAAATATAATTTAAATCCTTATGATTTTGATGGATAAATGTAAAAAAAATTAACAAGAATGTTTAATAATAATAAGGTTAGTTCTCTTCATTACTGCCAATACAATGAATAGGCATTAAATACCATTTAACATAATAATATTATGTTACTATTTTTTAGTATGAATCTGCCTTGTGTGCAACATGAGATGTCAGAGAAACCAATTTTTGGGTGTCAGGTACACCATTAAACAAATCATCCCCTTTAAAGTAAAATTTAAATCATATTCATAAGTATTAATATAATTCAAAAGTATTATGCTATAAATACCTGGGTAATTATAGTAATAAGTGTTTTAAAATAAATAAAAAACAAGAAAAAAGGTTCTTAAGAAAGTAGAAATGAACATTTTTTTATTCAAGAATATAAATAACATATGAAACAAGTCAGACTCATGGTAAGGTGACCTTTTACCCTCCTCTTTTAGTTAAATACTTCTTTATGTTATGTCATTTAATTTCCATTTTCATATGTTTGGATATATTTTTCCATATAAATATTGCTGAAAATATTATGTCCAAGTGATGAGAGCCCCTTTTTCTCTCTTATCAACTCATTTTCAGAATTTTTAAGTGATGATGTTTGGATGCTGAATTTTTATAAGGGAATTTTTAAACTCATTTTCCACTCATTGGGGTTTATGCATACTTAGTTAATTATATTAGTCCATGATTACTTTTGGAATCAGGTATTATTTATTTATGTTGTAATTTCCACTTACATTGTGTGTATATTCTTTTTCAACACAAAATCACCCAATTGATAAGTTCTTACATCATTTATATGAAGTTTTTAAGGGAAATCATAACACAATATTTATTCATTTAGTTAAATATCCATGTCGTTGGTTTTTTTCAACAATATGTGTGAATGACCAATTATTGTTTTACATTGAATGTCTACTTATATTGGGTGTATTAATATTTTTCACACATAATTGTGTATTTCATTTATCCATTATCTAAGGACACGTTCTTTCTGTGGGATTTTGTCCCGATTTACATTCCATTGAGACTTTTTTTTATTATAAACCAATTCACTTTTATGTGGTGTAAATTGTTCCCTTTGACATATTATATCATTAATCTCCTTATTCTTATAAAATTATAATTATTTTTTATGATATTATTTTATTATTTTTCTTCATGTATTTCTCATGTGGTAATGGTCTCTTTAAATAAAAGATCATTTTAAATGCTTTAAATATTTATTTTTCTAAATATTCCTCATTAAAGTCAATGTCTTCAAATTGGTTTAAGGATTTATTTATATAGAGATTAATTTTTTTAAATGATATTCATTTAAATGTTTCTATGTTGTGTGGGACACTTTGATTCAAAATTCATATTTTTAAATGATTTAAATGTGTTTTTTAGAATTAATTTATTATGTATATATCTTGAACTGATATCTTCTGATTATGATGTGGAAATGTTATCTTTCATTTATGATTGTTTTATGTGTTATCATTATGTACTGGTACATGGAAATTTGACATGTGGTTTTATGATAAAACTAATACGGGGGGTTCCATGATAAACCTAGGATGGGTGAGCCTGAGATAGATCTTCAATGCATTAGGTAACATGACAGATGTAAATGTTAAGGTTTCTCCTATGAGATTTAGGGAATATACTGTGATGGGTATTCCACTTGTAACTCCCTATGTAGCTATGAAAGCTACAATTCAAGTATATTATTGATTCCACAAGTTACCTTTCTGATTTATGATTTCTATTTATCATTCAAAGATCATAGGATGTCATGAGGTATGTTAAAAATTGTATGTTTTAAAAGTGAAAATTAGGATTACATTCATTTCTATTTATTAAGGGACTAATGTTTTCTTTCCTTATTTTATATCCCTTACTGGGCTTCTTTATCATCCCATGTATTTGAAATGTTTTCCATAGGGGGTAAGTAAGGGTAAGATAAAGAAATAATTCAAGAATATTTATATAAAGAAAACAATTCATGTTTTATTTAAGGTGTTTTATTTTTCTGAGAAAATTGATAATGTAGAATTTTATACTTTGTAATATTTGATATGTAGTTTTAATAGTTATATACTAATTCTCTAAAACTCAAAACCAAAAAATATCCTCAATGTTAAATTCTTTAATTAACTCAATATTATTCAATGTTTAAATCTCCGTACTTATATAAATTCCATAGAGTTTGATATATAATTCTATGACGAAATGATATATTTGTAAGTGAGAGGGGGTGAAGTTTTCTAAATAATCAAAAAATTATATTAAAATCTTGTCACTTTCAAAATAAATTATATCAAAATGTGCAATATAATTACTTGAAATTTGTGTTTGGAGATCAATCCCCAACCACTGATGTGAAGGAATTTTCCTATCCTTTTTTAATTCTATTACCCTTTTTTGTAATATTTTATCAATTTTAATTTTAGTGTGGGGACTGATTTTTACCTAAATAACTTTTTTGTATACCTAGAAATATTAATAAACTTACTACATAATTGTTTGTATATTATTCCAAATATGAAATCAAATTTTTTTATGAATGTTATGAAAGAGTTAACATTTAATTGTAAATTTAAAAATGTAATAAACATTACAATAGTTTAAGAGAAAATCATATTTTATGTTTTATAATGAAAAAATATCTATAGTTTAAAACCAATTTTTTAATTAATAATTTTATATATAGATTATATCATTTGATTGGAAATTTATTTTAGAAACATTTTAATATTTTTATATCTAAATGATGTTATAAGAGTCAATTTTTTTTAAATATGATATTTTTTAATGTTCACCTAACAATCCATTATTTTTTATGAATCCAAATATTATCATATGATTATATTGAAATTTTTATCCAAAAATGGAAATATTTATTTCAAATTGAAATGATATATTTTAATAATTTATCTTTTATAGGGTCCTCAAAAATAAAAGGAATACCGGTTTTTGTATTAAAAGAGATTTTTGAATATTAACTGATCTTATTAATTTTTAATATAAGTTACTAAATATATATGAGGAAATTAATTTAAAATATATTTTAATATCTTCTTCCATATATGATTAGTTCTTTAAAATAAAAATACAACGCATGTAAAATGAACAAAATATAATAACATTTTTTTTAAAAAAATCATCTTACAATATATTTAAGTAGAATAATTGAATTTTATCAATTCATTGATATTAATATGGACTTTAGTTTTGGTTATATATTTATTTCAAAATGAGGCTAATTTTTTTATTGCCTCTATTTCAGGGGTTACATTAATGTTATAGCATTAAATACTTATAATATTATCAAACTAATATATAACATAGTTTGAATTTTTTTGGTGTTTCAATTTAAATAAGATGTAATGCCTTTATTTAAAGGATAATTAAATATTCAAATATTAGGTTTTTAAATTCCACCCCGTTAATTAAATTCTATCCTCACAATTTCAATTATTTATTACTGTTCAAAATATCAAATCAAATCTATATAATATTTAATAATCAACCTTTATTTTCTAATGAGATATCAAACTCAGTAACATGAGTAACAGTAAAAATCTATTCATATAAATTTTAATAAATACATCTTGAATATTTAGTTTCTTTCAAACCATTTGAACTAAAATTATCTAGTTAATAACTATGAATACAAATATTATACTAATTTTATCCAAAGGGGGTTAATAATCACTAAAAAAATTTATATACTGAAATAGAATGATATGGAATGTGATTACATTATTCTGAAAAATAATTTTTCCACTACAAAGAGAGAACAAATACATTTCCTAAATCCCATTACTTTTTTAAAAAGAAACAATAAATAAATTTTGTAGAAGAAAATTAAAAACAGATTCATTTTCTAAAAAATATTTAAACTATATTTTTTTCAACAATTAATTAGAAAATTACCATGTAAGTGATATATTCTACTTATAAATCATTCTGTAAATACCAAATTTTCTAGAATCAAACAGCAAAATTGCAGCCAAAATAATACATGGGATGACATGTACCATAATTCATATAACCCACTATAATGATTTTTAATGTCTTAGCCCTTCCTTGTAACATCCATATATGAGGTAACCAATTATTATCATCCATATTATTCATTTAATAAAGAAACTTTACATAGATATTCCCATGATCAACTCATTAATGACAATGAACAATTAATTGTACTATTGAATGAAAAGTATTTTTATTCCACATTTTAACTAAAATTTCCATTTTTCCTCCAGAATTAGTTCATCTATGCACTATTTTTCAACACATTAAATATATAATTGTTCATTTGATTCATTTCTCAAAGTGCTTCTTTTTACATGCATGACTTGTTTGAAATTGTATCTTTTTTCACCATAATTTTTATGACATGAATTTCAATGAATATCCAACATTATCTTATTTAGTTAGTTTTGAAACTCAAATAGGATAAATTTAATATTTAAGTATATCTTGTTAAGAATAACGAAAATTTTCCTCAGTCAATATAATATATCATGTGATGTATTATTTGGACAATAATTGTATTTCCCATTACATCCCTTTTTAATTTGGTTTCTCCTTCCTCCTACTATTACATAATTAAATGAAATTTTATATATGATAAGATTTATTAAATTATATATAGATACATTAAACATATTATAATAGATTCATATATTTAATGAATAGAACTTCCTAGGAATCTATAGGTTTCAATATATATTACAAAAAATATACATATTTTGTTATGTAACATTAATATATTCTCATTTGAGAAGAATATTCATAACAATCAAATAGTTCAACAAAAGCATATACCCACGGTGTGTAAAACTTGGTGCATAGTGAGGGTTCATTTTCTTGCACTAGTTGAAAATTTTGTCAATAATTTACTATACATTTCATATTCAATACCCAATGATATATATATTCCAAAGTTGACATCCATCATTTTTATCCAGAAATGGATGTTATTTCTTGGAATCCATATAATATATTATATTAAAAAAATTATATATATTGACTATAATAATAAATTTTTCAATATATTTTCATATGGATATTTTTTCTATTATATTTTTTGATAAATTTAATTGAAAATGTTACTACTATACGTGCCTCAATAACAAATATAACAACCTGATTCAATTAAACTTGTGACAATAGTCTCATTATTTAATTAGAACATGATAAATGGGACCATATATTTGTGGATCACATAGTTTACCTATCATGGGAGTTTATATACTTATACTTTTTCCATATTAAATTTTAAATATTAAAACGTAACATAAAATTAATCTTGAATAATTTCATATTCCTTTAATTAAAACTATTAGTTCACTTTAATATCCCTCCATGATACCCTTGGGGAAAATAATTATAAATAAAGATCTTAGACAATCATAAATTATAAGTCCATAATATAATATATTATTTGCATAAATACAATATAAATCATGTAATATTGAATAATTAAGAAATATTATATATAATAAATTACATGGTAATTAAATATTTCAATTGATAACATGGGTTTTTTACTAAAAAATATTATAAATATATTCATGGTTATGGATTTAATTATGTTTAAATATTGATATTACCATTAAGGTATTGTTCCAAGACACCAAAAAATCCATTAATGACATAGTTAATAAATTATTATTATTTAGGTCCATAAACAAGATATCATTCTCTCTCTTAAGAGTGATTCAAATGGGACATTCCTTAAATGAAGGACACAATGAAAACATTATTCATTCCATAAATTTCATATCCAAGAGATAATTATTTATTTTAGTAGGCACACTACTTAAACCACAACCTTATACTTCATTAGTCCAACTAATGCAATGAGGGGTTTCATAATACAAATCCCCAACCATCACATTTTTAATTAAAATTCCATCACATTATGAATGACATGAACAATAATAAAATTAATAATTAGTATACCAATATAATGAATGAAAATACCTATTTAAATACTTATATAAAGAATTTCATTAATTTCCCTCATAAAAAAATCAGATAACATGACCAATGTACATCCAATGAATGGTAGATGTTATTATTAATGCATACCCCCCCATGGTAATGAAACCAATTTAATGAAAAAAATAAGTAAAAAAGTCATAAATAGACACCCAAATTTGTATGGGAGATATTATTATAGGAACATATCACATTTTTAAAATAATGAACATTAATTGATGATGACATAATAATATAAAATATCAATTATTCATCAATATACTTCTAAAATCAATTATAAATAACCCTTTGTAGAAATTTTTGACATCATCGACAGTGATTTCTCTTTAAATGGTAATACATTGAGCATGATAAATCAGTAAAAACATATAAATTTAAAAAAAATAGGATTTTAGGATACAATAATATAATATTTTGTATTTCAATGTCATTAATTAATTTGATATATTTAAATAGAAAAATTATTACATAAAAAGACAATGAATTAAAATGATATTTTAAAATCATTAATAAATTTTTAACTCTAAACATTATTAATTATAGTAATATATCAATATTTAATCAAATATTAAAAAACATTTTTCAAAAAACATTTGAATGAATTGTTTATTAAACTGAATGGAAGATTCATGACGAATAAGTTCTACATTATAGAAATAATTTGTTCACATTGAAAACATTAAAAGGGTATAATGTTTTCAAAATGGAGTGTGTATAAATTTATAAAAAAATAATTTCATAATGTTCTTAATTAAATTATAATTAATTGATAAATAAATTAATAAATTATTTATGCATTGATATGGATATCCCTTAAATTAGTGTGGATAGAGATGAAGATTTTTTCCAAACTGAATTAATATGGGGACTTAGTTTCTATAATAAGAATCACATGAGGTAAAAAAATTTCCATGTAAACGATATTCACTGGGGAGTAGTGAAAATACAATAAAAAAGTTGTTAATCATATGGTTGGTCTTTTAGAGACAAATTCCTCAATTTGTTTTTCAAATTGTGTAAATTTATTAATAAAAATATCAATTTAAAAATGATAATTGTTAGAAACATAGGTGTAATTTAAATTGGTTATGTTAAAACATATTGATGTTTCTAAAATGAAATAGAAAACAATATCATTAATTAAATATTTTTTCGCTATATATTATTTCAAATGGATGGTAAAAAATAAAGAAATGAATATAGATGCATAATACATAATATGTCTGACTGAATTGAAATTTGGACAAAATTACTACCATTATCTCCTAATTTGTAAAAATTATATTCAAAGACAAAAATAATAAAAAAACTTATTATTAAATTATTTATTTATATTTTCCAATAAATTACTATACAATAAAACTACAATAATTTATTATAAATTAATTTGTAGAATTTTATTTTTTATCATCATCTCATTTAATTATTTTAAATTGTTTCATGATTTCATTAAAATATTATCACTAAAACACTAATATAAGAAAGATTAATTATTATAATAATAATCATTTAAATATTAATTCATACTTTAAAAATGAATATAATTATCTAATTTCATTTAATTATCACTATAGTAATGATTTTAAATAAGAAATCTATGATGGGGTTCATTATAGAAAATTTTAAATATCAACAGATAAATAAATATAATAATTAATTTTTATGGCATCCTTTTAGAATCGTATGATGAATTATAATAAACCTTAATTTAATATAAATTCATTAAATAAATTTTTATCACTATAATCAATATTTGATGACGAGAAATAGAACATGTCATCCATAAAGGTGATAGTTTAGATGTACACATGAATGTCTGTTTCATTTATCAAAGAACAAAAAGAAATATAAATTGATAAGTAAATTATTATTGATAATAATTTTAAAAATATCAAATATTTTTTTAAATACATTTATAAATATCTATTTTGAGTTGTGGAGAAAAATTAATTAGGTCATTCTTGTGGGTAGTCATCCACAAGTGGGAAGGGAAAACACGTTCCGTTCTGTAAGGAGAAGGGAGGAATGGAGAAAATTAAATACAAATTATTATTATAATAAATGGAAATTATATTGATAATGTTGTTAATATATTTGTATTTTATAATATAAATTTATGGTAGAAAAGGAAATATTTAAAAAATAGAAATTTAAATGGGTGTTTTGAGAATATTTATCTTACTCTTTGGAATAAGTTCTTGTTAAATATTTGAAATATCATTAGTGATGGTATTTGAGTATAAAAATACCCAAAGGACACATTTACGTGTGTTTTAGGATATTTTGTTATATCATTTAATTTTTAAATATATATATTATAGTTTGTGGAGAATTATAGTAGTTAATATATTTTTGTATAAGTGATAGGTGTTGGACTTTTAGAAATTATCAACACACTATATTATTTTATTACTATAATAAATGAATAGTGTTCCCAAAATTAGAGAATAATTTAAATATTATGTGTGAGGGTCATAAAATTCATCAAAAACACATTAGGTTGTATGATTTAAATAGCATTTAAATATTTTACATATTGATTTAACATCTTACCATTTTCACATTTAATATGTTAAATATTTTTAACAAAGTAAATTATTTTTATTATTAAACCTATTAAAAATATGTTAAATAATTTACATAATTATATTCCAAATATAAATATGTTTCATTAATTTCAATTTTGAAATCTAATAAAAATTATTTCTTAAATAATTAATATATCATGCATTAATTCAATTTGAGATAAATTTATAACCTAAGGTATACATTGTGAAATATAGGTTTATAGATTAAAAATAATTGTTTCAAATAGATAATATTTCTTATTGAATACATATTTTTACTATAGAAATTTTTCCTAAACATTTTATTCATTATACGAATTCCTAGATTTTATGAACTTAATGGTAGAAAATGAAGATCCTATATTCACTAGTTTTTTATGTATACATATTTCTAAAGACAATAAGCATTACCATTTTGGAATGGATTGTAATTATATGTAATGAATATTCATTTAATAATATTTAATAATTATATATGAGGTGTTTTTCCACTATAATACCCATTATAAAAATATATAATATGTGCATCATTCATAACATGTCTCAATGATTTGAAACTAAGAATAAATCATTAACTTTTGTTCCAAATAATCATTGAAGAGTATTTTTCTTCATTGTATTTTACATACCCAAATTAATCACTTCTTTAAAAACTTTATTATTATCTCTTAATATATACTGTATTCAAATATAATAATTTAATATTCCTAGATTAGTGAGTTATAATATTTTCTCCTTATAAGATGTGAAAAATTTAGATTATTTCAAATAAGATTTAAAATATTGATGTCAAAACCCATTACATAAAAAAATGTTAAAAATTGATAATTGTATATGTGGTGATGCCCAAATTTATCCATGTTGATCCAATTTTATCTATTGGGTGTGGGTTAGATGAATTTCTATTCTTAGAAAAATTCATGTCATTAATTCAATATGTATCCAAACAACAAGATAAATCTCTGAAATAATTCACCAAGATAATCCCTGAAAATTTTCAATGCTAATCAAGAAATTAATTATAGGATATATTTAATGGGAAATCATAGGAAATCTATCTTAATATAACTCAAAATGTTTCATCACTAAAGTAAGAAAAAATGGAGAAGAATGAAACTCATCGAATGGAAATCAAAAAATAACTAAAATAATTATTATTAAAGTACATGAAATAAAATTCAATCCATCCCCCTGATAGTCCCATGGATCAACCCATAGGAGGGATATCCCTCCATTTATTTTATTCTATCAATGAAAACAAGATGTAGACTCATGGAGTAGGAATTGAAGAAAACAAATAGTAAAAATACGATAAATTCATAATTGGGTGAAGAATTTCACAAAATATGATGTAAATGGTATCAATATATAAGGAAAATGTATCAACATAATATGAAGAATATTAAAATAATTATTTAATATTTTTTTAATAAATGATGATGAATGAAAAACATCCATGAGAAAAAAATAAATGCACGATTACAAAATGAAAGCATAACAATACAATTGAAGGAAAATCCGGAATCTAAAAATATCATTCACAAAAAATCCATAAATAGGAAATTTTTAGTCCTATGGTGTAGACGTTATCAATAAATTCATACCACGTAAATGTGGATATTCAATGTTTGTCGAGAAGAAAAAGAAAATCTGAATTTTCAATGATGAAAAAAAAATTCAGGTAGATTCTTCCACCTTTTTACGTTTGAATATTACATATAATAAGAATAAGTCTAATGGGTATGTAGAATAGATATCTATTCATATAGACATACTATCACATCTAAAAAACATCAGGCCAATTGGAACATCTATTTTGATTTTATGCTGAAAATGGTGGGCTTATTGTATGGGCCTTCGACTATATCCCATAAAGTAAATGTCTACTTGGGTTCCCAATATCTCCCTAATAAATATTGAAATAGATCTAAAAATAGAATAATGAAATGATTCACAAAATAATCTATGTATATAGTTAAAATTTTAGATTTATTGAACATTATTTTTGGTCTCATATTCTACATGATATGCCTAAGTCCCCAAATGGTTTTTCCATAAATATAATCATCTATTTCCAAAAAATATCAATCTTTCCTTGTAACTAATCCTTTGATAATAAAATATAAAATATTAAAAATAAATTTATAAATAATTTCTCAAAATATAAAATTAAATTAATCAAATTAATTAATTTTAGAAATTGACTATTATTGGGACCAATTTGATACATTATATATGAATTTCAGAATGATGTTAAATTAGGTCCAAATAATAAAATTCAGTAAAACAGTTTTTTATAGACAGTGAAAAAATATGAACACATAATCATTGAAAATTATCAACTTTTAGTATATAAACACTCCCCAAACACTAGTTTTTCTAGTCCCGAGAAAAATAAGTACATCAATGATACAAAATTTACTTCAATTTACCAAAAACATTTTAATATACAATGATCACAAAAATAAACCATCCCATATAATCATTAATCGCATAGAAATAATTTCTCACAAGGTATTTTCAAAAGTATATCTGAACCTCAATCACATTCCACTATTAAACTTCATCTCCATATTTAATCTAATTTAAATTTATGAGTGTTGATTTTTTTCTTTATCTCAGAAGTCATGGGTCCAATTTTCTTGCTCAAGGGAAAAAAATAAAGTACCTAGGTGGGAATCACTTGAAACCTTACAATGGGTTTCCAAATGTTTTCTTTTTTTATTTGGGGTTTTACCATAATAATGACGAAAAAACTAAATCTGGGAAAAAATCTATGGATTCAATATTCCCAACATTCTAATTCAACAACAAATTTCAATAACATGCTCTAAAATCGTGATATAAATCATAACTCTCCAAAAGAAGCCTATAGAGTTAAGATCCCCAAATGTCTAATTCCATTCATTTGGACAAAAAATTTCACTATGTAGTCAACATTTTCATTTTTCTAGATAATCAAATTAATCTAAATGTGACACCAAATCCAATGATATTATGAAAGAGACCCATGAACTAAAACTTTCCAAAAACATTAATAGACATGAATTGTGGAATTTTGATTAAAAGGTTGAAAATTTTATCAGTGAAAAATTTGACTAGACAACCACAGTTTTTGAAATCTATTCTCTTGAAATTAAAAAAAAACATTAATATAAAAAAAACATTTAAAAATAATTTTACAATCATTTTCCATTATTCCCAAAGGACATTATCACAATATAGAGAAAGAGATTGATTTTAAAAAAATCTTAGATTTTCAATAACCCTACCAATATAGAATGAAACTGAAACTGGTGTTGAAAAGAAATAAGATAATGGGTTTTTAATTGGGATAAAGGAGTGTGAGAATTTGATATAAAAATAATTCATGGAAAAAATAACTTTGTGTGAGGATGAGGAAAAATCAATAAGCAATTGATAACATTGGATTCAAGTCATATGTGTAATCCTCAAGGATTGTCGAAGGCTGTATTTGATCATTTGATGACGGGTGTTCCATTTGAAAATACTTAATAGATTCGTATATTAAATATTAAAGTCAATAACCTTATATCACATTAGAAACCCTCCATGGGGGTTTCATCGATAAAAACACTAAAACCAGCATAATAAAAAAAATTAAAAGAAACACAATAATTGGGTTTCTTCTATGAAAGAACATATTATAAGGTCATTTTAATGACTTGGAAACCCTAATTACCCCATACGATCTTTCAAAATTTTAATGATTTCATTTTTCAAAACCACTACTAGATTAGGATTGAACCTTTGTGGGTGGATTGGATTTTTAGAATATTATTCAAGAACAATCATTTAGGTATTAGTGAATGGGACATTCCCATGAACATTGAATTTGGTCTACACAATTATGTTTTTTTAATATATCTTAGTACATCAAGAATATTTTTCATATCATTATATCTAA
Source organism: Viscum album (assembly GCA_963277665.1). Classification (NCBI taxonomy): domain Eukaryota; kingdom Viridiplantae; phylum Streptophyta; class Magnoliopsida; order Santalales; family Viscaceae; genus Viscum; species Viscum album. The sequence goes on from OY728156.1 coordinate 1,147,689,156, forward strand.
GAGAAGATGAAATGAAAATGGAATGGTTTTTTATACCTTATGATGAAATAAATTTAAGAGAAAGGATGTACCATTAATTAGTGCTCTTGTTGGATAACCGTTTCATACAGAAGTTGAGTCCTTTAATTATAATTTATTTGAGTTTTAACATATGTCACCCGAACAAGTTCCTTATGAACAGAATTTTCAACCCCAAAATTTACAAGATGTTTCCATGAAATGTGTATGTATCTGATTTTTATGCCTTATACCAATGGTTCATGGATCAATGATCTTGAAAAATCAATATTGGATCGATTTAAAAAATAATAGACCCATAGATACAAGTTTATCGCATGTGAATACAAAATATTTAAGTCATATTAACATAGGAATCCATGAGAAATTTATAGATCAATTTTATGTTCATTCTCAATAGTACATATAATATATACCTCATGAACTTCCTCACCATCACTAACATGAGTGGTCAGGTTATCGATGTCGAGATCAAGATTCATATTTTTGATGGTTATTTTCTTTTTCTTAATCCTAACACGGAAAAACCAGTTGATTGTTAATATGAATGGATGACAAAGTATAATGGGTATTTCTACCAATGATCTAATTTTGGGTGATAGTGAATGACAATGAAGTCAGTATGCTAAATTAAATTTTCAAAATTCACTAAAATATTCTTAAATGTTTCCTTTTTAATCTATACATTATAATCAGCGATTTGAAGAGTGATAATAGTGGGCTGGATATCCATGAGACTTAACTAAAAATAAGTTGTATATAGAATGAGTTTCTCACTATATCCTAAATCACATAAGGCCTTGAAATTTTTTCAATCTCAAGGTTAACCATTGATTTATGGTAATAATTGGTCCCTTAACATATGTGGGATGATTCCATGGATATTGGTACTCACATCTGGTTCCAAAGGGACCTGACTTTTGTATGAATGCTTAATTTTGAATGTACAGAAGTCCTTCATGTAATTGAACTATGATTTTATGGTTTTTATTGAATCAAGAAGGGTTATGTTCAATTTAATTTGTGATATTATTTCCCAAAAATGTTTCATTTAGTTGGTGTTGGAAATTTCCTCTCACATGTTGATGGAATGGAGCACCTTGCTGGATTGTTTTTGGAGGTGGTGGTTCCTCAACATTATCAAAAGGATATTCAGATTAAATGTGTTTTTAATCATATTTTACATGATATGTTGAATCATTGTTTGTATTTTTAATTATTTTTTTAGGTTTTTAATAGTTTTACCACTTCTTAGAACATTTACTGGATTTAGTTGTTTGTGAGAGGGTAGTGTGTAACTAGATTCTCCCCTAAAGTTTGGGGGATGAAAAACATCAGTAGAAATGGGTTACTTTAATCTTTTTATTGTTTTATGTTCATTTTTATGTTATGAAACTTATGAATTCATAATTAAATTTTCTGTGAAAATTGATCAAGGATTGGTTGAGGGACAGATTGGGTTATGTAAAGTTCAAGTTTGTTTACCACAAGAGGATATATTTTCCATTGGACGGAGTATTGATTTGGTTTCAAAATAGGTTGTTGGAATTGGACTATTGGATATTGATATAAGACTATTTTTGAATGAAACTAGTTATGTGTTTGAAATCATTATTTAGGGTAGTGTTTGAGTACTTGTTGTTGTTGTTTTTGTTTTTTTTTATTTTCATTAAAATGGAATACTTTATTGTCATTTTCCATGAATTTATTTTTTTTGTACAGTTTTTTATGAATGTTAAATGAAAGAACCTGTTCTGGTTTTCCTAATAAAATAAAAACATTTATAGAAGGAATGGTTGGGTAGTTATAAGTATTATTTCCATGATTATCATAATGTTTTAAAATAGAATCAATTGTATGGGTTTCATGGACCTTCCTATAATCGATATTCCTGAAATTCCAAGTTTCTTTGGAATGTTTTTGTATAAGATTTTCTTCTTATAAAATATTTTTTATTCCACTTTATTTTTTGGGTTTCATGTAGTAAAGTGTTATTCCCCATGTGTACTTCTAATTAGAATGATTTTACAAAAACTCAAAATAAGGTTTTTGGTCACTGTTTATTATTTTTCTATTACACAACATGTAAATAAACTATTTCCATCATTCCTTAACCCTTAATTAAATATTATGAATTGTTATAGTATTTAGAAACCATGTTTTGGTACCACGTTTATTGTATCATTGAACCTTTCCAAATTTTTAATATAATGTTTCCCCATCATTAATAAATATTGGATAAACATTTCATGTGAAACTGTTTTGGGATGGGGGAAGTATTTTTTATTAAATTCACATTATTGATGGCCTTAGATTTAATGGACAATAGTGTAAAATTATTTAACTATTTTTTTATCAATACTATATATAAAAATGAAATATTCCAATTTTATCATATTCAAATTGATTTTCTGGGAATATGGGTTTGAAAATGTCATTGTATTTTTTGACATAAAGGTAAGGAATCAAATACCTCATCTCATGAAAGGTTGAAGGTGGTTTAAGATGTAGGTTTTGAAGAAATATTATTCATATTATATGAAAGTAGTCCTAATTCCTGAGTTTGTTCTACTCAAGGAAGGTATGAGATAGTCATTCCTGGTCTGGTATGAAACAATTCCCAAGATATGGGCTTGCTTATTTGGTGTTTCATTTGGGTTCCCTCTTTGTTTTATGATTTGGTTTTGTGGATTATTATAAATTTTAACAAACTCAATATTATATTCCAAGAAATTTGAAATAATAGGATATAATTTTAGAATTTATCATGATTCTCTAGACTCTTCACCCCTAATGTTTTCCTACCAAACAAGACTGTTTGTTATGTCCTGGTTATTGGCAAACATGCACGAATAGAAATGATAAATATAATAGAAATTGGGGTGAGATAATAGAAATATGGAAAAATAGAATGTGTTCATAATATGACATAATTGGGTCCCCAGAAATAGCACCAAAATTTGGCGGCACCCAAATTTAACCAATTTATATGGTTAATGTGGGCTCTTGTAGAATATCGTGGGTTATTAAATCATCAAGACCTAAGAAAAAACCTATAGAAACATACATTATGTGGAGATGATTGGGATATTAATTGACCAAAATGGGTTTTAATTTTGTGGAGAATGTAAGAGTTTTAAATACTTTATTTAATTGAATTTTATATAATGATCTAATGCTAAATTTTCTCTTGAGGTGGATTGGATGAATTTCATTTCAAAGAATATTTCATGTCATTAATTTAAGATATAAACAAAAAAAGGGATAGTTCTAAAAAATAATTCACCATTTTAATTGATATATAATTCCAAGTATTATTACCAATTGAATTATACAATCAATTTCAATTTCACTTAGAGGAAATGGATCATACTAGAACTCAAAATTTGTCATTATTAAAGTTGGAAAAGATAATGAAGAACATAACTCATCTAATGGAAATATTAAAATAAAGAATCGATTTTTTTATTAAATTACATTAAATTTCAATTTATAAAACCTTTTTATTATCCCTTATATCAGTATATAATTGGTTTATCTCTCCAATTATTCTATTCTCTCAATGGAAGAAGAATGTAGACTCACGAGGGAGGAATTAAAGATGGAAAGCATTAAAAATGATCATTCCACTATTGTGTGTAGAATTTTGAAAAATATGATGTAAATGGTTTCACGACCTAAATAAATAGTATCAATTTCATATGAGGAATAAATTATTAAGATTATATGAAGTAATTTGATAAAGAAACAAAACAATCGAAAAACATAAATGAGAAAAAATTAATACGTGATTGAAAAATGAATGATTTGCAATACAATTAAAAGGAACACATGAATCATTATATACCATACCCTATAGCTATATAAATTGTATATTTTGTGTCATATGTTATATAATACATCAACTAAAACCATCCTAATTAATTTATGACATTTAATGGTGGGAAAAAAATAAAATAAAATTTGACTTTTCAAAGTTGACCAGAAAAATCGACCGGATTCATCCGCCTATTTGATGTATTAATTAGACATTAAATATGAATGAATATGAAGGGATATTAGAAGAGAAATACCTCTTTATATTTCACAAATAATAACTATAAATAATTATAATTATTTATAAAGTTTTAATTTCATTAAATTAATTTTATTTTCCCAATTCACGAAGAAGGTAACACTGACCAAATTGTGTTTGGTTATTTACTAATATTAATGAGCTATTTTAAAGTGATAATTAATTGTTGTGTTATCCTTAGAGAATAATATTTCTTATATATTATAAATCTTTTTAACATATCAATTACACAAATATAATTTGATAATTATCAATCTATGTTTTGGATAAAAAGGAAACATGTAAACTAAGGATGTGGCAGTCCGAATGTACAGACGAGTGATATATTAACTTTACACAGAATAGAATGAATGCCGAAATTGATTATTAATTTATTAAAATTAATAAAAAAATTATCATTATTATTTACTGAATATTTTTTTAAAACTATCCTTGATATGAAATGGTGAAAAGGTGTATGTATTTTATAGACAGTGTAGTCAACACTCCACATAAGTAATGTCTTAATATACCATTAAGGGATGAACGAAGGAAGATAATTATTTTTCAAAAAAATAGTAATATTTCATTATACTACCACTAATAATGTAATTATTTTTATATTTTATAATATAATATAATTTTAAAATAAAAAATTATGAAATATAAATGAAAGCAGTGATTTGATAAATTTCACATTACACCTCGGAATAACTAATTTTAAGATAGAAAATAAATACTGAGAGGTGGTATTTTTAGAAGAAATTAATCTATTGGAAATGTATATTAGTTTTAGGGAGGAATTTGGGAATATTCTTGTTCATCTAAAATTCCACACACTTTGATGAGAAATGGAGTGATAAAAGGATCCATTAACAATTGAGGGGTGAATCTTTTATAAATAATCCAAACTTTAAAAAGATATAATGTCACATTCAAGGGAATAGTTTATTTCATAATATATATCGAATGAGGGTTATTAAATCCATCTACACGGGTATAATTTTGAGTCATTTTGTTAACATTATTTATGGTTTTTAAACATCGTTTTAATCTTATACCATTTAGAATTTAACTATCATGAAAAATTTCAAACAAAGTAATTTCATTTTATTTGTAAAATATAAAGGCATATGTAAATTTAATTGAAACATATTATTACAAACATGATGTCCCATTCAGTATATGCATTTAACATAAATAAAATTTAATAATAAAATAATAAATGATACACACGTTATAATACTTTTACTGAAAAATATAACATAAGATCTAGTTTTAAAATATTAGGTATTTATTATAAAAATAATATTCTTAAAATTATAATTTTACAAATTAAATAAAAAATTAGTAAATAAAATGTTATAATTATATTTTCGTTATGTGTATATCTAAATTATATCATAAAAGTCACTATAATTATCAAAATACAATTTTATACAATTCAACTAAAAACTAGTCATTTCAATAAAATTTTAAAATTATCATTATATAATATAGAAATTATGAATGGAAAATTAATATCATTTTTTGAAATTGAAAATATAAATTTTAGTAATTTATCATTTATATGGGAACATAAAATAAAATAAAAAATTTGGTTTATTAGTGAAATTGATTTTCAAATAATAAATTTCTTTATTCAATTTCCATATAATTAAGTAATTACATAAGTTTATATATATTAACAATATATTTTCTAATCATATAATTATAATGTAGTTGGTTCCCTACAAAAATACATAGGTGCTAGAATGGAAACATTTTGGAATATTATTTATGATAATAAATTCATCTTATATGTTGTTTAACAGCAGTATTTGAATTTTTCAATGTAATGAAATTAAATTAAAAATTAATTTTATTTCTTTTATTATTTAATTATTTGGTTACTTATTTTATACCCTGCAATTCCACAACACCATTATAATAGTAACATATAATATTTATATTATTATTCTAATAAAATCAAAAACAGTATCATTTTAGATTTTATTTTCTTCTAGATCAAGACATAATGCATTTATTTAATTGAGAAATTAATATTGGAATATTTTGTTGTTATATTCTCCCATATTAATTTTATTATTATCTAAATTTCAATTATTATATAATTTTAAAAATATAAAATAGAATCTATACGATAGAAAAGACATCATATTCATTATCTAATGAGATATCTGCCTCAAACACCTGTGTAAGAGTAAGAATCACATATATTCATTAATAATATTCATATCTAGAAAAATTATTTATCTCAATCAATTTATTCCAAGATTATCTCTTTATTCAGTATCAATACCCATATTTTATAACATTATTCTAATATTAGTTTATAATAATATATAAAATGATAAAATATAAAGAGTGAAAATGATTTTTCCCTTATTTAGAAAATTAATGTTCAGTCTGTATAGAGAGGAAAAATTCATTTTCAAAATCACATCAAATTAATTTAATGTAAACATAATTATGTGTGGATGAGGAACTCTGTATCAGACATCAAATTGGTATATAATATTAATCCATCACCTTTTATTGATAATTTATTTCAAAGTAATTAGTGATATGGTTTAATAATATTTGAAACCATCCAATATATAGAAGCTTTTCTTGACAAAAACCAAAATAAAAAAAACATCAGATTAGATGATAACTGTGCATTATATTTCAGCATCTAAAAAAGAAATTATCATTGTGTAGGCCCTTCCTTTAAACCTTATTCTAAGGGTTCATAATGATTTTCATACTTACTATTCCTTTGATATAGAAATTATATTTGATAATTAAAAATCGTCACACATTTAATAATATTATCATACAGTTGTACCATTGGATGAACATTATTTTGTTAAAATGTGTTAACTAAATAATTCCCTTTTACTAAAAAATTTGTTGAAATATTCTATATTTTTTCCATATTTATAACATATTATATCTCCATCAACAAATATCCTTGGTTTTCTCATTTTCATTTCATGACATATTGAATATTGAATCTTCTATATAATATTTTTTATCAATTTAACTTCAATATAACTCCATAAATATGTTATTTAGTGTATTATTAAATAAAAATACTTTCATGTTGTTACTAATAAATAATAATAGCTACTAAATAGTTACAATACGATTCCACACGATATATAATATTTTTGTTGGTTTATAATTAGGAAAATAACAATATATCAAATCAAATTCTATTTTAAATCATTTTTAAATTACTCCAACTATTACTTAAATAAATGAAATTTGAGGAATGAAAAAACTAATAATCACATAAAGGGAAATGATAAATATATAAGTGGTGATTCATAAATTCCATATAGAAACTAACTTAGGAATATATATGATTCCATATATCTTTTTTTGCAGTCATTCTGTATTATGTTATCTAACCTAAATATATTCAAACCCTATATATTGGTTGATAACTAACATATGAATTAATAAATGAATATTATATAGGTGGGTTATCTGAGTTGTGTAGTTAGGACTCATTTTCACAAATAAGGTGAACAAAAAGATTATAACTGATTATCCATTTCATAGTAGTTACCCATAGGTGAATCTGTTTCAAAAGATGCATCCACTAATTTGTATCCAGAGTCATATATTGTTTCTAGGAAACAAAACCTTCTCCAATTTACAACTTAAAAAAATTTCTTATAGTTTTTCTTATCCAAAGTGTATTTCATAACATAATGTTGTTAAATCTATGTTTAAAAAAAATTAGATACTGATGTTATTACCATACATGCTTTTATACCAACTATTACAACAAAAATATAATAAATCAGAGCTAGTAGTCTGAACAATACATTTTCATAAGATATAAAGGATTAGTAAATTCTTCTTTTGATGAGGTTATATACATATATATATATATATATATTAAATATTACAATGTAATCATTAAAATATAGAATAATAATATTCTGGAGGTGATTCTTATTACATGTATTATATCATTTAAATAACTAATAAATCCAATAATGTATCCATGGGTAGTGTCAAGATATAAACGTGATATTATATACTTTCTAATGGGATTTTTATAATAGAAGATATCATGGAATGATATGGGGTATAAAATGGAAGATTGAATATTAATTAGAAATTTAATATAATAATGAAATTGCAAATTAAATATTTTAAAGGATAACATTGAATTTAATTGATACCATGGAAAATAATAACTATAATAATCATGATCGAATGCATAATGTGATATATTTTGATTAAACAATTAGAGCATTTTTCTAAGATTTAAAATATTCTTTGAAGGCCTCAGTCAAGACATCAATCATGTTCTTAATACCAAAACCGCGATATAATTCTCTCCATTAAGGGAAAATCATATAGATAATTATTTAAATAAAATCAATAACTATGAAATTATTAATTCAATCATGTTAATATCCCATATATTATTCATTTATTTGGTAGGGATACACCGTAGACCAAAATTTTCTTTCATGAAGACAACTAATGCAACAATGGGATACATAACTGTAATACACAATCTTCACATCATTATATAAAAGAAATTATTTATAGGAAATGTATGATTATAAAAAAATTCATAATCAATTTTGTATTATAATAATTTAATATACATATTGAAATATAAAATTATATATGTCAACAACATCTTTTAGTAAATAAATGGTATAATTTGCTCATTGGACATCTACTGAATGATATTTGATTTTAATAATAATTATTATCCCCAATTTGATGGAACCAAATATAACACCATGGGAATTTATACATGATTTATTTTATAATAAATATAATTTAATATATAGCTTATGATTCTAAAAATAAAGGGTTTATGCAAAACACTTTTTAGTCCCTCTTTGTGAACTTAATATATAATTTATTTTAACCAATTGAAGAGAAATAATTTTAAAAAATAACATCATTATTAAAATAAAAAAAATTTATCTTAGGGTGAATATTTTTGAAATTACGGAGAGAATTCATTTTTTGATGAATAGTGAAAAAATATGGAATTTTAATTTAAAACATCCTTTTTCAAAAAAAAATTTATTGTTAAATTCTATTTTGAGTTGGTATTAATGTATTTTTTTCAATTTTAGATCAATTTAAAATCTTTTTTTCCCATCACATGTATGGGAATAAATTTAAATTACCTTCTGAAAATTATGTGAGTTGAATTAGTCCAAATGGATTCCATATTTATAATAAGTATAACATACATTATCTAATAATTTCAAAATTACTTTTTCCCACAATTATTTGTGCATAAGGATTAAATTAATTACCATGATAAATGTAAAATAGACTTTATCATGCGTTAATCATAATATATAAGGGGTAAAATGACCTACCATCTTTCCAGTCTCCCTTTTAAGGATATATTTTAACACTTATCACATTATTATATTTTTATGGGTTATTTTGATACTATTGCATTAATTATCCCTATATAATATATTATGTAATGAAAGTATCCAAAAAAAGAACATTCTTTTCCTTTAGTGTCTATAATATATTGGGATAGATAAAAATATATATTTTATTTTGTAAATATTATTTTTGAATATAATTTTTTTTATTATTTATTTATTAATTATTTTTGGTGTTTTAGATGAAATAATTACTTTAAATTCATATGAAACACCAACATAGTAAATATTTGGGGAAAAATTAACTAAAAATAATGAAAATAATAATATTAAATGTGAAGTATATTGACTGAATTATTGTGTAACATTATTTTTTAGATGAATATATATTTTTATTCATATTTTATAATAATATATCTTAATTCAATGGTTTTTTTTATATTTTTAAATTTAAATTAAATTAATAATTCCATAGTTCACATTAATGTCATTTTATAATAAACTATATTTTTTTAAAATGATTTGAAATTACCAAACATTATTTCTTGTGCTATGTTACTTTTAAATTTTAATAAATATAAAAAATGTTCCATATATAGATCAATTTTTCTTTTATATTGATTATATTAACCGTAATATATAAAAAACTATGTTAGCGCGGTTAATGTTAAATCATTGTCAATACACTTTTCATGTGTCCGTGTTAACATTAATTTATAACACATATATGACATATATTTTTTAAATTATGTATAATTCATATAATAATTAACAATAAATTATCTATTATAATTCATTTTAATTATATTATTAAATGATAAATCACCTAGGGAAATAAAAATATACTAGTTACCGTTTTAAAAACAAAACTGGTAAAATTTAATAAACATAATTCCTATGAAAAAATTGATAAAATGTGTTTATTTTTATCATGTGGATATTTTTCTGGACCAATTGAACTCATCCACCAATTATTATTCAATTTGGGAGCCACTGATCCATGTGAGACATCTCCAGAGTTAATCTTTTGAGTGTTTAAAAAAATTCCAATACTCTTCTACTATAAAAGGGATATCAATACCATCACTTATTAAAAAATATCAGGCCATTTTAATTGACCAAAATTACGAAAATAAATTTCAAACTTCTTTACCCTATTCTTATATGCTGATATTTTGTCATAAATCCATCTTAGGATACTTATAGTGTAAATGTAAGGGTGATATCCAATGAATAAGTAATATTCTTCAACGAGTGTATTTATTTTACTACTTTTTACACCTACATAAATTTTATTCAACCATGATGTTATAGTATACATAGTATACTAAATATATTAGGATTCTATTATATAAAATAAATGACTTAAAACCACCTCCACCTCTATCAAATGAGTTATAAAATCATCGTTTATATATACAGAAAAATACCACCTCGTGAATTGAGGTCATACATTTTTCATTTACCACATCTGAATGTTGGGTTGATGATGGATATAATGTATATAAATGGTATTTTAAAAAAATAATTTTTTTATACTTAATATATATATATGTATATATTATTACATTTCATTTTGTAGGAGACATGATAACATCGCTTATGTGTATGTAAGACAACTGCCTCATGAAGTGATTTGATTCATCAATCATGAACGCTCTATTAAGGATTGGGCAAATAATGTAATTAATAATTTAAACCATGAACAAAAAAGAAGTCTATTAATGAATGGGTGATAATATATAATACAATGATCACATATGATATTAGAATTTTTAATATTATGTTATTATAAATTAATAACGTTCTTAAAACTTCTATATAGTTGGTTAAATAATGATCACCCAAAAGGATTCACCAGGAAAGGGAATTTGTCTCAATTTCCATTAGATTGGGAATTATTTGTCATTACGAACCCATTGAATTTTATGTGGTGTATTTATTTCGGATTTCACCTTTATTATCATTATTCATTAAAAAATCATGTTATTTTATATTTAAATTGGATTTATTCCATACAAAGGTATTTGGCATGAAAATTACCAAGTGGAAAAGTAATTGGGAAATCTCATATTCTATTGTGACTCTGAACTTTCTCTTGAAAAAAAATTTTAATGTTACTTTTTTAGTGAATATTAAATTTCTATTAGAAATACATATTATTGTGTTATCAATATTACTATTTCCTAAATATTATAAAATGTTTAAGTGTGGGGTTCATGTAAGATGTCATTTGATTAACTGGGGAAATATTCAAAATTTTGAGTTATTTATTCAATATAGATACCTGATGATAAGGGACATTGATTTTGAATTAAATCTATTATTCGATATATGAGGAATGATTTGGAATGTTATGAAATGGGTTGCGGGCCATTTATTGAAATTCCGTATATTCCCTGGTATTCTATTAAGAAAAATCGAATATCCAAATAAAATGGGTATTAACCTAGTAGGTATTAAATATTCTTCTATAAGGCTTGTGGGAAAACCTATCAAGTAGTTTGTATTCATGGTACCCAAAATTAATAATTTCATAAATTTATATTTAAATTAATATTACTATCCATGAGTTTTTCTCTTTGACATAATCTATGTATTCATTCCACTCCCATTTTATCAATTTTTTTAATATGTTTTGGTAATTTACATTTCCATATTGATTCATTCTTTTCCACTTATCCATGTCAATTATGTTTATTTATTCAAAATTACATCCATTTTACTTAACACTTACTAAACATTTGAGTTCACCCTTGTTCCATTTACTATCCTTGGATTATGAATACGAATACTTGGAATTAGTTTTCAAGGATGTTTGAAATTTATCTCTGAAATTAGCTATGTTTTATATTCTATTCCCAATATAAAATTTATACCAAGTATGAATATCCTTATCAAAAACTACTAAAATGATAGGTAATTCATGATTTTTCCCACTATTTCTATCCCAATTTAATAAATTTAGTCACCAACACTGTGTTGTAGGAATCAGGGTCCTTATAGTTTGTATCAGTATGAGATTTAGTACAAATGTTTATTAAATAATTAGGTAAAAAATTGGATTTAGGAATATAACCCAATTATATTTTTTTAGGATACAAATAGGTGGACAACCCATCATTTTTTGTCGGAAAATGTGGTTTCCCTATAAATACATCCATTTCACTATACTGCATTGGGTGTGGTTCTGGAACAGTGGTACATAAGGGTAATAACACTGAAATAGTGCATTAGGATCAACCGGATCATCCCATGGAGCACAAAAAAGGCCTTACAATTCACTACTTTTAGCACTACGAGAGGGTATTATTAGGATAATTCACATTATGAAAAATTATGATGGATTTGAAAATATAGATATTCCCAGTGAATCAATATTTATGATTATGCGATTAACTATGCATATAGTTTTTAATATATTGTAAGTAAATAAATATTTTTAGGAATATAAATAATGATTCAAAATGATATAAACAAATAAATTGTCTTCCATATTTTAGAAATTTTTCATACTAGATTGAAATAAGAGTTAATAAATCCACATTATCGAATGTGTTATAATGATCATTTCAATCATGGGATGAAAAGAATCATTCGAGGAGACCTTGTCTCCCAAAAATCCACATCATATTAGAACATAATAAAATATGATAAAACTACATAGAGACAATCATATATCTATTAAGGCTTTGATGAGAAGAAAAAAACAAGACGATGACATAGATATAATTCATAAAGTTAATAAGGTAAAGAATGATTTTATCACATGGTATAATTTTTATATGAAACACCGAAGTTCATTCTTAAAAGGAATGGGAGTTTATAATAATTGTGGAGAAAAAGGATGCCATGATTGTAATTTCATGGATAAAAATGTTTTCCAATGTAAACTGATTCAACTTTATAGAAATACATAACTAATCAAATAGAAATATTAACTATAAAATGAATATAAAAAAACAATCTTGTGAATCACAGTCATGCATATTCAGTTTCCATAGATTAAGATGAATGATTTATGTTACTTTGTTTATATTAAAGGATAATGTTATTTGATTATTTTATTAATGATTTTATGGTGGTATTAAATATTATATATAGAGATTTTACGATAATACTATTTTATTAACAATGTGAAATATTTGGTTGAATGGTACTGATGACCAAGAAAAACAATTCACCTGAAAGTTCAACTACTTATCAAACTCATGATTGAAGGAAATATAACCCCTAATATGTTCTTAGTTTTGATTTAATGATAATTTAATAAAGATATTACTGATGCAGATAATGTAAATTGGATTGTACTAAAAACCTATTAACTAATTTAGAATTATTGAAAAAGTTGTTTATGCATTCATATATTGAGTTTACAGAATTATTGTATAAGAGGAATATATCCAATAATAATTTATATAATTAATAAATAACGAAGTAATCATGTTTTAAAAATTGTATTAGTGTAATTCAGGTTATTACATTGTTTGAAAAGAATACATAATTAAATTATTCACAAGATTGGTATTTCATGATTAAGGGATACTCCATGTATTTCGATTATTAATGATAATTCTATTTTGGAAATTCATATTCCATATTTCTATACTTTTGGATCATGATCATTGGGAATGGTCAAATAGTTAATGATTTATAAAATTTTTTATATTGACCTATGGAATGTTTTTTAATGACTTTTGTATATATTCACCACATGTATATCTTTAAATATAATATAACTTATAATAACCTTATTGGGATTGAATAATAATTTAAGATATGTTAAAAAATTATAACTCTTTTATGGATAATAAAACCTATTAAAATTTTATTTTGTGGATCAAGAATTATAATTAATCATTCTTGGATATTTAATTTCATCGAATATCAAATTGATTTTAATTTTCAAAAGCCAGGACCAAAGGGTGATTTTTTTTTAATGATTTAGAAAAATATCAAGTAAGTATAAATTATTAGATATTATAATTATTCCATATCATTATTAAATGAATCCTTGAATAAATATGTTTCTTATTAACATCCTATAGGATGAATCAGATGATATTTTATATGAATACGAATTTATTGATTTTAGGTCTTTAGAATTATATTTTTCAATCACATTATTATGATAAAAAACCTCAGTAACTATATATAAATATACACTATTTTCATCTATGAGATTTTTTTTATTTCCCAAAATGGTTCTTCTAATTATAATACTTGTTATTTGATATTTGATATTACATTTTACTACATTTTCAATTTTATTAAGATGATATATTGTTAACTCTTTTTATGTTTTTTGTTTTTCAATAATGGAATTTTAAAATATCAAACACGTGATTACTGAGATAGATTTTAAATTGATACTACAAAATTTATTTAATTTTAGTATAATATAACACCCCAATACATTACAATATTTTTCATTTATAGTGAATTTAATTTCATCGATAGTGTTATATTCATGGAACACCGAGTTTAAAAAATACATTTCTTAGTCATTCTTCTCACACATAAGTTGAAATTATTATTTTCCACTAATAGTGAATTTATTTGAGAAAATAAACTTATTTTTTAAAATAATAATTCCAAAATATTATTGGGGTGAATATTTTATTTTTTTTGAGAAGATTTATTTTTCGAAGAATAATGAAGAATAATAAATTTTAAATCAAAAAAACTTTATTATTTGTAAAATTTATATTTTTAAATAATATTTAGAAAGGGTTTAAAATTAAAACATATTATAAATTTATATAAATTAATAAAATTTACATTATTATAATCCTTTTAATATTGAATTTTTTTATAAAAACATTGTAACTTTTTGAACACCTTGAGATTAAAATCTCATTTTTTAATCACATATACATGATAAATATTAAATAAAAAATTTAAACTATTGTGAGTTTAATTTCGTAAAATAGATTTAATATTTGGAATCACCGTAATATATATTATCTAATAATATATATATAATATTTTGCATAATAATTAGTGAAAAATGTTGAAATTTGATACATAGGTTCATGTAAAAACGAGTTTATTGGGTGTTAAACATAATAGATAAGAGGTAAAATGGCATACCCGATATTAAAAAAGACATTGGATGGAAATATTTAAATCTTTAACACATTAACCTAGATTTTTCTTTGTTATTAGGAACATTTTCATGGAATGAATAAAATATAATAATTTAAGTTATGAAAATGGAAAAAAATGAACCTTCTTGGACTTTAATCTCGATAAAGCTTTCAGATAGGGTATAATAAAATATATATTTAGTAATAAATATTATTATAGAAGATAATTATGTTTTTTATATCATTAATATTATTTTCTAATTTTTTATAGATTAATTATTAAATATAAATTCGTTTGAAATTACATTGAATTAAATTATTAAGTTAATAATTATCTCAAGTAAATCTGACAAAAAAACTATAAATATATTATGTGAAATAAACAATTATTTTACATTATATTTTATAAGGTTATATAATGTTAAAAAAGTATAATAATAATTTATTTTAATTCCACCATTTTCATCATATTTTTATAATAAAATTAAAAAAATGTAAAAAATGTAAAAAATGTTATTTTATTATAAATGATTTTTCTAGAAAATGATTTAAAATTATTAAAATAATATCTTCTGAAATGTAATTTTAAATATTAATAAATAAGAACTATGTTCCATTAATGCACCAATTATTCTTTTATAATGAATATATTGACCCATAAATAGTAAATATTTTGTTAGCATAGGTAAGAATAATGCATTTTTTTCTCGTTACATGCGTTTGTGTTGAGATTAACACAAAACAATGATATAATTTAAATTTTATAAATTAGATATCATATTTATAAAAATTATGTCTGAATTATATAATAAATAAATTTTTAACTATATTATTATAGCATAAATAACTAGTTTAAATAAAAGGATACATGTCGTTATGGTAAAAATAAAATTCTACAATTGAGTAAACATAATGAAAAAGAAAAAACATGATCAAAATGCGTTTTTTTTGGTTTTTTTGGTTTTTTTAAACCACATAAACCCAACCATAGATTATTATGAAATTTTTTATCCACATGATTTAACAAGGACCTACTGATAATTAATAATTTTGATTATTCAAAAAAAATACCTCACCTTCTCAACTATAAAAGGGAACTTAATATCCTCACCTATTTGTGCCTCTCAATTAATTTTTCTATACTAAACCCTAAAAATATAATTTCTTAATTTCCATAACGTCATAATTATATCCAATGATTGGAATTGAAGCCAACTTATGAAGGATTTATGGATAAGCTAAGGAGAATACCTGGAGAGGATGTAATATTCTTGATCGAGCATTGTTATTTTAATTCTTCCTCTTCCACCTTAACATTAAGTGAAAAAATATGAAATAAAAACATAAGTATATCAAATATAAAATATTATTGTTATAATATGGGAATAACCTATAACCATATCAATATCCATCAAATGGGTTGCAAAATAATCATTCATCTATACGGTGGATTATGACCTCGTGAACAGATGTCACTCATTTTTACATTACAAACTCTCAAGTATGGGTATAAAGTTTAATAAAAATTATGTATTTATTTTATTTAAAATATAATTACAATTATTTATTCATTATATCATATATTAGTTATTACTTTCCATTACATAGGAGACAAAACAACACCAGTTGTTTGTAGGGAAGACTACCCCTCACGAAGAGATGTGATTCATCTTTCACAAAAAATCAACATGGAAGGTGGTAAGGAGTAATGTTAATAAATAAATGTGCTATAAATGAAATAATTATTATATTAATGAATATATACCAATTATTAATGAAATAATATCCTTTTATTCTTATACACTAAAATTTGATAACATCATTCGTGTGTGTGTGGACTACCGCCTTATTGAAGTTATGAGGCTATATTTTCATCTCGAAACCACATGAATTGTCACGAACCGAATCTGTTTGCCACCAAAACCAGCACCAAACCCAGCCCGTGAAAAGGCCTGAAGGGTGTTCCCAATCCCCATGGGATGGCACAAGTTTCTGGGTATCAAAAACTGAAAATTGGGAATGATTTACCCGTGTTTGTATACATAAAACGATAAATGAATCCATGAAGTCAAATCTGGTTTTTTCAAACCAAAACAACTTTTACTAAAACTCAGAACTGAATTACACAATTATAAACAATGTTTATTGACCATTACAAAGGTACAAACCTAAGAAAAGGTATCCCAGGAACCTCCCCATGGAATGAGGCATCGCTCTCAATCCATCTCCACGACACTGTATCACGATGGACCGCTAAAAACCAGGACCAATGGCTTAAAACATGTACCCAAACCTGTGACATAAAATAAGCAAGTCTACTTACACACAAAGGTGTAAGTAGGGTGTGAGTGAAATCCTAGTAGGATACCACCGCTATGATATTCCATGTGATAAACATTTCATGATAAAAATCATTGCAAGTTTTGTAAATAAGAAATGCTTGATATAATTTTCTAAAGGATGCAATAATAAATGAAAATAGTTTTCATGTTGGCTAATTATAAAGGACCAAAAATTTTAAAATAACTAACAAATATACTTAATTTTCAAGCCAACAATACCGTATAACGACGGAAAGTACAAAGGATTTAATGAGCATAAGTAATAGGAAATAACTCCTAGGAACTAGCTAGCTGTGGGTCCCAGGTACCTCGTATCTCGGTGAGTGTAACCACAAAAAATATCCATTCTCATGCACGGGCCACTATTAGGGATCATACCCATAACCTATTGGTCCCCAATCATCATCATCATAGTTTAGTTATAGTTGTAAGCGTCCATCTTGCTAAGTGAAACTGAGGCCAGACCTCGCGGATTCACTAGCATACTAGTACACGTCCACCCACCTAGATACCCGGGTTTTCCCATTGTGATCAAACAAGTTCAAAATCCAAGAAATATAGTTTTCACATGAAAATATCACTTCCACATCACAAATTAACGAAACAGCCCCATGTACATCACAAAAGTCAAAATTCCACTTTTCATTCAAATGCATTTTGAAATCAAACTCACACCAAAATTGCCTACAACACTTTTCACATTTCTTTAACACTTCCACAAATCCATTAAAAATTTTTATAAAACCACTAAAATATATTAAACTCACATAACAGCCCAAAAACATGTCACATAATACCCATCTCTCCGTCACAATTCATTTTATAAATAAACTCACACGAAATATCTCACACCCGTGTTTCGCACACAAAACACAATTTAGTAAAACATTTCGGGAATTTATAAAAAAAATTCTAAAAATGTTTAACATCTCAAATCACCACTTTACCATTCAAAAACCCACATTAGGTGAACACACTCACCCAAACAGTACATATACACCCTTTCCCAACTTTGTTTAACCAAATAAAACATTTTCAATTTGTATAAAACAAACCCAAGGGGTATAACCATTGTTTGCACACTAAACCCATTTCAAAACCCCCATTCAAAACCAAAATCATACCAATACCAATCCAAAACATAATTTTTCATCCCTAAAACAATTATTAAATCTCCCCCAAGTGTTATAAAAATACATCAAATAATGCCACAAAGATACACATGAAAAACACAGGTTTTCATAAATCACCTTCAAGAAGTACAACACAATTTTACACCTTAAAATCATTAAAAAACCTCTTTTCAAGGACCAAATGACAATAAGGAATTAACAAAACAGAATTTCCAGCCCCTTTCAAGACTAATAAATTACTTTCATATGCTATAAACTAAACCCAAACATTACCCCAAGAGTCACACATGAAAAGTACCCAATTTCAAGCTAAAATACAACTAAAAATTAAATGTTTAACCAAATTCATCAAAAAAGTTTTCAAACAGCAAAAAACAGATTATAAACATACTAAATTAATAATCCAAGAAAGCTAACTCATCATAAAATGGTTACACATGGAATCACCTACCTTTTGAGTCGAAACCCTCAAAACATGGTGCGAAACATTAAGCGTACCACTGCCGCACCACAAGGAATTTAAATCCAGACCTAGGCCACCAAAAATTGACCCAAAAGATACCAAATCAGACCTTAGGATCTAACCCCAACTTATGGACATGAGGAACCTCATTAAATAGGAATAAAAACTAAAAGAGTATGGAAAGAACCAAGATGGAATTCCCTTACTTGAAATATCTTGAAGAAATCAGCCCCAATCCACCAATATATGAATCTCCAAGTACCCAAAACTGATATTTAGGTCCGAAGGAGTAATATTAGGTCATGAGGGGACTGAAATGGGGGAAAAGGATGAAAATTGAAGGAGTTATGTAAGATTCATTTTACCTCATCAAATCTGGTCAATTTGAGATAGATTGAGATAGATCGTCCAAATCCACAGGATATATGAGCTCTAACGAGAAAAAAGCGAAAAAGGGAGTGAGGATGAGGTTTTTGGATTCGAGTGGGAGGTTGAATCACTGGAAAATAGTAAAAAACGAATGAGATAATGAAATTTTAAAAAAATAATTTAAAGCATGAAATGGGCTTACGGGCAGGCCCATTACCTTAATTAAAAACCCAAATCCATCATGATTTTGGATATCTATGTGGTCCAAAGGGATATGGTGATTTTAATATATTAGGGTATTCCAATTCGGAATCGGAATGAGTATAAAATAAAAAAATTTAAGGAGTTATAGAAGAAAAAAAATTTGTTTTTGAATCGGGATTTGGGCTCACGGTTTGGCCCAAATTTTCAAAACCCACTATTTTCACCAAAATGAGTGGTAAACCTCCAAAACAAATCGGGAATGGAAATTAAATGAGTAATGAATATATAAAAAAGTCATGGTTGTCAAAATTCTCCCCACCATATAACTTTCCGCCCTCGGAAATCCACATCACGGAAAAAGGTAAAACCAAACCCAACTGAAAGGAAGAAATAGACTCCTTTGATAAGCTTCGCCCCGAAAGGCCAAAACACCTCCAGTGATCAATTAAGGAAGGAATACATCACAACAAAAACATACACCTCATTACTAAAATTATCAAGCACATTCAGGATTTATCCTAAAATAAAACTCCTCAAACACTATCTGAACAAGGCTCAAGCAATTTACCCAAACAAACAAGAACATCGAACAAGGTTACACTTACCTTGGTATAACTAAACCATTGGGAACTCTCCAATCCCAAAGTTTACCCAAGGAAGATGTATGTGGTTATATAGCTCCGAACGAGACTACCCACATCTAATCCAAGACCAAGTACAAAGTGAGTTACTGGTACAAGGATAGACAAATGGGCTCCCCAACCATAAGAGACAATTTAAATTGTTTTCCCAAGACAGAATCAAGATACTAACAGGGGATCCACGAACAAACTCCCTGGTACAAGGGTTAGATTCCCATTAGGTATATTCAAAATAATATACGTGAGACTCATAGTGGGTCTCCCCACCATAAGAACCATCCATTTTAACTGACCAATATGTGCCGACATAGAAAAACCCCAAAACTTAAAGAGTTGGGACGACAACACGGTTAGCCCGCACAGTTTGGGAAACTGTGCTCTAACCCTGTGGATCCTTATACCTACATGGTTTTATAGGGAATGGTTAATAATAAGTTTTCACTCAACATGTCTAGAAATATCTAAAACCTTTCCCCCGAACCCAAAGGAAACCAACGGGGGAAAGAAAGTCATTGGGAGATAACATGGGGATGAGGCCCTCCACCTCTTTCCACCATACGGGAACAAATGAAGAAAAATGACAACACCAAATGTTTAAACTATTCCCATATCTCATACTAAGAACAGTTCTTTGTACAACGTTAAAAACTACCCTGGGATTTCCTCTGACTGCGTGCCAGCTTCTCTCCGGGACCTATGACTGGAGTTGGAATGATTGAAGCATCTTCAGCCTCACAGTTAGAATTTGGAAACCCCCGAATATAATTTCTTCTTCCGATGCTACAAATAACTACAAGAAATCCCAGATGGGTTCACCCAGACCTAACACACTCTAGAACTCACTTTACCCTAACTTTTAAATTCACAAATATAAGGGTTTATAGGATTCACTCACATCACACCTTGCTTCTTTGGGTGAGAAACAACAGAAATAAAGGACACATATAAACACCTTCGTCTAAAATAGAGGATGTCAAGATCTCCCAAAATGAAACACTTTTGAAAAAAATATAGTCACATAATATTGTACAACTTCACCTTTACAATCAAACGAGCACATGACATCACATCGTGTCACCGAACAAGACCAACGCGACTGATAGAAATAATACAAGGAGGGGGGCCTTATACAACATACCCAAATATCACAGCATTCCAGAAAGTGTCCATAACAGCCTCTCCTGGCCAGATTTCCCATGATGGTGGTTTAACATAAACCCCTTATATGAAGAGACTCTGAAGGACTTAGAGGCCCTCTTAGACATTATCAATACAGACAACCCCAGACAACTTTCACCTTTGATGAATCAGGTAGCTTAAGAAACTAAGGTCTCTTTCAACCATCCACGAGCACTCTTACGCAACAAAAGGATCCGAAAAACCCAAGAAAGTAAATGGTGTATAATCATTCTACAAAGCTCGCGAAAATATTCCTTACATTGATCAACTGGAGGATTTTCCAACAGCGAAACAATCAGGGTTTCACTTCAGTTGTGCATTAAACCTTCATGGGGGCGTACCCTATCCAATGAGAGAAACCAATGACCCAACCAAGCTGGTATATTGGTAAAAACATTCCACAAAACAGATCCAAACTCATTAATGGAACCACCTCAATGTTTTCCCGAAACATATATCATTGGAGACTACTAACCGGACCTTCTACGCAGCTTTCCGACCATACACAAACAAAAAAAAACAGTTCGAACAAGAGGGGTTCTTGGACTCAAAACATCCCACAACATCAACATTTTCAAAACCCATAATAAAAACCATCCCAAACTATTCATTAAGAAAACATGTTTTTCTTTAAAACCATTTATTGAAAAAAAAATGGTTCAGCGGTAAGCGTATCCACCAATGGTACCCCATGGGACTCACACGTGCATGTTTTTCTGCCACAACGGGAACCCTCCTTATAACTGTCCTGGCACTCATCCAGTCATGCCATAAACCATCCACAATCCCATATAACCCCATGCATGTAATCACTCATGGAAATACCAAAGGTTAATGAAAATATTATTTCAACTTTTCAAAACCAAAATGGTCAACCAACACATCATTCTTATCAAAACCGCTAACCAGGAGATCGAACCCAAATTACCGCATTAAAAAAAACGTTTCATAAAGGCACAATCATTCCAGTGAAAACTCACATTCAATTTATTTACATCAATTTCAAAAAATCTCATCCCATTAAAACACATTTTAATAGTTTAGAAAACTCTAATGGGAACACTTTTTCAAAACCAACTTCAATATAGTTTCTTCTTTCAAAAGAGGTGTAAGAACACAATTTTCCATTTCAAAATAATTCTGAATATTTAGTTCCACCATTTTATATATCAAACCATTCCATATTTATTTGAAAATAATTTCACAAAAACATTACACTTCTTAAAACCAAGTCACTCTAAAACCAAACTTCCAAGATTTCAAAACTAAAGAACACCAGACAATGCGAGAGGAAACTAGTTTCAGTGGGTGACTTGGAAATATGGTTGGCGGCCATATTCCAATCACTTCACTATCACAGAGAGTGTTCTAGGGAATATCCCTGGATCCACATGGCTTGCCAGGCCCTACAAGCTCACTGAGACCATTAACCCAACTCTATTTTCATTTCCCTAACTCAACATTAAATCAAGAAAACTAAAGGACTTCAAAGGGTCCTGACTTCCCCTAGAGACATGAATCCCATCATGAGGTGTGGTGATCAGCCACACTACTCAGAACCAAAATTCTTTGTCCCGTCAATCCTAACTCTAGACTATCCTGACTATTCCCCAAATAACATGCCCTAAAGAGAGCGAACTTGCCTCTGATACCATTTTGTCACGAACAGAATCTGATCGCCACCAAAATAGGCACCAAAACCAGCATGTAAAAAGGCCCGAAGGGCGTTCCTGATCCCCACGGGATGGAACAAGTGCCTCAGTATCAAAAACTGAAAATTCGGAACGATTTACCCGAGTTTGTATACTTAAAACAACAAATGAATCCAAGAAATCGAATCTGGATTTTTCAAACCAAAACAACTTTTACTAAAATTCAGTACTGAATTACACAATTATAAACAATTTTTAATGACCATTACAAAGGTACAAACCTAAGAAAATACATCCCAAGAACCTACACATGTAAAGAAGCATCGCCCTCAAGCCATCTCCACAACATTGCACCACGATGGACTGCTAAAAACCAGAACCAATGGCATAAAACATGTACCCAAACCTGTGACATAAAACAAGAAAGTCTACTTACACCAAAGGTGTAAGTAGGGTGTGAGAGAAATCCTAGTAGGATACCACCACTATGATATTTCATGTGATAAAAATTTCATGACAAAAAGCATTGCATGTTTTGTAAATAAGAAATGCTTGTTACAATTTTCTAAAGGATGCAATAATAAATGAAAACAGTTTTCATGTTGGCTAAATTTAAAGGACCAACAATTCTAAAATAACTGACAAAGCTACTTAATTTTCAAGCCAACAATACCGTATACCGATAGTAAGTACAAAGGATCTAATGAGCACAAGTAATAGGAAATAACCACTAGGCACTAGCTACCTGTGGGTCCCAGGTACCTCGTATCTCGGTGAGAGTAACCAAAAAACATCTATTCTCGTGCACGAGCCACTAGTAGGGATCATACCCATAACCTAGTGGTCCCCAATCATCATCATCATAGTTTAGTTAGAGTTGTAAGCATCAATCGTGCTAAGTGAAACTGAGGCCAAACCCCACGGATTCACTAGCATACTAGTACACGTCCACCCGCCTAGATACCCGGGTTTTCCCATTGTGCTCAAACAAGTTCACAGTCCAAGAAATATTGTTTTCACATGAAAATATCACTTCCACATCACACATTAAGAAAACATACCCATGTACATCACAAAAGTCAAAAATTCCACTTTTCATTCAAATTCATTTTGAAATCAAACTCACACCAAAATTGCCTACAACACTTTTCACATTTCTTTAACACTTCCACAAATCCATTAAAAAATTTTATAAAACCATTAAAAGTAATTCAACTCACATAACAGCCTACACACATGTCACGTAATACCCTTCTCACCTTCACAAATCATTTTATAAATAAACTCACATGAAATATCCCACACCCGTGTTTCGCACACAAAACACAATTTAGTAAAACATTTCGGAAATTTATAAAAAAAATTATAAAAATGTTTAACATCTCAAATCACCACTTTACCATTCAAAAACCCACATTAGGTGAACAAACTCACCGAAACAGTACATATACACCTTTTCCCAACATTGTTTAACCAGATAAAACATTTTCAATTTGTATAAAACAAACCCAAGAGGTATAACCATTGTTTGCACACTAAACCCATTTCAAAACCCTCATTCAAAACCAAAATCATACCAATACCAATC
Source organism: Viscum album (assembly GCA_963277665.1). Lineage (NCBI taxonomy): Eukaryota > Viridiplantae > Streptophyta > Magnoliopsida > Santalales > Viscaceae > Viscum > Viscum album. Next base: position 1,147,714,263 of record OY728156.1, read on the forward strand.
CAAATCAGAATTTTTCATCCCTAAAACAATTATTAAACCACCCCCCAAGTGTCATAAAAATACATCAAATAATGCCACAAAGATACACATGAAAAACATAGTTTTTCATAAATCACCTTCAAGAAGTACAACACGATTTTACACCTTAAACTCATTCAAAAACCACTTATCAAGGCCCACATGACAATAAATAATTAAAAAAACATAATTGTAAGCCCTTTCAAGACTAATAAATCACTTTCAAATGTTATAAACTAAACCCAAAATTACCCCAAGAGTCAAACATGAAAAGTACCCAATTTCAAGCTAAAATACAACTAAATATTAAATGTTTAACCAAATTCATCAAAAAAAGTTTTCAAACCACACAAAACAGATTATAAACATACCATGTCAGACCTTAGGATCGAACCCTAACTTGTGGACATGAGGAACTTCAATAAATAGTAATAAAAACAAAAAGAGGATGGAAAGAACCAAGAAGGAATTCCCTTACTTGAAATATCTTGAAGAAATCCGCCCCAATCCACCAATATATGAATCTCCAAGTACCCAAAATTGATATTTAGGTCCGAAGGAGTCATATTAGGTCATGTGGGGACTGAAATGGGGGAAAAATGATGAAAATTTAAGGAGTTATGAAAGATTCATTTTACCTCATCAAATCTAGTCGATTTGATATAAATTGAGATAGATCGTCCAAATACGCGGAGTATATGAGCTCCAAAGAGTAAAAAGCAATAAAGGAAGTGAGGCTGAGGTTTTTGGCTTTGAGTGGGAGGTTGAATCACCGAAAAAAAGTAAAAAACGAATGAGATATTGAAATTTTAAAAACATAATTTAAAGTAGGAAACAGGCTTACGGGTAGGCCGATTACCTTAATTAAAAACCCAAATCCATCATGATTTTGGATATCTATGTGGTCCAAAGGGATATGGTGATTTCAATATATTACGGTATGTCAATTGGGAAGTAGAATGAGTATAAAATAGTAAAAAATGAAGTAGTTATAGAAGAAACCAAATTTGTTTTTAAATCTGGATTTGGGCTCATAGTTTGGCCCAAATTTTCAAAACCCACTATATTCACCAAAATGAGTGGTAAACCCCCAAAACAAATAAGGAATGGAAATTAAATGTGTAATAAATTAAAAAAAAGTCATTGTTGTTACATGAATGATACATATAAGTATACTTTAAAATATTATATATTTTATATGATTTATAATATTTTTTAAATAGAAAATAATAGTTATACGCTTTACATAATGATCATTGAATGACATAACACGTTACTCATGCATATATACAACTTTTCAACTCCATGATCGTAACATAAATCATTTTTCAAAATGAATATTCATGATTGGTTTTAAAAAAATTAATTTATTTCAAAATATGATAATTATTTTTATTATATTTATTTTTTAGATCATTAAACAATATAATATGTGTAAGAACCAGATCTATCAGGAAAAATAATAATGAGAAAATAAGTAAATCAACACCCGAAATCAGGATAATAATATATGTTCATATAATAATGGTAAATAAGATATTTTACAAAGATAATATATGGTATTATAAACATTAATTTGTTTTTAGTATGAATTAATTAAATGTATAACCCCAATATAAATTAGTTTAAATTATGTTCACCCAAAAGGAAGATTGAGGTAAGATATTTTATCTCAATTTATATTACATTGAGGCTTAATTATAGTTATTCCCAATTCACAATTTTTTGGTGTATATATTTTAACATTTAAATGTAATATCTTGATTCATTCATTCATTGTGATAATTTTTTTCCAATTTTTATTATTCATTCCTTGGTGATTTGACCTGAAAATTACCTAGTGGAAAATTATACTGTGAAATATCACATTCTTTTATGATTGTTAAATTTAGTTAAATCAATCACCCTATATGTATCATTTTTAATTAAAAATTACATTTATCTTTGGTATATTTGTTATTGTCTTATGAATAATAATATTTTCCTAACTTTTACACAATTTATACTTTTAATGTTCACTTTTAACATTATTATTTAACTGTACAAATAGTGATAAATATGTTTCCTTTTCTAAATACATATACATGATGATACATTTTTTTTATTAATTTAATCAATTATTAAATATAAGAGGAATGTTTCTAAAAGGTATAACATGGGTTGGTGTCGATTTAAAGAGACCACCTTAATGCTTCAGCAGTTTTATAATATGAAACAATGAACTAAATTAGATAGGGGTTTACCTAGTATGTTTTAGATTTTCTTGATAAAGGTTAGGAATGTAAAGGTATCATGTATCTTGGAATCATGGAATTCAATAATCAATCATCATTAATAATTTTTTACTATTATTATACATGAAATTTTCTCTATTGAATTATCTATGGATGCAGTCCATTCTTAGTTTATTGATTAAATGGAGTATATTTTAGTTATTTACCTACACATATAGATTTATCCTTATCGAAAATTATATGGTTTTTATAATTATAGATTCAAGATATAATTCACTTTAATTAACCCATACCTATTATTGGGGATAACTCTTGTTGTGTTCCCTTTCCCTATGTCTTGAATTTAAATCATTTGAATTAGTTTCCAAAGATAATGAGTATTTTCTTTCATTATATAGAATATTTAATATTTAATTACCAATGTAAAATGGTTTTAATACAAGAATATGACCTCCCATAGTTAAAATAATAATCGATCATTTTGGATTCAGCCTATTGTATCTATTTCAATGTATTAATGTAAGGCACCATATCAGAGTTGATGGAGTCAAGCTAATTACCTCAAATTTCATGAAAAATAAAATAAAATGACATAATCATATAACTCCCAAAAAAACAAGGATGATAATATCTATAGACCATATTCTATTTTTAAAATAATGATCATAAAATGATGTTTTCTCAGATAAAAACCATTTCTAGGATTATCTATTAAATCAATTTAATAATCAATATAAACAATCCCTCTTTAGTAATAATTTACATTTCCATAAAAGTATTCTCCTTATAAAGTAATAATATACTCATGATAAATCATATAAAATTTTTCCCATTAGTAACAAAAAAATTTCTATAAAATATGAAAATAAATGTTCTATAAAAAATATTCATTGAGATGACATAAATACCCTAGAACCCATATTATTAAAAATCCATTCCCAAAATTAAATTGAAAATCAATAATTACTTTTCAAAAAATCTAATTTGACATTTTTAAAATATATAAATATTTACGTTAATTTTAAATATAATTATTTATAAAAATTTTATTTCAAAAAGATATATATTAAAAGTAATGTGAGATTTATAAAAATGAATTTCAATTTTTGATAGTGTGAGTGTTCGTAAAGAAAATTTAAAAAGGGGAAGGTTTTTTCAAATTGGAATATCTGAAAAATGATAATAGAATTAAATTTCAAATGATTATGAAGATATTTTAAATAATATAAAATAAACATAATAAATTATTGATTCATTGATATGTTAATATTCAAAAATAATACAAATTTGAAAGAGTAAAATTCATGGTAAAAAAGAATAGGTGGGGTCAATAAAAATACTCAAATATAGTAAATAATTTTCCATGGAAAATTATATTGATAGTATATGAGGAAAATATAATAATAAAATGGGAATAAATTAGTTAGAATTCTATAGGTAATTTTCAATTTGCATTAATTGGGTTATATTTTAATGTTATGAAATTCATTTATTTTATTACATGTATATTCATGTCATTTTACAAGTTATATATATATTTTCCATCCTACCATGTTATATTTTTTTTATTAATATTATTCATTCGTGGGGATTAACATTCAAAATTTTCCCCAATGTGGTATGATACATTTCATTTAAAAATATTATAAACTTTTAATTTTGTCCTTGAAACACTATTTTCATCAATTCCCTTTTCTAAAATAATTTTAATAATTAAATTACATCTAGATAATAATTTATAATTAGAAATTTATGTTTTTAATTAAACATTTTTTAGAAATGAATCTTTTTATGGAATGTTTAAAATTCACAATAAATTAAAAGTGTAATGTTCTAATTTAACGTATGTGGAGACAATGAAATTTCATGTCTCCATAAAAGTATTTTTAATTTTTTCTTCCTTTATAAGATTACCTAGTTTTTTCAATAAACAAACAACTATCTAGTCATTTTAGTTTAGAAAATTGGAATTTAAAAGAAAAATAAATGTTGGTATTGAAAATGAGTTAAAAAAGGATGTTTTGATAACTGAAAGAGATTTAAAAGAGTTTAAAAGAGTATTTTTGAATGTTCAATGATGTAAACATTAATGAATAAAATGGTTTATTCATGATATGGTGCATTATCATTAATGAAATATTCATTTCCCTTATAATGATTTTATATAGGGTGAACCATGATAACACCTTGTGAAGCCGATATAAATTATATAAAGGGTGAACCAATGTGGTGATAGATGATCCTCACATAACATTTATTATTGGTGAACCTAAATTGAACTCCAACACATTGGGTATTTTTATCTATCAAGACATGTAGGATGGAGGAATTTACCAGAGGGTTTATCCGTTGGATTTAATAGGGCTTTAATTACTTATGACATGAGATTAAATCGGGTTATTATTATAATTATCTATGTTTCCAAAAGGTATTTGATTTTACTGATTTGAGTTTTAATAACTATTTTGAGAACAAAATTGGGTTTTTATGTCAATGTTATTTATTTAATTAGGTAAAATAACATTAATATAATCCTAAAACATTTATTAGTTTTATTGGTTTTCACTTGACTAAAAGATGTTTTTAATGTCCCTAACTGAAATTTAGTCCCTCATTCCCCTGTTTTAAAATGATTTCAAAAGGTTCAATTAAGGGTACGAGATTATAAAAATTAATGTGGAATGCATTATGTTATTCCTTGAAAATAAATCATTTTAATTTTAAATTTTTTATATTTTGGGAATAATCGATACTGATTAGATGTGTAAACTTTGTATATATATAAACTTGTTATGTAATATTTACGACATAGATCTATGAAAATATAAAACTAATAGATATATTATAGTATATTAATATTTATTATAGTTAAATGTAACAAGAATGTGTAAAATTTATGGTTGAGTCCTTATAGAGGTTTGTTTTTAACTTGAGTATATATTAATTGTAATGGTTTAAATTTATGAATTTTAACATAATGATGTAAATAATTTAACAAGAATATAAATGATAACTACAAATCATTAGTATATTATAATTCAATATTTTATTTTTAATCTAGTTTAATGTATGATGGTTTTAATTGTTTTAACATTTTAATAGGTTTTATGATTTTATATCATTCAATACCTACAAGTAAAATACTGATTTCTTTCATCCATAGGTGATGCAATATTTATTTTAAGAATATTATCACACCGATATTTATTTACAGGGTGAAGGGATTGCATTTTGTTATCATTATGACTAAGGTGTATATAATAAGCGATATGTCTGGGGACCCACTTATATACCATGAGTGTGTTAAAAATAAGGGTTTATCTACACATTTGGAATTCACTTTTTTCAAAAATACATAAAACATTTTTTTTTATTTTTTAACTTAATTTAAAAATATTTTATGATATTAATATATATTATATTTAATTTTGGGTAGTTTTTGTTTGGTTAAATATTTTTTTTAATATTCTATTAAATTTTAATTATTAAAATTCTACCCAGTTGTGATGTTTATAATGTCATTGAAATTTCTCAAACTATGGATTATGTGAGATGGGAATTTTGTTATAGAAATGGGGCTTCTACATAAGTAGTGGGATATATGTAAAATTGATTTGAAAGGAATGGTATTTAACCATATGGTTGAGATGTGGGTTATAACTCCTTGATTAAAAAATGTGAGATTATAGTTGGTTTGGAAAAAAATAGGTCATCAATTTAATTTTTTCGACGATCAGTCACACATGGTATATAATCTCATATAGATTGTGGCACTTAATTTTATATAAAAAAATAAATTTTTTGTGGATTTAATTGAATATAAATATTAATATTAAAGAAGAGAGAAATATTATATGTAACATTGTTATCTCAAATCCATTAAACTCCCTCTAAATGAAAATACCTAAATTAGAGAGCCATAAGATGTTAAATGTTATTAAAATTAAATAAATAATACTATGTTAATTAAATGTAATTAAAAATCCATTAAAAATTTTCAACAAGAAATATAATTTCAATAATCAATTGTAGGGAAAAAACTATACCCAACTTATTATAAGATAATAAAGTTAATTTATGAATATAATCTATCTGAATATATTTCACATTTTAATGTAAATGATCTCTGGACTAAATAAATAGGATTGTGATCCTTTAGGATCTATGTAATTTTTTTTATTAATCATGATAAAAAATTACTTTTTGAGACAAAACGATTCTTATGGCTAAGGGTCAATGTAAATAACATATTTTATTCTAAATAAAAAACTAATAAAAATATAGAAGATGTTTCATAGTAATGAAACCACCATTATAAATACATAAAATAATCATCTAAAAATTTTCAAATAATTTTCAAAATATCCAATAAAATTTCATCTTCATATTTTCAATTACTATTTCAATAAATTAGAATTATTTTCCTTCATCATCTGAACCTAGAAGATGTTTCATCTAATAAATTAATCACATCTCAATAAATATCATTACAGTTATTAATTGTCCAAAATATTTATAGAAATTTACATTATGAGAAGATAAAATATTTCATAAGTTTATACCCATTTCCATTAACATTGTTATTTAATCCATTATTCCATAGTAAGATTTCATAATATTTTGATATTTATCTATATATTTTTACCAACACCAAAAAATGTCCAATACATAGAATGAATCGCATCCTTAGATAAACATCACTTTAAATTATTAGTGAACCAAATATATGAGAATGAATAAAATAATACATTTGTCGACACACACGTTATACATAAGATACCATTTTTATTCTTATATACCTTAAATTATGCCTCTATGGATTAATCCATCGAATTGTAACATGTACCACTTAAAAAACCATTTTTATTCTTCTGTTCCTTATTTTTAATCTCTTTATTCTAATTAGGCCTCATTTAATATTAATTATATCCATAAAAAATGTTTTAAATGTTTTATATTTAAAACCATTTAATACCCATTTCCTAGTTTTACTATATAAAATTATTTTTGATAAAAATATATTCAATTTTGTAATATAATTTTAATAATTATTCTATATTTTTAATAAAATATGTATAGTTTTTGGAGGAACTATAAATTCTAATGTGATTTATAAATAAACATTAGTATTTTTAATATTTTTAGTACTTTCTATGGTAAAAAATAGTACATTATAAATAATGTATATTTATTGAAAGAAATGTTTATTTTATAGTATTATACACATATAAAAACTAATTCATCCAAAAAAGTATATTCAATTAATAATGCTCCTTGCATTAATTTGAAACTAAACCCATGAAAATTAAAACCATTATAATTGGGAAAAAAAATTAATTATGCCGAATATTAGTGAAAAATTTGGATAATCGAAGTCCACTAGAATCATAACCACCATGACCAACAATATAGAATATAATAGTATTTAAGAAAACCAATTAAAATATTATAGAATTAATTTATAGAACTATGAGAATAATTATACTGTATATTTAATTATGTAATGTATTAATATTTATAAGATGAGATATAACTACTGGACTGTTAGTGTGAATGTTGGAATAGTTACCCATCCTTTGGGAATAATGACATAAACATTGAAATAGTACCCCAGACTTTGGGAATAGTGACATGACTGTTGGAATAAAAACCTGAACTTTGGGAATAGTGAATAGACCTGATAAATTAAATGAAAATTTTCCTAACGAATAATATATTAATTGTTAAAAACAAAAAATTTAAATACAATTATTATTTTTTCAAAGTCAAAGATTTATTTTCTAATGTCTAAAGATTAAATTATTAAATTACAATAATTTTTTATTTCATTTTTTAAAATTTTCTATTTAGTAAACAATTGAATTCGAAATATAAATTATTTTAAAGTCAAAAAACCATATTATTATATTTATATGTAAATAATTATGTAAAAACATCACTATCATATGGTTTATTTTGGATTTTATATTTTATTCAATATTTTATTCTAAAATTACGTATATCATCACCTCTAAATAACAATCTCCCAAACCTTGGAAAACCACATCCCTTCACTTTAAAAAACATAATATCTACCAAAATAAAATCTATTAAATCACTTATAATTCATATCAATGTTATATTCTAAGAAAAGTAAAATACTTTATAAAGTTAACGGTTATAGAATAAGAACCAGTTTAAGAATAAGGTAAGGTCTTTTTATTCATTTATTATGCGTTCCTATTATAATTTATTATCGTCCATTACTTATTGCATTCAATCCTTATTAAACCAATTATGATGTATTTTAATATGATATTTATAATATTTATTTGCAATAAAAATTTTATTTTCTATTTTAATAATATATTATTTTAACATCTAAGGTATTTATAGAATTATAATTTTTCATATCTATTACTATTAAGAATAAAATAATGATTTTAAATTAAAGGGGACACTATTTCTGATAGCACACTCAACATACAAAAATGAGATTTTCAAAAAATCTTATGTTTCACACAACATTATGTAATACTGAAAAATAATACAAAAGTAATATTATTATTTTAATTGGAAGTTAAGTCCTAATCATTATATTATAGGGAATGAACCAAACTAAAAATGAAATTATTATAAATTTTTTTTAAATGTTTTTACATTTATCAAAAAAAATTAGACGCTTAAAATTATAAATAACCAAATTTTAAGAAAAAAATTATTCTAAAATTTTTAAAATTTTATTTTTCTGCCTTTTGATGGAGAACCATTTAAATTCTACTTATAAAATTTTATAAATTATATTTGAGAAAATATACTTCTTATTTATAATGTTTACATAAAAAATTTTATTGGTTTAAACTTTAGTATTTTAATGATAAAATACATATTTTAATGAATAGTTAAAAATATTGCATTTTAATTCAAAACTTCTTTTTCATCTAATTTATTTATATAGTTAGATTTTCCTTTTATTTTTTATTAAAGTGTAATTGGATTATGTTTTTATCATTTAATACAATCTTGTTCTGTATAGTAAATTTTACATTTAAATTGGACATAAACACATGTCATGTTTTTGATAGTTTCTACTTCTTAAAAATCTGCATTCTAGTTTCGACAATGAAAATTAATTTTAAATTAATTACTAAAATTTCTGTGTTTTAAATTTGGAAAAATGGATTCTATATTTGGAATCGGAAGACCCAAATTATGTAAATCATCCCCCTTTATTTTGGATCTTATATATAGTACCTTTAGTAATTTTTTTTATCATGGTTAAAGAGTAAATCCAGTAAATAATGGTAAAAAATAATATTATAATAATATAAAACTACCCTAACACATGTACTAATCTTATTAGATGATATAATCCAACCATGGTAATTTTGGATTGATTTAAGGACCCCGTGGAGCCACTTGGGTGTGATAATTACATGTTATAATAATTAATTTTATGTAAATAGAAATATTAGATAAACATGTATCTTTTACTAAACCAATTTTAATATAGGGTTATATAAGTTATCTATTTGACTATAAATATTCATTATAAATCTATAAAGATCTTATAAATCATTTTATTTTATTTATAATATTTATAGGTTATATAAATAAATTTATTAATTACACAATAATGATGCAATGATTAACTTATTAATGAAATATTAAAATAAATTATTTTTTTAATATTAAAATAAATATAATTTGAAAATTTGGGTGCCATAAAAAAATTATAAGGATGAATATGATATATTATATTTGTTTTAAGGATTTTTTTGAAGCAATCAAGTTGTTATGACTATCAAAAATCAAATTCTAAATAGTGTCAAAATTGACATAAATTACTCTTTATAACAAATACTATTTTATTAAATGATATAATAGCCCTAAAAATATATTATTCAGAAAAATAATATATATAATGTTAAAAATGACATTAATTATCCACTTGAGGTTCAATTGAAATTTTATATCAACTGTATTAACCATATATTATGCAAATACAAGAAGACATAGTCAGAGTTAATGTTTTTAACTAAGTGATAAATTTTAAAGATAAGGTTAATTTTGTGACCTAAACTTGTCTAAAAACTATTTATTGATAGGATATAGACCCATATTCATTGTATCCTATAAATATATCACATTTAAAATATTATAATTGAAAAATAAATATTTATTAAAATAATATTTCAAGGCATTCCTAAAGTGCCCCTCCACCCTCTTATAGAAGGCCACCGCATCTACCCACTTACTCGGACCTATAAATACCCGTTTTTGAAACAATTATACTAAAATAAGCTCCCAAATTACTTTTACCATTAAAATCCATACCTTAGGTATAATAAAACTCAACAAAGCCTTTTGGCTCAAATCAAAAAGGGGTTACCAAATTTTTGAGGTAACATCATCTCTGAAGTTTTTTTCCATTATTTTCATTCTCTTCCCCCTATTCTCTTTTTATTCCATTATTTTATAAAACCACCAATATCCTAAATATACTGTAATTTTCTTATAGAACGGTTTTTCCTACCCTAATACACACCTCTATATAATAGATATAGGAAAAAATGTTTCTGTGTATGGCTTACTACTTCGTCACAAAACTATAATTGTTCAATTTTATCCTACCACCTATAATGATGGACATTATGATGGAAATGTATTTATAAATGATATATATTATATTTATATTTAATCTATGCATCTATAAGTTTTATTAATAATATATATTTATGATTTCCATAATGTATATTTACTATAACATCATTTGAGGAAGTCTGGACTACCACCCCCTAAAAGAGGTCAGACTCATTGATGCTATATATAGAACCCATAAAGGATTGTTTTATTTAAACTATTATATGAACATGAAATTAATATAAAAATGGTACTATAATATACTTTTATATCATATTATTATTATTATTTTAATATGAAAATGAAATAAATGTAGCGTTCATGAGTACCTACGACCTCCCATCTACATGAACGGTACATTTCATTTCTTATCCCCAAATATTATGATATTATAAATACATATATACTTGATATATATGATATTAAAATAATTAATAATATTCCATATATTATAGAATTTGACCAAATGGACAATTTAAATCAAAATGGGTTCATTTTCAACTCAAGTACCAAATATCGACAAAACAGCCAATATGAAGATAATTAATTATTTAATTTTTATAACATGATAATAAGAAATATAAAATGATTAATAAAATGAAAAATGTTTTTATGCAATTATAAATAAATCTATGTTTATTAGTAATGAATATAAATAACAAACAAGAAAATTTAGATTCGAGTTAAAGGACTTCATCTCAATCTCCTTTCATTGAGGCATATATTGATGTTATACACCACCATATTTTATAAAGTTTATAATAAACTCCTTTTTATTCTAATTTCATTCAATGGGAATAATTTTCAATTTTTTTTCTAAATGAAAAAAAGGAATTTTGTTTTTAAATCACATGACCACAATGACCTTTCCACTACCGTGACCGCTATTTGATATTTAGCTTCCTCTAAAAGCTGTAATGTTTTTAAAAGAAAAATAAATACCATTTACCATTTTAATTTATTATTATATTGAAAATTGTTATTATAAAATATTGATTATGTGAATATCTTGATATGATATCTTGTGATTCATATGTGAAAATTTAATTTTTCTATTATGCTTGTTTTATGTGTTGTGATTATGTTATGGTACGTGGACATTTGATAGGTGGTTACATAAAAAACCAAAGATGGGTGGTAATGCGATAATGTAATGATTGGTGGTAATGTGATAGACCAAATATTTGTGGTTCCATGATAAACCATGTATGGTTTGTTACGTTATAACCTCTAATACATTGTGTATGGAAGTCGGCCGTATGGATATCCCATTTAGTGATATGTATGGAAGTCGGCTGTATGACAATTAAATTTAGTGATATGTGTGGAAGTAGACCATATGGTTATTCCATGTAATTATTTTTTTGTCCCAAGTTACCTCTATATGCTATATGTTTCTTTTTATGGAAATAATGTTCATCATTTTGTTACAAAAAAGGTAAGCAATGAGTTTTTATTCATTGATGTTTATTTACTAATTCAAAAAGTTGAAAAGTATTACTTTTGGATAATGTATTCATGGTTTACATTTTTTACTAGAATAATAGCTTTAATTATTTATTTTTCCCTTACTATTATTTTTTATGGTCATTCCATGTTTTTAATTTTTTTTCTACAGGACATAAAGAGGAATATAGTTAAATATAGGAAAATGGAAATGTTATGATATTAAAACATGAAATGATACCAAGTTTATTTTTTAAAGGTATTTTTTTTATGAAAAAATGGACAGTGAGTACAAGTGTCTATGTGTAATATTTAATTTTTTGTGTATGAGTTTTGACATAATTCTCTAAATAAGTAAACCAAAAAATTCCTAAATGCCAAATAAATTTAAATACTTGACATAACTAAACATTATGTAACATGTAAGGATGATACCCTATAGTCAGAATATGAGTTCAGTTTAGATAACTTTATGATTAGGGTGTTACTTAAGAATAAGTGAAAAGATATATATAACCAAATGGTTATCATATTAGATAGATTTACATTTATTTTAGATAATTTTAATGAGTTTAAGATAACATGAATTAGTATATATTAGTGTATACCCTCCTTATATGATTGTATATGAGGATTTTTTTGAAATACTCACAATAACCTTTTTGGTTCTAGTAAATGGTTGGCTCTAGCAGGATCCAATGTAATAATGGATGTGACGGATAATTTAGTGGTTCATTGAATAAGAAAAAAAAAATCAAGGATATAATGAGAATTCTAAGGGTTATTCTAAACCAATTATCCATAATAATGATTAACGACTTGAACCTTTGAAATTTTTGTGAGGATCATATATGGGATAATTGTATCCACGTGGAATTTCAGGTAATAACCATAAAGGTAAGTATATTCAATGATATATTTTCCATGTATGTGGAATTACAAACCTAGAAAAAAAATTTAAAGTGATGAGAAGATGTTATAAACGTGGTAATGAAGATCATAAAGCATTAAAAATACATGAAAAATGAAGAATTTAGTAGAATCTAGGTAAGGGAATGAAGATAATTTTGTTTTATCAATTGAATTTTCAATATGTGGGGAGAATATTCATTATGCCAATAGTTGTCCTGTGAAGAAGGTATAAGAATGGGATTAGTATAACAGTACAAATATATGTTTACAAACACCTATTTCCATTCCAATAAAAGATGAGGAAACTGAAAATGACCAAGGAAGGGTATGAATTATTTCTTAGCTTATGATTTGAAATGTTTGAATCATAGGAAATGATTCAGGATTTTTTAGGATATAAGTATTATGTAATAAGTTGAGAAAACATGGTTATGGGATCAGGAAGAATGATGGATGATTAAGATGTCCACGTATTAGAAATTCAAGAGTTATAGGTGATGAAATGTTTAAAAATAGTAATACACTTTTGTTTATGGGATTACATTGGAAGACATTTCACTAGTATATGTAACCCTAATAATAGATATGTGAAAATCCTATATGAGGAAGAATTATCTTTTCTTTTTTGGACACAATTATAATTTTATTGATAAAATTTAAATGATCACTGATTTTGAGGTAACTATGATATATTAGTTTTTGGGGATGAAAAATGAAGGATAAGAGATAAAAATTGACATAAAAATATGTAATTTTTTATTTTTGTGTATTTTACCTCATTTTTTATATGATATATTAATTATATAGATTTATAAAAAAGACTTCCCATAAGAAGGATAACAACCCATCATGTTAGATAGGGCCATGGGGATCAAACCCACAACTGAAGTATGAAAAATCTTTATCGACGACCACTAGCCTACATGAATGCTATGGTTAGTATGGATTTTCATTTTAGTTAAACGAGATGATGGTGTAAGAAAAAGATGATTTTGGGAACATACGTTTTCTCAAATGGATATCCTTTTTATAGGAATATGATTTAGAGATTATCTGATAAATTTTAGTTTAGAAGGAATTAACTATTTTGGGAGCCAATTGTTGTAAAGATAAATAGAATACTGTGGAATTTTATATTGATGAATAAAGGTTGAAATAATATTTTTTAAAAATGCTATGTTTTTATTGTGGACTTATAATGATTTTGGGTATTGATTGAATGATTAACCTATCATAGAGAATATTTGATTAGAATAAGTACTTCTCAGAATGATACTTTATGAGTAGACGATGTTATTTGGAGATAAATGTTAAGATTTATTGTGCATGACTATGTGATGAAATCCTTCTGAATTTTGGATTTAAGTAATATTTTGGATTATTTTATGGAAATTTAAAGACAATTTTTATTTTATGGTATTTATTGAACTTTGGGAATTGTTTAATGAATTTTGGACATTAATTGTAGTATTGATTTTTAAAAGGATTGTATTTTTTGGCTATTACATGATCTTGTACTAACCATTTTGGTTTTGGTTATTGTGTCAAGACATGATGAATGTATAGTTAATTATTTTTGGGTTATGCAATTCTCTAGAATTTGATTCTATATCTTTATGTGTGACCAAGCCATCTTGAATACTCATCGTTTGGATAGAATATTAGATAGTGGTAGATATTTATTAAAGAAAGAAACTCAACATGACAAGTGCATATGTTTCCTTATATTCTTAACCAAGCTCAGAAATAAATTCCACAACATTTTGAAAAAAGATAATAAAACACAAAAAATTTCCTTTACTTTTCCTTCTGGGTAATCAAAGACTGCTCAACACATTAACAGTTTATGGTTCTCTTGTTGTTAACTTTCTACTGATCATGTATTCTATCACTATCCACTAGAAAAGGATTTTTAGGTTTTCGTCTATATCCATGTTTTTTAACATTGAATCCAAGTATGTGTTATCTCTGGTGAACTTTATATATAATATTTATATTTTAATGTGATATTTTTATTGAATCTTTTTCTGATGTGTGATTTTCAATTATGTTTTCCACGTCAATTTTAAAATCGTGGGGACGCAATTTCTGAAAGGTGGAATGATGTAACATCCCATGTATATATAAAATAATACCTTTTCATATATATATAAATATTTATTAATAAGATATTAATTTTACAATAAATGGGATTCTTTATCTGCTATATTACACGAGATAGAACAATGGTTTCCTCCAAAATCTTATGTTGCACACAACATTGAGTTATACTGAAAAATAATACAATATTATTATTATTATTATTTTAAATGGTAGTTAATGACTAGTAGTTGTATTAGAGTGAATTAATAGAAGAAACATAAATATTATTATACATGTTTTTTAATTTTTTTCACATTTATCCAATAAATTTAAGACGCTTAAAATGAGAATGAATCCAATTTTTTTTAAAAATGCTCTAATATCTTTAAAAGATCATTTTACCACCTTTTGATGTGGAAACCTATTTAAATATAATTTTAATCACATTTATTTTATATATTTGAAAAGGTAAACTTCTTATTTATAAGTGAGACATCAGAATTTTCATTGGATGAAATTTGGGTATTTTTCTAATAAAATCTATATCTTAATGAATAATGAAATATAACGCATTTTAATTGAAAAATACATTTTAATTGAATTTATTTATATATTTAGATTGTCATTTTAATTTTTTTAATGTTTCATTGGATTGTGTTTTTATAATTTAATACAATATTGAAAATTATTAGTAATTTCAAATTTAAAGTAGACATAAACACATGTTAATCTTTTGATTATTTTTACTTCGTAAAAACCCAATTTCTTGTTTTGAAAATAGGAATTAATTTTTAATTATTTAATAAAATTTCTATGTTTTGAATTTTTAAAATGGATTCAATATTTGGAATAAAAAGATCCAAATTATGTAAATTGGTTCCCTTTATTTTTTGACATTAGGAATAGTAAATTTAGTAATTATTTTTATTTACCATGGTTAAAGAGTTATCTGGGTAATAAGGGAAGAAAATAATATTATAATAATATAACACTACAATAAAATTTTACTAATACTATGGTATGATATATTTCTGACCATGGGAATCCTTTGGTCTATTTTAGGACCCCATGGAGTCCCTTAGGTGTGATAATAACATGTTATAATTATTAATTTATAGAGAAATGTAACATAAACATGTTTCTTTTATTAAAACATTTAAATATTTGGTCATAGAACAGATCTCTATGACTATAAATAGACATTAGAAAAATAAGAAAATTTCATACATTATGTAATTTTGTTTATAATTTTTAGACACTAAAAAAATAAATTTATTAAGGACATAATGATGATGAAATGATTACATTATTAATGAAATGTTCAAATAAATGATAATTTTGAATATTAAAATAAAAATAATTTGAAAATGTAGATGCCATACCAACATTTTATAGATGAATATGATATATTATATATGATTTAAATTTTTTCTATGGAATCATGTTCTTATGAATTAATAAAATAAAAATCCTAATATTGTCAAAATTGACATAAATGAGTTTTTATAACCAACACAATTTAAATAAAGGATATAATAGTAATAATAATATATGATTAGGAAAAATAATCTAATTAATGTTAAAAAAGAAATTAATGACGCAAATTATGTTCTCTTGGAATATTATATTAAATATAGTTACCATATATTTTGAAAATACATGAAGACATGATAAGAGATAATGTTTTTTACTAAGGGTTAATGCTAAAAGGTAAGGTTAATTTTTGTGACCTAAGCTTTCATAAAAAACCATTTTTTGAGAAGATTTAGACCCATAATCATAATATTCTATAAATATATCACATTGTATATATTATAATTAGAATACCAATTATTAAGAAAATAATATTTCAAGACTTTCCTAAAGTTCCCCTCCCCCCTCTTCTGAAAGGCAGCCACTTCTACCCACTTACTCACACCTCTCAAGACAAATGTCTTGAACAAATTCTTCCAAAATAAGCTTAAAACATTCCTCCCTTACTCTTATAATCCTTACATTGGGTAGAGTGAAACTCAATGAATCCTTTTGGCTTAAATCAAAAAGGAGTTACCCAATTTTGAGGTAACACATTCTCTCAAAAAAAAATTCTTTATTTTTCTACTATAATACCTATGATCTCTTTATTCCATAATTTTTTAATAACAATGGTATCCTAAATATACTTGAATTTTGTTGTGACAAGGGTTCTTCCTTCTCTTATACACACCTCCATCTAATAAATATAGAACATATTATTTCAATGTTCGGTGAAGTATTACCTTACGAAATGATAACTGTTCAATTTTATCCTAGAACCTCTCATGTTGGAAATTATTATAAAAATATATTTATATTATATATATATTGTATTTATATGCACTCTATTTTTTTTACAACATAAACTTTTTTTTCCATAATGTGTAAATATGTTAATTCAGTTTGATGAATTGTGGACAACCACCCCCTTAATGTGATATGACCCGTTCATGCTATATATGGAACAAATAAATGATGGTTTTATTAAAAATATGATACATTAATGACTTTAATATAATTATGGTATTATAATATACTTTTATATCACTTGATTATTATTATTTTAATATGATAATGAAATGAAAGTAGCGTTCATGCGTACGTACGACCTACCATCTCCATGAACAGTATATTTTATTTCATATGTCAATATATTATGATATTCTAAAAACATATATACTCGATATTTATGGTATTTAAATCATGAATAATATTCGAAATATAATGGAATTTTACCACATGGAAAATTTACTTCAATTTAAGTTTATTTTCGACTCAGGTACCGAATATTGACAAAATGACCGATATGAACTTAAATAATCATGTAATTTTTATAACATGATAATAAGAAATATAAAATGAATAATAAAATTTAAAAATGTTCTAAATGAATTATAAATTAACGTATTTTTATTATTTAGTAATATTAATAATTAAAGAGAGATGTCTGATTTAAGGTAAGGGACTTCATCTCAATTTCCATTAATTGAAGCTTATTTTGATGTTATACACCACCTTATTTTATACAGTGTATAATAAAAACCTTTGACTTTTAATTTAACGAAAATGAATTTTTTTTCTACAAAGTGTTTTTATAAATTATAATAAGGAATTGTTTTAGCATAGGTAGTGATAATGACCTTCGCACTGCAATGACCATTATTTTATATTTTTCTTCCTTTACAAGACATAATGTTTTTAAATGAAAAATAAATACTATATACCATTTTCATAGAATTTTATATTGAAAATGGTTTTGATAAATTATTTTTTAGGTCAATATCTTGAAATTATATCTTGGGAATAAAATAGAGAAATGTTATTTTCCTGTTATGCATGGTTTTTAGTTTATGATTTTGTTATGGCACATGGACATTTGATGGGTGGTTATGTGATTAACCAAATATGAGGTATTACATGATAAACTAATGATAGATGGTTATGTGATAAACCAAAGGCAATTGGTTCTATGATAATCCATGGATGGGTGGTCACATTATAACCTCTAATGCATTTGGTATGGAAGTCCGTCACATAGATATTCCATTTAGTAATATGTATGGAACTCAGACATATGAATATTTCATTTAATGACATATGTGTAAGTCAATTGTCTGGTTATTCTATTTATGTATGTTTATGTACCAAGTTACCATTTTATTTTATATGCTACTTTCTATGGGATTTATGGTATTATTTTGGTTACAAAAAGGATAAGAAATAAGCTTATATTCAGTGATGTTTATTTAATAATTATTAAAGGGGAAAAGTATTACTTTATGATACGGTATTCATGGTTAAATGTCTTAACAAGAATAATAGCTTTAATTATTTATGTTTCCCTCACTAAGAGTTTCATTTTCATCCCATGTTTTGAAATGTTTCTCATAGAACATAAAGAGGAATATAATAAAGGATGAGATCAAGGAAATGTTATGTTGTTAAAACCTGAAATGATACCATGTTTCTTTTTCAAGAGTATTTGTTTTATAAATAAATGGATAGTGAGTAGATTTTTTATATTGTAATATTTATGTTGTTATGTATGTGTTATGACCTATTTCCATAAATCACTAAACCTGATAAGATCCTAAATGTGAAATTTTTTCAAATTTTTGACTTAACTCAACATTATAGAACATTTAAGGCGGGTGAATTATAACTATACATCACCCACCACCTCTATGGAAATTATCCCATTAATGCATAGTTAACCATAAACATGGATATTAACATTTATTTTCATATCTCCAACAATATATTTGTTTCTTATTAATCATTTTTTTATATATAAATGTATATATATATTGATTTGTTATTCTAATAATGTATATACTACCTTTTACAAAAATATTGAAATCAATGAAAATTGAGAAATTATTATGGAAAAAATGATATAAATTTTTTACCATTAACTATCGGAATTAAAAAAATATAATAAAATAATTATGAATAATATTTAGGGAGAGATGATAATAATTATCTTCTTCAATATTTTAATAATATTATATTTATTATTCTAGAGATGGAGTATAAATAAACTAATAAGGGATATAAGGTTAAAGGATTCTCAATCCAAAACTCCTTCTCCTGGGTAATCTCTAATTTTACATTGATTTATGTATCAATCTTCCTCTAATATCCAAAAATGGATTTGAAATATTGTTTCTATATTATTTGAGTAATACACATTCTTCCACCTTTCCAAAATCTTTTCTATTGCATTAATAATGGTTTATTACAAAATAATTTTATTTCCAAATAATTTCATAGCTTGTGATTATTTTCATGTTTCAATGACGAAAATGAAAATTTATACAAATTTATAGTTTCAATTATTTAATTTATAGTCCTAAAGTTCTATTCAATAATTATTATTTTTGAAATGTTTTATGAAACCCCTTTCATTCCATTTGTTATTTCATGACTATGATTTTTATCATTCCATGTGCCATGGATGACAATGAGCATTTTATGATGGGATAGGTGGGTGTATAAGGATATAGCTGACCATTTCATTAGGTAATAGTATATAATATGAGCTATTTTTTATTATGCATGAACGTGATGGTATCCCAATTCACAATGATTACATTACGAATAATACACAAATTTTATATGTGTAAATGATGCTAGATTTGTAAGGATCATGTATGTTATTTGAACACTATAACATGATGTTTCCCTATTATGAATACTCCACATTACATGGATTTATCGAATGAGTTTTTTCATGATTATGATGATGATAATAATATTATTATATGATGATGTTGAATACACTCACCCAGATACTATCAATTCATGTCCCTTATTAATCCTATTTATTGGATTATAACTAACACCTTACATTGAAGGATATCCTTAGGTGAATAGAATTACTAAATGTAATGTGATATATTAAAATGGTAATGAATACTAATTTAATTATTAGCTATTTTTATTTAATATAATTTATGTATGATACAAATTTTCCCTAGACACAAATCCTTTATATCATGAAAGCCGATCACTAATATGTTTTTTTTATTTCAAAAATGATATAATGGTTATGTAAAGAAAAAATAGAGCCACTATAGTCATTATTATGGAATGGATTAATTAATTTTTCAACTAGGATTATAAGATGTTACTGATAACCATATGTATATATATTCATATAAGTAAAAATCCTTAATTAAACATTTTTGAAAAAGGGTACACATAGGGATCCCATAATATATTCCATTTGTATAAACTCGTACATAAGAATAAATTATTTATTCATGATTTAATGAATTAGAATTATGTAATCTATTTTTACATTATAAATTTACATGACAAGGTGAAACTAGGTAAAATTACCATGTGAGATAAAATGCAATTATTGTCCAACAGACACCGATAATTACATGCTATGTGGAGTTAAAAAAAATTATAGAGAAGCTTACTAAGTTATTCCGGGATATGAATAACAACCTAAAACATAAAGTACATATTCCGTCACCTAATAAGGATAGAATTTCCATTGAATTCATTAAGTGGGAACAACCACCAATGCTTAGTGGATCTTCTTATCCAAATGTCTTAAAACATAGAGTTAACTCAATGGAGAAGATCATTTTGTATTCAATTTTTGCGAGAAAGAGAATATGAATCTATCCATCTATTATTTTTATGGAGAGGTATATTAATAGTGGTAATTGATATGTAATACCTTGAAGAATGATTAAATAGGTGTCTTAGAGTTGGAAGACTTGATGAAAATGTCACGACCCATCCCCCAGGGCCCGTGTTGTAACTACCCCAAGTCCGCCTTCCATAGGACAGGGGATGGCGACTAGCACCAAAGGTGTAAATCCCTAAACTAGGAAGGCATTTCCTTTATAACTGCAAACAAAAAAACCAGAGAACAAGCGGAAGAAAACACTAAGTAAAAGCTGAATACAGAAGAAGTGCTGGAAAGTACAAGGGCCAGAAATTCAAGCCTAACAATAAAGTACATGGAAAGGAAAAATAGGTACAACTAAAAAGGAAAACTGTTTGAAGGTGCCTAGAAGCTCCTAGAACATCCACCACAGATCCTACCTGAAGGGTAGGTACAGATATCCTCCCCAGTGCTCCACGTCTGTCTGCCTCCTCTGGGTACCGACAGGTCGTGAGGTCCACCACCGGGTACCATCCAATCCTCGTACACTCCACCTCAGTCAGGGTTGTCCGTCGTCTGCATCCAAAACAATGAGGAGTGGGCATAACCTGTAGAAGGGTGAGTATAATGATACTCAGTAGGGACTCTGAGACCATCAAGGTCTCACAAATTCCACCAAGGATAAACCACAGTAGAAAGATACAATCATGAAGTATCAACCAACCCTACTTAGGTATATTCCCATACATATACCTATGTTATCAATCATAGTCCATCTCCTACTCTCAAGCCCAATCACAATACATTACACAAATGAATTAAATTCAATCACCACATTGATAATGGTTGAAAGACATGACTCTGCTCAAACAGTTATACAACTCACGAAGAGGGGTAGAGATGATTAGATGTAGCCTCTGAATCATCTCCGCTGTCAAACCCACGTAAGATCCTGGAAAAATATCAGCGCTATTGAACCCACATAGGATCTTGGCATAGAAATTTTACTATCTAACCCACGTAGGATTCCGGTACAGTAGTCATTGATGTCGATCCCACGTAGGATCCTGGTACAGAATTCTCTATTGCCGAACCCACTGAGGATCCCGATACAGAAGTCGTCACTGTCGAACCCACATAGGATTCCAGTATAGTAGTCATCGATGTCAAACCCACGTAGGATCCTTGTATAGAAGTCCATACTATCGAAGCCATGGAGGATCCCGGTACAGAAGTCATCGATGTCGAACCCATGGAGGTTTCCATCATCTCAGTCGCAGCCAACCCTAGGGTTCCCACACACAGCACACTTGATTCCGGGAGGGTCTTCTCCATGAGAAATTTATAGATACATCCACTATCATGAAGTCCTAGCTTTATGAATCCTATAGTTCTGTCTAATCAAAGGGAACCCTACGTGACAGACATTGTGTCAATCAGACGCCCGGTTTGAGAATTATTGGCATTTCTGTTCCAAGGGGCCGGTTGGATTTCTTGTACAATAGAACCTGGCCATAATCCAACCACATCCTAATCATGTTTGTAGTATTCCAAAAGAACCATCTCATTAAAAGGAATCCAATGTAGTTGAAAGCATGGAAATTGAACGTCCGATCTTTATGTTATAAGAGTTTCTCCTCTGAGGGCCCAGTTGGTTTTGAGTTCGAAACAACTCGGCCATACCCAAACATTTCCAAAACCATTATTGTGATATTCTAGAACAGCCTTCTCAATCCAAGGAATCCTACGCAACTGACGGTGCGTCGATCAGAGGTTCGTAGCTCATGTTATGGGCGAAAGACCAAAAGTGGTCCAAAGAGGGGGGGTCTGGGTCCAGGACGACACGACACAACCCGCCCTGGGTCGGCCCAAATCAGGTCGACCCGACTCGGATCCAGGTCCGACCCAGTGGGTGCGGCCCATCCCTTTGGGTGTGGCCTAGCCCGCACGGCAGGCGGCTCTGCCCGCACGACCGGCCGCGGGGCCGAGCGTGTTACGTGCAAGGCGCGCGGAGTGGGGCAGGGGGGTGGGATGCGGCCCCCCGGTGTCCTGTAACGGTGGTGCCATCTGGCTCCCCCGACCTTTTGAAAACCGATGGATGCTGGTTCACCTCTGCCTCCGCAGCCGGTGCCGCGCTGGCCATCCTCCGACGACGCGCGAGGGGCGTCGCCACACTCCTCCACGGGCCACCGGAGTCGTTCTGGTGGTCCATTTTTCCTCTCGTCTGCGCCTATGGCCTCCTCGGTCCTGATCTTCACTGTGACAACCTCAAATCAGGGTTTCCATTCCATTAACCCATCACCCATCAAACCACGCTCCATGAACTAATTGGCGGAGAGTCCAGACTTGTTCGTTAGCCTGTTCCCTCCGCATTAGAGGCTCAAACAGTAATCCATCATATAATTGAACCAGAAAAAACCCAAGCTTAATCTCTAACCCATCCCACAATCAACATCTATTCTGCGGATAAAGAAGTTCAGGGGTCGATCCACGATTTTTGTTTTTATGCAAGGGAAAAGAAGAACTTAAAAGAAAGGAATTCAAAATCGAATTCAAGACCCTACCTCGATTGTCGTTGACTGTTGACAAAGTCACGAGATGGCGGCATCGTTCCGCTGAAATCAGAAGGAGGTGAAATAGTCGTTAGCGATGTTCTTCACAGTTGGCATCTTCCCATTTGGCTTGATTGAAAGGGAGAGGACGATGCTCGTCGTTCTTCGTTGGAAGGATGAGGAAGTGTTCTTTGTTGAGGGAAATATGTTCTCCTTAGTTCTTCACTACCTCCGTTCCACCAAAATAATGCCAACCAAAGTAAAATAATATCATATCCAATTTTAATATTGGAATAATAAATTCAAAAGAATTCAAACACACAAATTAATTAATTAGGTCATCAATTAATTGTGTTGGAATATTAAATGGAAGACCAAGAGATTATGGATTTTTAAGGGGTTATGGGAAGTTTAAGAGACTCTATTTAAATTTAATTGAGGGTTACATGGGGGGTTTAAGGGGAGTTTAAACTAGTGTGCCCCACCCTGAGTTATATTCATCCAAGGGAGGTTAGGGTGTGGTGGGCCCCACCCCTAACCTCTATATAGATACATTAACCACCTTTCAAATAAAAATGTGTTACACACACATTTTTATTTAACATTTAATTTTAATTAGAAACCCCAAAACTAACATTCATTATCGATAAAATGAGACTACAGTAAAGGCCTCCTTAAGTTAATACCGACACTACGAGTTCAACGGTGCCCTCTGATTGCAATTCTGAGCACCGGTTCAAAAGATATAAAACCCACACATATGTTTACTGAACATACCCAAACAAAAATTCAGAAATTGATTATGGGCACACCAGGCCTCGGAATCAGGAGCCGTCAGAAACTAAGGACTCGTAAAATTCCCATGTATTTACAAAAAAATTTCGGGAATTATGGGTCTTTAAATTGTCCCCACCTCAAGGAATTACATCCTCGAAAGCTACAAATCACACTAAGGAAACAAATAGGGGTACTGACCATGCATATGATCCTCCCGCTCCCATGTGCTCTCCTAGAGGTTCACGTGCTTCCAGCGAACACACACCAGAGGAATCAACCGTCAACTTAGGACCTTCTCCTGTCGATCCTCAATCTCCACTAAAACATCCATGAAAGTCACCTCATCATCGATATCTAACTCCCAGTGGTCGATGATTTGGGACGGATCATGCATGTATCTTCTCAACTGAGATACGTGGAAGACGTTGTGCACCCGGTGCAACTGAGGTGGAAGGGCTAAGTGGTAAGCCACCTCGCCTACCTACCGAGGACCTGAAAAGGATCGAAGAATCATTGAGATAACTTGCTGCATGGGCTAAATCTTCATAGGCCTCGTCGAGGTGAGACCCATAGAAATATTTGATCACCATCCTATAATTATATAGGTATCCATCTCCTGTCAGCATATGACTTTTGTCAGGTCAGCACAGTCTTTATCTTCTCCTAGATGAACTACACCTCCTCCGTGGTAGCTCGTACCATCTCTGGTGAGTATCAAGTTGGCCGACTTGGTAAGTCAGTCGATGATCGTCCAAATCGAGTCATTTCATCTGGAGATACGTGGAAGTCCTGTCACGAAATCCAAGGATATCCCATCCCATTTCCACTCTGGGACCTCTAAGGGATGAACCAAGCCTGCTAGAACATGGTGATCTGCCTTCACTTGCAAACAAGCGAGGCATTGCAAGACAAACTCTTCTACCGCCTTCTTCATACCTGGCCACCAGTGCTGTTGTCTGAGGTCCTGATACATCTTCGCCACTCCTGGATATACCGCTAGAGGGGAAGTGTGGAACTCTCTCAACACCCCCTCCTATAGTGCAACTAGTACCATGGTACGTCCTCTGAAGAGGATGACGTGCTCCCCACCTTCAGAAAACCCATCAGGTTCCTGCCCTAAGGATATATGTGAACGTCACATCTCACAGTTAACATCCCCACGCTGTGCCTATCGGACATGTTGAAGAAGAGGAGGACTGATTGTGAGGTACTAAAGAAAGGCTGCTCCATCTCTATCCACAAAGGATAGCTTCCACGTGGACATCTGCTATGTCGCCTCTCCTAGCAGTTGAATGCCTGATATCCTGTTGAGAGCATCTGCAACAACATTCCCCTTACCAAGTGTATAGACTATCTCGAAGTCATAGTCATATAGGAATTCAAGTCATCGCCGCTGTCTCGAGGTCATATTCCTTGGACGACGTCGTAAGGCCTCGACACTACTACCATGAGATCTTTCTGTTACTCTCACCTCCAAGGGTTGAGTCACACTGTCGGCATCAGTGTGTGGTCACTGGGACTCCTCTAGTAGGAATCTCGAATGTGTGGGTCCAGTCAATAGTTTTATCCGGAATCTCTTAGTATTATCCACAAAAAAGGCAAAAAACCTAACATCACAAGGACAAGTGTCTTTTATTACTATAGCTCAAAGTACATATACACAATGCAACCACAAACAACAACATCAACAAATCTAGAAGCATCATGAACAAAGAAATCTATCCAAGGAAGAAGTCCCACTCATTCCACCTGCTCTCAGAGCACTATGGTTTTAGGCCTTGGCTACCTGAAGCTGAGCTCTCCCATGTCCACTCTTTCACTGTGATCGGGGTGGACCTCCTGATGGTGGTGGTAGTAGGACCTCAAAACGTTGTCCACCACCTACTGCTCATCGAGATCATGTGCCATGTTTGCCTTCTCCTGACGGACCACCACAGTCGATCCTCTACCTCTACATGGGTGGTCCCTCTTTTGCCTGCTACTCATCTGCACGGTGGGTCGGGCAGTCTCGAGCAATGGTACCCTACCCGCCGCATGCATAGCACTTCATGCTCATAGTTTGTCTAGATCTGTCTCTTGTTCCCCACACAACCGAACCTGAGTCATGTAGTAGACCACCTTTGGGTATGGTCCTCTTGAACCCCTACATCATCTGTCTACTGCCAGCTGTAGAAGACTTTGGTGTGTGTCGACTAGTGGTGGGTCTCGCTGCTGAAGACTGCTCAGTAAGGAAACTTTTCACAAGGAGGGCTCTCTCCAATACCCATGTCTGCTTCGGGATGTTGAGGGAAATCATAAAAGCCCTAATCTCTTGCCTGAGTCCCTACTCAATGGTCTGGGCCCTGAAGAATTTTCCTCGTACCATATCTGTGGAGTAGCACGAGAGGTCGGTGAACCTCGCCGAGTACTGAGCTACTATCATGATGCCCTACTGCAGATGAAGTAACTCCTGAATCTGCACCACATGAATGGTGGATGGTACAAAATCTACCCAGAACAGGATCTTGAAGTCGGTCCAGAGTAGTGATGCCCCATCATGCACCTGGAGCATCAGCCTCCACCGTCTTCCTGCTTCTCTCTATAGGAGACTCGCGGCAAGGACCACCATGATGTCGGCTGGTGTCCCTACCAATAGAAAAACTCCCACAACAGCCTCCACCATATCCTCAACTGCCTATGGGTCAGTCAATCCCCGAAAATAGAGAGGTCTCTTGCTCTGGAACTCATACAATTCACTCAGATGGCGTGCACTCTATGCTGCTGGAGTTGGTGGTATCGGTGGCCCAACTGGTAGTGGTACTGCTAGTACCTCCACTGTGATGGGGCCCTATACCAAAGCCTCGTTCCACGGTGGGCTACCATCTCATATGAAACTCTAAACCCTAGCTGGCTTCCTTCATGGAGTCATCCTGAAAAGGAACATGTGCACCAAAGTTAATATGTTATACCTGGTCAGCTTACTCAAAGAGTTCACAAAGAAGACTCTTTAAAAAAACATGCAATCAGTGTCTTTGTGCACTAAGTTGGAAATCAGAAGTCAGGGTCCTGGTGTATGGATATGTCAGTCGCCACACCAATACAAGACTCGCCATACTGAAAAACACACTCAATACTCTTAAAATTATTTCTTCACATTAAGACAGATCAGATTCCTATGTTCTGCGGTAGAACCGACTCATTTGATACCAAGTTGCCATGACCCATCCCCCGAGGCCCATTTCGTAACTACCCCAAGCCTGCCTTCCATAGGCCAGGGGCTGGATACTAGCACCAAAGGCATAAATCCCTAAACTGGGAAACCGTTGCCTTTATAACTGCAAAAAAACACAAATAGAGAACACACGAAAGCAAACTATGAGTAAAAACTGAATACAGAAGAAGTTCTGGAAAGTACAAGGGCCAGAAATACAAGCCCAACATTAACGTACAAGGAAAGGACAAACAGGTACAACTAAAAAGAAAAATAGTTGGAAGGTGCGCAGCTGATTCTAGATCATCCCCCACAGATCCTACCTGATGGGTAGGTACAGATAGCCTCCTCAGTGCTCCACATCCGTCAGTCTCCTCCGGGTACTGACTTTTCGTGAGGTCCACCTCCGGGTACCGTCCAGTCCTCGTACACTCCACCTCAGTCAGCGCTGTACGTCGTCTGCATCCAACACAATGAGGTGCGGGCATAGCCAGTGGAGGGGTGAGTATAACAATACTCAGTAGGGACACCGAGACCCTCAAGGTCTCACAAAATCCACAAAGGATAAACCAAAGTAGAAAGATACAATCACGAAGTATCAACCAACCCTACTTAGGTATATGCCCTTACATATACCTAAATTATCAATCACAGTCCGGCTCCAACTCTCGAGACCATGTACAAACCACTCCACAAAGGAAGTAAAGTCAATTACCATGTTGATAATGGTTGAAAGACATGACTTAGCTCACATAGGTATAAAACTCATGAAGAGGGGTAGAGATGATTAGTTGTAGCCTCTGAATCATCTCCGATGTCGAACCCATGAAGGATCCTATTACAGAAGTCGTCACTATCAAACCCGTGTAGGGTTCCGATACAGTAGTAATTGCTATTGAACCCATGTAAGATTATGGGAAAGAAGCCACTAATATCGATCCCACAGAGGATTCTAGTACATAGGTCGTCGTTGTCGAACCCACAGAGGATTCCGTTATCTCAGTCGCAGCCATCCCAAGGGTTCCCGCACACAGCACGCCCGATTCCAGGAGGGTCCGCCCCTCAAGCCAAGTTTAGATACATAAAATATCATGAATTACTGAGTTAATGTATCTCATAGTTTTGTTTCATCATAATGAACCCAACTTGACAGACGGTGTGTCAATCAGACTCATAGTTTGAGAGTTATTGGCATTTCAGTTCCAAGGGGCCGGTTGGATTTCAGGTACAATCTAACCCATCCATACTCCAACCTCATCTGAATCATCAATCGAGTATGCCAAAAGTACCATCTAATCAAAAATAATCCAATGTATTTGATTGCACGTTAATCGGACATTCGGTCCTTATGTTATAAGTGTTTCCACTTTGTGGGCCCGGTTGGTTTTGGGTTCGAACCAACCCGTCCATACCCAAACATCTCCAAAACCTTGAGTGTTATATACCAAAATTACCATATCTATCCAAGGAATTCTATGAAATTGAAGGTTCATTGATCAGAGGTATGTAGCTCATGTTATGGGCGAAAAACAAAAAGTGGTCCGAATAGGGGGGTCTGGGTCTGGTCCGACCCGGCCCAACCCTCCCTGGGTCATCCCGAACAGGGTGACCAAACCCAGATCCCGAACCAGACCGGTAGGGTGCAGCCTGTCCCGATGGCATGGCCCACGCAAGGGTAGCCCCGCCCACGCGGCACGCAGCCCATCCCACACGACCGGTCAGGGCTCGACCAGCTGGCCGAGTGCATTATGGGCATGGCGCGTGGAGCGGGGGGGGGGGGGCTGGTGTCCCGTAACGGTAGTTACAGCTAGCTCCACCCGACCTTCCCGAAACCTGTGGATGCATGTTCCACTCCGACGCCGTGGCTAGTTCCACGGCGACCTTCCTTCGGCAGCGCGCGAGGGGCACCGGTGACCCGCTCCTCCGCGGGCCACCAGAGTCGTTCCGGAGGTCTGTTTTGCCTCTCGTCTGCGCCTACAACCTCTTCGGTCTTGATAATCACTACGAGAGCCTCAAATCAGGGTTTCCATTATGTTCACCCATCACCCATCAAACCACGAATCAAGAACGAATTCACAGATGGTTCAGACATGTTCGTTAGCCCGTGCCCACCACGTTAGAGGCTCAAACAGTAATCCAGCATATAATTGAACTAGAAACAAACCCCAAACTATTCTCTAACCCAAATCGCAATCAACATACATTCTGCGAATCAACATGATTGGGGGTCGATCTACGGTTGTTGTTTTTATCCATGTGAAAAGAAGAACATGAAATAATGGAATTCAAACTCGAATTCAAAACCCTGCCTCGATTGTCTATGACCATTGACAATGTCGCGGGATGGCGACATCATTCCATTGATGTCAGAAGGAGGTGATGTCGTCATTGATGATGTTCTTCATTGTTGGCGTCTTCCCCTTTGGATTGTTCGAAAGGGAGAAGACGATGCTCGTCGTTCTTCGTTGGATGGATGAAGAAGCCTTCTTCGTTGAGGGAACGAAGTTCTCCTTAGTTCTTCTCTTCCTCCGTTCCACCATAGGAATGCCATCTAATGTAAAAGAATATCATCTCCCATTTTAATGATGGCATAATGAATTCAATATAATTCAAACCCACAAATTAATTAATTAACTAATCTATGAATTGTGTTGGCACATTAAAGGGAAGACGAAGAGTTTAAGGGGCTTTAAAGGGTCATAGAAAGTTTAAGAGACTCTCTATAAATTTAATTGAGAGTTACATGGGGGGTTTAAGGGGAGTTTAAACTAGTGGGCCCCACCCAGAGTTATATTCTCCCATGGGAGGTTAGGGTGTGGTGGTCCCCATCGATAACTTCCACTTAGAGACTTTAACCACCTTTCAAATAAAAATGTGTTACACAGTCATTTTTATTTATCTTTTAATTTTATTTAGAAACCCCAAAACTAACTTTCATTCTCGATAAAACGCAACTGCAGTAAAGGTCTCCTTAAGCGAATATCGGCGCTGCGAGTTCAATGGTGCCCTCAGATTTCAATTCTGAGCCTCGGTTCAAAAGATATAAAACCTGCACTTACTTTTAATGAACCTACCCGAACAAAATTTCAGGAATTGATTCTGGGCACAATGGGCCTCAAAATAAGGCGCCATCAGAAATCACGAACTCGTAAAATTTTGAAGTATTTGAAAATAAAATTTCCACGGGAATTCTGGGTCTTTACAGAAAATTTTTATTAACAATTATTTCCGTCAAAATACTTAAACATAGTAAAGTAGATAGATATTTTAAATTATGTACAATTAAGTTTAACATTCAATTAATTATGAGAAAATATAGATATTTAATTCAATATATTTCTTTTTATTTAAAATAGTGACATAAAAATATATATGTTTGTTAATTTTTTAAAACCACACCTTCAAAATGATCATTCTATCTACTATATTGGACGTTACGATGAAGTATATTGATGCTTTGTCAATGTATATATGTAGTTTGGATAATGGTCTCATGTTTATAGAGATAAGTACTAAATAATGGAATATATAGATATTGTGTGAAAGAAATATGTATGAATAAGAATCCAACCACACAAATGTCAAAAATGGGGGAAGATTCATCATTATAAATTCCCAAAATGTATGAGGAAATTATTTATGTTCTAAAGATAATCCCAACATTTTGAATAGATATTTTTAAGAAAACTAACATAATGGATGAATGGAAGGAAAATCCTAATGAACCATGCATGGTTAATTAATTCATATATAGGAAGAAAGATAACTATCTAAGATAGTTCACTAGTACATGGGTCTTTGATAGTAATCTATGCTAGCAACCACACAATACAAAGGAGAAATGGAATGATAATTTAATCAATACTGATAAAGAGGAGCTTGAAAATGAAGTTTTACAATGTAATATTTTTAGTCACTATGGAATAGAAAATGGTTTTATTTCATTCTAGTACAACAAATTCCTTTATGTCCTGCATGTTATGTTGAACTATTAAATCGAACAATACCATCATGTATATATATTTATAGAAATACTCTATGGTTCAATGATTGAAAACCTATTATGAGAATACTCACCTATTATAATATATGGTAATATTATTCTACAGAATATAAAAATGCGTACCCTGGTGGAATTTGAATCTCTACTGGAAATGGATTGTGTCCCATTATGTAGGTGACATTTGAACTATATGGGTATGTATATATGTTTCTATATTAAAAACCATCCAATTAACCTATAAAAATATAAGAAAGATCGAGAATATTCTTTTGAAAATCCCTCATCTGTGTCAATGCCGATACCCTATGAATAAGCATACCATTCAAAAATGGTTTTGTTGAATTAAAGTGTCCACGTTGAGGAAATTCCCATTATAATGGAAAATAATTATTTATTTATATAACAAGTTCCTATAAATCCTGTCTATCATAAGGTATAGTTATTAGTATAGCTTATACATTGAGCCACTCATATCTCAAAATATACTTATACGATGGGCCTTATATAAAAGGTGGAGTTAAATAAGAAGATACAAGATAATTTGAAAATTGTTTCATATGACCTAGTTTATTTCCATACAGTTCACCAATGATCATTTTAAAGAAAATGTATCAATTAATGCAGATGTAAAAAATTATTGGGATATCAATAAGATCACCATAATAAAAAAATATCCCTCTCTATAGTTGATTAAAATTTTGATCAACTATATGGATATTAGTATATCAAAAAGGTTAATCATCATTCTAGATATGATAAAATAAATATGACCAAAGAAGGAATTCATTTAGAAGCCTTCCATATATGGTATAGGAACTATGAGTTTATAATTATTTTTATATGTAATAATTCCCAATAAATAATCAGGTATTTGATTAATAGAGTTTTTAGAAAGTTCCATAAAATATTATTTCTATTCATTATTTAATATATTCACATTTAATCAAATAGAAAGGATAAACATAAAGAGAACAATGTATTTTTTTCTGAATTAATAAATGAGAAAATTTATTCTCCGATTAATAAGTTTTTATATTTGATACTAAAAGTAATTTCATGGTGAAAGTTATAATATTTTAGGTAATTTATGTGGAACCATTAAAGAAAACAACAATTTAGTAATGTAATAGGCCCACTAAGGTCATAAAAATCAATAGATTTTCCAAACATAGAAGGGTGATAAAGATTTCTGGTGATTAATTTCTCACAACTATCTATCCCACTATCTATGTCTATAAGAATATGGGTAATGTATGTCTGGGCAGATGAATTTTATAAAATAATTTTTTATATTATTAAGAGGATTATAACAATACATATAATCACATTATAATAATGTTTGGAATTTTTTGTGATATATAACAATGCATCATAGAATGTATTGGGTTGTGTTGTCTTTTAAAAATGAAAATGTGAAAAACTATTCCCCAAGATAGTTGATGATCTATAAGAATAACTACCTCCTAAAAAATCTTGAGTTGGAAACCATGATATTATCCTTAATAGTTTGTTTGAACTACCTCAATATTGATATGTATGATATATATATAGTTCACAATTGTCTAATGTACATATTCACATAGAGGGATCTCAATATTCATCATCAGAGATCGTATAACCTAATCAATGACTACAATTTCAGTATTTATTACCATAATGGAGTGTAAAATAAGGAATCTTATGATCTTAATAGAAAATAACATGATACTCTATTGGTGATGAGTGTTGAGAAAGATCTTATATTTATGGATATAAAAATTATATATATAAAAATCATAATTCTAGGGAACACATCCTATTGTTACCAAGTTATTTCTAAACTATCAATCCATGAGAAGATCATACACATATATGGGGATGATCCAGGGCTTCAAAATATGACGAAAGCGGTAATGGAAGGAATAATTAATGAATTCCATAATGGTGATGATAGTTTGATTTAGTCTAAATCTAGAACTTGTGTACCTATATCACCTGAGATAAAGTTAGATAAAATAGAAAAGGTGAATATATAATTTTCCTCAATTACTCCTAGAATCACCATGTTGTAATGTGATCATTGAAATCATTTTAGGTGGAAAAATGATGAAAGAGATATATGAGTACACCTTAATGTTTTTGGATTGTGAGAATATTAAATAAGAGAGAAAAATGTACAAGAGTTTGAGGAAACCATTACCAATAACCAAAAATAAATGTGAAAACAGCACTATAAACACAATAAATGGTAGGTGAATGATAAAAATAGAAAATAGTGAGATATGGGTTGTGGTTTATGACATCAACAAGATTTCACACATCAAAAGTACTTGGGAAGATTTATCTCTTGAACAACATGAGATTATATATGTAAATAGTGTGGTGAGGAAGCATGTAAAAGAACTTTTTTTTATTTATGAATATATTTGGTTTAGTTATAAATTATACTGAAGTGTTTAACATGATAGGAATAACAAATACAATTTTAGCATGGAATATCATACCTAAAATAATATAAAATATTTAAGGAAAAATTAGATATCTGAGGGAATAATAAGAGAATTCGAAATTGAATTTCAAAGGGGGAAGAGGTCAACATCATCTATTAGATGAGTTCTAATTAAATAAAAATCTTCCACACAAGTAATCATATAGAGCTATATGAAGCACTATATGGAATGTGGTGTAGAACATCATCTTGTTGGGACGAAGTTGGGAGATGAAACTTATTTTGACCCGGTCTTATGCAATAGATGATAGATAATGTTCAAGAAATTTAAAAACATATAAATTCTACTCACAGTTGGTAGAAGATATTTGATGATACCCATTAAAGGGATTTATTGTTTGATACCTGTTATAATTTTTTCCTTTAAATTTCACATGGGATTATATTTATTATGCAATAATGAAAAGGAAATCATAGCCCTAGGTATATTGGTCCTTATGGGATATTTGATCATAGTGGTGTTTTGGACTATCAGCTTGCACTTCCACCAAATATGGTTCATGTTAATAAGGTGTTCCACATCTCTCCTAAGAAAGTACATACCTGATGCCTCAAATGTACTAAATCCTGATGTGGTACAAATAGAAAATGACCTCCTATATGAGGTGTGTCCGATGAATATCACTATCCATGGAGATAAATTTCTATGTATCATGAAAACTCACCTTATCAATGTGTTGTGTAGGGACACAAAATATGTAGTGGAAATATGGGAACCATAAAAAATAATTGAATATTAGTATCCTCACCTATTTTCAATCACAAATTTGTGTTGAAATTTTGGGAATGATATTAGTTAAAGGGGGCGACAATTTAATTACCCATATATTATTAATTATATATGCTTCATGAATTTTTTTATTATATAGTATCATGCATTTAAAAACACAAATATACAAAAAATATTTATTTCAATAAAATATATCATTATATTAATAATATTTTAATACCCAAAATTTTCATAATAATATATTGGGGAGAAAATATAAATATGGGAAAGAAGAATACAAAAATAGATCATCCTAATGGAGTAGAATCATTTCCACTAAAGACAATGCTATAGAAAGGAGACAATATTTTGGTTAACAAATAAACATTTAGAACATTAATATATAGAAATTTAACTAGAATTAATTTAAATATTCCAGGAAGTAATGTTCTAATATTTAAAAGAGGTAATAAAAACATTTAGTGCAACTGGTACCATGGTACGTCCTCCAAAGATGATGGAGTGCTCCCCACCTTCTGAAAACATATCAGGTGCATACCCTGAGGATATATGAGCACTTCGCGTCTCATAGTCAACATCCCCACGATGTGCCTCTTTGACTCGCTGAATAATTGGAGGAGTGACTGCGAGAG
Source organism: Viscum album (assembly GCA_963277665.1). Taxonomy (NCBI): domain Eukaryota; kingdom Viridiplantae; phylum Streptophyta; class Magnoliopsida; order Santalales; family Viscaceae; genus Viscum; species Viscum album. The sequence goes on from OY728156.1 coordinate 1,147,750,091, forward strand.
ACTGAAGAAAGGTTTCTCCTTCTCTATCCACAAAGGATATATTCAATGGAGCCAGCTGCTCTATCATCTCTCCTAGCAGTTGAATGCCTGATCTTCTGCTGAGAGCATCTGCTACAATATTCCCATTCCCCGGAGTATAAAGTATCTCAAGGTCATAGTCTTGGAGGAATTCAAGTCATCGCCACGGTCTCAAGTTCAGGTCCTTCTTAGATAAGATATACCTGAGACTCTAGTGGTCAGAGTAGACTGTAAATCATTATCCCAACAAACTATGGGTGAGACTATCCAATTTAAAAGAAATCGTCTACACCCTTCTTCTCCTTCATCATACAAGAATTACTAAGATTTCTCCTTTTCTGAAAAGTGAAATCCGATCTCATCCCATGGATGAACCATGCCCATTGCCTAATAGAGTCTATCCTGACATGAACCGTCCTAATTCATGCCTTGGACGATGTCATAAGGCCTTAACGCTACTACCAAGAGATCTTACTATTACTCTCGCCTTCAAGGGTTGAGTCACATTGTCGACATCAGTGTGTAGTCAATTGGTCCCCTCCAGTAGAAATCTCGAATGTGTGGGTCAGGTCAACAGTTTTATCCAGAATCTCATAGTATTATCCACAAAAAAGGCAGGAAAGAAAAGCATCACAAGGACAAGTGTCTTCTATTACTGCAGCTCAATGTACATAGACACAAAGAAACCACAAACAACGACATCAATGAAGCAATAAGCTTCATGAACAAAGGAATTTGTGCGGGGAACTAGTCCCGCTTATGTACACCTGCTCTTGGAGCACTATGGTCATAGTCCTCGGCTTCCTGAAAGTGAGCTCTCCCCTATCCACCCCTTTCACTGTGGTAAGGGTGGACCTTCTGGTGGTGGTGGTGGTGGTGGTGGTAGGGCCTCGAAACATTATCCACCACCTACTACTCAGCCAACTTCTCTTCCATGTCTGCCAACTCCTAGCGGACCACCACGGTCAAACCTCTACCTCTGCCTGGGAGGGCACTCTACTACCTACTGCTCATCTGCAAGGTGGGTCGGGCAGTATCCAGCCATGGGACCCTGCCCGCAGCATGCATAGCACTGCCTGCTCCTAGTATTTCTTGCTCTGTCTCTTATTCCATGCACAACCGAACCTGAGTCATGCAGTCGACCACCTATGGTTCTAGTCTTATTGGACTCCTACATCATATGACTACTGCCACCTACAGAAGATTATGGTGCATGACAACTAGTGGTGGGTCTCGCTACTGGAGACTACTTTGTAAGGAAACTCTCCACTAGGAGGACCGCTCCAATACCACCGACTACGTCAAGATGTTGAGGGAGATCATCGAAGCCCAAATCTCATGCCTGAGTCCCTAATCAAAGGTACCTGCCCTGAAGAATGGGTCACGTACCATATCTGTGGAGTAGCATGAGAGGTCGGTGATCCTCACTGAGTACTGAACTACTATTTTGATTCCTTGCTTCAGATGAAGTAACTCCTAAATCCGCACCGCATGAATGGTGGTTGGTACAAACTCCGTCCAGAACAGGCTCTCGAAGTCTGTCCATATTAGTGATGCCTCATCATGCACCTAGAGCATCAGGCTCCACCATCTACCTGCTGCTGCCTGTAGGAGACTCCCGACAAGGATCACTGTGAGGTCGGCTAGTGTCCCTACCAATATGAAAACTCTCACAACAGCCTCCGTCCAATTTTCAACTGCCTATGGGTCCATCTCTCTCCAGAACCTGGGCGGTCTCTGGCACTGGAACTCATGAAACACACTCAGATGGCATGCACTCTCTACTACTGGAGCTGGTGGTATCGGTGGCCCAGCGGGTAGTGGTACTGCTCGTACCTCCACTGTGATGGGGCCCTATACCAAATCCTCGATTCTCAGTGGGCTACCATCTCTTTCAAAACCTAGAACCCTACATGTCTTCCTTCATGGGGCCATCCTTAAAAGGTACACGTGCACCATAGTCAATAAGTTATCCCTGGTGGGATGACTCAAAGATTTCACAAAGAAGACTCTTTAAAACACACTCGTAATCAGTGTCTTCATGCACTGATTTGGAAATTAGATGTCAGGGTCCTGGTGTGTGGATACATTGGTCGCTGCTCCAACACTAGACTCCCTAGACCAAAAACCACACTCAATACACTTAACATTATTGTTTCACAGTAATACATATCAATGTCCTATGTTTTTCGGTAGAACTGACTCCATTGATACCAATTTGTCACGACCTGTCCCTCAGGGCCCATGTCGTAACTACCCCAAGCCCACCTTCCATAGGTCAGGGGTTGGAGATTAGCACCAAAGGAATATATCCATAAAATGGGAATTAATTGTATTTATAACTGTAAACTAACATAACTAGAGATCAAGAGGAAGCAAACTCTAAGAGAAAAACTAAATACAGAATAAGTGCTGGAAAGTACAAGGTCCAGAAATACAAGCCCAACTACAAAGTACAAGGAAATGACAAACATGTACAGCTAAAATGAAAAACAGCTGGAAGGTTCCTACCATCTCCTGGATCATCCACCATAGATCCTACTTGAAGGGCAGGTACAGATAGCCTCCTCAGTGCTCCATGTCCGTCCATCTCCACCGGGTACCTACTCTTCATGAGGTCCACTTCCAGGTACCATCCAGTCCTCGTACACTCTACCTCTGTTGGCACTGTATGTCCTCTACATCCAACACAATGAGGGGCGGGAATAGCCCGTGCAGGGGTGAGTATAACAATATTCAGTATGGAACACGAGACCCTCAAGGTCTCACAAAATCCACAAAGGATAAACCACAGTAGAAAGATACAATAAAAAAGTCTCAACCATCCCTACTTAGGTATATTTCCATACATATACCTAAGTTATCAATTGCAGTCTGGCTAAAAATCTCGAGACCAAGTACAAAAAACTCCTCAAAGGAAGTAAATTAAATCACCACATTGATAATGGTTGAAAGACATGACTCAGCTGACACAGGTATACAACTCACGAAGTGGGGTAGAGATGATTAGATGTCGCCTCTGAATCATCTCCTCTGTTGAACCCACTTAGGGTATTGGAAAAATATCAGGGATGTCGAACCCACGTAGGATCATGGCACAAAAGTCGTCCCTGTCGAACACAAGTAGGATTCTGGTATTGTATTCAACGTTGTCGAACCCACAAAGGATCCTAGTACAGAAGTCACTACTGTCGAACCCACGGAGGATCCTCGTACAGAAATCATCACTGTCGAACCCACATAGGATTCAGTTACAGTATTCATCGCTGTCGAACTGACATAGTATCCAGGTACAGAAGTCAATGTTGTCGAACCCACGAAGGATCCCGGTACAGAAGTCATCACTGTCGAACCCATGGAGGATTATGTCATCTCAGTCGCAGCCATCCCTAGGGTTCCCGCACACAGCACGCTCGATTCTGGGAGAGTCCACCCCTCGATCCGAGTGTCAATATATAAACTATCAAGAATTACTGATTTTATGTATCTCTTAGTTCCGTCTCATCATAAGGAACCCAACACGATAGACGGTGCGTCAATCAGACGCCCGGTTTGAGAGTTATTGGCATTTCAGTTTCAAGGGGCTGGTTGGATGTTGAGTACAATCCAACACGCCCATAATCCAACCTCATCTGAATCATGTTTTGAGTACTCCAAAAGGACCATCTAATCAAAAGGCATCCAACATAGTTAATGGCACGTCAATCGGACGTCTAATCCTTACGTTATAAGTGTTTCCCCTAAAAGGGCCCGATTGGTTTCCTGTCCGAACCAACCCAACCATACCATAACTTCGCCAAAACCGTGATTTTTATATTCCAAAATGACCATCTCGGTCCAAGGAATCCTAAACAATAGACGGTGCATTGATCGGAGGTCCTTATCTCATGTTATGGGTGAAAAACCAAAAGTGGTCCGAAGAGGGGGGTCTGGGACCGGTCCGACCCATACGAACCTGCCCCGGGTCGGCCCGAACCGGGTCAACCCCATTCGGATCCAGGACCGGCTTGGTAGGGTGCGTCCCAAGCCAACGGGCGTAGCTCGACCTGGAGGCTTCGGCCCGGCCCTCGCCTGGGCGGCCCGGCCCACCCGACAGGTGGCCCGGCCCACACGGCCGGTCGCGGCTCGGCCAGCTGGCCGAGCGCGTTAGGCACACGGCGCGTGGAGCGGGGCGTGGGGGGGGGGTGTCCTGTAACGGTGGCAGCCCCTGGCACCACCCAACCTTCCCAGAACCCGCGGATGCGGGCTCTGCTCCGCCGCCGCGACCAGTGCCGCAGAAGCCTTCTTCCCAAGGCGTGTGAGGGGTGCCGGCGACCCGCCCCTCCACGGGCCACCAGAGTCATTCCTGTGGTCTGTTTTTCCTCCCATATATGGATATGACCTCTTCAGGTCCTAATCATCACTAAGATGACCTCACATCTGGTTTTCCTTTCCATTCACCCATCGCCCATCAAATAGCGCATCAAGAATGAATTGGCGGATGGCTCAGACAAGTTCGTTTGCCGGTTCCCTCCGCGTTAGAGGTTCAAATAGTAATCTAGCATATATTTGAACCAGAAACAAACCCCAGCTTAATCTCTAACCCAACCCACAATCAACATCTGTTATGTGGGTCGACATGTTTGGGGGTCGATTTGCAGTTGTTGTTTTTATCCAATGGAAAAGAAGAACTTAAAAGAAAGGAATTCAAACTCAAATTCAATACCCTACATCAATTTTATTTGACCGCTGACAAAGTCACAGGATGGGGGCATCATTCCGTTGACGTTGGAAGGAGGTGACTTCATCGTTGGTGACGTTCTTCGCGGGCGGCGTCTTCTTTTTTGGCTCGGTCAAAAGGGAGAAGATGATGCTCGTCGTTTTTCGTTGGAAGGATGAAGAAGTGTTCTTCGTTAAGGGAAAAAAGTTCTCCTTAGTTCTTCTCTTCCTTCGTTCCGCCAACAGAATTCCAACTAATGTAAAATAATCCCATATCCCATTTTAATGATGTCATAATGAATTAAAAAGAATTTAAACACACAAATCAATTAATTAAGTAATCAATTAATTGTGTTAGCACATTAAAGGGAAGACCAAGAGTTTAAGGGGTTTTAAGTGGTTATGGAAAGTTTAAGAGACTCTATTTATATTTAATTGAGAGTTAAATGGGGGGTTTAATGGGAGTTTAAACTAGGGTTCCCCACCCCTAGTTATATTCTCCCAAGGATGGTTAGGGTCGGGTGGTCCCCACAGCTAACCTCAACTTAGAGACTTTAACACCTTTCAAATAAAAATGTGTTACATACACATTTTTATTTAACATTTAATTTTATTTAGAAACCCCAAAACTAACTTTAATTCTCGTAAAAACTCAACCACAGTAAAGGTATCCTTAAGCGAATATCGGCGTTGTGAGTTCAATGGTGCCCTCAGATTTCAATTATGAGCATCGGTTCAAAAGATATAAAAGTTTCATGTACGTTTACTAAATGTACCTGAATAAATCTTCAGAAAATGATCCAGGCACACCGGGCCTCGGAATCAGGCGCCATCAGAAACCGTGGACTCGTAAAATTTAAATGTATTTAAAAAAAATCCACGGGAATTCCGGGTCTTTATAGAAAATTTTTATTAACAAGTATTTCTGTCAAAATACATAAACATGGTCATGTAGATAATTCTTATAAATTATGTACAATTAAGGTTAAAGATCTATGTATTATGAGGAAATATTTATATTTTATTCAATATTGTCCTTTTTTATTGTAAATAGTGACATATAAATATATATTTTAGTTAATTTTTTAAAACCACACCTTCAAAATGTTCATTCTATACGCTACATTGGATGTTATGAAGAAGTAGATTGATGATTTGTCAATGTATAGATAGAGTTTGGATAATGGTATCATGTTTATTGAGATAAGTACAAAATAATAGATTTTATGGATAGTGTGTGAAATAAATATGTTTGAATAAGAATCCAACCACCCAAATGTCAAAAATGCTGGAAGATTCATCATTAGAATTTCCCAAAAGGGATGGGGAAATTATTTATGTGCTGAGGAGAAGGCCAAAAATATCAATAATTTTGAATAGATATTTTTATGAAAACTAACATAATGGATGAATGGAAGGAAAATCCTAATGAACCATGCATGGTTCATTGATTCTTCTATAGGAAGAAAGAGAACTATCTAAGACAGTTCACTAGTACATGGTTCCTTGATAGTTATCTATGATAGAAACCACACAATCCAAAGGATAAAGGGAATGATAATTTAATCAATACTGCTAAAGAGGAGCATGAAAATGAAGTTTTACAATGTAATATTTTTACTCACTATGGAATGGAAAATGGTTGTATTTCATTATAGTACTACAAATTTCTTTTTTTCCCTGCATTTTGTGTTGAACTATTAAATCGAACGCCAATACCTTCATGTATATATTTCTATAAAAATACCTTGTGGTGAAATGATTCAAAACCTATTATGATAATCTTCACCTAATATAATATTTGGTAATATTATTCAATAGAAAATTAAAATTCTTACCCTGGTGGAATTTGAATCTATAATGGAAATGGAACGTGTCCCATTATATAGGTTACATTTGAACTATATGGATATGTATATATGTTTCTATATTAAAAACCATCCAATTAACCTATAAAAATTTAAGAAATGCCAGGAATATCCTTTCGAAAATCCCTCATTAGTGCCGATGTCGATACCCTATGAATAAGTATACCATTCAATAATGGTTTTGTTGAAATAAAGTGTCCATGTTGAGGAAATTCCCATTATAATGGAAAATAATAAATTATTTATATAAATATTTCCTATAAATCTTGTAGATCATAAGGTATAGTTATTAGTATATCTTATACATTGAGCCACTCATATTTCAAAATTTACTTATATGAAGGGACACATAGAAAAGGTGGAGTTAAATAATAAGCTACAAGATAATTTGAAAAATGTTTCATATGACCTAGTGTATTTCCATACAGTTCACCAGTAATCATAATAATGAAAATGTATCAATTAATGCAGATGTCAAAAAAATTTGGGATCTCAATAAGATCACCATAATAAAAAAAATATCCCTTTCCACATTTTATTAATAATTTGATCAACTATATAGAGATTAGTATGTCAAAAAGGTTTACCATCATTATTGATATGATAAAATAAATGTGAAAAAATAAGGAATTCATAAAAAATCATTCCATATATGGTATGGGAACTATGAGTTTATAATGATTTTTTAAATGTAATAATTCCCAATAAATAATCAGGTATTTGATTAACAGTGTTTTTAGAAACATCCAAAAATTTTATTGTTATTCATTATTGAATACATTCATATTTAATCAAAGAGAAAGGAGAAACATAAAGAGATCTATTTATTTCCTTTCTTAATTAATAAATGAGAAAATTTATTCTATGGTTAATAATTTTGTCTATTTGATACTAAAAGTAATTTCATTGTGAAAGTTGTAATATTTTAGGTAATTTATGTGGACCCAATAATGAAAACTAAAATTTATTAATGGAATAGGCCCACTAAGTTCATAGAAATCAATAGATATTCTTAACATAGTATGGTGATAAAGATGTCTGGTGACTAATTTCTCAAAACTATCTATCCCTCTATCTAGGTCAATAAGAAGATGGGTAATGTATGTCTGGACAAATGAATTTTATGAAATAAATTTGTATATTATTAAGAGTCTTATAACAATACATATACTAACATTATAATAATGTTGGGAATGTTTTGTGATATATAACAATGCATCATTGAATGTATTGGGTTGTGTTGTCTTTTAAAAATGAAATTGTGACAACCTATACCCCCTGATAGTTGATGTTCTATAAGAATAACTACCTCATAAATAATCTTGAGTTAGAAACTCTTATATTCTAGTTAATATTTTTTTTGAACTTCCTCAATATTGATATGTGTGATATATATATATAGTTCACAATAGTCTAATGTACATATTCGCATAGAGGGGTCTCAATATGCATCATCAGATATCATAGAACCTAATCAATGACCACAATTTCTATCTTTATTACCATAATGGAGAGGATAAAAAGGAATATTATGATATTAATAGAAAATAACATGATACTCTATTGGTGTTGAGTGTAGAGAAAGATCCTATCTTTATGGATATAAAAATTATATATCTAAAAATCAAAATGCTAGGGAACACATCCTACTGTTACCAAGTTATTTCTAAACTGTCAATCTATGATAAGATCAAACACGTATAAGGGGATGATCTAGGGCTTCAAAATACCATAAAAGGGGTAATGAAAGGAATAATTAATGAATTCTATAATGATGATGATAGTTTGATTCAGTCTAAATCTAGAATATGTGTGGCTATATCACCTGAGATAATGTTGGAAAAATTTGATAAGGGGAATATATAATATTCCTAAATTACTCCTAGAATCACTGTGTTGTAATGTGACCATTAAAATAATATTAGGTGGGAAAAAATGATGTAGGAGATATATGAGTACACCTTAATATTTTTGGACAGTGAGAAGATTAAATAAGAGAGAGAAATGTACAAGGGTTTGAGGAAACTATTACCCATAACCACAAATAAATGTGAAAATAGCACTATAGAAACAATAAATTGTAGTTCAATGATAAAAATAGAAAATCGTGAGATATGGGTTGTGGATTATGACATCAACAAGATTTCACACATCATAAGTATTTGGGAAGATCTATCTCTTGAACAACATGAGATTATATATGTAAATATCGTGTTGTGGAAACATGTGAATGAACTTTTTATTTTTATTTCTGAATATATGTGGTTTAGGTATAAATTATAGTGAAGTGCTTTACATGATAGGAATAATAAATACAATTTCAGCATGGCATATCTTACCTAAAATAATATAAAATATTAAATGAAAAATTAGATACATGAGGGTATAATAAGATAATTCAAAATAGAATTTCAAAGGGGAAAGGGGTACACATCATCAATTAGATGAGTTCTAATTAAATAAAAATATTCCCCACAAGTAATCATATGGAGCTATATGAAGCTCTATATGGAATGTGATGTGGAACATCAAATTGTTGGGATGAAGTTGGGAGATGAAATTTATTTGGACCTGGTCTTATGTAAGAGATGATAGATAATGTTCAAGACATCAAAAAACATATAAATTTTACTCATAATTGGTAGAAGATATTTGATGATACCCATTAAAGGTATTTATTGTTTGATTTCAGATAGAATTTTTTCCTTTAAATTTCACATGGGATTAGATTTTTTATGGAATAATGAAAAGGAAATCATAGCCCTAAGTATATTGGCCATTATGGGATATTTGATCATATCGATGTTTTGGACTATCAGCTTCCACTTCCACCAAATATGGTTCATGTTAATAATCTATTGTACATCTCTCCTAATAAAGTACATACCTGATTCCTCACTTGAACTTAATCCTGAGGTGGTACAAATGGAGAATTACCTCTCATATGAGTTGTGTCCGATGAATATCACGATCCATGGAGATAACGTTCTATGCATCATGACAACTCACCTTATCAATGTGTTGTGCAGGGACACAAAATATGAAGTGGAAATATGGGAACCAAAAAAATGAAATATTAGTATCCTCACCTATTTTCAATCACAATTTTTGGGTGAAATTTTGTGAATAATATTAGTTAAAGGGGGTGACAATTTAATTACCCATAGATTATTAATTATATATACTTAATTATTTTTTTATATAGTATCATATATTTAAAAAAATAAATAAAACAACAAACATTATTTCAATAAAATAGATCATTACATTAATCGGAATATAATACCCAAATATTCAAAATATTATATTGGGGAGAAAATATAAATATTTGGAAAGAAGAATAGAAAAATCAGTTCATCCCAATAGAGTAGAATCATTTCCACTAAAGACAACACTATAGAAAGGAGACAAATTTTCTGTTAACAAATCAACATTTTAGAACATTAATATATAGAACTTTCACAAGAATTAATTTAAATATTCTAAGAATGAATGTTCAAATATTTGAAAGAGGTAATAAAAAATATAGTGTAATAATATGACAGTCCCAATAATGTTTTGCACATTTAGAATAATAACATAACCATTGGAATAGTAATCTAACCTCAGAATAATTAAATAAAAAATTAATATTAATTATCAAGTATAATTTAAATAAATAGAAAATATATAAATTCTAAAAATATAAATATCATGATTAATAACTTGAATAAAACCCAAGCACATATTCCATTAATATAATTACAAGGATTTATGTAGGAACTCATAAATTGGAATTATTTTTGTAAAATGAATATTATATTTGAAATCATCACATAGAATTTTTTTAGGGGTTGTTGTTTTTTAATTTTCTAAAATACAACAATTTTTAGGTTATTAGTAAATGCTATATTCATTGGGACAAGTTTATATTAAATACAATCATTCAAGATGTAATAAAGACCTAATAAATTATAGAAATATTGGATCAAACAAGAACATATTATTTTTAATGAATGTGTCATTGATATACAATTAACATTTATCATTATTCCTAATATCTATTTTGAAATGCAGAATGACTAATGTATTCTCTTAAAATATTTTTATTATTATTTCAACATTTCTTATTATTTAAAAATTTAATTCCAATTATAAAGGGGGTTAATGTCTTTGAAAATATTATTATATTTATATTTGATTCATTGTGTAGAAATGTCTTTATTTCATGGTTTATGTGAGATTGTGTATTTTATTTAATAAATAATTCTAAAATACACCTCTACTCAAGTATAAATAACCCCTCTCCCTCCTCTTGGAAATTCATTACACTTCCACTTGAAAATTCCAAATCTCCATCCAACTACCAACTCTTTAGACCAATACAATGCATATATATTTTATAGCATAATTAAATTACAATATTTTACGAAATTAAGGGTAGTATACTTGGAAACACTTCCTGAAATAAGTCATGAATTTTCATCATTTTATACTATTTTACATTTAATATTTCATATCCACCTTCTCTTTTCTAGTTTAAACAATATTAATCCAATTATACAGCATGACATAATTATATTGATAATGTAAATATATTAAAATTTTCTTTCTATATAATCATATATTGTAAATCTCACACTTCTTATTTGTTTAATGACTAATTGACATTCGGTCCACCTATAAGAAGGAAGAGTCTAATTATATTATTATCATAACACTCATGTATTATCATAATAAATTATTTATAATATATATATTTATTAATATATGTAATTTATGATTCATGAATTTTTCATTTAATTTATATATGGCCATGAACAAAATTTGAACATTTGAAGAAAATACTCGATAATATTATGGATAACATGTTATCAAAATGTTTTCCCTTTAAACAAGGGTATTAAAGTATAATAAAATTATTATCATTAGTTAATATGCTAAAAATTGAACATAATTCACTTATTTTTTAATTCATTCATAAAAAAAATTTGAAGATGGAAAAGAGATGAAATAATGCGGGATTTAAGGTTTGAGGATTGTAGAAGACAAAACCATTCATTTGTAATATGACCTATTTAACGTTGTTTTCAGTATGATTATCACACTAATATCTAATATATTTATTTTTAATGTCATTTAACTTTTATTTCGAGGAGATACTTTCTTCTACCTTTCCTAAATGTTTTCTATTCCATTTACAATTCATTTTCTAAAAGTCAAAAATCATACAAAACATATGTTGAATCCACATGAGTTACTTCTCTTTTTAATGGATAAAATGATCATTTATTCCATTAGAATTACTCCCATATTCATTTGGGAAACATAAGGTTCATTTCATGATATATGATATGGGATAATATTTTATAAAACCCATTCATTTACAAAGGTTATTGGATGACTAAATTGCTATCCTTTAATGTCGCATGCATGACTTTGAGAATTTTATTATGTGATAGTTGGGATAAAATTTATAAATCATTAAATTTAATGGGATCATTTCATATATCCCAAAAGATATTTCATATAATGCATGAACATAATGACAACATTGTTAACAATGATGATGTTATCATTTATGCACATATGTCACAGGTGGGAATTTTGCTAGCTTTTTTCAAAACTTTGTGTTTTATTTGACTAAATTATTATGATGCTTTATTATTTTTCATTTAACACATCCCAAACCTATATCAAAATTTTCTCTCATTATTATTTTGATTATCATATTCTTATGACGTGATAACTGCGACTATAGTCAACATTGTACTACTGATTCATGTCCCTTTTTCACTATGATTGTGGGATGTTAGCTCAAACGAATATTTCATATATATCATCGGGTGAATACATGTACTAATGTTATCACTAGTGATATTGGAGGATATATAAGAAAAAATTAAAAATTTATATTCTTTATTTTATACAATTTTTTATTAGACTATTTTATTCATGAAACTAGAACTTTGGATCATTTATTTGTATCACTGTTATGTTTTATATCTTAAATATGGCTTAATGGTCATGTATGGAAATATATGCATGTTATATCAATATATTTATATTCTACTTAATTTAGTAGAATATATACCATCAAATCATCTATATAATATTTATAATCATTTCACTCTCCTTAATTGGAAAAATATTAGAATTAAAATTCTTAGTTTATTCTCTTAGTATGTATTCTACATTTATATAATACATATTTTTTTATCCATGTGGATTCATATTTTTCAATATATTAGTAAATCAATGGTACATTCCCATATTAACTTCATTTTAAATTATTTAAATATCCATTTTAGTAGAACATGATCCCTTGAAAGGAGGTTCTCTTCAATGATTCACCATTTTCAATATCTTCTTCCTCATCCCTATGGTGAGGCAACCCATTTGTTTTTTCTAGATCAATCAAAAAATCATATATAATTTCTATAAAATATTTCATGAACTATTTTATTAAAAAAATTAAACTTTTCACTTGAAAAAAAAGATTATAAAATGTTATGTTTTGTTTTCATTGAGGAATAGAAAACCATGGGTTGTTGGAATGGATCAATAGAAGATATCCAACTTTTCAAAGATAGTTGTTTTCTTCATAATTATGGTCAAATATATAATGGAAGAGTAATATGAAAAATTGTAATAGATTATTATTATCAATATATTAATTATGTATAGTTTTCTATAATCGGGTTTGTGATATATTCCTCCATTGTATCCCTTCACCTTAGTTAACCACAAAACACATGAGTGGGAGATTGTGTTTCTATATAGTAGTTTAAGGATTTCATTAAACAGGTCACATATAGTATACAATTTTTATTCATTAATAATGTTTTCACTGCATAAATCTTAATAATAGAATTATAATGGTATGATACAACATTTCAGGGGTCAGTATGGTTTCCATATCAGCTGTTGTCCTTTTTCATTTATAAAAAGATATTTCTCACCGAGTTTTTAAAAAAATATTCAAGAAAACAAGTCTTTTATAACCTTCCATAGTAAAGGGTGTTTAAAATGAATTAATATCCTAAAAATTTCTATCAATATCTGTAAAAGTAGCACTGACATGAGTGACAAAATTATTTAGAAAACAACATAATGTTTATGATGGTATTTTACTAAGGAATGACTTTGACATATAATTTTTGATTTGAGAATTCACATCCACCACATTAATGGTATTTTATATGATCCTAAATAGAATTATCAAATATGAGATTGATTCATTTTACTCGGTTGATGGTTCTCATTGTTCTATAAAATTATTTCTTATTTCCTAATTAATGGTCACTATGTTTCTAGAACACTGATTATTTTCATTAGAATCCCTAAATGAGGTTGAGATCAATTATTTTGGGACTCTAAAAGAAAATGTGAGAACCACTGGTCCAACTAGTGAATAATTTTAAAAATATTTCATTAATATAGTTTTAAAATATCAAGGAATGTGCTATGTGAAAAGATAATACAAGAAACGTTTAAATTATTGACTAATAAAAACAAAAAATGAAAATATAATTTTGAAGACATTTTGAAGAATTACTTCCAACCACGGTGACTAGATCACTTTCTGGTAACTTATATATTTTTTGAAATATATTTTAGATCTCTATAAATTAAACGAGAACACTGATATCAGCTTCCTTTTTAGGAATAATCAATTACATTAAATATTGGAAGTATCATTTCTTTATGTTTTTGGTTTAATATTGAATTCCCATTACATCAATGAATGTTTTTCCAAGACCATTTATTTTCATATTAAAATTTAGTCCACAAAAATGATTTTATTGTAGTGAAAGGATTATAACAGTACTTAAACAATGATATAATCCTATACAATATTATATATTTATATAATATAACAAAAATAATAAGTGGGGATCTCTATAAATAATTTATAGTATGTACAAAAGATAATTACTTGAAGGGTGCTGACTACTTTGGTTATAAAGTTGTATTATTGAGAAATAAAGATATTTTATGGTAAAAGATGTTAAATGGGTTCTCAATATGATTTTGGAAGATTATGTAGGACAATGATAATAAAATAAAATAAAAATTATTATAATAATATTTTTAAAAAATAAATTTTCATTAAATTTATTTTTTAATAATTATAATAATAGTAATATTATTTTTACATAATAAAATTTCATATTTTTGGTGGATGATTTTGATGATAATAATAAAAAATGATTATAAAATGATTATAATTTTCCTAAAAAGTATAAAAACATAATTTTTACTGTTATTATTTCATTCTCAATATAAATATAAATTAAAATGTTTGTAAATTGTGAGAAATGTTTTATTTTTGGAAATGTTATAATTTGAAACATGAGTGGCTGAAAACTACCCATTTCATATAAAATCAATATGATGATGATTTTCAGATCACGTATTTTGATTGTAATATGTTATTTGGTTTTTTAAAATATTAGATATCACAATATTCAATAAAATGCTTCATGTTATCCTAATTGGACTTACATGTCTTATATTCAGTACTAGATCATGATTCCACATATGATTCATTATTTCAAAATCTAGAAATTTAAAATTAACAAAATTGTTGATAATGTTACTCTGTACATGATTCCTAGTGAAATTAATAATGATCACAACATTCTAAATAATCTAATCTGACACATGATAATGAATATAATTATGACGGTGAATATTGATCAACGATTTGTCTTTGTGTGAGTGATTGAAAATGGATTTCACAATAATGAAGATAATGTTTCCATTGTGGGTTTTTTTGGTTAATAAAATCACATATTATAAATATAAATGAATTAAAATTGATTAAGTGAATGGTTTATGATGTTATATTATTTTCCCAGCATCTCAGACAATGCAAGATTCCATTTGATAATAATTTATTAGGATATAATATATTGTTCCACTTTTGGAAATTTTTAATGTACCATTATGAAATTATGAGGATTTATGTTCATCATATTCTCAATAATGTTTCTTTGATGGGAAAATAATATTCATCTCTTTTCCTATTCAGTTATTTACTGATGGTTGTATTCTCAACGTGTGTCTCCCTGATTATTATAACATGGTTTAGAATGTAATTGATATCCCATGATAAGATAATAAATTACAATATTACCTAGATTTATGTAAAATAAACATATTATATGATTATAATGGAATGGACAAGAGACATTCAACCTAAAATAATTGGGATAAATATATGGATTACATATGATGTGGAATTTAATATTTTTAACTCTAGAGGTTTCCTCAATGGAGGAGGTTCATTTTTTGAATATTAGTGGAATTAATTTAACTACATGAAATATATTATTTAATAGATTATGATGATGTTGATATTAGGATTGTGAGGTTAATTTTTGGATGGTATGATTTATAATTATTGTAACTCATATGTCCAGAGGATTAAAAATATTTATAAATTAATCATCAACATTGGATTTTATAAAAAGATAGTTTTTGTTTTTATGTTATTTTATAGGTGTTTGTATCATCTTCTATTTAACAATATCTTATGTATGGTTATATCATTGGTGACTAAACACAATATGTGAATGATGGAATGAGCAAATAAAAACAAATATACCTTATCTCATCCATAATTATATTAATTTATGAAGTAGTTATGAGTTTTAGAAGATAATGATGATGATGGTACAAGGTTGATGTCAATTAGGATTCATTCATCTGATTACTTTTTGTCATAATGAGATGGGCATAAGGATAATTTCCTTCAGTATATGTGGTAATGGGAATTTAATTGATTATGGTAATGTGAATATGATATATTATGTGCATAGAGACAGGTTTGTATTTGATTATTATTCATTATTCCCCTATGTTTTATAACTTATTAGGATTATATATATATATATATTAAAAGATGGATTTTTTTTTACATAAAATCTTAATGGCTTGAAATTTTTAATATTATATGATATTCATATGTTGTAAAATATTTGAGATATTATTTAATAGTATTATTATTATTATACTAGTTTTAGGATTTTTTATTATATTTACTATTCATCTAATTTTTTCTTTAATTGATTGTTCGTTCCATTTTTAAGTATTGTAAAATGGTGATAACTAAAATAATATGGAAAATTAAAGTAGACAATAAATATTATAACATTCTTTAGACACCATGTCTATAATATTTGGATGGAATCATGTCATGACATAATACTATTACATGTCATCCCTCTACACTAGTTATATACCCTTACCAATCATCGAATTTCCTTGATGCATTATATTATTACGAAATAGTTATTGTGGACTTCATATGGGTGGGTAGTTATGAATATAAATCATTTGAGTTATAAATATTTATGATATCTGAGTTATTAATATGTTAATTTATTAAAGGTTCTCACTCTTAATATGGTGGGATTAATTCATAATATGTATTATGGGGAAATAAAATTAAAAAATTTCCATTTTAAGATAATTAAAAAAATGTTTTTATGGGATTTTTCAAAAATATTCCATAACTAGTCCATTGATCAAAAAATAAATATTAATTCATTTATAATTATATTGTTCACTATTACTATTTGATCCAATAAAAAATATTACTTTTTATAATTTATATTAGATCTATACACTCAAATATTAGCAACTAAATTTTTTTTCCTATCTATAATTGATTTTCATTGAAACTATTTTAATATTAAAATAAATTTAAAAATATTATTGTAGATAATATTATTTTTCAATCCTTTAATGATATATAAATATTATCTCTTATACATTTTTTGAGCTCATTAGAATACATTTTTTTAAAAATATCAATTATATATACTTTTGACGTACCCATTTTCTGAACACAATAACTTGTAATTTTTTTTAAATTAAAATATAAGAGGGTGTATAATTATGATTACGTAAAAAAATTAGTAATCGATTTATATTTTAAAACATTATCATCATTTCTATTAGAACATGTAATCATTGTTTGATGATAAAATCATATTTAGAAACATTAATTTATAGATGGATAAAATAATAAATATGAGTGTATAATTATAATTCAATTTATAATTTTATTTATGTGTATAAATTTCCAATATCTATATGGATTTAAATAAAATTAGTCGGACGATTCTTTTTTCTAATAGACTATTCTGTGAAATACTTTGAAAAAATATGTTTTCATAGTGATTTTTGAGGTGATTCCTACGTTAAAAAAATATTTTATTGAAATTATACGTCCAAGGTTATATTGACAATCATAACGAATATTTATTCAAATTCCTAGAGGTCTCAACCATCCTTTCCCATATTTTACTCCACCATTTCCCAATGGGGGAACCACCCATCTTTATATCACATTAATCAAATTAGAGATTTGTTTGGTGGATGATATGAAATTATACTCATGATATGTTTCCTGATATCACTTATCATATCTACATTATAATATTTAACATGATTTTATAATGATTGTAATACTACTTTTAGGGATTCAAGAAAAATGAATTTTTATGTTATGAAAAAATTATGGGGTTTAGATTTTTAATTGTATAGGGGGTATCATTATGATGGTTTTCATTAGATTGTGGATTATAGGGCCTCAACCAATTTTCCCTAAACATAATTATTGTTCATAAATATGATAATGAATGTCAAGGTATATTTTAATATTTAATACTTATTGAATTTACTATATACTTCCATAAATACTCACATATTTGTTTAGATCATTATCATTTCACAGTGGTGTGATAAAAAATGCATCCATATTCAGTGTATTCATATTTTTTAATGAATATGATAAATTATGGTAGATTTACATTCTTTTTTTTCAATAAGTTTAAATCAACTAAAATAGTTATATACATATATTTACATTTTAATTATGAAAATATTGTAAAATATAATTATTATTTTTGGATTCAAAATAAATATTCATTAAATAACTATAATTTGGATTCAATTATGATTAATGTATAATCTTCACTACATTGATGGATTAAAGTATATTTATAATAATTTGAATGCATGATTATTAACTATTGAAATTCTCAATTGGAAGACACTATTGAAGAAATGGATAATATGATATTTGGAATAATAATTTTTCATGGAAACATTTCTTTAACAAATTTTATGTATTTATGGTTATAATAAAAATAATAATTAAATAATTTCTCACCATTTCTTAAATTTATATTTACGGTATCTCTTATAAATCTTGGTGATGAATTTATGAGAAATTCATATATAAGTTCTTAGGTTTATTAATGAATAATTTATAATATTTGGGATTAATTAAATTATATTTACATATATTTATCAGATTAATTATGATGTTACTTTTTAAAATAAGAGAAGAAATTATAGCTAATGTCACTAATTTTTTACAATAGTTTTATCTGAAAGAGTATTTTGTGCTATAATAATATTATATACTAGTTTTCATAATATTTTGGGATTGAATATTAATACAAGTTTAAGGAATTTATATAGAAAATTACATAAGCACCATTTGAATAAATATATAATCTAGATTAAACTAAAATAAATCATAGAGTGAATATTGGGATTTAAAGTATGAAATTTGATTGTATCCAAGAATAATAATCAAATGACCATTATTATAGGTGTTTATATGTTATTAATAAAAATAGAATAAACATAATATTTTGTTTTTGAAGTTTGTTTCAATCCATGACACAAATTACAAATTAAGAATTATACATAACAAATAAATCACTAAAAAATATTTTTTTGTCATTTTGGAAATTTTACATTAAGAGCATATGGTGTATTCAAATCCTTGTGTACTTGTTTCTAAATACGAATACAATATGTATGTGTTTTTTATGGGTTGATTTATCTTGATGGGTTTTTATTAAATGATAAAATATTATTGAATTTGACTTGGTTTATCTATCAAAATATAATTTCAAATTTATTTTGATGTAATAATATTGAATATTTTGTAGTATATTCTGTATGATAATTTATTTTTAAATATTTTTTTCCTAGAATATGTAATGGGTTGGTATATGATTTAAATATATATTAAAATTGGATTGAATATGGGAAATTATTTTATTATGTTGAAAAATATGTAACAATAGTATCCCTCTACCCACAGTTCTGGTTCTAATACTAAATTCACAAACAATACATTTTCATATTTAATATAGAAAAGGCCAAATATATTTTTTCCTAACAAAAATTACAATATAAAAAATATATATTCTCTTTGTTAAATAATCATGGGCACTTTATTTTTTTAATTTTTTATTATTAGGACCAACTTATATAAATATGGATTCATAAATATATGGTTCCTAAATATGAAGATCATCACCCATTATACCCATCATTCCTTCTCTATATTATTATATCAACATAATTAATAAGACATGCATTATAATTTTAATTAATCCAATATTTTTCATTACAACATGATGAAACTGAAAGGAAATAATGGTGATTAGAAAGTCTCTATAATGTAAAATGTATTAATTAATAATATATGGTCATTATAAAGAATAAGAATAAATTAATGGTATCATTACATAATCTAAGTTAATGGGTATAAAATTATAATATTTGTACCCATAAATATATGGATTTAAAAAAAATTAAATCATGAAATAATGAATTTAAAATGATAAAATTCATAAGAAAAACTAATCATGTTGTATGTGTTGTCAATATCGATCTAATGAAACATCATAAACCCACAGAAAAAAAATTATAAGTATCTTTGAACATCTTCTCATAAATCGGTTACAAATACCTTAATATTTGAATGCCCAATTGGCACACATCAAACACAATTGGTAACACAACAAAATCATTGTGAATTTTATTGGAGTGATATCTAGGTGAAAAAATCATAATAGATTTAACACTGTCACCCGACACTATAGTGGCACACCCATCATTTATAGTATTCAATAACATAATAGTGAATAAATAACAAATAGAATATATTTCATCACAAAACTCATTTTAAGAGTAATTATTACCTTTTAAAATTTATTATACCATAGAAAATAAATTGTATTTATGTAAATATATTTTTAACATCATTAAACTATGGAAAAGAAATAGGTTCTATAATAGTATCTTTGAAACATGATTTTCCCATGTAAGAGGAGAATGTTTCATAACAATATCTTAGATACATTCTAAATTAGTCTACAAGAAGAATGGGGATAATATCATTAACAAATTTCCCCATTTTGGAATGTTTAGTGAAAATGGTATTTTATGTAAAAGAGTGTAAATATCATTAAAATATCATAAAAATATTTTTAGGAAAATTCCCTTTTCATTTTGAAATTCACTTTTTGAAACATTAATTATTTTGAAAACCCTTTTCCTTGAAAATAATCATAAATTAATATAGAGGAATATTTTGAAAATAATTTTAGAATATAAATGAGGGAAATATCATTTCATATTTGAAAATAAATTTTTTAATTGTTATTTTTTAATTTATTTTTTAGAAAACATGGTTTCAAAAGAACAATGATTACCCCACGAAGAGAAAAATAAAGTCAGAATTTGGTAATAATAAATTCTCAATAATTTTGTATACGGATGATTGAAAATAAGGTAGAATAACATTAAAATAGCATAAATAAACAAATAATATTATAATTCATTAGAATTATAATATTTCAACATCTGATACATAACATTACACAATCCCGTTCATCGATAAGATTATAAAAAAGTCTCTTACCACTTTTGAAACATTGAATCATATTCCACCTGAATGAAAAATTTTAAATGAGAAATATAATAGTAGGAACATAATGATATTAATGATATAATCACTCAAAGTGGATGTATATTCACATCATAATTGAATATAGGTTTACAACATAACAAATGTCTAAGAGAAATAAAATTTATTCAAAAATACCTTACCACATTAATAACAAAGTTACCATAAAACCCATAAATGAGATATCATAAAATAGAAATATAAATACAAATAGATTAATGAATAATAATAATTAAATACATTTTTGGGAATTATGTACTCCACAATAATAGAATTAATTAAGGAATATGTAAACTATCTCACAGAAATAAATTTGAGATTACAAAACCTCTTAGCATGAGCTCGATTCTTCATGGTTGTAATTTTAATTTCCAAATATTTAACATATTTTTATTATTTACGTAATTTAAAAAATTTACCATGTCTATTATTACTTTTATTTATCTTATAAACAATATATATAACAATTTAATCAATTTAGTTTATATCGAATGTTTTGAACATATTTGGATGACTTTTCAAAACATATTATCGTATGTCTATTATATTCAAAAGTAAATTATTAAAAATATACAGAATAATAATAAATACATAAGTGTAGTATTTATAAGTCAATTATATATTGAAAATAAATTATAAATATATTTTTATGAAAAAAGAAACAATATTATAATCATTGGGAAGGTAGGGCGTACATAAATATGAGTAATAGTTTTCTTCTTTTGAATGATAATTATAGAAATAAGGTATGTAATATTTTATCCTTATATAATTAAAATTATTACATAAATAAATTTATATTAAAATATATTAACATATATTTATCAGTATTTGGATTGAAATATAATCACATCTCTTTGAGTTTGTTGTAGTCCACACATCCATGAATGACATTATGACACTTTCATTGTGAAAATTGGAAAAAATAAAAAGATATATTATATTTATAGAATAACAATTATGTCATGAATATAATTATGATTTAATATATATCATATATATTCTATATAGTTATCCTTATTAACTTTCATGTAACACGTTAGTGAAAACACATATAAATTAAAAAGGTGGTAGTCCGTTAAACACATGAGTGATATTATCATTATCCAGACTGAATGCAATGTAAGTTGGTTTTAAGATATATAACACATATTAATATTTTATTATGTTATAAAAAATAAATTGCATATATAAAAATTATTTCCATTATTATTCCATCTAAGAGAGGCGGTAATAGAAAAATGAACAACATCTTTTCATGAGGTGGTAGTCTGTTATGCACATGAATGATGATTTAATAACTGATTTGATGGTTGTGTGTGTGTGGGTGTAGGCTAAACCCATAACATAAAAAATATTAAAATAATGATATTAAATTTTTTATAATATAATAATTGCTATAAAAATAATTGAATGGGTGGATGACGATATGAAATAGAAATTATCATTGGATAAATTAACCTCTTCTTTATACATATCCATTTGGTTTTCCCCAAAGGACCTCTATAGATGAATTTATTAAAAAAGTAAGGATTCAAGGATAAATGCCTTAAATTTTAATAGTGATCTAGGCATATACTTTCCAATACAAATATTTTGAGTGGTGTGCATAGTGGAGGAGAAATGGAGGCCTTTTATAAGGGAGGTGAGTGGCACTATGGTAACTCTTGAATGAGTGAATTACCCTCATGTTTTTTACAAATAAAGTTACCCAAATAATGAAAAAAACATCATAATAAAAGGGATATGGTATACATATGACCATAAAATGTGTTCTGGACATGTTTATATGTCATTTGGCCCCATTAGATTAAATTTAATCACTTTATAAACTAATTATTTTTCCTTAATCACTATGATTAAATTTTGTACTACTCACTAATAAAAATGGTAAAAATTTAATATTAAATTATTGTAAATTATAAAAAAAAAATTAAATTCACAATATGGATTCCATTTTTCGAAATTCAATTCTTAATAGTGAGAAAACCTGATTTATTATTAATCTGACAGATTCGGTGAGACAACAAATATTTAAGAAGAGTATGTTTTTTAGAAAAATATGATACGATATTAAATAATAAACTAATAATAATCATTTTATGAAAATGAAAAAACAATATTAAATGATATATATTATATAAACATAACTTAAAAAATTCATCATTTGGTATTATTTTAATTTATAAAAAATGAAAAACATTGTGGATTTTAGCACAGTTTTTTCAAAAACTCCCCTTCTTTAAAAAAAACATAAATTAAAAAATATATAATATTGATTCAAAAATTATAAAGTTTGGAAAATAATATAAAATAAAAAATAGGTTCCTTTAAATCATATACAAGACTTATTGTTAATATAAAATTACTTAATTTATTAGAATATGTGACTTTTTATTTATTAAAATTTATTTTTATCAATATTCATTAAAAATTCTATATATTCTAAAAAAACATTCCCAAAACATCACCCAAAATAAATTTTTATATTAATATTCAGAAATAAAATATTTTTTTAAAATTAATTTTATTAATTTATGAAACATTATTTTTTAAAATAAGTTGACCCTGAAATGATGAAGTAATTATTTTCTGGAAAAATATAGAGTTTCAAGAGAATAATTAGATTTATCCAATTTAGAAAATATATAGGATGACTCTGAAAAAATTGAATGAATATATTATACACAAAATAAATTAATATAATAAAATTATAAATATTTTTTAATTTATTTTTATAAAAAAACTTCACTGCATAAAAATAGTTTTTTAGAAGACAATGTTATTTTAAAAAAGTTTTCATTTTTATTACTAATTTATTGGTCACCGTATAACATATGTGTGAATGGATTAAAAGGGTTAATAATTATAGGGATTAATTTAGGTCGTTTATCACTAAAAATTTGATGATCAATGGATTGGCCAGGTCTATAAAACCATAAATCTTACATAATCGTAAAGACTTTTGGTATATCAGTAATAATGGTGTTATGATAATATTATGGTTTTATTAGACGATTTATAGAGTGGATGAATTATTTCATGATCTAGACTGAAATAATATGTCACGACCTATCCCCCGGGACCCGCATCGTGACTACCCCAAACCCGCCTTCCATAGGCCAGGGGCTGGCGACTAGCACCAAAGGCGTAATTCCCTAGATCGGGGAAGACATTGCCTTTATAAAATTTAAACACACACAACCAGAGAAAAAGTGGAAGAAAACACTAAGTAAAGCAGTATAACAAGTGTGCTGAAAGTACAAAGGGGATGGAAATACAAGCCCAACAAAAAGGTACAGCTACAACTGAATGAAAGTAAAACTGAAAAGACAAAAAGCTAGAAGATGGAAGCATCTCCTGAATCATCCTCCGGGTTCCTACCTGAAGGGTAGGTACAAATGTCCTCCTCAGCACTATATGTCCGTCTGTCCCCCTCCAGGTACCATCTCGTCATGTGGCCCACCTCTGTGTACCATCCAGTCCTCATACACTCTGCCTCAGTCAGCGATGTCCTTCGTCTGCATCCAACACAACGAGGTGCGGGCATAGCCCATGCAGGGGTCAGTATAACGATACTCATTAGGGACCCCGAGACCCTCAAGGTGTCATAAAATCCAACAAGAATAAACCACAAAGAAATTTCTCAACAGATAACCTTTACTTAGGTATATTCCCATACATATACCTATGTTATCAAGTATCCCATCTAAATCGTGAGGAAAAACAAAAAGTTCATTGACTGAGCTCAAACTAGGATTTTATTCATGATGTTGAAACCAAGACTGTTGTATAACTCCTCCTCTATCGAGCATAGTAGTCCTATCACGACTTCGAGGTGCTACTCACTAACCGTAGACTGCTGAGGTACTCCTGTTGTCGAGTACCGCGGGTCTGTAGCCTCACACAGTATTGCTCCGCGCAATGGGTCTACTGCCTCACATAGTAGAGCTCCCCTTGATAGCCTACAGAGGTACTCCTTCTATCGATTGCCGTGGGTCTGCCGCCTCACAAAGTAGATGTCCTCCGCCATCGGTCTACCACCTCACACAGTTGTGCTCCCTACTGGGCTAGTCAATTCACTCAGAAATGAATCGTACAAGCAGTCATCAGGTCTCAGCCAGCTACTAGGTCTCCATACTCTGTATGCTCGTCTGCGGGAGGATCCGCTCCATGAGCTAATGGTCGATACTCCAAGTGTCCTAAAGTTCTACAAAGAAGTATCTCAAAGGACCGCCACATCATAGGGGTCTCAACGCAACAGACATCGCGTCAATTGGACACCCGGTCTGTGATTTATTAGACTATTTGTCCCGGGGGCCCGATTGGTTTTAGAATAGAAACAAAAAGAAAGAATAAGTGGAAGAAGAAAAGAACATGAAAGAGGTTGTGAATTATTTACCTCTTCTTTGGGATCTTCCATTTGATTTGATGAAAAAGGATTTATAGGTTGGATTTGTGACCAAAGTAAGGGCTCTAGGATGAATAATGGAAAGTATGGAGGATATATGGGCAAGGTTTGGCCATGCCAAATAACTTTTGAGGGGTTAAATTACGAAAAGATGAAGTACCCATTTATAAGAGAGGTGAGGCTCACTTTGGGAAAAGCTTGAAATATTAATGATAATAAAATAATTTTCGTTTTTTAATGCCCCCAAAATGATTTACTTAGAAGATAAGGTGGGTATGGGTCTAAAAACTTTCAACCAATAGGTTTTAGACAGGTTTAGGTCACCATATTACCCTTATCTATTAGATTTAACTCTTAGTTAAATAGTTGGACATTTACCTTATCTCTCATTTTATATTATATGGTTAATAAACATATTATAATAATCCAATATAGCCCCAAGTGGTTAATTATTAAGTTATATATCATTATCTAAGTCCATTGGCCAAACATTAGTTTTTTATTAATTTTATATCAATTAATAATATAGTATTTGTTTTAAAAACTCAATTATGTCAATTTTGATACTATTTAGTATTTGGTTTTTGTGAAAATTCATAACCGCATGTTTACTTCGATCAAAAATTATTTAATAAACCCTAACATGTCATATTAACCGAGAAAAATAGTGTAATTCATCAAAAGTCTCATATTACATTTATTTGGATATTTATAATATCAATTATTTTAATCATTCATTAATAAGGTAATTACTACATCATCATTGTGTCATAAATAAATTTAATTATTTAATGTCTAAAAATTATAAATAATATACCATTATGTAGGAAATATTTTTATATTTATAATTAATAATAATAGTCTAATTTATCTTATTTATAACCCAATATTAAAATCTTTTAGTTATTAAATAATGAATTTAACACTTTTAACTCTTCTTTAAATAAAATAATAAAAAATGTCTTAATCTAATCCAAGTAAACCAAATTGATCATATATTATTACTAATGTTGTTTTTGGTTGAATTAAACATATATAATATAATATGGACATGTGTTACGGTAATTATAATATTATTTTTACACATAATTACACTATTTACATTTAACCGTTGTAAATAAAAGTCTAATTGTACTATTAAAAAAATTATTTTCATCTTATTGAACCAAATTTTACATACGGATATTTAACATGTCTCTCGTATTATTGAAATTCAACTCAATAAAGCAGTAAAATTATGTTTTATGGAATTTTTTAATGCTCCTAGAAGGTGGGTAAAAGACAGTAAAAGGAAAAATAAAATTTTATGTATCTAAATTAATTATAAAATGACTCTAATGAATTACATTGAACATATATAGGTATTATGTATATATTTTGAGATAAATGAAAATAAAATAAAATAAAAAATTACTTAAATAAAATTTCAGTTTTAAACAATAACGCAATATTTTTCAATAATCATCAAAAATTGAATGTTCTTAGAAAAATACCAAAAATTCACCCAAAGCTAATTTTGATATTCTGAATCCAAAAATGAAGAAAATTTTGAAAAATAAAATTTATAAAATTTTAAAAAGTTTATATTACTATTCATAACACCTTTTTTCATTGGTTGTGGTGTGTATAAAATCCATGTTGCGTACAACACAAGCTACTGCATTATTCAAAGGGAAACATATCGTGGAAGGTTGGGGTGTTACATTCTCCCCTCCTTAAAATAATTTTATCCTCGATATTTGTAGAATATTACTACATAAAATGATTTGGGAAGTTCTTCATCATATATTTCTTGGGTTCCCAAGTTTCCTCTTCCATTTTATGGTTTCTCCGTAGAACTTTTACCAGACGAGTCATTCATTTTCTCATCAATTTTTCTGTTGTATCAAAAATTTTGACAGCCTCTTCACAATTAAACAGATCAGGTTCCATTTTAGTTTCCTCATAGGTGAATACATGTGTTGGGTTAGGCATGTATATTATCAACAGTGATATGTGGAAGACATCATGAACATTGGATATACTTGGAGTCATTTCCAAACGACAAGCTACAACTCCAATTCGTTCTAGAATTTCAAAAGGTCTGATGTACCTGGGACTCAATTTACCATTCTTACTAAAACGTATAACACCCTTTCCTAGAGATACCTTCATGAAAAAATTTCCTCTGACTTGAAATTCCAAATCCTTCCTTCGGTTATTATCATAGCTCTTTTGCCTACTTTGGGCGACTTTGATGTGGGTTTTTATAACCTTTACCTTCTCCATTGTTTCCTCAACAAGTTCTGGGCTTACGGGTTTTCTTTCACCAACATAATCCCTAAAATATGGTATGCGGCATCTCTTTACATATAACGCATCATATAGAGCCATCTGAATACTTTAATGGATTCTATTGTTATAGTGAAATTCTATTAGATGTAAATATTGATCCTATATACCTTGAAAGTCAAATGAGATAGATCTCAAAATGTCTTCTAAGGATTGAATAGTCCATTCTGATTGTCTATCAGTTTGAGGGTGGTAGGCAGTGTTCAAACGTAGTTCATTGTCCAGGTCCTTATGAAGACTTTTCCAAAAAAATTTATGAAAAATGTGGATCTCAATCAGAAACAATCGATAAGGGTACTCCATGAAGTCTTAAAACTTCATTAGTATATAGTCTTGCTAAACATTCAAGTGGTAAATCTTCTCTTATAGTACGAAAATGTGATGACTTGGTAAGACGATCAACAATGACCAATATTTAATCATTTCTTCTTGGAGTCTTTGGTAGTCCCATGACAATGTCCATCGTTATAACATCCCATTTCCAATCAGGTAGGGGAAGAGATTGCATGACTCTTCTAGGATGTCGTCTTCTAGCTTTCACATGTTGGGAAACCAAACATCTCAAAACAAAATCAGCAATCTCTTCTTCAAGTTGTCCCACAAAAAATGTTCTTTGAAATAACTATACATCTTAGTGCTACCATGGTGTATATAGAAATTGGATCTATGGGCATCATCCAACAATTCACTTTTTAGATCAGGTATATCGGGAACAAAAAGTATTTTCCCAAATTTCAAAATTCTATCTTCATATACGATGTTGATCAATCTCCTATCATTCAAGTATTTAATTTTCTTTTCAAATTCCTCATCATCAGTTTGATAAATTTTTATCCTTTATAGGTAAATATGGTTTGGAAACCATTTGAAAAAGTAGTGATTTTCCCCTTACATGTTTATTCCCATATCCATCTTTACTAGATCCACATATATGTATATATAGGATCATTTTCAACTCTCATCTTGTTCAAAATACCATGATATTTTCTGCTGAAAGCATCTGCCACCTTATTTACTTTTCTCGAGTGGTAGTGTATAGTGACATTCAAATCCTTGAGTAGTTCAAGCCATCACCTTAGCCTCATGTTGAGTTCTTTTTGTGAGAAAATATAATTCAAACACTTTTGATTAGTATTAATCTCGCATTTTTCACCATAGATATAGTGTCTCCATATTTTCAGAGCATATATTATAGCTGCTAACTCAATATAATGAGTGGGATAGTTTTGTTCATGAATTTTTAGCTAATGTGATTCATATGGAATGACTCTATCATTCTGCATAAGGACACAATCATGTTCTTTCATTGAAGTGTCACATTAAATAACAAACCCATCATTCCACGACAGTGGAGTCAAGATAGGAGCATCAACTAATCATATCTTCAGATCCTCAAAACATTCTTCACACTCTTTTGTCCAACCAAATTTAACCCCTTTTAATGTGAGCTTGGTTAATGGTTTATCTAATCAGGAAAAATTTTGGACAAAACACCGATAATAACCAACTAAATTAATAAAACTACAAACCCCAATTATACTCGTCAGTGCTGGCCATTCTTGGATTTCCTTGTACTTTGAAGGATCAATACAGATTCCATCCTTACAGACAATATGGCCATGAAAAGAAATCTCTTGAATCCAGTACTCACACGTGCTAAATTTTCCACAAAATTCATTTCTTCTAAGATTCATTTTTATAATGCATAAGTGATTTTCATGATCTTCGTAGCTTTTGTAGTATAATAAGATATAATCAATAAATACCACTAAAAATTCATCAATATGTTCTTTGAAAACTATATTCCTTAAATCCATGAAGACAGAGGGTGAATTTGTCCAGCAAAAGGCATTACTTAAAACTCGTAATGCCCATACCTGGTTCGATTTGCTGTCTTCGGAATGTATTCTTTCTTCACGCCTAACTAATGGTATCTAGATCGAAGGTAAATAATTAAAAAATATTGATCTCTAGAAAGTTGATAAAACAAATCATCATTGATAAGTAGGGGATAATTGTTCATTATTGTAATAGTATTGATATCCAGGTAGTTAATACACAACCTCATAGATCCGTTTTTCTACTTGACTAAAAGGACAGGGGCTCCCCATTGTGAAACTGTAGGGTGAATAAATCACTTATTACTCAATTCCTCTAGTTTTTTCTTTTGTTCCACTAATTCCAAAGTGGTTATTCTATAAGGGGTCTTCGATATGGGCCTTGAACTAGGAATTAAATCAATGGAAAACACAATTTCTTGTTCTGAAGGATGTCTAGGTAAATCCTATTGAAAAAAATCAACATAGTCTTGTAAAATAGGTATGTTCTCTAAAAAACATTATTTTCCTCACCCATTGTTATTTTATTCTCTTCTTCCCCAATAATTAAATTTAGTAGAGCTACTGGGGGCAGATCTAGATAATAATCAGGTGGTGAATTTCTGCTCTAAAGATAAGGTACTCCCTAGAATCATCGAAAATTGTAACCTCTTTATTCTTACAATAAATCTTCGCATTGTGGTTTGAAAGCCAATCCATTCTGAGTATTATAATAAATTTAATCATGGGTATGACGATGAGATCACCAAATATAAAATATTAATATGCCCTAATGGGAACTGATTCACAAAACATTTTTGCGATGATACAATCATTAGGTGTTTTGATTGACCACTCCCTTGTTAAGTCAAATTGAAAATATCTAATTTTCTTAGCAAACTCAGATGATATGAAACAATGCAGAGACCCAGAATCAAATAAAGAATAGTCTAAACTTGAAGAAACCATTAAATTACCTTCCACCACTTCTTTCAGAGATTCAACCTCAGCAGTAGTGATCACATAAGCTTGGCCTTACTCCCTTAACCATTTATAATGTATGTTCCCTGGGTGCTTAGGAAATTAATTTGAATAATGCCTCTTTTCTCTACAATTGTAGCATTCAACATTGAAAGCCTCTTTCTTCCCCTTGCAATCACGAGCTCGGTGGCCTTTTTCACCACACTTGGAATAGACTCCAATTCCATTCAGGCAAGAACCAGAGTTGTTTCTTCCCACATATACCACAAGTTGGATATTAATAATTTCACTTCTTCCCCTTATTTATATTTCCAATGTTTTCAACAGATCTCTTTTTCTTTTACTTTTTGTTAAATTTTGTAAGACTTAGAGATTTTCTTTTCTATATTGATAGTGCATGAGAATATATCTTTGTATGATGAGAAGGATTGTAAGACTATTTCTCGATGGAGAAATGGATTTAACCCATAATATAATAGATCAATCTTACTATTTGGGTTACGTATATAATCTGATGCATGCCTTACTGACCTTGCAAAGTTAGCCTCATACTTTGCGAAATTCCCATCCTCCTTTTGTCTCAGACACAGAAATTGTCTTTCCATATTTGCTTTATGGTCACAAGGAATGTATTTTTCTAAGAAAATATCATTAAACACCCTCCATTACATGTTCAATACTTTTTTATATTCCATTGTGTTTTGGATTAATGATCACCATTCATCTGCATCTCCCATGAGGCAATAAACTACGATGAAATTTTTTTCTGTTTCGCTACTCAACAAATCAGGAAATATTTTCTCTAAAGAATTTATCCATTGCTCAACTACTAATGAATTGGTACTCCCATTGAATATTGGTGGTTGTTTTTTAATAAATCAGACTAACATTGATCCTCCACGTTGTGGATCAGGGTTCTCCATATGGGTAAGGTTATTATTCATAACCAGAGTGAGTTATCCCAATATGGTGATAAGGTGATCAACATCGGTTTCATCACTAGCTCCACTATAATTATCTTGAATAGGAGGGAAATCCCTACATGAATTACATGCATTGATATGGTTTCCATTCATTCCACTAGGCTATATTTCTAAACAATGACATATAGTAGATTTTTTTTATGAATCACAATACATAATTCCAAACATGTAAATATCTTAACATAAATTGAACAGTTTATGGATAAAATCTATAATCATAAAAAAAATCATTGAGGAGGTAGATACTAATAAATCCTAAATAATTTTTTGTAAACAAAATGTTTTTTATCCTAATCCTATCCTTCATGAATGTTATAACCAAGAGTATAGAAAAGCCTGTTATCAACCACCATTTCTTGTTCAAGTCAAGCTCAAAGCGGTGTTTTCGGGTTTTACCCCTAGTTACATCTGTGCCAGAGCTGCCTCTACCTGCTCGTATCCAGACCGGGATGTATTTCTTGAAAAACTCACAAAATCACCGCATTACCAAAATTATAGGAAGTTCTTCTATACTAATACTCAATGTCTATCTTAGGGTAATGTTCTATAATCAGAGGTTTTTCAAAATCTAGCTTCCAATGTTTTTACTAAACATCCTCTGATTCCAACTATAACGCCCTGATCCTAGTTACCCAGAGTCGGTGCATTATAAAATAACATTGGCATGTTCACAAGGGATCAAATACTGAAATACTGATCTTTTTAGTAGCCTTGAAGTACTAGATACATTCATAAGTCTTACATTACATAATGAAATAAAAATATCAACAACATTTTTCCACTATTGACTACACTTATATCCTTATCCTATCCCTGCTGGTCAACCATAAAATATTTTTTCACATCCTGGGAAAAATAAAACATAGAAAGGGGTGAGCTCAGATGCTGAGAAAGGATAACAATAGAGAAAAAACATTCATAAATAATCATAAAATATTAAGGCAATGTATAAGACTAAAACATAAACCTTTTAAACAAAAACTTTTTCATAATTTGGCCAATATAAATAAAATAATTCTATTTACTTATTCACATGGAAATTCAACTAGTCGAATACTCATATGAAATATAAATTACAATTTTATAATGATGGAATGCATAATTCCAGAATTCAAAACCACATAGTCAATGCCTTGTGCCAAGACTACAAAGAAGAATTTTTCTAGAATTCATAACCACATAGTCAATGCCTTGTGCCAAGACTACAAAGAATAATTTGTCAAGGACTTGTGCCCGGACACTAGTTTGTCCCATTAGACCAACCGATGCATCGAGGATAGAAAAATGAATATGGTTGTACCATTTTTATAATAACATTATAGTTTATAGAAGATACCATATTTATAATCTTTGAATGGAAACAACAAAGAATAAGGAATTGGAATAAGAAAAGAACATGAAAGAGGTGATGAAATATTTACCTCTCCTTTGGGTTCTTCCATTTAATTTAATCAAAAGTGATACACATGTTGGATTTATGAATAAATGAATTCCTCTAGGATGAAGAGAGGAATGTTGGGAAGATATTGGTAAGGGTTTGGCCAAGAAAAATGGATTTGGAGGTGTGAAATTTAGAGAAGTGGAAATACCCTTTTATAAGGGAGGTGAGGGCCACTTTAAGAAAAGCTTGAAATATTATTTTATTATAAAATAATTTTCGGTTTCTAATGGCTCAAAATGACTTATTTAAAGGATAAGGTGGGCATGGGTCAAAAACATCTCCACAAATAGGTTTTAGACAAGTTTAGGTCACCATATAAACCTTATTTGTTTAGATTTAACTCTTAGTTAAATAGTTTTTCATTTACAAGGTCTCTTTGTATTTTTATATTACATGGTTATTAAAAATAATTTAACGAGACAAGGGAAACCCAAGTGGATCATTATTAACATATATAACCTTATCTAAGTACTTTGGATGAGCCTTATATTTTTAGTAATATTATATCAATTAATAATATTGTTTTTTTTAAACCCAATTATGTCCTTTTTGACACTCTTTAGTACTTGGTTTTTGTGAAAGTCATTAAATAAGGATTACCTAGAAGAAAAATTATTTAATAAACCCTGACATGACATACTAACCAAAAAATTATTTTAATTCATCAAAAGTCTCAAATTACATATATTTGGATATTTATATTATCAATTATTTTAATCCTTCATTAATAAGGTAATTACTGCATCTTCATTGTGTCATAAATAAATAGATTTATATAATGTCTAAAAACTATAAATAAAATACCATTATGTAGTAAATCGTTTTATCTTTCTAATTAATATTTACAGTTGAATTTTTCTTATGTATAACCTTATATTAAAAATGGTTTAGATATTAAAAATTGAATTTATCACATTAAACTCATTTTTAAATAAAATAATAATAAATGTCTTAATCTAATACAAGCTGAAAAAAAGATCATAGTTTATTCCAAAGATTGTTTTTGGTCGAATTACACTTATCCAAAATAATTAGGACTTTTTTTAGGGTAATTATAATATCATTTTTACCCTTAATTACCCTATTTACTTTTAACTGTGGTAAATAAAAGTCAAAATTTTCCATTCACCCAAAATTATTTTCATCTTACTGAACCACACTTTACTTAATAATGTCAACAATGTATCTCAGATTTTTGAAATTCAACTCGCAGAAGTGGTAAAAATATTTTTTATGAAAATTTGTAAATGCTCCGAGAAGGTGGGTAAAAGATGGTAAAAAGTTCAATAAAATTATATATATATAAATATATTATAAAATGAATCCAATAAATTACATTAAACATATATAGGTATTATGTATATATTTTGACATAAATAAAATTCAAATAAAATAACTAATTATTTAAACAAAAAGTTGGTTTTAAACAATAACGTAGTGTTTTCACTATTCATAAAAAATTTAATGTTCTTAGAAAAATAAGAAAAATTCACCCGAAGCTAATTTTGAAGTTCCGAATCCAAAAATAAAGTCCATTTTGAAAAAAAATGTATACAATTTTAAAAAGTTGGTATTAATCTTCATAATGTCTAGTTTCACTTGGAAACGTACTATTGAAGCTTGGGGTGTGAAACCAATAATGCACCAAAATTGACAATAAATTTAATAAGGTATATATACTTCCATAAAATATGTAATTTATAAGTATCTAATTCATTCAACCATTTACAATTTTTTTTGTAACATAGTAAAAAACTTTTTTTACCTCAACCCATTTGATTAATTTTAATTGTTTTCTCTAATTAATTTTTTAAAAAATTCCCTTTAACTTATTAGACATTATTCATTTTTTGACTCAAAATATTGAATTCATTTTTCAAAATTCCATTAAAAAATGACTAAATTTTTTATTTATTATTAATCACATACATTTGGTGAGACAATGGGTTTTTAATATTGTTTTTATGAAAAGATTATTATATATTAGATCATTAACTAGTCATAATAAATTTAGGAAACTAAATTAATTTTTACTTAAATATTGAATAAAAAATTAATTTGAAACATTTAATATTTTGGATTATTTTAATTTCACAAAAAGGATAAACATTATGCATTATAAAATAGTTTTTAGAAAACCCATTCTTTAAACAAAAGAAAACACATTTTTCAAATCAATTAAATTTTTATTTAAATTTAATTAAGTGGGTTAAATATAAATATATAATAAATAATCTATATGAAGTTATATACAAAACATATTGGTTATCAAAATTTTTCTAATTTATTAAAACAAATGACTTTTAAAAAAAATTGTATTTTAACTATTCACTAAAAAATCAATATTCTTCAAATAAATATCATAATTTCATGGAAATACTTTTTTTTATTAATATCCTAAAAATTAATTTTATCATTCAAAATATATTTTTTATTTTAATTATTTTAAATAATAATAATTATTCCATAAAAAGATGAAAAAATGTTTTTTTTATATTTAGTTTTACACAAAAAATTGATTTATCATGTCTAAAAAATACATAATATCAATATTAAAAATTATAATCAATATATTATTATTAAATTTAATTTATAAAATAAAAATTTGTGATTTTTTTAAATTTATTATAATAAAAATCACATGTGTTCATTAAAATAGATTTTTATTAAAAGTATTCCTTTTATTATAAAATTTGTTTTATTTTAATTTCCAATTAATTAGTAACCGAATAATTAATTCCATATGCATGTGTAAACCATATTTTCATTAATTTTTATTTTCATTCATAACATTTTGTCTAACTACTAGATTATAACATTAATATATATCGTGGGTCATTTGAGTTTGTTATTGTGTGTTGAATATCTTATCAAACATAAACATCTCAGGGTTGCATACACCACAAACTGAACTGAATATTGGGTGTAACATCAGATAAAATCTATGTTTCATGTGAATCACACTGTCAAATATAATTATAGTTTTTTAAAATATCATGTTATTATTTCCTCCCACTTTTAAAGAATGTGGTCCTCGAAATTCAAACATAATCTCAAAAATCAATGGTTGGTCAATGAGAATAAATTTGTTTGTAAACCCATATTAGAAAAAAGAGAAAATAAAAGATCCTCTTAGAAATAGGGAAAGGGAATTCCCAAGGTAATATGGTATAACCCATAAGTAGAATTCCATATAAGAAATCTTAGGAGGGAATAAATTAAAAATTCAAGGTTATTATAGGGAGTGCTTGATATAATTGGCCAGACGCAAGTGAATTATCAATAAAATGATAAAGGGATTAAAACCATAAATATAAGATGATAGAAAATACCACCTGTTCATCATAATTTATGTTTCTAGGAAAATATTTTATTTCAATATCTTTTTCATAGTGTTGAATAATTTTTCCACAATCTATACTAAAAACATAGTTAAATATATTTACATGTCATGTAGAATTTCATAATTTCAAAATTTTCCATGAGAACAACATCTTATTCACCATACTATGAGTATTCAAGATAATGTTTTCCTTCTTCAAGTAGTAAAATTAAAATTCTAATTGATCATATAACCATAAAATTAATAGTAAAGTATTCTTTAAAAATTAAAACATTAATAAATAATTGTTAAAAAAAGATAGGATAAATTCTAAAATTAATAAATCATTATGTGATACATTAATCATCAAAATTAAAAATAAATACCAAATGTTGAAAATTAATAATTCAACAAAGAACAATCCATAAAAAAATTCAAACATTATTTATCTATGTTTGGAACCCAATTATTAAATGGATTTGAAAATATATTCTTTAATGATAAAAAAACCATTATTCCTCACCTAAAGACCAAAATGATTCAAAAATAATCTGAATCCTTACCTATAATAATTTTATACTAACTTGGTCATAAATTGGGAAAATGGTTGGTAGAAAAGCCATATCACCCTACAATCATGGATTTATGGACCACCACATTCATAGTTGAAATGGTTTTTCACCAAGCATATAGGTTTTTTATTCTTTAAAGATGAAAAATAATACCTCTATAAATAAACCATCATGTGTGATTTAGTGTTTACAAATACAAAAAAAATTACATTATCTCCAAAATATCATTAATCACATTATGATCAAATATCGTAAAACCTCAATGGGGTGATTAATATATTGAAAATATGATTATACATTTGTTTGTAGACCAATGATGGTATCCAAAACATTTAACATAACCATAGATGAAAACATTACAACCATAAAATTTCTCTAAACCCATATGTGATACAAACTATAACAACCTATATCACAAACTTCGGGATCCATTGCTAAATTAATAAACATTACATTTTCATTATTGGAACTAAATAATGTGAACCAATTTTAATTGATTAAATCATACAATATCAGAAACTAATATTGGTTGATGTACATTCCTGTGGACCCTTAAAATTTATAGTACTCGAGAATTAAGACCAACTCATATCAACTACGATTCATAAATAATTGGTTCGTAATGATGACCATCATCCAATGTTATACTTACCTTTTCTTGTTTCTCATTAGTTATCACTAGGACCCATATGATATCCTTTTAATAAGTAATTCATCCATCCTCATGATTTATTACAATTGGAAAAAATAATAATTGTATGTTTTCGACAAAATTCAAATTATGGGAAAATTTAATCTTGAAAGAATGATTGAAGTCTAAATGTGTAAGAAGAAAATAAGGGTATGATGACATAATCACAGTTCATGATTATGACATTAGGATATTAATACACATTAATACATGAATCATTATACATAAAAACATGTAATAAAGAATTAAAAAAGGAAACATTCATAATTATCAACTATCAAGTACTATGTTATATAAATCTTAATCAAAATCAAACATCCTAAATCCAAAGAAACTATAGATAAAATAATTTGTTATCTTGGAACATATTCTTAAAAAACCCTTACATAACCCTTATATTTAGTAAAACCATATGGTTGACATCCAATTTAATTGTTTATTGAACATAATCATATCATAATATATTGGATCACACTATAGGAGAACCCATCATATATGCTATAATGGGCTCACCCGATAGTATCATGGCACACCCATCCTTGATAATTTCCATGAAGGTAATAATGAATAATGAAACTAGAGAATTAATTTCCATATACAAATCATTGAAATAATAATTATTCCATTTATAACCTATTAATCCAATAGAAAAGAAATGTGTTTCATTTCAATCTTTTTAAACATGATTGAACTATGTAAATGAAAGGGGATCATTAAAAATCATGTTGAAACATGATTGTCTCATGGATGATAAATGGGTTTCATGAAAATATCATCGAAACATTATTAATTCATATAGAGAAATAATGAGGAAGGTATTATTAAAAATATCCCCATTGGAAGTAATTAACAACAATTGTTTATGGCGTAAATTAATGAATATACCAACAATTTTTTTTTGGAATTAAATAACCTTTTTATTTTGAAAACCACTTTTGAAAACTAAAATTTTTTTTAAAATAAATTTATCTAAAAATAAATATGAAAGACTGTATAAGATGATTTAAAAAATAATTTTATACATTTCATAAGAAAAGTTTTATTTCATATTTGAAATTTACTTTTGAAAACATTTTATGAAAAAAAGAATTTAGAAAATAATGTTTTGGAAGAAAATATATTTATGATTGAAGAGTATAATGATATCTAATTTAGTTGAAAACAAATTATCATAAAAATTATATACCATAGAGTAAAAAAATGGTGAAATTAATTTAAAATATCATTAATATCTATAAGATATGATAATTCATTAGGATTACAATATTTTAATGTTGTGTACATAATCAAACAAAATTTAGATAAATGATGAGATTGTAACAGAATACTCTTACCAGATTTGTTTCATTGAATAATAAACATCCTGAAATGATAAAAATAATTGAAACTTATAATATCATCAATAAATAGATATTAATGATATAACATGTCAATGTCTCATTATATACACCTCATAAAATAATATATATTTATAATAAAATAAACGTCTAAATGAAAGAAAATTATGACAAAAACTCCATCAACACTTTGGAAACATTGAAACTATAATCCACACGGAAGAGAGATAAAAAATTGATTATTTAATTCCAAATAATTTTATCTATATAAAAAATAGAATACCTTTAAAGTAATTTTTTACTCCACCCAAAACAATAAGTTGTGAATATGGAATATATCTCAGAAAAATTAAAGTGAGAACAAAAAAACCTATATATTATTCTAATTTTCCAATTGCCTTATTAATTATCCTGAATAATATAAATTTTTTAATTATTAAAATTCATTAGAACCTTTTTCCTATTCATTATTACTATTATTTCAATTATAAACAAGTTATATATAATTCTATAATCAATTATGTTTACATTTGATGTTTGGACTATATTTGGATTATGTGTCAAAAATGATGTCATTATGTTGAGTGAGGACAAATTATCATTAATAAATTATATAAATAGTAATAATTATGAACTAATTATCATATTTATATATAAATTTTTATTTTAAAACAAATCATGACATATGGTTATTACAAATGAACTGATATTATGATCATGAAGACAGAAGGGCGTATGTACCTATGACTAACATTTCCATTTTTCAATGGGCAGGGTGGAAAAAATAAGTAATATTTAAAATTTAAAGAATGAAATTTGTGTAATAAATACCATTATATGTATTTATATATACTTATATATATCATTATTATTTTTTAAAATGATCACTTAACATTGGGGATGCAGTCCCGCACATGTCCATAAAGAACATTATAACTTTTTCAGTGTGTGAAATGGTAAGAAGGAAATGATATATTATTACTAAAAAAGGATATTTATATAATTAATATCATAATTTATTCATTAATATTATACATATTTTTTATGGATACCCTTACTAACTTCCCTAGAACACATTTCATGAAAACACTTCACATCTCTTCGCGAGGTGGTAGTCCTCCGTACACATGTGCGATACTATTGTATCCCTTACGAAAGAGATTATAGAACGGTAGTATATTATATAATGAAACAATAATTATTACAATGTTATAAATATAATTAATATAATATATATTTATATTATTTCTATCATTATTCTTAACTATGAGAGGTGGGAATGGAAAAACACCAGACATCATTTTGCGAGGCGATAATTAGCCGACACAAAAATGATTTTGTAACCCATTTGATAAAAGTGTGTGTGGGTTAAGGTCATAAGATTAACATAAAAATATATTAATATATTTTTGATAATGATGTTGTTATATCCAAATTATGTAATATGTGTTGAAGGGGGTGGTGGAGGAAAAGAATAGAAATTGTTGTTGGAGAATTTTACCTCTCTTATGGTATATCCTATTGGTTTAGGCCAAGAGGCCTCTTTTATTGGATTTTTAATATAATTGAGAACTCATCTATTAGTTTAAGGAATTTTATAATTTATTTTTTTGTTCTTTTCCATGCCAAATTTCATAAGAGTTATAATGAGATACTGATATGTGGAGGCCATTTATAAGGGAGGTGAGTATGACTCTTATTATTTTAGAAATAGTGAACTCTATCCATATTTTTAATTATTATGTGACTCAAATAATGAATAAATCTCTATCAAAGAAGGTATGAGGTAAATATTTTTCCATAAAATTGGTTATTGATATGTTCCTAGGTCATTTTATCCTTAATATTAAATTTTTATCAGTTAGTAAATCAATTTTTTCATTAATACTTATGAATAAAATTAACTATTTTCAATAATCCGATCACTCAAAAATTATGGTCCCCATGTTATAAAAAATAAATTATTTTTAGTCCAAATATGAAAAAAATATATTTAAAATTCAGTTTAATTAAGCATAAAATTTATATTATATATTAATATCATAGATTCGACAAGACAATAGGTTTTTAAGAAGATTATTTCTAATCAAAAAGACGATTCTATATTATCTCTATGAAATATAATAATCATTGTATGAAACTGATATAATATTTAATAATATATTGGATATAAATATCATTTAAAATATTCCCCATTAATTATTATTATTTTTAATTAATAAAGAGAATCATTATGTATTTTAAAACAGTTTTTAGTAAAATATGTCATTAAACCCCAAAAAACATATATTAAAAGCAAATATAAATTTTCTTCAAAACTATTTAAAGATACTAAAAATTAATATATAATACTTAGGATAAATATATTAACAATGAAAATTTATTCTATGTCCTAAATTAATTAATTTATTAAATTTAATGATCATTTAAAAAAACAGTATTTCCCAGTATTCACTAAAAAATCAATATATTCCAAAATTTCTCACCAGTTTATCCAAAGTTAATGTTGATATTCAAATTCCAAAAATTATTATTATTTTATAATATAAATTTTAAAAATTCTTTAAAATATTATGCCATAAAAGAGTTGACTTATTTTTTAAAAAAACATATAGAGTTATATGTGAATGATTTGATTTATCAGGTCAAGAAAAAACATGGGATGAATATTTGTAATTATATTTAATATATTATATATAAATATCATTAATTTATTATAAAAAGTGTGATATTATGGATTTATTTGTAAAAACCAATATTTTTTGCATTAAAATAGTTTTTTTAGAAAACATATTCCTTTTATTTTCGAATGGGTTTTATTTTCATTTCTAAAAAATTAGTCACCAAGAATTTATTATATATACTTGTTTAAACCATATTTTAATAATTCAGAAAATATGATATATAAACTCTACTTAATGGCTTATTTATTATTGTAATATATGTCATGGGTCATTTATGTTTCCTGTTTCATGCTGGATACACTATCAAACATAAAAATATTTGGTTTTTGTGTACCGTAATCTCAAGTGAGAGTTGAATGTAATGTAAGATAATTGAATGATTTTTACACTATCAAACATAATATTCATCTTTTAAAATATTAGGGTGTTACAGTTACATATTAGTTTAATGAGTTATGGGATAGATATATATTAATAAGAATATAACATAATTATTGTGTCACATGTAAATTAAAATATGATATTTAATAAATTATTAATTACATATTTTTTGCATATAGAAAAATTGAAAAATAAGATAGAATATTATTTAATGGTGTTTTAATTAAAAAATAACCTTTTCTTATTATATATATATATATATATATTTATATATGTATTATATATTATATTTTCTCTTTTAGGTGTTGTAATAAGATATTAAATTTAATTTAAACCATTAGTGGTTTTATAATTTTGTGGTTGGTTTTTTATTATTTTCAATAAAATATTTTAGGTGTATTTTTAAAATAAAAATTTTTATTTTAAATATTAAATTGAATCATGTATTTATGTTTATTAAAATATTAGTGGTGTTAGTAATTGAATGTTAACAATAATCTATTATAAAGAAAA
The DNA here is from genome assembly GCA_963277665.1 of Viscum album. Lineage (NCBI taxonomy): Eukaryota > Viridiplantae > Streptophyta > Magnoliopsida > Santalales > Viscaceae > Viscum > Viscum album. Next base: position 1,147,792,906 of record OY728156.1, read on the forward strand.
TTATAATTTTTCATATCAGTTTAAATGATAATTTTTTTATTTTCATGATATAAAAAATCAATAAACACACAAAATATTGATAAAATAATTATTTTGGATCATTATTTGAGATACCAATATTTTAATATAATAACATTATTTTTGATACTTATGTGACATGCAAAACCAAGCCTAGAAGAAAATAGAACACCCCAAAACATTACCAAATATATATTTTCGAATAAATTCTATATATTTAATAGATTTAATTAATATAAATTTTGTAATGACCTAGAATTTCTGGGGAAATATTTTTTCTTAAATACATGGGAATTTTACGAGTCCGTGAAAACTGACGACGGCTGATTCCGAGGCCCGGTGTGCCCGGAATCAATTTTTGATATTTTGTTCGGCTATGTTCAGTAAACGTACGAGCGAGTTACTATAACTTTTAAACTGGTGCTCAAAATTTATATATGAGGATACCGTTGAACTCGCAATGCCGATATTCGCTTAAGAATACCTTCACTTCGATGGAAGTGGGTCGAGAATAAAAGTTATTTTTTGGGAATTCGTGGAAAATATTAAAATAAAGTGAGCTTCACAACATTTTTATTTGAGCCGCCATGTGGGTGTTTTGAGTTGGGTCCCACTATATCTATAACATCCTTATGGATGTTGGATGTGGGGACCACCATGCCATAACCTCCCATGAGAGGTTATGTAGGTGGGGACCACCACGCCTCAACCTCCCATGTGGTGTTAATGAGGTGGGGACCACCCAAGACCACATAACCTCCCAATTTGAATACTATGGGTGGGGACCACTCATCCACTATTAATGGGAGGATAGAAAAATCTCTCAACTCCCCTAATTAATGAGGGGGAGCCTCATCACCTCCTCTACCATTTATGGTTCAACAACCTCCCCTTTAATTATTTGAGCTGATTCATAATTTATTATGCCAAATCCTACAAATTAATTAATTGATACATCTCTTTTAATTAAATGATACCATTTGATTTTTAAACCCAACAATATAAAATAATATACAATCTATTATTTTTAGGGGATATCTATTCACATTTGGAATTTGGGTGAAATATTGGGGAGGGGAGAGCATGGGAGAATTAGAATTTTCCAATGAAGAACGCCGACAAAGAGCGTCTTCGACTTCTTCATCGGAGGCAACCGACGTGGGACATCTTTGACAACCTACTTCCCTTCTCATCGTTATCAACGAATAGATTCACAAACTCAGGATTTATTGTGTGCGACGGACGTGATGAATGATGATATCCTCCATATTCTTCCCCGCGACTCCTTTGACGACCAACGATCGAGGTAGGTGGTTAATTTGAGTAATATTACCTTCCTTATTCTCTTCTTCGGTTGGAAAGAAATTGTTGCGAATGTTGTAAAAAAATTGAAGTTCATCTTTCTTACTTTTTGATGATCCAAATCTTACCACCCTTAACGTGGAGGGTGCGGGCCAAACCAACATGGCCCGACCCCTCCTCTGTTCTTATTTTTGATGATCTATAGCGTGGCAACGTAACAATGAAGCGATGTTAAAGGTGATGAAGGCAACAGGAAAAGGTCGCGCTTCCCACGACCTATGAAAATAGCGCTGACCTCGCGGCGCTTCGGCCGAACCGGATCTGCCGCCTCAAGACAAACTGCGCCACCCATCGGCTTCCACGCCATGCAGGCCGCACCGCCCATCAGCCGCGCCGCTCGCCGGCCCGAGTTGCGTCAGCCTCTCGGAAGCCTCGCCTTCATGCCGGCCCACCTGACGGCATGCCCGCACCCTACCCGGCTGCCTGCCGGTGTCGCTGCGCCCTGCCCGCCCCCTGCCCAGCCGTCTCCTGGCTCTCAGCCTGCCCGGCCGCCTCCTGGCCCCCACACCGCACCTCTCTCCTGAGCCGGCCTGCGACCCCCCTCACGGTGCCCTGGAATAACCGGCCCACCCACACCCTCTGGGCTGAGTCACGCTGGGCCGCACCCACGCGGTGCTCCAGGCCGAACCAGCCCCAACCCTGGGCTGAACAGCCCACACGGGCTACTGGGCAGGGCCCAACAGGCCGGGCCGAACCAAACAGGCTGGCCCGCCCAATGGGAGAGGCCCGACCCAATAGGTCTGACCGGGTTGACCCAGACCGGGTTGACCTAGACTGGGTCGTACGAGGTCGGAACAAGACCAGGCCCACTACCGACCATTTAATTTATTTGGTCATATCTTCGGCATCAGACGACCTATTGACAAACCATTAGTAGTGATTTCATTTTTTGAGAGTGATGGTCCCTTTGAGTATACACCGTTGGAATTCAGGGTAATGTTGGGATACTGTTAGGTTGGATCATGCACGAATCCAACGGGGGACTCAGGAATAAAAGTCTAATAACACACAGACCAGACGTCCGATTGATGTGTTGTCTATTGCGTTGAGACCACTATGACGTGGTGCAACATTGAGATACTTATACTTGAGACATCGTGACAGTTGCAGTATCGACCTGTAGCTCGTGGAGCAGATCCTCCTAGAGACGAGCGTGCATTGTGTTGAGACCTAGTACCTAGTTGAGAGCTAACGACTAATGACCGATTCAACTCAGAGTGATTCGACTATCCAGTGGGAAGCTCCTCGGTGTCGTGGCAGACCCACAGTGGGGAGCGCCTTGGTGTTGAGGCAGACCCACGATACTCGACAAGAGGAGTACCTCAGCAAGCTACGAGGGGGAGCGCCTTGGTGACGCGGCAGACTCACGGTGGGGAGCGCCTTGGTGATGCCGCAGACCCATGGTACTCAACAAGAGGAGTACCTTAGTAGTCCAAGGTTAGTGGGAAGCGCCTTGCTGATGTGGCAGGCTCACTGTACTCGATAGAGGACGAGTTCTCCAGTATCCGAGGTTTTGATTGTGTGCATGGGGATGTTACATGATTCTTACCAAGGAATAAAATCATGGTTTGAGCTGAGATAGTAACTTTTGTGTTTAACTTTGGATTGAGATGGATTACCTAATGACATAGGTATATGTATGGGCATATACCTATGTAGGGTTATTTGTTGATTTCATACATTGTGGTTTATCCTTGTTGGATTTGTGAGACCATGAGAGTCTCAATGGTCCATACTGAGTATCGTTATACTCACCCCTGCACGGGCTATGCCCACACCTCGTTGGGTTGGATGCAGATGACTGACAGCGCTGACCGAGTTTGAGTGTACTATAACTGGATGGTACCCGGAGATGGACCACACGATGTGACGGTACACGGAGGAGATGGACGAACATGGAGTTCTGTAGAGGTAATATATACCTACCCTTCAGGTAGGATTTCCCAGTGGACGCTCCGGGAGTTGTTTTCATTTTTCCAGTACTTTTACTTTCAGTTTCTTGTACTTTACAGTTGGGCTTGTGTTTTTTTCTGCTTTTAATTTTCAGCACTCTTTGTTATATGGTTTAATTAGTGTTTTGCTTCCAACTTGTACTCTGTTGTGTTCATTTTCATGTTATAAGGAAATGTCTTCCCAGTTTTTGGGATTTATGCCTTTGGTGCTAGTCGGCAGCCCCTAGCCAGTGGAAGGCGAGCATGGGGTAGTCACGGTATGGGCTCTGGGGTATGAGTCGTGACAAATTGGTATCCGAGGAGTCAGATCTACCGCAGAAAATAGGACTCTAATCTTTTCTTTGATGAAATAGTGTTAAGGGTACTAAGTGTGGGTTTTAGTTCAAGGAGACCAGTGTTGGTACGACGAATGACATATCAATACACCAGGACCCTGCCTACTGATTTCCTACTTAATGCACAAAATAACTGATTGCTTGTGTCTTTCCAAAAGTCTTCTTTAAGTCAGCTCAACAAGGACATCTCACCAAGTAAAATATTTGACCATGTAGCATCTTTTTCATTCAGGATTCCCCCCCATGAACAACCATCTAGAGCCCCGAGAGTTATTTGAGAAGATAGCCCACCGAGCGACGAGGCCTTAGTGCAAGGCTCTCTTCCAATGGAGGCACTAGCGGTACCACTACCCATTAGGCCACCGATGCCACCAGCCCCAGCATCAGACGATGCACAACACATGAGCACGTTTCACAAGACCAACACTAGAGGCTACCTAGGTTCAGGGGAGAGACAGACCCGCATGCAGCTTAGGATTGGCTGGCGGCTATGGTGTGAGTCCTCAGACTGGAAGGTACATCAGTCGACCTTATGGTGATTCTTTCCACAAGTCTCCTTCAGGAAGAAGTAGACAGATGGTGGAGCATGATTCTCCAGGTGTATGACGAGGCGACACTACTCTAGGAAGACGTTGAGAGCTTGTTTTGGGGGGAGTTTCTCCCAGTCACCCTACGTGCGGTGCGGATACAGGAGCCGCTTCACTTACAACATGGCAGCATGATGGTGGAACAGTAGTCAGTGAGGTTCACCGACCTCTCGCGCTACTCCACATATATGGTATGTGATCCATTCTTTAGGGGCCGAACCTTTGAGTAGGGGCTTAGGCAAGAGATCAGGGCTTCGATGATCTCCCCCAGTATCCTGACGCAGGCAGGGGTGTTGGAGCGATCCCTCTTAGTGGAGAGTATCCTTGCTGAGCAGTCTCCAACACCGAGACCCACCACTAGTTTACATGCAGCGGTTTCTTCTTCAGTTGGTAGTAGAGAGATATCGTAGAGGTCCAAGAGGACCAGAACCATGAGTGGATGACCAAATGACTCAGGATAGGTCGTGCAGGGCACCCGGGCTAGAGACATACATTCCAGGAGCCGGAAGTGTTTCACATGCAGTAGGCAGGGTCACATGGCTCATGACAGTACGACCCGCCATTCATATGATCAACAGATGGTCGAAGGACAACCCAAACATAGACAAAGTCTCAATCAAGGCGGTCCATAGGGAGAACACAGGCGTGGAAGAGGAGCTGGTCGTGCAGCTAGTGGTGGATGATGTTTCAAGGTGTTACCGCCACCACCATCAGGAGGTCCACGTCGACCGCAGGGAGCAGGTGGACAGGTGAGAGATCAGCTCCAGGTAGCTGATTCTTACGATCATGGAAATCCGGAGATGATTCGAGGTATGGTCTATGTTTACTACACCTTAGTTATAGTTCTTATAGACACAGGTGCCAATCACTTTTTCATTTCCACTGCCCTCATTCGGAGCTTGGAGATTCCGACAGAGTTATTAGCTCAATCCATATGGCTAGAGACTCATACGGGAGTAGAATCGACGATTACACACTGGTTCTAGTAGTATGAGCTTACTTTAGGAGGTGAGAGCTTTGGCTTGAATCTCCTAGTAGTGGTGTCGAGGCCTTACGGCGTCATCTAGGGTATGGTCTGGTTATGTACAGTCCTTGCTCTGATCGACTGTATTAGGCTCAAAGTGTGGTGTATCCACACGGATGGGACCGGGTTTACCTTCACATTCAAGAAGAGATCATTTGCAGCACATGACATACTTACTCGGAGGATGGTGCATCCAATCACTAATCAGTTTGTCAGTCGTACCCTCAGAGTAGTTGATGTGGAGAGTCCGAGCTATCATGTAGTGGTGGACCAATACGTGGATGTATATTTTGACGATGTTCTATGACTACCTCCTCAAAGATAGGTGGACTTCTACATTGACATGTACCCCAGGACGACACCAATATCAACACCAGTGTATCGGATGTCTCCCGTAGAGCATTGTGAGTTGCGGGTACAGCTAGGGGAATTGCAAGAGAAGGGATTCATATGACCCAATGTTTCTCCCTGGTCAGCCTGATTCTGTTCTCCAAGAAGGGGGGTGAATGCATGAGGCTTTCTGTTGACTACCGTCTCCTGAACCAGGTGACCGTGAAGAACAAGTACCCACTCCCGAGGATTGACGATCTATTTTATCAGCTGAAAAAAGCACAATGGTTCTCGTAGATAGACCTTAGATCAGGCTATCACCAGCTCAAAGTTCGAGATGAGGATGTGAAGAAGATGACCTTCAGATGTTGGTACAACCACTACGAGTTCTTGGGGATTCCATTCGGCATAACCAACTCTCCAGTAGTGTTCATGGGACTCATCAACATGATATTTCAGCTGTACCTTGATCTCTTTGTCGCAGTCTTCATCGATGACATTCTGATTTTCTAGACTACTGAGGAGGAGTATTCCTACCATTTTCAGGTAGTATTGGACAGACATCGAGAGCACCAGCTTTTTGATAATCTCTTGAAGTTCCAATTTTGGATCCAAGAGGTTCACTTTCTAGGACATGTCATCTTAGAGGCTGGAGTTGTAGTAGATCCTATGAAGATTGAGGTGGTACTTTCTTGGGAGCCACCCATATGTGTGATTGAGGTACGAAGTTTCTTAGGTTTGGATGGGTACTACTAGAGGTTAGTGCTTAATTTCTCCAGAGTTTCATTACCACTATTAGCCTATGAGAAGAAGGGGCGACCCTTCGTGTGGTCGGAGAGATACCTCCAGTGCTTTCAAGAGAAAAGGCAGAGGCTATCTAATTTCCCCCATATTGAGGCTTTTCAGAGAAAGGTGTAGGTTATTTAGACTACTATGACGCATCAGGGAGGGGACTCGGGTGTCTCCTGATGCAAGAGCGAGAAGTGATCAAGTATGGTTCTCAGCAGCGGAGACAACATGAGTAGAACTACGCTACCCATGATCTGGAGTTAGAAGCAGTGGTCTTCACCTTGAAGATGTGGCGACACTATCTGATGGGTGAATGTTTTACTATGTATTCTGATCACCATATTCTTAGGTATATCTTCTCTCATAAGGACCTGAACCTGAGAAAATGACAATGGCTTGAGTTCCTCCAGGACTATGACTTCGAAATAGTATATACTCCTGGTAAGGGGAAAGTTGTTACAGATGCACTCAGTATGAGGCTAGTATACAACTGTTAGGGGAAGCGATAGAGCATCTATTCACATTGTAGATATCATTTGTGGATAGATATAGAGTATCTTTCCAACAGTCTATCACTGTCACACCCCCACTCCTTCAGCGAGTTAGGGAGGCGCAGCGTGGGAATGCTGTGTGCGAGACAAGAAAAGCTCATATATCCACATGACAGGCACCTGATAGATTTTCTATAGGTGGGGAGCACGTCATATTCTTTAGAGGATGTACTATGGTGAAATAGTTACTTTAGGAGGATGTTTTGATGGAGTTCCATAAATTCCCTCTAGCGGTAAATCTAGGAGTGGTGAAGATGTACCAGGATCTTCGGCAACAACACTGGTGGACGGGGATGAAGAAGGAAGTTGTAGAGTTTGTCTCTTGGTACCTCACATGTCAGTAGGTGAAGGCAGAGCACCAGGTACCAGCAGGTTTGTTTCAGCATTTAGAGGTCCCAGAGTGGAAGTGGGATGGGATATCCATGGACTTCATGACAGAACTTCTACATACATCCAGGGGCCACGACTCGATTTGGGTGATTGTTGACTGACTCACCATGTCGGCCCACTTCCTACCGATCAGAGAGCAGGGTTCAGTAGAGAGCATGAGATACCACTATGTTCCTGATATTGTGCGGCTAAATGGAGTACCTTCTTCTATTGTCTCTGATCATGACACACAGTTTACTACACCACTATGGAAGAGGTCGCAAGAGGATTTCGGGACATAGCTTTGTCTAAGCACCGCCTTCCCTCTTCAGATGGATGGTCAGACCGAGCATACCAATCAGACCCTTGAGGACATGCTGCGTGCTTGTTTCCTCGACTTTGGTTGTATCAAGGAGGATCACTTACCTTTTGTGTAGTTTTCATACAACAACAATTATCACTCCGCCATTGGGATGTCACCTTCTATGGCATTATATGGGAGACCATACAAATCACCCTTGTGTTGGTCTATCCTCTGGGAGTCCGCACAAGTGGGACCAGAGATGGTACGAGCTACCACAGAGAAGGTGAAAATCATTGAGGAGCAGATGAAGACTGCCCAGAGCAGACAGAGCTCGTACGCTGATAGAAGACAGAGACTTCTACAGTTCAAGGATAGCGACCACGTCTTTCTACAGGTCTCACCTCGACGAGGTTCATGGAGATTTGGCTGAGATGGCATGTTATCTCTCAGATTAATCGGACCTTTCCAGGTTCTCAATAGAGTAGGTGAGCTGGCTTACTACATGGCTCTTCAACCTCAGTTGCACCGGGTGCATGACGTCTTCCATGTATCTCACCTGAGGAGATATAAGTATGGCCCTTCTCACATCATCGACCATGGATAGCTGTACATCGACGATTGGGTGAATTTTACGGAGGATTCAATGAAGATCGAGGATCGATAGGATCAGGTCCTACGTGGATGGTTGATACCTATGGTGCACATTCGTTGGCATCACATGAACCTCCAGGAGAGCACATGGGAGCGGGAGGCTCAGATGCGTGCTCTGTACCCCCACATGTTCTCTTAGTTTGAGTTGTAGCTTAAGGGGGCGTAAAGTTCTAAGGTGGGGAGAATGTAAATATCCAAAATTTATATGGAAAAGTTTTTTCATAAATACGTGGGAATTTTACAAGTCCGGAAAAACTGACGACGCATGATTCTGAGGCCCGGTGTGCTCGAAATCAAATTTTGAAGTTTTTTTCGGCTACATTCAGTAAAAAAATGAGCGGGTTTTTATAACGTTTGAACCAGTGATCGGAATTGAAATCCAAAGGCACCGTTGAACTCGTAGTGCCAGTATTCGCTTAAGAAGCCTTTCACTTCGATGATTGTGGGTCGATAATAAAAGTTACATTTTGGGTTTTCGTGGAAAATAATAAAATAAAGTGAGCTTCACTTCATTATTATTTGAGCCGCCATGTGGGTGTTTGGAGGTTGGTCCCACTGGATCTATAATGTCCTTGTGGATGTTGGAAGTGGGGACCAGCAGGACATAAACTCCCATGAGAGGTTATGGTGGTGGGGACCACCACGCCTCAACCTCCCATGTGGGGTTAATGTGGTGGGGACCACCCGAGACCACATAACCTCCCAATTTGAATAATAGGGGTGGGGACCACCCAACCCCTATTAATGGGAAGAGAGGAAAATCTATAAACTCCCATCATTAATAAGGGGGAGCTCCTTGACATCCTCTACCATTTATGGTTCCACCACCTCCCCTTTAATTATTTGAGCCAACACAAAATTTATTATGCCTAATCATACCCATTAATTAATAGAGCAATATCATTTAATTAAATGCTACAATTTGAATTTTAAACCCAAAAATCTAAAATAATAGACAATATAACATTTAGAGGGGCTATCTATTCAGATTTTTCATTTGGGTGGAATATTGGGGAGAGGAGAGCTTGGGAGAATTAGAATTCTCCAATGAAGAATGCCGGTAAGGAGCGTCTTCGACTTCTTCCTCGAATGCAACCGACATAGATCGTCTTTGACGACCAACTTCCCATATTATTTTCAGAGACGAACTGACACATGAGCTTGGGATTGAAATTATGCAGCGAACGCGATGAATGATGATCGCCTCTGTCTTCTTCCCCGCGACTCCGTTGACGACCAACGATCAAGGTAGGGGTTAATTTGAGTAATATTACCTTCCTTATTCTCTTCTTTAGTTGGAAAGGAATCGTTGCATAGGTTTTCAACCAATTGAAGTTAATTTTTATTACTTTTTGATGAGCCAAATGTTACCACCCTTAACGCGGAGGGTGCGGGCCAAACCAACATAGCTCGACCCCTCCACCATTCTTGTTTGTGATTATCTTCGGCATGGCGACGTATCAATGAAACAACGTTGAAGGCGACGAAGGAAACAACAAAGGGCCGCGCTTCGCGCAGCCTATGCGAATTGCACTTCCCTCATGGAGCTCTACCGAACCGACTCCACTTCCTTGGGCTGAACCATGTAGCCCGTTGGCTTCCAAGTAGCACCGGCCGAGCCACCTGTCGGCCTGGGCCCCCACAGGCCCGACCCGCGCCGGCCTCCCGGCTGCCCGGCAGCCCACCATTCCACCTTCCAGCTTGGAAGAGCCATTCCCAGCCTCCTGTCAGATTGGCGACGCCCTTCTCGGCCACCGGACGGCCTCGTCATGCCCTTCCTGGCTGCCTCCCGCCCTGGCCGTGCCCTTCCAGTTCGCCTTCCAGCCCGCCTACCGGCCTGCCTGGCCGTCTCCCGGCTCCCGGACGCCCAGCCTCCCGAGCCAGTGCCCGACCGAGCTGGCGACCGGGCCGCACTAGCCTTCCAAGCTAGACCAAGACCCCCCTCATGGTGCCCTGGACAAACCGGACCGGCTATGCCCTCCGGGCCGAGCCGCATCGGGCCGCACCCTCAGGGTGCTCTAGGTCGAACCGGCTCCGAGCCCGGGCCGAACCACCCACGCGGCCGACTGGGCCGGACCCAGTGGGCCAGGCCGAACCTAACAGGCCGGCCCTCCCAATGGGGCCGACCAAACCCAACCGGTCTGAATGGGTTGACCTAGACCTAGTCGGCCCAGATTGTGTCAGACCAGTTTGATCCAACTAAGTCGGACCGAAACTGGGCCCACTACCGACCCTTTACATTCTTTGGCCATATCGTTGGCACTAGATGACCATTTGATGAACCCTCAAAAGCACTGGTATTCTTCAAGCGCGATAGTACCTATGAGTATACCCCACTAGAGTTCAGATTAATGTTGAGATACTGTCTGGATGGATCATGCACGAATCCAACCGGGCCCTCGGGACTAAAAGGCTAATAAATTACAGAACGGGCATCCGACTAACGTGTCATCTATTGCATTGAGACCCTTATAACATGGAGGATATTTGAGATACTTCTACGTGGGACATCGTGAGTGTTGGACTATAAACTTGTAGCTCGTGGAGTAGATCCTCTCGGAGACAAGCGAGTAGAGTGCAGAGACCTAGTAGCTGGCTGAGACATAATGACTGCTGACTGATTCGACTCGGAGTGATTCAACTAGCCCAGTGGGAAGCACCTTGGTGTCGCAGAAGACCTATATTAGGGAGCAGATTGGTGTTGCGGTAGACCCATGGTACTTGATAGGAGGATTACCTCAGCAGGCTACAAGGGGGAGCGCCATGGTGATGCGACATACCCACGGTGGGGAGCACATTAGTGATGCAGCCAACCCACCGTACTCGAAAGAAGGAGTACCTCAGCAGTCCAATGTAAGTGGGATGCCCCTTGGGGACGCGACAGGCCCACTGTACTCGATAAAGGAGGAGTTATCCAACAACCGAGGTTTCAACAGTGTGACTGGGGATGTTACTTGATACTAACCCAAGAATAAAATCCTTGTTTGAACTGAGTCAGTAACATTTGTGTTTAACTCCATATTGAGATGGATTGTTTGATAAATTAGGTATATGTATGGGCATATACCTAAGTAGGGTTATCTGTTGATTTCATATATTTTGCTTTATCCTTGTCGGATTTGTGAGACCTTGAGGGTCTCTAAGTCCATAATGATTATTGTTATACTCACCCATGCACGTGTTATGCACTCACCTCATTGTGTTGCATGTAGACGATGGAAAACGATGTCCGAGGTTGAGTGTACTATGGCTGGATGGTACCCAAAGCTGGACCACACAGTGCAACGGTATATGGAGGAGACGGACAGATGTGGAGTGTTGTGGAGGCTATCAGTACCTACCCTTTATGTAAGATTTCCTAGCGGAAGATCCAGAAGAATTTCTCCTTGTTGTAGTAGTTCTACTTTTAGTTTCTTGTACATTACAGTTGGGCTTGTATTCTCGGCCACTTTTAATTTTCAGTACTCTTTGTTATATGGTTTTACATTGTGTTTTTATTCCATCTTATACTCTGTTTTGTGCATTTTCAGGTTATAAAGGCAATGCCTTCACAGTTTTACGGATTTATGCCTTTGGTGCTAGTTGTCGAGCCCTGGCCTAGAGAAGGTGGCCTTGGGGTAGTTACAGTACGGGCCCCAGGGGACGGGTCATGACAGATTCTTAATTTAGATTTTATTACATGAAACCTTGATTTTATCTTTCATTATATGAAACACTATGTTTTTCATGTGTTACACACACCACTAACTTTAAAACAAATGTGAAATATAATTAATATATTGTAATTTAATATAATATTTCTAACAAAGAAGTTCAATTTGAGGATATGAATATTAAAAACTATGTTTAAAAAAATATGGTAATATACTGATTAGAAATAAAAAAGTAGTATTTTAAAATATAATAAATTTTTTCCAAAAATCACTATTTTTCTAACGTAGAGTTAATCATTCTTTTCCCACTAAATTTGAAATTAATTTTTATGAATTTTAAAAAAATTATTATGTAAACTAAACCTCATTTTTCAAATAATAATATAAGGATTATAATATGGTTATTTTTTGACATTGTTCTGAGACAATTCATTTTTGATGAATAGTGCAAAGTATTAAATTTAAATTGAAAACTAACACTTCATTCAAATTATTTTTAATGTTAAATTGAATTAAAAATTGATTTTAAAGTAAAATTAGATAAATTTTATATCAATTAATACATTAAATTTATTTATAATCATTTTCATATAGAATTGTCATGTAAAAAACATTGTCAAATTTTGAACATTTACCCATTAATACTACACTTTATCATCATGTCTGTGGGATTAATTTTAAATTAAAAATTAATATTATGTGAATTCAAATTATAAAAATGGATTCTAAATTTGGAATAATTATAATTAATAGTTTCAAAAAAGGTAAATTTAATTTGTGTCTTATTATAATTGTGATTAACTTAAAAATTAATTATTGTAGTTAAGGTAAAAACGTTTTTACAATAGGGGGAATAAATCGATAAGGGTAAGCAAGACCCATAAATTTTTTTAAAAACTATTTTAAATAAATATTTTAACAATTAAACCTATTATGTTTATTAATTTTTGGATTTTACCCATTTTACATTTGAATAATGTTGGGGAACACAATTCATTTCAAAATTACCATGTCTGTTCTCTCTAAACATAAAAAGGCCACCAGCTATCCTCTATTATTCACTCCTTAGAAACTCTTAAAATTACACATTAACAAAAAAAATTAAATTCCAAAATTCCATCATAAAATCTAATAAGTATTATTTTAATCACAAATCAATCCTTGAAATAGATTAATGTAAACCTAAAAAGGTAACCTGAAATAGAGATAATGTTCTTCAATTAGAATATTTATTTTATTTATTTCTCAACATCCCTATATAATTATTAAAACAAGTGGATATAATAAATTCAGTATCCTTCATATATTTAGATTATGTTATAATAATTTAATTACCTAAAAACATCTCCACTTACATCATATCATTTACAAAATCCAAATCTGTGTATAGGACAGACTACATCATCGGAAACAGATGTCATTTGTTCTTCCATTAAAACATTTAATGATTGGATATGATGTTCGTTATATTTTAATTATAATAGTGTTATAATATAATTACACCTATGGATTTATTACAACACACACATATATATATATTTATAGGCCTTCTATTTCGTAGGGTATACGATAACACTTTCTCCAGTGTGCATTTTACTACTTCCTCACGAAGCGATGTGATTAATCATTCTTAGAGGACACACATAGATGGTGATAAGTATAACATTACAAATTATATTACCTATAAATGAAATTATTATTACATTAATTAAATATTTATCATTATATAATGATTATATATATCCATTTATTTATTAATTTTCACTAAATGAAAGATGATATCATCATTTCGGTATGCGTGGACTACCACATTTACAAAATATTGTGACTCTATTTTTATTTCCGAACCACATGTATGGTATGTATAAGTATAATTTAAATTTAAAAATGTTATAAATGATATATTTATCATTACATGAACAATATATATTACTTACCTACAAACCATAATGATCAATTAAAAATTGAAATGTTACTAATGCATACGTATGCCCTACTGTCTTCATGGTCCTAAAATTATTCATTTCTCATAACCATCCATAATGATTAGTTTTAAAAGTATAATAAAGTATAAATATGATAATTATGTCATTATTATTATTATCATGTTGATATCACTATATAATCTACCCAAACCCATATTATTCATGATGAAACACCCATGATAAAATAAGACAATTTAGACCTGAATCATTATAAATAATGAAGTATTACTAAGGAAAAAGATATCATTGGGTGAATAAAATATTAAATAAACATTGATATGAAATTATAAAATGATCATATATGATAGTATAAATATTAATATGGGATTTTTTATTGCAGTAATGTCTTTAAACCATTGTACAATATTTTATCATATGATCAACCAAAAGGCAGGGTGATGCATGGGACGTCTTAACTCAATATCCATTAATTCGGTTAGACATTAAATTAAGTAATTATTTAATTATATTATTTAATTATATTATTAGGTATATAATAATTTTTTTACCTAATGTTTCATTTCAAATTTATTTATGTGAATTTATTCTTGAAACACATCATCAATTCATCTATTATTTCTCACGTCAATATAATGAATCTAAATGTTTATTTCACAATATCTTTATAAAATAGATTATTTATTATTAATTTTTAGTTTCAAAAATTTATATTAAAATTTCCTTAAATGTAAATTTTATTTTCTTAGAAAATTAATTTCAATGTTATTTTTCATGTATTTTATCAATATTTACAATCTCTAGTACTAAAAATAAATGACAAAAATGTTTTAAATGAAATTAGACAACATTTTTCTTCTTTGGTCAAAATATTTTTCATCCAAAACCAATGTTTAATTATCTTTTTTGAAAATGGTTTTAACCTAAAAAATTATTTAATAATGAAATATTTTCCATGTTTTCCTTTTATAAATTATTTTCAATGGAATATTCATATCTTTATCTGATTACAGAACTTTTCTATATTTTTCTATAAAAGGAATTGGATTTTAACTTGTATGTTATGTACATAATTACCCACTGAACAGATCGTAATTTCATTGAATATTATATTTTATCTTCATTAGGATCTTTATTAATATTTTTATTTAAAATTATTGTTTAAGAATTTTTATTTCAAAATAATGAAGTTATTTTTCTCCATAATTAAAATTTGGATCATTTTTTCATATACAAAAAGACCATTTATTTTACAGATAATCCTTTGAGTATATATTATATTGACACCATACTTATTATTCCTCTATTTTTTATGAATATTTTTACCAATGAGTTATTTTAATTTCATTTTAATGATTCATATTTATAATCATTACAATTTACAAAGAAGGATCATTTTTTATATCATAGAATATTAAATTTCACATAGACATCCAAAAAATTTATCATCAATTTTCTTATTTATTAAATTGATATTTGTAGAAGGATATGGAATTTTAATACATGTGTGCATCAAATTTAATTATAGAAACATGATGCATTGATAGTCTCATGATTTCAATCAAAGGGATGTACTTAGTTAAATGGGATTTCAAATAGTTTGTTTTAGATCTCCAGGTGAATGGTCATGATGGTAATGTTATCGAGGGCCTAGTAAAAAGAACATTAGATGATTAAGAATATCCTTCATTCAAAAAATAGTTATTTTTAAATATGATATTTTCCAAATAATATTATCTATGAGTGAATTTATTTCCCAGTTATTAACTAAATGGAATGTGTTTTCAGTTATTTACATTTCCATATTGATCATTTGTTTTTTTTTTTTGAGGCATAAATGTAGTTTCAAAGTCATGTATATTAAAGAATTTATGTTTCCATATTGATTATTATTACTGATTCATGTTATATTCCTCTGCATATAACCATTACTAAACCTTTTATCTCTCCCTAATGTTATTTATATTCCCCATGATTCCATTAAGTTGACAGTGAATGAAATAAATGGATATACTAGATTTAATAAAGCCAGTCTAAGAATGATTTTGTATTTTGTATAGTCATAATTAATATGAAACTCATGTATGTAATTGGTTTACTATTACTACTACTCTCTTTGGTCCTTCATGATTTAATTAAATGTATTCTTTTCCAAAACAATAATTCATGATTTGGCTCTAGGATTTTAGGTTTAGGTTATCTACTATTGGTATTAGAGGAAGTATAACAGAAACCAAGGAAATAAAATTTATTAAAACAATTTTTAGGGGACAATAACATATTATATAAATTGAGGATATGTATATAATAACATCCTTATATTTTGGTAAGGTAGTTATTATGAGGTTCTTCAACTCAATACATCCATATATAGATGTTATTTTGATAATTTTCGAGGAGAAATGTACCCGGGTTTAATAAATCTAAAAATGGTGCATTTTTAATAACGTAATCATCACCTTTTCCAAGACAACATGCCTCACTTCACACCTCATTTGACACTCTTAGGGATATACTGAGGAATGTTTACATTTTAAAGATTATTATAATAGATGACGATAATGAATGAAATAGGTTTAAAAAGTTATCATAGATTGAAACGATGGGTCATAATTTAAAATTTTTAATTATTATATGTTATTTCCACAATGATTATTGTTTCTAAATCTAGGTTTTTGGGTTTAGAAAATCTGTAGAACCCAATAAATCATGGTAAAATTATATATGAATATCCAAATAGTTAATATTACAAACCAAATTGTTTGATAGTAGGATTTAAATATGTAATTATAATGGATAATAACTTATATCAAATTATGTTTAACAACATATACAATAACCAACTCCAAAACCATCAATTATGATAAAGATGGATGTTTTTAAGAACTCAAGTTGTAGTGAAAATAGAGGAAATAAGGCCCCATATCCATCAAGTAAGAAATGTGGAATTGGAATACTAAGAAAGTGTCCTAATGGAGCATTAAAATGATTTATGTGTTGAATGTAAGGGTATAATTAATATAATTGATGAAGAGAAATGGTGAGTAAAATAGAAAGAAATAAATCTCTTCTTACTGATCCATTTAGAATTCATTTATATACATTTGGAAAACCTAGTAATTAAAAAAATCATTTCTCTCTTTTAAAAGTCAACCCATAGAACAATGAAGGTCTTATTTTGAAATTAAATTGATTCAATATTTATGTTTCATCATTCAAGGAAAAACTGTTGAATTATACTACTAATGGTATTTATTTACAAGAAATTTGAATCATCTATTTTTTTTTAATTTATGTTTCATATATTACTTCATTAACTAAATATTTTAGTCTAACATAATTGTTAGGAGTTTTAGAATTATCATATGTTCAATATCTTAAGAACCAATTTTAATATTTTTTGTGGAAGGAATGCCAGAATACAAAGAACACTTTGGGAAAAATATATGTAGTATATATGTTTTAGTTGAAATTTTATTTGATAAATTATTACTTTTTATTATATATAATGATTTTTAATGATATGACAACCTATAGGGATGATTCGATCATATATGTCACCATAATAATAGTCAGGTAAGATTATAAGATTGTTGGGAAAATGTTGTATTGTAAACATTGGTAAAATAAAAATTGATGACTAGTTTTATTTCTTGTTTTTCAATAATTTTTTTTGGAATTTTTATAACAATATATATATATATATATATATTAAAAATGAAAAATTTCATTCTGGGTGAAAAACCCAAAGGACCAGAAATGATGCACTACCTATCCTACGATTAAAGGAATGAGTTTTTTAGAAGCTACCACCAGGATTTGTTATATCGTTGATAAAATGTATTTGGTTTTAGTTAATATATTTGAAAAATATTAATTTTTGACAAATGGTGTTAATATTGACGTTTATAGAATAATTTATTATATTGGATAACTTGTTCTTACCATAATAGTGTTGGAAAATAGTAGGAGATGTGTAAAAAAACATCTCACACTTTTATGGATTTTATGGATAACTAGAAGTAAATTTTAGTTATTCAAGATTAAAATTTTCATTTATACATATTCCTCTATTAGAGTAATAAACAAATTGGAAATTGGTCAATGAAAAAATGGATGAAATTCTGATTATGAAATAGAAATGTATTAGTTATGTATACTTCCCGCACATTCATAGACAATACTTAAATTCAGCATCTATAGGAAAAGTATTTTGAAACAAAATTATCCTATTACATTCATATATGATGAATAATATAATCTTTTTAATCATCATATATTTATAATGTTTTCTCGTTAACATTACATTGACCATTCAATTACTTGTGATCAGTGAACAATATAATTTTGTATTGTTATTTATGATTTAATTCCATATAAATTTACCACCAATAATCTAAATTTTTGAAACCCATTAATGTGTTATTCCATATGTCATTTTTAATTATCTATCTGTCTTATTAA
Source organism: Viscum album (assembly GCA_963277665.1). Taxonomy (NCBI): domain Eukaryota; kingdom Viridiplantae; phylum Streptophyta; class Magnoliopsida; order Santalales; family Viscaceae; genus Viscum; species Viscum album. The sequence continues at coordinate 1,147,811,238 of OY728156.1, forward strand.
AGATGATATTTTGTGAAATGTTTCATGATATGGGATTTTAATGAATTCTATTTCAAAATATTTTCCTTTGATTATAGATATCATGCTAAATTTTTGAGGATATTATTTATTTTGGGTAGGGAGAATATAACACCTTGATATTTGAAAACACAAACATTATATTAGATATTATTTGTGGAATAAATCACAAAACAGAGCTGAAGATATTAAACTATGACAATTTTTGAAATATTTATTTTTAAATAAATTCGATCTATTCAATATAATATATTACCCAAATGTAATGTCCAAGACCAGAATGACACTCAATAGTTCCCTGATCCTTTTTGGCGATAAAGACTAAAGTGTGACTCCCCAAACTCTGGAGTCTTCAGACTAGAAGGATCATCCTAGGTGAGTCATTATGGATTCTATTACCTCATTAGTAGATTATATCACCACGTAAGTCAATCAAATTGAAGAGAAGAATAAGATAAACAAGCAGACAATAACAAACTAAACAAGATAGACATATATAAAAAATCCATAAATTTCACATATACAATGATTCACATGATACGTTAATCTAAAATAAAACCATAATAGGTATATGGAAAAATTATAGTACCTGTATATGAAAGATAAAATTCCAAAAAGTGTCGTAGTAGCATCTAAAGCCTCATCTTGGCCACATGCAATCCTTCTCCATATCCCAAATCAAAAACTTGTGTTTGGAAACATTACCTTATTAACTACAGAAGCCATGTAATATGTTTGGGTCCCCCATGAGGCCCAAATAGGGTGTGAGAAAACATCCCATCAGGTCGCCACCCATAATTCTATTCAGTTCTATTCATCATAATGCAAATATTCTAAACAATTCTATGTACGAAGTAATTTATGTAATTCCCAAGGATTATAACCACTACTAAAGTTAATACTAAATAACCTAGGAAGAATCCATACAACTTGCGTCATTTAGAGATCCGAATCTTGACGTACATGGACATTACATTACTTTAGCGGAATACTTAATACATAACAAAAACAGACACACAAGGACCGTAATAGTTTAGTGTCTTTGGAAACTTGGAACGTAATCTTCTAATCGTGGTGAAAGATCTTCAACATTTCCCATAAAGATCTTCCCATTTTTTTCTTACCTAAAACCTTTCTTTATATCCTGGGGAAAAGAAAACATAAAAAGGGTGAGCTCAAATGCTTAGTAAGGGTAAGCATGGATAGAATAAAACATACCATATACATTTGAACAAAAAAACATGGACATAATGGTTAAACATCAAAATCTTGAGCAATGTCATAAAACATAGAAGTGCGTAAGGAATAGATCATAAAGAAAAATTAAGAATGATAAAATAGCATGGGAATAAAAAATTTAATTGTGGCATCCATTAAGCACATGTAATGATTTCTATAGTAGCCAAGGCATTGCTGCCAAGACCATCTTAGTGGACAAAGTCCCTTTCTGAATCGAGTTCACTCCTCGTTCCAGTCCTGTAATACTGAACCAGATTAACTTACCATTCCAGCCATTTCTATCTCATGAGATATGAAATCTTTACCCAATGCATTGGAGGTAGATATAGGTCCCACCAATCTCATAGTGAAATCATTCTTACTTGTGCCACAAAATAAACTTAAAACATTCATCATAACCTGAAGACTAAAATGGGTTTCATACACATCATCCCATCATCACATAATCCATATAAAACAAATGGATATTTCATCATAAGAAAATTGAAACCATGTAAATCATAGAGACAATATACTTGAAACATACACATATTAAATAATTTCATCTTAGATGGAAAATGTGTTTGATAAAACACTTGAAATGAATTCTTGATGAAAATATCCTTTTTTCTTCAAATTCATTTTCTTTTCAAAAAATGTCATGCAATTTTAAAATAAAAGGATTTTTTTGAAAATAGTCATGAAATATTTTAGAGGAAGCTTCATGAAAATAAGGCTTTATAAAACCATAAAATTTTGTTCGTGCCGTATAAGTTAAAAAAAACATTCTTTTCGTATTTTTGACGGAAAAGTCAAAAAAGTACCTCGTAACATAAATAAGAGAAAGATTCCATACATACCATGTATTAAAAGTCAAAAATGGGTAAAACTTACTTTATACATACATGAAAATACTTGTATAAAACATGGACATGATAGAAATAGCCCCAGTAAAAACTTACGAATAAGTAATCTCGGATAAAAATGAGATTTTCAAAATTATCCCTTACCTTTGGTCTGATTTGCTTCGTAAGTGTCCGAACCTCCTGTATAATGATTTAAATAATGTTATTGACTTATTCCAGAATCATAATAATTGTTATGTTATCATATATGGTTCACTTATGACTTTATATTACCCGTTCTTTTGTAAATTCCATGTTAAAGAGCGTTTTGGGTAAAATCGTTTCATTTGTCATTCGTGTTTTGACTTGTAATTATTCATATGATTAATTATATCATGATTACTTAATTCTAGAATATAAAACATAATTTATATATAATATATATTCATAATATACATATATATAATAGATCATTAAATGGAAAGAAATACACCGTTCATGGAGACGGTAGGTCGTACGTACGCATGAACGTTGTTTTCGTTTCCTTATTGAGTTGAATGGAATTAAGTAGATGACATACATATATATACACATAAATCTAGTACCATTATTATGTCATTCATTTCATGATTACTTATTATATATACTTTATAATCATTCATGAATGGTTAACGTGGAGAATGAATCTCATCGCGTCGTGGAGACGGTATTCCGTACGTACGCACGCGCAGTGATTTCGTTTTCCTTAGGATGGATAGATAGTGAAATAGGGTTTATTCATACTTATAATAACATATCAGTAAATTATTGATACTTATGTTATTACTTCATAATGAAAAAACTAAAAAAGAAGAAGTGGAAGAAGAAATAAAGTTGAAAGGATCGGTAACGGACATTACCTCTTCTTTGAAGCGCCTCTTTGAGACCTCCTTTTAGGGCACTAAAATTGCACTTTGAAGAAGACCAGGACCTCTAGGATGTTTCTAGGGAAGTGGAGAAGATAATTTTGCAGGGGTGGGCCGAGCTTGAAGGCTCGAATTGGTGTGAGGAGGAGAGGGAGGAGGTGCCCTTTTATAAGGGAGGAGAGGGGCACCTTTGGAATTATTAAAAATATTAATTTATAATAAATCTAACCCCACTTAAAAAACTCCAAAAATGACTCATATTCATAGATTATATGAGATAGGGTTGTAATCCCATCAGCCAATCAAATTTAGACATGTTTGGATGTTAGTTTAAACCTTATCATTTTGATTTATCCTTATTTAATCTATTTAAGTTTATTTGTGGTAATAAAATTCTAAATTTTAAATTATAACAAATAATTACTTATTTGTTGTGAATTTTCCATAATTGTTTACTTTATAACATTATGGACCATATAAATTTAAATTTTTAATTTTTAAATATTTTTGTGATTTTTAAACAATTTTATAATTTGTTATTTTTACAAAATAACAATAGTGTCAATTTTGACACTATTCATTTATTTGAATTTAAATAAAATATATACAAAATATATGTTCGAAATAAAAGCTTTGATAGATTTATAAAATGTCATATGTATCTATAAAATTAGTTGATCACATTAAATAGTTCATATAATATTTATTTTATTATTTTTAAAACCATTTATTTGGTTTATCTCTTAATAAAATAATTACTACAAAATATTTGTATAATTCTTTAATATATTGATTTGTTGCATAAAAATTTAAAATAAAATCATATGATGAAGATAAATATATTAACTTTCACAATAATACTTTTACTCGATTTTATCATCTTAAAATAAAAATATTTAAATTGTTATATTTATTAAATTATGAAGGTGACAACTTTGGCATCATTTAAAATAAAATAATATAAGTGTCAAAATTGCTTGTATAAGACTCCAAATGGTCCAATATTAGACCATTGGATGATTATAGTTTACATTGACATGACCAATATGTTTTGGTCAGGGTTTTGATCCTTTTATGGTCACTATTATTTTAATAAAATCTATATTCTTGAATTTTCACTAGATAAATAATTTTTGCATCACTATTGTGTCACAATTAATGATAATTATTTAATCCCAATAAATTCTAAATAATTTATCATGATGAAGATAATTTTTTTAGATTTCTATAGACTATTAAGTTTCGACCTTTCATGAAGTTTATCACTAACTTAAAATTATTATACTTATAGTGTTTAAGAGAGTGACATGTTGTCACTTTCTTTGGTTTTAATAATAATTAAATTATTTTCATTGAAAAAAATCCATTAAATGAATCTAATACGACCCTTAGGTGATATGGGTCGACTTGTAGTCATCCAATAGGATTTTTCCAAGTTTTATGGTAATTTTATAATCTTATATTTACCCTTAATTACCCGATTTACCTTTAACTATAGTAAATAAAATTTACTATAGTTACTATTCACAATGCCCAAAAATAAAAAGTAGCTTATTAACATAATTTGGACCCACAGATTCCAAATATGGAATCCATTTTTCCAAATTAAATACAAAAAAGTTGCATAAATTAAATTAAAATTAATCCCGTTGTCGAAAGAAAACGGGTTTTTCTTTAATACATTGCAAAAGATTGAATTGATTTAACCTACGAATTCAAGGTAAAATAAATGCTAAGGACATACATTATATTAAATGGTAAAAATATATTCTATTTATACTTTAAAACCATCCAATATTATAATTTAACCACGTATTATATTACGATGAAAAAAGTTGTCTTTAATTAAAATATAACGTGTTTTTACTATTCATTAAAATATGAAAGTCATCAGAATAAAATGAAAAGTTTATCCAAAGTAAATTTTTATTTATTTATTCCAAAGAATAATTTTGTTTAGTCAAATGGAACTTATAAACATGTCAAAAACTAGATTTAAAGTGGGTGCGCCATCAAAAGGTGGCAAAACTGCATTTTTTGCAAAATACTTATTTTACCTGAAAAATTTATTTTGTTCTTATACCATGTTCTATAAAATGTGTAAGATTAATAATAATGTTATAAAATTCAAAATTTAGTTAATACTATTCATAACATCTAGTTCATAATAATATTATAATAATATATCGTTGTTTAGTAAAACCCATTATTGCGTACAACACACGCTATTGAGGAAGGTCGTGATTGCGTGTAATGCAAGCCAAGTTAGGGATGTGTGTAGTGCAAGCTCCTTTTGGTTTAGCGTACAACACAAGACATCAATAAAATTAAAAAGAATATTTTTCATAAAATCTCAGGGTGTTACATTCTGCCCCCCTTAAAATGAATTTCGCCCCCGAAATTCGTCGGGGTTATAAATGGTTTACTACTTGAAAGTTTCTTTAGTAGATATCCACATCGTAAAAATGATTACCAAAACATGGATTTAAAAAAATAAAGTATGAAACGTAATGTTTACCCAAATTAACTCATCACTAGGTTTCCATGTAGGAGAACATAGGTGAAAATATGGATATGGAAGAAAAATCTAACAATAAAGTTATGATGGAGAGTGGTAGAGAACATGGATATGAAAAATCAAACAATCACAAAGCCATGAATTTTTGAAGATCTAAGGTACCATCTGATTCATCAGATATAAGAGCACTAGGAAAACATTTTTGGTTTTCAAGATCATTTCCCTAAAGTTGATAAAATTGGAATTAGAAGAAATACTTTAGTGATTTTGGTACAGTCTCACCGTTGGTCATTCTTTGGACAATTTCCACTTCATCTCTTGAATAAATGAAGTTGAATTTGTCATTTGTGATGTGTAAGAAGATCATGTGATAGAATGATGGGACATTCCATCTGTCTCAAAAAAAAGGTTAGAAAAGTTATCAAAAAAATACATAAGTCCATATATAGTGAGATTAATCATATATGGTTCCTAAAATGGACTTATAATTCATATATCATACTACTTAATATAATAAAACTAGTTTCTACTAAACAGGAACTTCCTGTAGGCCAGTGGTAGGCGATAAAGGCTAGTCGCACTTCGGTTGTGGGTTCGATTCCCACATCCTTGTCCGACGCGATGGGTTGTCGCCCATCCTGCAGGTTGTCCTTTTTCCAAAACTATATTACTATAACATCCCATAAATAATATCGAAAAAAAACTTATATCCTCAAACAATACTAACTTATGTCCAACATATTCCATTCCAATCTTTAGGCTTATCCCTAATACTGCATTCCACTCTCATATTATAGTGAAAACGATTACCAGAGATTTCATATAACAAGCATCTCAATTCCATCATTGATCCCCGTATATCATAAGATATGTCTTGTTGGTCGCATTCCAAACATTTGAAGGCCTTAATCATGTATTCTCTTGAAAAATGATTACCCATTGAAATGTAGTGAAAACATGAATGCTGTCAAAAGTTATCTCTTTCCATATACCAAAATCAAAAAATTATATATACTCAAACCATGATATAACATTCTCCTTATATCAGTCATGAGCTCATGAATACTATCAAACATTTAATTTTCTCCTTATCCCTTCATTATGCGCATATCATCTATATTCCAAAAATATCTGAATAACCTTTCATGGATACTGGTACCAATAATCATACACTTTCAAAACTCAAGGAAAGACAACAGTGTAACAATCCTTAGATGTCTCTTTATTCCATAGTACCATGAGATTAATTATACAACATTACACTTGATAAACACGTAACCATTCCACTACCTTCTTAAACCATTGACTGAGCATCAACAATTCTTTCATCTCTCATATCATTTGTAGTCTCTTCATCATCATCAGCATAAATACTACCCATATGACCGCACTGATTCTCTTCATGAGACTTTCCCTTAGGGCATTGGTTTGCATAATGCCTGTACATTCCGCATTTAAAACATTTAACCATTGTTGATGTCGTAGCAATACCATTATCCTCAACCATGGTGTTAACTGAACCTTTTCCTTTGCACTTACTGGCTTTTTGTACTTCTTTTCCACACCCAAAGCATCTTCCAGTTCCCTTGAAACAATCTCCCTGATGCCTCTTCCCACATTATTTACATGATGGAAATTGATCTTTCTTTCCTCTATGATCATCATGAAACTCCATCTTTCTCTTATTATCTGAGTCGAGAAACTTACCAAAGTTGAGATTATTGATCATATTATGAGATTTCTGATTAGGAATAATAACGATGTTTGGACTTCCAGATCCCTTTTCATTTGGTTTCTCATGAAGAATATCATTCCATTGTCCGTCATATCCTCCATTATCATGAATATTCCTGTTTCCAGCCATTTTCTAAAACCCAAAAAGAATTGTGTGAGAGGTAAAAATTACACTGGGGAAAACAATATAATAAAGGGGGAGTACCTTCAATATATAACATCTTAGATTACCATAATTCTAGTACTATAACCTATACTTATACTTAACCTTAGGGACATCCCTATACATTCCTTAGAAATATCTATAGGGATCTCAATAATGTTATCGCATCCTACTTTCCAAAGGTTGACTAAACCTTTCCTCTGATACCAACTATAGAGACCTGAAGCTTGACGTACATGGACATTACATTACTTTAGCGGAATACTTAATACATAACAAAAATAGACACACAAGGACCGTAATAGTTTAGTGTCTTTGGAAACTTGGAACGTAATCTTCTAAACATGGTGAAAGATCTTCAACATCTCCCATAAAGATCTTCCCCTTTTTTTCTTACCTAAAACATTTCTTTATATCCAGTGGAAAAGAAAACATAAAAAGGGTGATCTCAAATGATCAGTAAGGGTAAGCATGGATAAAATAAAACATACCATATACATTTGAACTAAAAAACATGAACATAATGGTTAAACATCAAAAGCATGATCAATGACATAAAACATAGTCGTGTGTAAGGCATAGATCATAAAGAAACATTAATAATGATAAAATATCATGGGAATAAAACATTTAATTGTGGCATCCATTAAGCTCATGTAATGATTTCCATAGTAGCCAAGGCATTGCTGCCAAGACCATCTTAGTGGACAAAGTCCCTTTCTGAATAGAGTTCACTTCTAATTACAGTCCTGTAATACTGAACCAGATTAACTTACCATTCCAGCCATATCTATCTCATGAGATATAAAATCTTTACCCAATTCATTGGAGGGATACATAGGTCCCACCCATCTCATAGTGAAATCATTCTTACTTGTGCCACAAAATAAACGTAAAACATTCATCATAACCCAAAGAATAAAATGGGTTTCATAAACATCATCCCATCATCACATAATCCATATAAAACAAATGGATATTTCATCATAAGAAAATTTAAACCATGTAAATCATAGAGACAATATACTTGAAACATACACATATGAAATAATTTCATCTTATATGGAAAATGGTTTTGATAAAACACTTGAAATGAATTCTTGAGGAAAATTTCCTTTTTTCTTCAAATTCATTTTCTTTTCACAAAATGTCTTGCAATTTTAAAAGAAAATGATTTTGTTGAAAATAGTCATGAAATATTTGGGAGGAAGCTTCATGAAAATAAGGCTTTATAAAACCATAAAAATTCGTTTGTTCCATACAATTTAAAAAAACATTCTTTTCGTACTTTTTCTGGAAAAGTCAAAAAAGTACCTTGTAACGTAAATAAGAGAAATATTCCATACATACCATGTATTAAAAGTCAAAAATGCGTAAAAAGGACTTTATACATACATGAAAACACTTTTATAAAACATGGACATGATAGAAATAGCCCCAGTAAATACTTACGAATAAGCAATCTCGGATAAACAATGAGATTGCAAGATTTCCCTTACCTTTGGTCTGATTTGATTCAAAAGTGTACAAAACTCCAGAATAATGATTTAAATAATGTTATTGACTTATTCCAGAAGCATACTTATTGTTATGATATCATATATGGTTCACTTATAACTTTATATTACCCGTTCTTTTGTAAATTCCATGTTAAAAATTGTTTTTGGTAAAATCGTTTCATTTGTCGTCTGTGTTTTGACTTGTAATTATTCATATGATTACTTAGATAATGATTAATTAATTCCAGAATATAAAACATGATTTATATATAATTTATATTCAGAATATACATATATATAATAGATCAGTAAATGGAATGAAATACATCATTCATGGAGACGGTAGGCCGTACGTACGCATGAATGCTGTTTTTGTTTCTTTATTGAGTTGAATGGAATTAAGTAGATGACATACATATATATACACATAAATATAGTATCATTATTATTTCATGTATTTCATGATTACTTATTATATATACTTTATAATCATTCATGAATGGTTAACGTGGAGAATGAATCTCATCTCGTTTTGGAGACGATATTCTGTACTTCCGCACGCGCGGTGATTTCGTTTTCCACAGGATGGATAGATAGTGAAATAGGGTTTTTTCATACTTATAATAACATATCAGTGAATGAGTGATATTGATGTTATTACTTCATAATGAAACTTTTAAAGAAAAATAAGTGGAAGAAGAAATAAAGTTGAAAGAATCTGTAACGGACATTACCTCTTCTTTGAAGCGCCTCTTTGAGACCTCCTTTTAGGGAACTAAAATTGGTCTTTGAAGAACACCAGGACCTCTAGGATGTTTCTAGGTAAGAGGAGAAGATAATTTGGCAGGGTTTGTCCGAGCTTGAATGCTAAAATTGGTGTGAGGAGGAGAGGGAGGAGGTTCCCTTTTATAAGGGAGGAGAGGGGCACCTTTGGAATTCTCAAACATATTAATATATAATAAATCTAACCCCACTTGAAAACTACAAAAATGACTAATATTAGAATATTAGATGATATAGGGTTGTAATATCATCATAACATCAAATTTAGACATGTTTGGATCTTATTTTAAACCTTATCATTTTGATTTATCCTTATTTAATCTATTTAAGTTTATTTGTGGTAATAAACTTATAAATTTTAAATTATAACAAATAATTACTTATTTGTTGTGAATTTTACATAATTGACTACTTTATAACATTATAGAACATATAAATTTAAATTTATAATTTTTAAATATTTTTGTGATTTTTAAACAATTTTATAATATGTTATTTTTATAAAATAACAATAGTGTCAATTTTGACACTATTCATTTATTTGAATTTAAATAAAATATATACAGAAGATATGTTCAAAATAAAAGATTTAATAGATTCATAAAAGGTCATATGTATCTATAAAATTAGTTGATCACATTAAATAGTTCATATATTATTTATTTTTTTATTTTTAAAACCATTTATTTGGTTTACCTCTTAATAACATAATTACTACAACATTTTTGTATAATTATTTAATATATTGATTTGTTGCATAAAAATTTAAAATAAAATCCTATGATGAAGATAAATCTATTAACGTTCACAATAATACTTTTACTCGAATTTATCATCTTAAAATCAAAATATTTATATTGTTAAATTTATTAAATTATGAAGATGACAACTTTGACATTATTTAAAATAAAATAATATAAGTGTCATAATTTCTTGTATAAGACTCAAAATGGTCAAATATTATACCATTGGATGATTATTGTTTACATTGACATGACCAATAAGTTTTGGTCAGGGTTTTGAGCCTTTGATGGTCACTATTAGTTTAATAAAAACTATATTCTTGATTTTTCACTAGATAAATAATTTCTGCATCACTATTCTGTCACAATTAATGATAATTATTTAATCCCAAAAAATTCTAAATAAATTCTCATGATGTAGATAATTTTGTTAGATTTATTTAGACTATTAATGTTCGATGTTTCATGCAGTTTATCACTAAATTAAAATTATTATACTTACAGTATTTAAGAGAGTGACATGTTGTCACTTTCTTTGGTTTTAGAAATAATTAAATTATATTCATGGAAAAAAGTCCATTAAATGAATCTAATCCGACCTTAGGTGATATGGGTCGACTTTTAGTAATTAAATAGTATTTTTCCAAGTGTTAGGGTAATTTTATAATCTTATATTTACCCTTAATTACCCGATTTACCTTTAACTATAGTAAATAAAATTTACCGTAGTTACTATTCACAATGCCCAAAAATAAAAAGTAGCTTATTAACATAATTTGGACCCACTGATTCCAAATATGGAATCCATTTTTCAAAAATAAATACACAAAAGTTGCAGAAATTAAATAAAAATTAATCCCGTTGTCGAAAGAAAACGAGTTTTTCTTTAAAACATTGCAAAAGATTGAATTGATTTAACCTACGAATTCAAGGTAAAATCAATTCTAATGAAATACATTATATTAAATGGTAAAAATATATTCTATTTATTCTTTAAAACCATTCAATATTATAATTTAACCACATAATATATTATGATGAAAAAAGTTGTTTTTAATTAAAATATAGCGTGTTTTTACTATTCATTAAAATATGAAAGTCATCAAAATAAAATGACAAATTTATCCAAAGTAAATTTTTATTTCTTTATTCCAAAGAATAATTTTATTTTGTCAAATGGAACTTATAAACATGTCAAAAACTAGATTTAAATTGGGTGCGCCATCAAAAGGCGGCAAAACTGCATTTTTTTAAAAATACTTATTTTACCCGAAAAATTTATTTTGCTCTTATAACATGTTCTAGAAAATGTGTAAGATTAATAATAATGTTATAAAATTCAAAATTTAGTTAATACTATTCATAACGGATAGTTCATAATAATATTATAATAATATATCGTTGTTTAGTAAAACCCGGTATTGCGTACAACACACGCTATCGAGGAAGGTCGTGATTGCGTGTAATGCAAGCCAAGTCAGGGATGTGTGTAGTGCAAGCTCTTTTTGGTGTAGCGTACAACACAAGACATCAATAAAATTAAAAAGAATATTTTTCACAAAATCTCGGGGTGTTAGACGTCAACTCCTAATAATGTCTTTATAATTAGCATAAATAAGGATCATTGTCTCACTATGCATCCATCCATATCTTATCCACACAACAATTCAACATAATGAAACCATATTTGAATCCCAATGCATTGTAATATATAAAATTAATCATATATCCCATGGTCATTCTATATAATAATGGGTAGGATAAAAAGGACTAGATCAATAGTTTTGACGACCAAGGAATAGTCATCGAGTCCCAAAAGCATCTCGAGGGATTCTCTGTATAAGAACTAGATGGAGTCCAAGGAGCATGTGTACCAACATGTACTATTTGAGTCAAATAAATCTAGATCCATGGGGATGGAAGCCTCAATGAATCTGATAGAATCAAGACCCAATAGTTATCACTACTCAATGAATCCACTATAACATTCAAAATCCATGGAGATCCATCCATTGAATATTTAAAACCAAACATCCATTGCATACAATTTAAAAATTTAATTCCATATGAGCCTCCCAACACATATAATAAATCCTATTAAATTCTATTAAATTCCATTCAATGTGTTTACCACACTTAGTTTATAAATTTTAAACCAATCGCATCTCATGAGTATCCCCGTTGATATATTTCATTCCCTTTTAGTCATGTCACATGGTTATACCCACCGACTTTTCACACATCACCATTGAACAGCCCCCATGGGTATACCCACCCAGTTATCATCTATTTAAATTTTACATATCACATGGCTATACAAACAAATTTAATACCATTCTCAAGTAAGCATATCCCATGGGTATAACCACCCATTAAATTAATTCCTTTTAATCCATTGCTCAACATAATCATGGAGTTTCATATTAGCATAGAAAAAAGAGTACATACATTTTCTAACATGCAAATCATTACCATTTTATAATAATTGAGATTCCGTAGACTAGGAAAACTAAAAGACTCACTCTATGGGTGGCTCATTACATAAAATCCAATGAAAGGAATTTCTCTCCCCATGGGAGGCTTAGGTAGGGGAAACAACCACTAATTCATCACAAGGAACCCATGGGAAACTATAATAGGTCATAATTAATTTATTTCAACTTAACATTTATGTTCCTAGGTATCTCCGAAAATCACAATAGGTGGATTACAGGATGATATCTCTATTAAGAAGTAAAGGCCAAAAAAAGTATATACCACCTACCATAGCTCAGTAGTGGAGCTCTTTTGCAATATCAAGTCTTTATTAAACTCGGTTTAGGATAAATTTGAAAAATGTATGAATAATGAGAAAATTGGTCAAATTATTCTAAACCCAAATAAAACTATTGATATCCAAAAGAATCATCAAATGTTAAAAAGGAATGTAGATATTGTTTTTTTGGATCCATAGAGACCAACAACTCCTAAATATGAGTCCAATCAGACAACTAGGATCAAATCCTAACCTCAGATAAAGAGGGATCTCAAAAGCATGAGCGACTACTATTTATAGGGTGAAATGATTTTAGGGTATTAAATGATTTTGTGTGTAAATTTAAAATTATAAATTTATGAAAATATATGGGTCACAAGATTTAGGAACACATTGGGGAAAGTTGTGAGGTAACCCCACAAGGTTCTTATAGGACAAGGGACACCCAAACAGTTTTCTCACATGGCTTCACTATCCTTGTGAAAATTGTTCCCTAAACCCATTTCATGATCTCAAAAACCATAAACATGGCCAGACGATTTTGTATCCCATTCCACATTTTTTTCCTTGACATTCATTATGTGAAAACCCTCTGTCTAGCCTCAAATGGTATAGTCAATCCAAGTGGCCATCCCAGCATGGTTTAGTCAAACCATTAACCAACCCAAAATTACCCCAAAATCGGGTTACTAACTCTGTACAATCCACAAACACCTCCAAAACACTTGTTATTAAGTTGGTTAGTCACGTAAATCCATATTAAATCATTCAAATTTAATGTGGATTCATGTGAACCACATAAAAAAATTCAGGTTCTTATAAGCTTCCAACTTATAGCAATTAATCCACCAATTTATCTCTATATGGTGGAAAAGATTCATCTCAGAACAATTATTGCCACAAAAAATTTGTGTTGTTCTACCTATCCAAATTCTCATCCACTAAACGGTGGCGCTACCATAGTACTAATAGTATGATAACTGACCAACCAAATAGAACCTTGATTATCCTACCAAAGATTCAAATTGGATGCCTCTAAAGGGATTAATTAACATGTAACTCAACCTCCAAAGGATGAAAATTGTGAGACATACCTGAATGATTGGGGCATAGATGAGATAAGTAGATGATGTCATGAATGGATTGATACCTCTAAGATCACAACAACGGATGGGATACCGACTCGACTCTCACCAAACTCTTGAATGACCAGACATATCATTGTGAAAACATACCCTGTCTCATGATTCTCATGTTCCCCAGACTCGGTGAAACATGCAAGAAACCCTGATCCCCAACGTCGAAATCTAGATGTCATATTCATATATCTTTATTTGATTTCTATAAAAAATATTATATGGCAATTCACATTTGAATCAACAATACATGCTCAAAAGACACCTACATGAGACATGGTCCACGTAATGATTCATCACCTACCTCTATCCATCACATGGGAGATCGACATATCCTATAATTAAATCCACATAAGGTGACATCTGTATCGTCTCATAATTAATTTTATTATTTGATAACTCAAATAGGGGAATTTTCCTCTCCCATGAGCCCCCAAAATCTAGATCATATGCTCACAACATGTCATCTATAAAATATATCATACTCTCTCACTAGACAGTTGTCTGTGGGTGGTATGCTTTTCTCAGAAGCTTATTTGTTCCCAATGGCCTCTAAAAAATATTTGATAAACAATACATAATTCAGGAATCCTGATCTAAATTTTTATTTCATAGAAACCCTTGAAATCTATCTAACGTATGTAAAACCTTCCAATATCACCAACACCGGTGGTCTCATTGAATGGCTAGAAATGACAAACCATTGGGAGCCTATCAATAAAAACTCACATAGCATCATTACCTAATGGTGGCCGTATAAATCCCACCATAAAATATTACTAAAAATAATCCCATTTCCACTAGTGTATAGGTAAGTGTCGTAAAGTCCTAGTAGGTCATTGGTGTTCCGTATTCAACCACTGAGAGGTGGAACACCTCATAACAAAACCATTTAACTCATTCTTCATACAAAATCACCACTTTTGATAGTGCAAGATCTCAAAACAACTTAGATACTCTAGTATGTACATACTAAGATGAAGTATGAAATTCTCACACCATCTCCTCATGCATGTCCACTGAAATCCAAAAATTTCCACTGATACACATGATCTTATCCTCTCCTATGGTCCAATCAGGATTTGGTTCCTCACCTTCCCCACTCTGCTGTTGGACAAGGACATAAAAATCTGATAGCTTCCCCATCCTAACTCTATCCTATATGTTATATTTCAGTTATAAAGATGGTAGATAAGTCTTTACCTGACAACCATTCACCTCTAGATGAATCTCAGATAACTATTTGATAAACTCCCACTAAATTCTATAATGATACAATACTGATCTTAGTGTCATCCTAATTAGTCCATCGACCACTAAATTGCCTTTACCAGGTATGTAGGAAATCACATATCAAAAGTTTAATGGTACTCCACTCACCTTCACTGCATTAGGATTAGATCACACTGTGTAATTAAATACTTGATAGTTTTGTGGCTCATTTACACTAAAATAATCCTCTCTATATAATTAATGTATCTAATAACACAATGGGTGAACAACTTTAGCTATCTCAAGACCATGTGTTGGGTATTTCCTATTATGTGGCCTCATATACTTAAACTCGTACTGCATGACTATATCCCCCCTGCATCAATACTTCTCCCAATAGATGAAATGATGTGTCATAATACACAGTGTATCTCATTACCGATTATCTCAGTATCAAGTCTAGTGCGGATGTCAAAATTCATTTCCACTATATAAAAGGTTTTATTGCAAGAATATGACCATACAATCATAAAACCCTTCTTCATCAAGCCCCATAAAAGGTGCTGAAAAGTGTGATAATTCCTGTACGAAATTTCCATAGTAACCCACCGGCTCCAAAAAATCTGTATGTAAAATTTTTTCTTTCTCTTATCTTAAGAAACTATAGATCTCAATTTATTTTGGTCCACTAACACTCTTTTTTTTAGATTATGTGACAAGGGAAGTGAATCTGATCTATCCAAAAGTTTCAGTTTGTAAGATGATCATATAACTGATGCACTCTCAGTGTAATAAAAATGATCTCTTGAATGATGGTATGGTCACATAGATTGTGATAATACATTATGATAAAGTCCAAAAAAACCCAATATTGAGTCAAAGTAAGAATTGAAAAATCAGTTTGTTAAATCCATGAACATAGTTGGCACTTTTATAAGACCGAACTGCATAACATGATACTCATTTTGAACATAACTTCTAACAAATGATGCATGGTGTATGTATATCGGTAGAAAACGTACCTGGTGATATCCTAACCACAGTTTAACATTTGATAACACTTGGGATCCTCAAATCCGATCAAACAAGTCATCTATCTATGGAAAGGGATAACGGTTTTTAACCGTTATATGGTTATGTTTCTGATAATTCATGAATAGTATCAGTGATTCATCATCCATTTTCACATAAAGGACTAGAAAACCCCAATGAGACATACTAGGTAACATAAACCCCTTTCCACAAAATCCTCTAAGGCCGCTTGAGCTCCTGCAACTCCATCGTTTCCATCTGGTAAGTAGGATTGGATACTAGTGTAGCTCCTAAAACATTCTTGATGGAGAAATCCACCTATATCCCTAGAGGTAAACTATAAAAGTCCTTTAGGAACACATATCTGAAGTGATAAACCATTGGTAGAAATTCCTCCAATCTCACTCCCTGATCAAGATGATATAAACTAGAAATTTAGGGTATCATTCTTTAGATCCCCTAATGCTCGAGTCTAGCTCTGCTCGCCTGGATGTCCCATTCACCCTTAAGAGTATAAAATTCACCGTCTAGTGAAGTAAAAGTTACATTATAGAGATTGCATTCAAGGAAATCTCGATATGCAAATGATATTCCAACAGGAGAATGATGTCAAACCATGTCATATAGAGATCATAAAAACATCAGATGAAGTGACAAGAACCAATATTAAGGAGGAACTCCTTACATGGGACCACCATTTTTGTTCTGATTCTCAATTGTGTTTCTAGGATCATGATTACATAAGATAGAAATAAAAAAATTCAAAGAATTTTTACTAATAGTTCACTTATAAAACACTGTGATGAACCTGTATAAAAAAGAAAATATACAATTGTAGAGGCTACTAAGATCATACCTATCACTATAAATGCTCCCAAAACATGTTTCATATGGCATGGTTGTAATGAATAGATCAATAATATAATTCCATACTATGATACAACCCCACTACCCATAGTAGGTACACTATGTTGTCTCGATATAATTAATATATGGCTGCCACTGCCACCACCACCACACCGTTGGCCTGATCAGCCGACACTGATCCTACTCCCTACCTAATAGGGATTTGAGGAACCTAATTTGAACCTAGTGTTGGAGTTGAAACCATACCACTCAGAGAAGAAGGTAATTCCACACAATAAAATTGCATGTGGACCATCCTACAGTAAGCATGACACTCGATTGGCTTATGATCACACTAACATTGCAGGGGGAATCACCGGATACATAGGTGAAAAATCTCTGAACTGGCAATACTCACTTCCTAACATGCAATCTTTTCATGGTAAACCTCAAAACGACATTTTCTTTATAAAGAAACAGAACCACTGGGTCAAGAAACAACACTACCCTTTTCAGCACCCCCATACCCTCTCAGGTTTCTCTCTGTAATAAACACATGATTCCTAATTTTAGTGATAGAGGTCAACCTGAACACATTGACATACAAACTGATAGAATGTTGGATACCTTCCTCAGTGTATATTTCTCTTTTGAGTTCATTATATAGGTATGTTGGTTCAAAAAACTAAAACTATGTAAATCATGTTGAGTACTCTATAACATTTATTTTTCCATGCTCTAGACACATAATCTCAATGAACCACCCTTCTTGCAGTGTCTCTGGTTAAAACTAGTTGTAGAATTGGGTTTGGAAATTTGTCCAACACATATCTCACATCCGGTCAACCTGGTTTAGAACATGCCACAAATTATATGTTTCTCCAAATGGAATATATGTGGCATACACGAACCTTATATAAGGAGTATTCACAGGATGCTCAGAAATTAATTACATTTTCTCAAACCATATTTGTAGCCTATAGACCTCTATACCCTAATAAAATTGGAGGATACGACTACTATAACACCTGCATCAGCTCAGCCAGAGTCAAGGTAGACTGAAGTGCTCCCTAAAAATTTATCTTATAGGGAAATAATCCCTCACCTAACTATTCATTAACACCTATGTTTAGAGAAGCGTCTGGTTCCATAGATGGAACTAAAGGGGTTTCAATCTGCATCCCATATCCCACCACCATCATAGAGGGGTCTCCACCTCCCTCACAATATACATCATGAGGTCATCATTTTTAAATCTCTCCACAATTCCAAACACCCTCCTTATAAAATAAAAAATATATATTTCGTTTCTCAATAGAATAAGAGAGGTCAAAAAAATCAAAAACATGTCATACTCCACAACCTTCTCCTAAATCCAGGAATGTAAATGTGTAGTCCCATAACAATGAGAAAAATTTCTTCGTTCCCACTCAAAATTTGAGTATAGTTCAAGTTTATGTTCATAATTTCAATAATCCATTTCATTTTCACTTGAATTCTAATTCATTTTAAATTTAATTTCCGTTATTCAATTATTTAAGTGGATTAACCACAAGCTCATAAATTCAAAATTCACGTGGGAATTTAACACTTCATGTACCCCAAAAAAAATTTCATTCAATCCATACACATCAAAATGACTTAAAAAGTGAATTTTGTGGGTGCTTCATTTCCCAGTCTATAAGGGCCCATACACCTTCAAAATCATTATTAGAAATCACTCCTCGATCCATAGCCCGAAATCTATCACCATAAAAGATATATCTATCAAAACAACTATTACAATATCTTTTAATATGTAATGTATCCTAAATGGCATGGTATAGTTCAAGAAATGTGATTTCAAAAATGTTCCTATATGATGCATGATATGGAAAACCCTTATCCTATTAGGTTGAAATATAAATGGAACCGAAAATTATGTCAATAGTAACAATTGAAATCAAGTGTATCACCCAATGTTTTAATCGAATTATATTTAATAGCCAAAATCCATAAAATAACAATCAAATTCAAGGAAATTTGGATTTTCCTTGCACGGGGGGCAGATAATCAGAGGATAAACATAGTACCAAATTTTGTTTCCTTCATGTCTTGATATATTATCACTAAATAGTAAGTCAAACCAAAAACATCTTTTAATACCACATTGTAACATAGCAATCCTGGATGTCACTCAAAAGTGCCTCAAGCCCAGTTGGCCACATGGATCCAAGTGTATCTCCCCAAATAGTAGAGGATTCCAACTAAAAGCAAGGTCCTAGGTGTTTCACAGGGGAGAATATTCCCTCATTACTAGAGTATTTCACAACAGCAGACAACCACATTCAATTTCAGAAGCAGATAAATAAAGACATCTAGAAATTAGATAATTGAGGTATATATAAAAATCCAACAATACACATATATAATAATATAAATGGTACACATATCTAGAAAATAGAAAAAATAGGTACATGGAATAAAGTACAACACGAGTCTATAAAATAAAAAAATGCCAAAAAGTTTCCTAGTATAATAAATAGCCTTTTCATGGTCACATGTTATCCTACCCCAAATACGAAATCAAGAACATGTGTTAGAGAGCTCCCCGCTATGACCACCTAAAATCAAATAATCTGTGTGGATTCCCAAAGAGTCATTAACAAGGTGTGATATAATTTCCCAATTGGTAACCACCTAGAATTCTATACAGTTCTATAAAGCATGGTGTAATATGATAAAAAAGTGAAAGTATTTAGTAATTTATGTGTGAATTACCATGGAATATGACCCCAACAACAAGTAATGCTACACTACCACTCAAGATACCCTACAATAATTTTCAACTTCTAATATGGTAGATATAAGCATTATAAAAAATTAACATGACCTCGATGTACGACTATCCCTATCCTATCCTCAAGACCATGCTATATAATGAAACCATATCAAAATCCTATGGCCTTGATGTATAACCCATTCTTCCTATATCCCACGGTTTTACCATATAATGATGTGTAGACCAAAAAGTGTTGGATCTATGGGGTTGAATTCCAACGCATCTTCGTTGAGTCCCAAGATTTTCTCAATGGAAACATAGTATATGAACTGGTTGAAGTCATAGGAGAATGTGTTCCAAACATTACTTATGGGACTGCAATCAAGATGGATCCACTAGGTTGAAAATCCAAAGGCATCCAACAGAATTAATACCTAAGAAGCATCACTACCCTATGTGTCCAATATAGAATTCCTGATCAATGGAGAGACGTTCGTGGAATCTATAAAACCAATCATCTATTTCATTAAATTTAATAATTTAATTCTATATTAGTATGCCCACACATATTATCAATTCTGTTAAATTACATTAAATTCTATTCAATGAGTTTACGCATTCACGTTATACATTTCAAAATATCACATCTCATTAGTACACTCGCTTGGGTATTTCATTCCCTTTTACTCATGTCACATGGGTATACCCAACAGTTTATCATAGTTCACTATTTAAAAATCCACAATGTTATACCCACCCAGTTATCATCATTTTCAATTTAACATATCACATGGGTATAACCACCAATTTAATACCATTCACAACAAAGAATATCTCCTGCGTATAACCTTGAATTCAACTAAATTGACTTAAGATATTCATTATATGAAGATTAGAAAACAATATTAGAATTGTTAAAAGATGTAGTACATCTCCAAACATGTAATTAAATCCCATTTAATTACAATTGAGTTTCTTTAATATAAAAAAAACTCAAGAACTCACCCCTTGGGTGGTTCATCATGGTCAAAACTAAATCAAGGCATAGAGAACCACATGGGTGGCCTTAGGATTGATAAAAAATAGAAACTCATAATAATGAACCTATGATAATACAAATTATATCATTATTTATTTATTTAAACTTAACACTTCAGTTTTGGGGTCATGCTGAAAATCATATTGGGAGGCATATTGGTTGATAACTCTATAAATAACCAAACGATGAAATAAAAGAATGGAACACATACCATAACTCAAAATTATAGCGATGGCCTGGATTATTGTCTTATACCAAGTCATTTTATGATAAATATGATCAATAGAGTATGAATAAGAAAATATTATATATGAGCCTAAATTCAAATAATGCAATCAATTGTAAGGATAATTGAGAAAGGGTTAAAAATGAATGTAGAACATACCTTTGCAGATCATAAGTGACAAAACACACCTGAATCAGAGTCTATATAGAGAACTAAGATCATATCACAGTATATGTTCAAGAAAGATCTTAAAATTGTGAGCCACTAACTTGCATCGTGTGAAATGAAATTAGTATAAAAAAATAATTATTAATTTAATTAAAAAAATACAAGAAAAATGTTGTCGCGTGATTTAGGTGCATGGTTTGGAATATCATGATTTAAACATGCATAGTTGTTGTAGGTCACGGACCACTGGCACAATTTTCTCACACGGTTTCTCTAGGCGTACAAAAACTATGCACTCAGCCTCTGTCAAAGTTTACAAATACTGTAGACATGGACGCATAGGCATGCGGCTCATTCCGCATGGTTTAGAATTACAGGGTGGCATATACCAACCCTCTATCTAGCCTCACATGGTTAAGTCAAACCATGTAGTCTTCCCCACATGGTTTATTCAAACTGTGTTCTATGCCAAAAATGCCCCAAGCTTAGGCTCTGAGCTCTAAACATTCCCATGACACGTCAAAAACACCTGTGATCATGTTGGGTTCTCACATTAGTCCATATCAGAGCATTCAAATTATAAATTGAGGGATTCGTACCTCATAAAAAATCCTATGTTCATACACAAACATTTTTATTTCAGGTAGCATTACAGGCAAAACTGAGTTTATCTTGTGTTATACAGAACACTTAGTTTTGCATATCTTACGCATAATACTGAGTTTAAATTAAATGTTAAAAATTATTAAAATAATATTAATATATATTATAGTAATAAAAAAGATATTAAATTGGACCATATAAATATTACTAAATAAATAATAATAAATATAATTATTTATTTATTTGGAATAAAAAATAATCATTTAATATAAAAATTAATGTTTACAAGAAATATATATTTTTAAGGATGATTTGATGGTGATTTTAAAAAATAATTTAAATTTAATTTTTAGAAAATTAATAAAATTAATTTTATAACATAAACTATATATGTGAAATAATAATATTAGAATTAGCATATAATGAATTATTGATATTTTATTGTGATGTTAATTTTTTGGAATATTGAGTGTTACTGAACATTAATTAAATTTTTGTTTAAATTTTATATAATTCTAAATTATATTTATAATTAGTTTTAATGTCAAATAATTTCAATTTTACAATAATTAAAAAAAATAAAAAATTTAATCATTTTATTATATAATTTATATATAAAAATTATAATTTTTTGAATATTTTCTCTTCAAAACCTTTATATATCTTCATGTATGATAAAGTAATTATAAATACAAATTTCCCACTTAAATGAAAAAAATATGTTAAATTGGATTCCATATATGGAATAAAAATTATTTAAAATTTCTAATCTGTTTAACATAATTTTTTACCAGAATTAATTGTGAATTCCGTAAAAATTAATTGTCATAGTTAAGGTAAAAATTAGTTGACCAGTGCATTAACAAAAAATATAATGGTACAAATGACCTATAAAACTGTATAAAAAAAATATTTCCTATCCATATTTTTTTCATTAGACCTATAAGTATCAACGATAACCCATTTGGAAGCCTTTTTCCAAATTCAAAATGTGGGAGCACAAATTTTATTTCAAAAATACCAAGTGTGTGCTCTTCCCTATATAGAAAAACCCATCCCTCTCTTATCTTCTTTAGAACATAAAACTTATTTCCTTCATCCATTACCTTCAAAAATCACTTCCAATATTCCCTCCTCTAATCCTAGAATCCAATTTTTGGCCATATATCATTCCGTATAATCTTTTAATGAAAATCAAAAGGGGATTCCGGAAGAGAAGGTAATGTTTTTCAATGTGCATATTTGAATAATTTAATTCCAAAAATCAATCAATTATTTTTAAAACATGATGATATAATAACCTTAATATACTAAAAATAATTGAATATTTTTATAATATGTGAATAACCTCTATCCTTCCCCAATTTCATGAAACGAGTTAGAAAATCATTATTCACGTGTATAGTGAAATTACCACCTTATGAACAAATGTCATTCATTCTTCTATTAAAAAATTAATTTATTTGTTGTTATGTTAGATCTAATGTATTTTTATTATATTTATATAGTAATTATAAATATTTATTTATTATATCATATATAATTTTTACATTCTATTTTGTAGGAGATATGAGAATGTCGCTCGTGTGTACGAAAAACGACTTCCTTGCAAAGTGATGTTGTTCATCCTTTACCTATGACCCACATTGATGGTAAAAAGGATAAAATTTAATATAAATGAAATAATTTTGATATAAATGAAATATTAATCTTTTTATAAATATAATTAATGTCATTTTATTTCTTATATTTCTTCTAAATAAAAGATGATTACATCGTTCTTATGTGTGTGGACTACCTCCTACAAAAAATAATGTGACTATGTTTTCATCACCGTAACTAATGAATGGTATATATAAGTATATAAAATGAATTTATAATTCATATATGATATAATTATCATTATTTTATGAACCAAAATTACTCATCTATTTTCCATAATGATCATTTAAATATTGAAATGTTACTCATGCGTACGTACGGCCAATTGTGGCCAGGATCATAACGTAAATAGTTAAAAAACTATAATTAATTGTTTGTTTTTAAATTATTATAATTATTTAAATATAATAATAATTCTATTATTAATATTCTAGGGATGATAAAACTATATAATTTTTTCAGGAAACAAATATTCCATGATGAAACAGGTTTGAAAAAATATGTACATTAACAAATAAAAATTTGAAATAAATGAATGATTATTAATGAATGGATGATGAGAAGATATAAAAATATCATATATTATAGTTTAAATATTTATAAGTTTCAATTATATATTAATAAAATTTTTAAATCAACTATAATGGAGGATAAATGATGTTCAACCAAAATGAAACATGTGTTAAGGGATTTCCCAACTAAATTTCTGTTCGTTGGGTTATACATCAAGTTTTATGTGGTCTTATAGATGACACTCATAATTGATTCATGATTATTTTTCAAATAAAGGTTATGATAATTGTAAGTGTTTATTTTATAATATCATTCTTTTTTATATTTTTTATTCATTATTTTCAGTTGAAGGAAGTTATTCACAATTTACTAATAAAACCATTTATTTTCATTCTCATATGTTTTTTAATTACATTTTTCAATTATTTCTACAATTTTACCCTCTTGGTACTTATTATTTTTATAGTTTTTTTTAATAAAATCTATCTCTATGTCTCTTTTCATTTAGAAAACATTTTATCCCAAAACTATAATTTATAGAAATGATATCAAATTTTTTTTTTCATATTGAAAATTATTTTTACATATATAGATTACCATTTTTTTATTTATTTAAAAAATTAAATCGAATATTATTAATGTTATCTAATAAAGAATTTTTTTTCCATTTTAAAGTGACAATTGAATGCTATTTTTACCCGTATGACATGTATACAGTTACTAGGTAAAATGAATTTAATTTATTTAAATAATCATTTAAAGGTTCTTGAGTACATTTTGAGTGATTTTTTACATATAATTTCATGTGAATGGATATTAGAGATATAATTCAAAATGAAAATCATATTTTCCTAATGATTCTATAAACAATTTTATTATTAAAAACTAACTAACCAATATTTTTAATATAATAACCTATTTATCTACTATATTGGAACCGTCCTTATTATTCCCTTGGATGGTTTATGTTCAATTTGACCAAATAAAATATTGATGTTTAATTTAATAATTAATTTATATAGTTATTTACTTTCCCATAATATAGAAACAGTCATAAGAATATTGGATGATAAATTTCCTAGGAATATACATACTGTTTAAAACATATATACCTATTTCAAAAACCATATCTCATATATATATATATGGAGTTTTACATTGGAAATTAATTGAATAATTGGGGAAATATTGATAAATCTATCCTATTTACTAAATACAGATAAATGATGATATGGTACATTGTTAATTAAATTAATAGATTATTTGATATGTGTGGATTTATTTGGACAATAAAGACTTGCATGGGTCATGGTTAATAATAAACCATCTATACATTGGTAGTCTCATGGGATGAATCATATTGCAATCCTTAGTTAAATTGGGTTTCACGAAGTATGTTTTAAATTATATTATGAAATGTATTGACTATAAAGGTATCATGTTCTTGGGAAACAAAATGTTGATAGCAAGGAATTTCCTTTATTCATAATTTTATTATTATTATCAGTGATATTTTATCAATGATATTATCTCTTCATGTCTTTCATTCATAGTTATTTATTTATTTTCATGTGTTTTTAGTTATTTAACATTTCATATTTATTATTCCTTATGTATTCTAGTAGACAAGTTATTTAAATTTCATGTGTGTTCTATTTTTTAAAATTCCATATGGATTGTGCTAATTTATTCAAGATAGCTTCAAAATTACCTATCCCTTCACTATGAATTTTGGGATCACTCTTATTTTATTCCTTTACATAGAATTTCATGAAGTTTATAATGACCTATAAGATGGGATATGTTATACGGAATGAAGTTATACTCTAAAAAACTAGTTTGTAATTTTTATTGAAATATAATATTTAACAAATCTCTGCATCTACTTTTCCAAGACTACTAAACTATTCAGTCTTGTTGGATGTGATTTATTGTATCTTATAATGATGTTATAAGGTAGGCACTGACTCTTGGATATAGGGGTCAGAGTCTCTACAATGATATATAATTGTTATAGTATTGATCCCTAATAATCATTAAGTGTATATATTTTTATTACAATATTTATTTAGATTTCTTTTAATGTTAATGGTAAATGGGATGTGTATTATTTGTTTATTAATAATTTATTTTAAATTTATTCACATGATTTAGTTAAATATGATTATGTTTATTAAAATTTTGAGATACCATATATGATTTAAATAATGATTATTTTCAAATTCATTGAAAATTTCAACAAAATTTATTTTATATACTATAAAAATATATTTATTATGGGATCACATTTGTAGAAATTTTATACTAATATCCAAACATGTATTATTTATGTGTTTATGTTCTATTAAGTATAATAAATTCACTTTATGTGAGAAAATATGTGGTTGGAAGCATAATATAATAAAAAAAATATAGTAATTTAATATATATTTTAACATGAAATACCTTTTTCCTCGGTTATATCAGATGAATTGTACATTTAGAGTTTTTCTTATCGATGGATTTTGGGGGAAGGTTTTATATTAAAGTTATATTCTAATGATTTTTGTAGTTAGGTTGTCACATAAATATAGATAATTTATTAGTAAAAGATTATTTTTTTTGTAGATACATATTATATCATATTCTTTTAAAAATATAATAAAATGATTAAATTCATTCAGTATGGTGTGATATATAAATGGGTTCTCTAGGAATTATATTTTTTGGGAAAAAATTCATTTATGTCTTATATTTTATCTTGTATTGTTTTTTGAAATTATTTTTACATGAATGTATATTTTTTTATAGGACAATAGTATTTATTACGACCATATTATTATCTAATATGATTTTATTATTTTAGTTTTATTAAATGACATATATACTATGACATGAATAAAATTAAATCACATTGACGCCAACTAATTTATTATTTTTATAAATATTTTCAAAATTTTAATACTCACTACCAACCTATCTATATATTCTTCTCAAATTTGTTTTTTCCTAGATATTGTTAGATGATGTTAATGTTTATTAGAATTATAATTGGATTTATGTAATGATATTTTGTGTTAATAAATTTACTGTAAGATAAAGTTCTATAGTTTCCATATACCCCTTTGAAGCTTATGAAAATTTTAATTTATTAGATTATTTTGTCCCTACGGAAATGATATTATATATATATTTATTTATTTAATTTTCATTGATATTTACAATTTTTAATTTTATACTTATTTAAGAATAATGTTAATACTATTTTATTACCATTCATTATATCAATTTCATTCCTCCCAAATTCGTAGATCAATGTTTCTATACTAGGTTCTTTTGGTATATATTTGATGATTTAAATGACCAGATAAAATTCTAAAACCATTACATGCATTGTTATTTTGAGTGCTATTTGTGTGTAATGCTTCTAATTGTTGTAGTGAAAAGGATGTCTTTACATTCCATCCATTATCATTATGGGAAACATACTTGAGATCCAAAAAATATCCTAATTTTTTTTATGTTTTTATATTTAATTATATTGTTTATATACGACCTTATATATGATTAATATTAATTAAGATAATTAATATAATAATATAGGTAATGAAAAACAAGTGGAATGGATCAAGAGGGGTTATCTAAATTATATTCCCAAAGAATTTGTATTATCATCCCCCATATGGTTAATTGTTATGTATTCCCATTTAAGTGGTAAATTTCTCATAAATGGGTAATTCACCCCTAAAAACTTTTGAAAAATTTTTTATTGATGAAAAATTATCTATTTATCTTATTTCATTGCCAATTTTTTATAAATTTTTTACAAAAATAAAGATACCTTTATGTTTGTCATATACCATTATCCGGTGATAAAAACCCACAAAATAAGATCTAATAAGGAAGGATAATAAATTGAATAAATATAAATATACATAATCCATCAATTTTCAAGGGATATTACCTTCATAAGAACTATAGAAATAAATAAACACCTCAAACTTTAGTGTTAACTAAAACATCTAAAGATAATAAAATGAAAATGAGAAATCACAATCTCATCCTATTTATTTACCATTCTATTCATAAATTCTCAATATCAATAGAATCTTAATCATATTCCTTAATATAATAATAGAGGTTAATATGATTATATAATAAAAATAAAAAAGATATTTTAAATACCATCTCCACTTATCAAACCAATGATTCCAATATGATCAATAAGAAATTCCCTTGGGTAATACTTATGAGATGAAATCATTGATGAGATCTATAAGTGGTCAATTATAGAATAACCAAGCAATAGAATCATTTAAGAAAGTAACATTCACATTATCAACTATAAAACCAAATTATCTACTACTAGTATGTGTTTTGTTAATAGTTGAAAATTAAGGGTAAAAAACTAGGTCAACATTATTAAACATTGAATTTTTGAAAATAGTTTTGAACAACTTCTATGTCATAGAATGTTGGAGGGTTAACAGTGAGACTTTAAGTGTAAAATGAATATTTCAAAATAGAAGAACCAAATCTAGAAATACATTTACACCACTATATTTAATTTTTTGAAAGGTAATTCCCTCCATTATAAAAAATTATTTTAACAAACATCTTCCAAAAAATCACAATTATTGAAGGAATTTTTGTTAAAACCTAAACGCCTTCCAGGATCATTTTTACTAGTGGACCCCAACATTATACTAGTTTTATGAAGAAAAATTATTAGAATAATGATACTGGTCCAATAGATTTTCATCTACTTCATATACCTTATCTACACAATTTTATTCAAAGGATGGGATGGAAACCCCTCATATATTTTCCTCAACATCTACGTAAAATGATATGTTATTTGATGTCGAGTCTCTAATTTCCTCTATAGAAACAAAAAACTTATAATATCCCAAAAATGCTCTGCAATATTTTTCCTATATTATTGAATAATTAAAAATAAATGATTTGTTATGTTAAATTTAGAATTTTTATATATTCTTGTTGTTTCGGTGACCTAAAATATACAACAACCGGACTATTTTATTCTTTTTGATATCATATATTCTATTTATTTTTAAAAATAAAACATTCAGTTAGATAGTATTAAATTAATAAATATTAAATACATTCTTTGAAAATTATTTATTTTACTATAAATCCATCATTTCCAAAAACATATATAAATTGAATGTGTGGGTTTTTATATTCAACATCAAAAAAAGATAAAATATAAATAAAAATGTCGTAAGATCATGTTTATTCTAATGAAAAGTAAATTATAAATTTTATTGTATATATGATATGGAATTAATAGGTTGTTATGTTTAAGAGATAAATAAATTTCTAATCTAATAAAACTCATTACGAGG
Organism: Viscum album; assembly: GCA_963277665.1. Taxonomy (NCBI): domain Eukaryota; kingdom Viridiplantae; phylum Streptophyta; class Magnoliopsida; order Santalales; family Viscaceae; genus Viscum; species Viscum album. The sequence goes on from OY728156.1 coordinate 1,147,840,965, forward strand.
AATACAACTTATTTTATACCAATAGAGTAAAATGATAGAGATGATATTGACCTGATTTGATAAACCCCTATGATCTTGTACAGGAATGTGAAAAAGACACATGAAATTACAATTTATCAAAAATACAATATTACCATTTAAATTTATCCAATTTTATTCACATTAAATTCCAATAACTTTTTATTTTATTATTTAAACTTTAAATAATAGAATAAATCATAAAAAATATAAAGAAAAAATTAATTTTATTAACAATTTAAGAGTGATAAATTTTTTAATTGACTAATTATACGCCCACTAATCATTAATGAATAATTGAATCATTATATAGGTTTGAATTTTCAAAATTGAGGAAAGATATTCAATCTATGAATAATTTAGAAAGTATTATTTTTCCTTATACAGTGATTCTGTGAAATATTTCAATAACATTATAACGGAAGTAGAAACTTATCAACTATAAACAAAGGATTGTGGAGCCTAAATATATCCAAATTCAGTTCCCCAATTTATTTATCAAAACCATGATTTTTTTCTCACCCGTTAGTAAAAATTTATCAATTTCAATTCTTAAGACATCTAATTTATTAATACAATAATGGTTCAACTATTGTGTAGTATTGTGATGTATGTGATAAATCTCAACGATCCATCATGATATCAGGGTTTATTCATCATTTTTATATTTTCCATATATTTTTATATGTTACCTGTAACATTTACCATGATTAAATATAATGTATATCTCAAAATATACAATTGGAGGCAGTGAAAAAAAACTAAAGAGGGAGTTTTACTATCCATATATTAATAATTAAATTATGTTTGAGACTAAAATAAATGATGATTATTATAGAATGTATTATTTAAGAATAATGTTCTATTTACTATAAATTTGTGAAAAATTAAGAGAATATGGGGTGATCTATAGTACATAAGTATATTTAAATGAATAATTAATCGGGTTTTTTGTTTTACTATATTAGTTCGAGAATGGTGTGGATTATTATCCAATTATAGTATTATCATGTTTTAATTGTGTTAAATATTTAGTTAGTGTAAATGTTTCTTTTTTAGAAATTTTTATTTCTAATATAACCAAAAATTATGTTACAAGGATTTATAATAATTGAATATGCTATGATACATTTCTATGTAAAATTTAATTATCATTCCATGAACCAAAGTGGTTTCAATTAGATATGATAATCAATATAAATTTTAAATCAATAAACTATATTCATTAAATGATGGGGAATGCATTAGGAGGAAATAAAATGTATTAAAAGACCATATTATATATGTTTTTTGGAACCATTCACTCAATGTTGTTAGGTCCACTATGTTAGATACCCTGAGAGGGGGGGTGAATCAGGGTACGACAGATTAAAAAAAACTTCCCCTTTTGATCTTGTTTTGCTGTTAGACAAAACCCTCATCTCTCTCTTTCCTGATGCAGAGTATGAATAATACATAAAGCATGCACAGGACACAACGATTTTTTACTTGGTTCACCCTCACTAGGCTACGTCCAAGGAGCATACACCGGCAGTGTGCTGATGTACCAATTCCACTATAAGCACACTACTATCTACAAGTTCGAAGCAGACTAACTGTCCCTCCTAGTTTACAACCACTCACAATTTGAGAACTCACTGCTCTCTTAACTAAAGTGAACTCACTGCTTCTTCAGAAGATCCACTCACAGTTTATAAACCTGTAGGTATCTTCATTTTCATGAAAGAATACATCCTCAACTATTGATAGATGCTCTGTTGAAGTTTGAAGTTCATCCACTGATGAATACCCCATTGCCCCTGAACACTGAGCAATTAATTTGTAAAAAAATTCATAAAGCACCCTACATCACGAGGCTCCCAATTTTGTGAAGCTCAAATTAGCCTTCACCAAGCTCTTTCATTTTCACAAATATCAAGCCTTTGCAAAGCTTAGGCCATCCCAAAGCTCCTTCCTCTTCGTGAAGCACACTCCTTAGAGTATGCAGCCTCGCGAAGCACACTTCCTTCGTAGAGCTAGATTAGCCGTTGTGAAGCACCTTTCTTTCATGAAGAACACTTCCTTCGCAAAACACCTTCGCGAATCGAGAGTAAAATGTTTTCTTTGAAATCTCTCTACTTCTCTCAAGTTGGTCGACCTGTATTTATAGGCAATTCCACCGACCATCGACCCTTCCACGCGATGTCAATGCCGCGTCATCTCCAGTCGCGAAGCTCCGGGATTTCTGCCAGAATTCCCTCAAAATATCTAAGAACCTCGAAAATTCTTGGATTGCAGAGCTCGTCTTAATTGCGGAGCGTTCCATCAATTACCTCGCACTACTGCCACAAAGATCCCTCACGTTTCCTGTCAACACTGTCGTTCGTGAAGCTCGTCATAAACGCGAAGCATCACCATCAACATTTTTCTTATCTTCGCGAAATCCAATCCATGAATCCTATCTTTGCAAAATTTATGTCTTTTCCATATATAAATATGAACTTCAAGGATATCCTCTTTTCGTGATGCTCACCAAACATCAAATTTTGGACCCCAAAAATTTGGCAAACACTAGGAAACGACGCCACATTGTACTACTCTTTCGTACTGCCTCCAGATCATCTATTCCTTTGTCATGGTTCTTTGTCAACATGAATTGTTAACAACTTCTCTGGAACTCAACAATTCACCATGTAAACTTGCTTTTTCAACAAAGAAAAACAACCCGAATATACTACAATGATACATTGAGGGATTTTTTTCCCAAAAAATGTTTTGGTATTTTTTTAATATAGGTAGGATCATGAATCTTGGATCACTAGTTATAATACAATATCTTAACATGTGTTTTAATGTCATAAAATAATTATATTCCCCAAAAATTATTTTTATCACTTTAATATATATATATATATATATTTCATCTTGGGATATGATGGGGTGAAATTTTTATATCTTTCTAAAAAACTATTCCCATTCATTTTATAAAACCTCACTTATATGAGAATAATTTATATTACTGAATATAATAATTTAATAAATCTTATGACTAATTAATGAGCATTATAGTGGATGATAGGTGGATATATAAACTATTTTCAGAAGTGAATTTGAAAACCAATTTTTTAATGAACTAGTCCTCCTTTAGGTTGTTCATTTTAGGTCATTGTTCTTTTATATTGTAATTGAACTATTGGTACGATTATGTAATATTAAAAACATGATTTTCAGTTTTTTTATATATGGTGACATATGGTTTTATAAATTATTTTAATTATTTTATATTTTAATTTCAATATTATATATTTTTTAATTAATTATGTTTAAGGAAGAAAACCCAATAGATGTTCTTAGGATGACCTATGGCACTATCAGGTAGCTATGTTAATCATATAATGGCTTGAAATTATATATTTTATTGATTAATTAATCAAATCTAGTTGTTTAGTTGGAACATGAAAATTGGAAAACAATACAAAGGGTTTAATTTTTCAAAATGCATCACTATAATATTCTAAATGAATTTAGTCAAATTTGTTTGATTCACATTGTGTAATATCAATTTAAAATGGAACTCATCAATCTTTAGTTCATCGTTATCTGTTTCCACAATGTAGTTGGACATTTTTCTATATATTTTTCTTTATGAAGACTCTTTGATGTCCAATAAAATTACATATTTTAAAATATAATATACATTTAGAAATTATTTTAAAAATTAAATGAATTTAATTATTATTTAATTTATAGGACTTTATAATTTTGGGTTTTAGAATATGGGATATATAATTTTAATGATAAGAAGAAAACTTAAATTTGTGCCTTAATTTGATATTAATATTATATTTCCATGTAATAATGATAATATAGAGTTGAATTGTAATCGGTTACCTATAGTAAGATACAGTCGTTCTAAAAAATATTATTTTTAAATTGGTTACTCATTTATTATATCATTAGAATATTTGTGAGGGAGAATGAGTTAATTCATCATACATTTATAATATTTTTTATATTTTCATGCATCAATGTGATTGGAAAACTCACATGAAGATTAATAAACTAATAATAATTAGTTAAAAAGTCACTGATAATCTATATAATATTTTCATATGATTATTATTTAGATCTATATAGTTAATTGTGACATGAAAATGATAGTGGATGAATTAAACTGATATACCAGTAAATTGGTTATATATTTAAATTTTGTGAATGTAATGATGAGTATTATGGTTTTGTGATTCTTTGAGGTTATGAAATATATGATAATATATATATATATTTGTTGAACTCTATGTGAGATAGTTATTTTAATAATCACAAATCATTGTTTTATTTATGACAATTTAGTCTTTTGTATAATTAGTTCTAAATATATTTACATATGTTTACATCTTGTCTACATAATATTTATCTATGTTAATTTATGTTTTACTGTTGACCTGGAAGAATTCTAGATTGAACATACACTTAGTGTGAATTTCATGTTTATGACTCACCGTTAGTTATTTCCTTGAGTCACCGATGTTGAATGGTCGCACCAATGATGAAAGGTCGCACCGATGATGAACGGTCACATCAATGATGAACGGTCGCACTGATGATGAACGGTTGCACCAATGATGAATGGTTGCACCGATGATGAACGATCACACTAATGATGAACAGTTGCATTGATGGAAACAGTTGAATCAATGGAAACACTGATCACAATCTACCGAAGCCGATAATGATCACAATCTATCGAATCCCATGCTGATCACAAGCTACCAAAGCCAATGTGGATCACAAGCTACCGAAGATGATGCTGATCACAAGCTACTGAAGTCGATGCTGATCATGAGCTACTGATACCGATGCCGATCATGACCTACCGATACCAATGCTAATCCTGACGAACCGATTCCGATGCTGATCATGACCTACCGATGCCGATGCTGATCCAAGGGCCTACCGATACCGATGCAGATTCAAGATGACCTACCGATCTCATGACTCACCAATAGTCATGAAAACTATTTGAATTTCTATTAACTCTTTTTTAATTCCAATAGCCATATTTGTTGTTTTTAATGCAATTAATGATATTTAATGATAGTTGTTGGCATGTCAGGGAACCGTACCTTGTACCTATGAAAAGGTAATCATTCTTATTGAAGGAGCTCATGGAATATAAAGAAGATAGATCTGAAGTAAAAGGATGAGGCAAATAGGCATAGTGAATGAATTATTCCATGCACGCACATAAAAAGAAGAACACACGAGGAACTTGAAGAACACTGATAGTCATCACGAATACATGTTCAAAAAATAAGAAGCTGAAGTATTTCAAAGAAAACTTTCACATTCAAGATGAACACCTACACTAGAAGTGAATAAACATGAACTACGACACTCTGTTTTGTTGAAAAAAACCAGAGAAGGACTCATAGCTTCATTTACATCAATCCAAGGCAACCACAGCTTCACTCAGAACACATGGAGCACTCTAAACTCATCTCTCTCTGTTTATCTCTATTGTTCTTCATTCATTTACTTTTTGAGTAGAGTGTGTTGTTTTCACATGAGGGTACAACAAATGTCAATGAAATGGGACTGAACACCTATACTATTAAAAAGTATAATTTAAAAATTAAACCTGATGAACCTATTTCTGATATCTATCTCAGGTTCAATGAAATTGTCAACACTATGAGCTCACTTGGAAAATTTTTTCCTGCAAAGGAGCAAATATTGAGAATACTAAGATGTCTTCCAGACCTATGGAGAGTCACATCTGTCACAATTAAATAATCATGTGATATTGGTACGTTGCCCATTAAGGAGCTTATTGGTAAGATTATGTTGTATGAAGAAGAGATTAAAGTAAATAATGAAGAGGATGATGAACTAAAAAAGAAGACATTGGCTTTTAAGTCTACTGCCCCAAAGAGAAAGGACAATGAGAAAGTTCACATACCTAGTGAGAGCTCAACAAGTGAATGTTCAGATTCTGACAGTGATGCTAAAATGGCTCAGATAGCCAAGAGATTCATGAAATTCTTCAGGAAGAATAAATTCTTCAGAAGATAGAATTACAGAGGAAAATATGACAACAAGGGTAATTGGAAGAAGGATTGAAAAAAGCCTGATAAGAGTCGTGAAATTGTCTGCTATGAGTGAAAAAGGAAATGACATGTAAAAGAAGACTTTCCAAAGTTGAAATTAAAGAATAAACATGAATACAAGGAAACTAAATACAAGAAGGCAATGAATGAAACTTGGATTGCTTCATAAGACACTTCACATTTCTCTGATTCTACTCAGGATGAAAAATCTCAAAAGCATAATATGTGTTTTATGACAAACACCACTGAGGTAACATTAGAAACTTCTGCCTTAAATTCATATTATTATGGAGTTGAAGCGGATTATGAATCTGAAAATATGTCTAGTGAAGAGTTATATGAATATTGTAATATGCTAGAAGATACCTGTAACGAATTGAAGGACAAATATAAGACCTTAAAAAACAGCATGCCTTGACCAGCTCTGTTAAATCTTCACTTGATATAGAAAAGGAAAGAATCCTTAATTACTTAAGGAAAATACTGAACTAAAATTGTCTAATGTGAAATTAAGGAAGGACATAGAAAAATTCGTAAATGGAAAAGATAATCTCACTCAAATTCTAGGAAAAAAAATGGCACCAAAGTATACTACTAGTTTATGATATCGGCCTGGAAAAAGACAATTTACTAAAACTAGATTTATCTCTAAATCTGAACAAAATGGTGCTAGTTCATGTTCTAGAAATTCATATGCCTCAACTAGTTACTCACGTAGTTACAGATCAAATAAAGTTTATCTTTCAAAATCTATTGATTCTGTAAATTATAAGAATCCCATAAGACAAATTTGGGTACCTAAAGCTTTGCTTTCTGACCTATCTGGACCCATGAAGATCTGGGTACCAAAATCATTTTTCATCTAAATCTGTTTTGTAGGAAACTTGCTCAAAGATTTCTCATAAGAAGATGTGGTACTTGGACAGTGGATGTTCAAGACATATGACTGGGGACTACTCATGATTTAAGAGTTTGATCAAAGTTTATGGAGGCCATGTTACCTTTGGGGATAACTCTAAAGTAAAGACCATCGTCCTAGGCTAGATTGGTAACACTGATTCAGTTTTAATTTTTAAAACATTATTTATTGATGGATTAAAATACATCCTGTTAAGTATTTCTTTGTTATGTGATGATGGCTTTAATGTTATGTTTGAAAATGATTCTTATAATGTTTTTAATTATAATAATATTTTAGTATTTTTTTCCATGATAAATGAAAATGTTTATGATTTTGATTTGAATTGTTTTGCTAAGAAAAATTTTTCTTGTTTAAATGCTTTTCATAAAGAATCTTGGCTGTGGCACAGAAGATTAGGACACTTAAACATTCATTCACTTAGAAAATTGACTTGGAAGAACTTATTTAGAGACCTACCCAAACTTGAATTCCCATTAGACAAATTTTGTAATCCTTGTCAAAAGGGAAAGAAACATAAAGTTTCTTTTAAATCAAAAAAAGGTTTCAACTTGTCAACCTCTCGAGTCGGTTCACATGGTCTGGATTGGACCTTCTAGAGTTTCTAGTTTAAATGGGAAGAACTATATCTATGTCTTAGTAGATGACATTTCTAGATATACTTGGGTATACTTTTTAGTTCACAAAAGTGAATCTTATTCCTACTTTACAAAATACTCCAAGTCTCTAGAAAATCTTGGTGGACATAAGATTAAGAACCTAAGAAGTGACCATGGTGGTGAGTTTGATAATCATGAGTTTGAATTTTATTGCTCAAAAAATTACTATAGTCACAATTTCTCTGCCCCTATGACCCCTCAACTGAATGGTGTAGTAGAACAAAGGAATAAAACCCTTCATGAAATTGTATGAACCATGCTTAATGAATATGACCTACCTATTTATTTTTGGGCTTAAGCTATTAATACATCCTATTATATTATCAATAGAGTTTCGATCAGACCTGATCTTAAGAAAACCCCTTATAACCTTTGGAACAATAGGAAACATAAGGGTATCTACTTCAGAGTTTTTGGTTGCAAGGTCTTCATTCTCAATACTATGGATAATCTAGAAAAATTTTCATCCAAGAGTGATGAAGGAATATTTTAAGGATATTCAATTTCTAGAAAAGCCTATATAGTGTTTAATAAGAGAACCAAGTGTGTGGAAGAATCTGTTCACATCAAATTTGATGAAACTGATCCACATGAACCTAAACCTCCTCTTGAAAATCTTGAAGAAGAGTTGTCTATTCTAAAGCTAAGTAATAAAATCAATAAACCTGCTGTAAAGACAACCAGTTCTGGGTGTATTCCAAAATCCACTCCTGTTGAACCCGAACCCAGAAAAGATCCTAAAATCCCTAGTCCTATCTTTACTATATCAACTAGGATTCTAAAGAATCGTCATTTAGATGTTGTTGTGGGAAATGTTGATAGAGGGACACAGACTAGAGCTTCTCAAAGAAATCAGGTTGAACATCAAGAATTTATTTCACAGTTAGAAACTAATAATATCAATGATGCGATAAATAATGAATTTGGGTACTTTTTATGAAAGAAGAGTTAAATAAATTTGAAAAAACTAAGTCTGGGAATTAGTAGAAAGACCTAAGGACACTTCGACCATAGGAACCAAATTGGTTTTCAGAAACAAAGTTTATGAGTCAGGAAATATAGTTAGAAACAAATCAAGGATAGTTTCAGAAGGGAATAGTCAAAAAGAAGGTAGAGACTATGAAGAAACCTTTGCTCCTGTAGCTATATTAAAGGCTATTAGGATTCTACTTTCCTATGCTGCTCATCTGAATATCAAGTTATATAAAATGGATGCCAATTGTAGATTTCTAAATGGGTTTATAATTGAAAATGTTTTTGTTGAAAAAACACCTGGATTTACAGACCCCTATTTCCAAAATCATGTCTTTAAACATTCTAATGCTTTATATGGTTTAAAACAGGCTCCAAGAGCTTGGTATGATAGACTTGATTTTTTTTATTTCAACAGGTTTTACTAAATAAATTTCTGATCCCACCCTTTTTATTAAATGATTTCCGAAAGACATTTTGGTTGTCCAAGTCTATGTTGATGATGTTATTTTTGGATCTTCCAAACATTATTTATGTACTGATTTTTCAGAGATTATGCAAAATTAATTTGAAATGAGTTTAATGGGAGAACTCAAGTATTTTTTTGGATTTCAAATTTTTCAAAAGAAGGATGGTATTATTTTAAATCAAAGTAAATATACAAAGGATATTTTAAAACTTTTTGGTTTGGATAGTAATAAGAGAAGTGACACCCCAATGAGTACCACCTGTATGCTAGATGATGATGAAACTGGGAAACCAGTAGATCAAACCTATTATAGAGGTATGATTGGGAGTCTACTTTACCTTACTACTAGTCGACCAGATATTATCTTTAGTGTGTGTATGTGTGAAATATATCAAGACAATCCAAAAGAATCTCATTTGCTTGCTGTTAAAAGGATTTTCCAATATCTCAAAAATACTACCAATTTAGGTTTATTTTATCCAAAAGGACAAACTTTTGACTTAATGAGTTATTCACATGATGACTTCACTGGTTGCAATTTGGATATAAAAATAACATCTAAAACATGTCATCTTTTAAGAAAGTCCCTAGTATCTTGGTGTAGTAAGAAACATAACTTTGTTTCATTATCTAATGCTGAAGCAGAATACATTGCTGCTGGTAGTTTTTGTGCATAGATTCTGTGGGTGAAACACAATCTGTTGGACTATGGATATCAATTTAGGCATGTGTCTATAAATTGTGATAACACCAGTGGAATTAACATTTCTAAGAATCATGTGTCTCACTCTAGGACCAAACACATTGATGTTAGGCATCACATCTGGAGAGATTAATATCAAAAGGGTGATATTTCACTAGAATTTATTGACTCTGAACAATAGTTAGCTTATATTTTTACCTATCCATTAAGACCGGAAAGGTTAGACCTTATCAAAAAAGAGTAAGGTATGATAGATCTGGGAAACCAATCTGTGAAACTGATCTGTGAAACCGATCTTGAAACCGATCTGTGAAACCGATCTCTGAAACCGATCTATGAAACCAATCTGTGAAACTGATTTTTGCAACCAATTGATTTGAACAGTTAGTGAAACTGTTATTTTTTATCAAAACAACGTTGTTTTACTAAATCGTTATTATTTTTTATTATTATCTTAACCCAAAATGATAAAAATAATGACCCGTGGCTATTTATAAATGACTATTGACCTTCTATCTCTTGCCTAACTCTCTCTTCTTTTTCGAATCCCAGACATTATGAACCATTCGAACCTTACCAAATGCAGAATCCTCTAGAACCTCCAAATGGCCAAGAAAAAGGGACAAAGCAAGGAATCTGAAGGTTCCTCTCCTATGAAACATGCTTGCAGAAAATATACCATCACGACACAAAGGTCAATAAACATGGAGTTGGAAAAACTGGTAGTTACTGCAGAAAAGAAAGTTATTGCTGAATGGGTGTTATCCAGCAAGTCTTCTCTTTTAAAAGTCTTGGAGATACAAGGATGGAAATAATAGTCCTGTGATAAAGACCATGTCTATTACCCAAATTTAGTTCATGAATTATATTTGAACTTAAGTATTGTTTTGGATGGAGGAGAATCCGTGAGACAATCATCTACAATCAAATGAAAAAAGATAACTTTTTCATTGAAGCGGTGGGATGAATGTTTAGGAGTACCTCATAATGGAAGATACGAGGATTGCATTGATAATATCCCTCCTACTACTGAATACTTTTCTTATGAACTAGCTCTAGAGATGTTGACTAGAAATTTTGAATCCAGAAGAATAACTGCTGCTGAGTTAGATGGTGAGTGTAGAATTATGTTTAAGTTTATTTAACACCAAACCTTTCCTAGAAATGGTGATTTTGCTTCTGTAAAGTATAAAGATTCTTTGTAGTGGTTTCTTTTGTTGAATGGTGAAAAGGTAAAACTATTTAGATATTTTGTTGTCCATAGATCTTAGATGTTGAAGCCATCCCAGAAAGCTACAACCATGTTCTACTCTAAGAAAATATCTTCCATGATAAAGTTCTTGGGCTGTGTTGATGATGGATATGCGTGTATATCATCTATTAGTAGCTTATTTATTAACAAGAAGATTTTTAAAATGATGAAAATCATCTAGAACCCCTGGAAGAAGGCTTCAGTTTCTGATGAAAAAACGTTGTATAACTCTTTCAATCCTGTTGATCATCCTGATAGACCAAAGGAAATGAGTGATCCTAGTTTAGAACCTGGTGAAGAAGTGGTTTATTTTGATTAAGAAGAGGAAGAAGTAGTTCCTAAGGAAATGGGTGAGTCCATTAAGAAGGGGACAGAGGAAGAAGAAGTTGAGGCTCAAGATAACACTGAAAAGGATCCTGAATCACCCCATGATGACAGGAGTGATCCTGATATGGTTAGTCTGAAGAAAAGAAGAATGGAATTTGGACCAACTAGTCCACCTCTCAAGTTACCAGAGATAGAACCTCTTTTATAATATTATGAAGAAAGTGAGAGAGAAGAATCAAATTCTGAATAGTTTGAATCTAGCAGTAAAGATATTTTGAATGAATAATCAGTAAATAATGGTGAAGATGGTAATGAGGGTGATGGTAGTGATGGTGATAGTACTGAAGATGACAGTAGTTATGATGATGATGTAAGTACTCGACCAGCAAATGGAAAAAATTTAATTTAAACTGATCCTCAACCCCAACTAAATGAGCAAGAACCTGTTCTTGAGACTGAAAGGACAGTACAGTCAGAGATTGATGTGAATGAAGAAATCTCTCCTGAAAATTCTAGAAGTTCTAGGTTTGTGAAACCTATGTATCGTTCATGCCAAGATACATGGGAAGAACACCCATGTATTGTATTTTTGGGTTTATATTATCCAGATGAAGAGGAAGAAGAAGTGTTTACTGCATGTGTAAGCGATTCACTTAAGGCTCGATTGGTTGTTGAGTATATGCAGGTGACAGTAGACAGACCTGGTCCTTCTGTTTCTCAATCTAGATCTGATCCTACAGTGACACAATCTGATATTAATAGATTTAAATCTGAGTTGCTTCAAGCAGTTAGAGAGACAATAAAAGCGGAATTTTCTAATGCTCCTACTCTTGGTCTTGGGAACATATCTGAGGCTGCTATGGATTCTCTGACACATAGAGTGGTAAGTATCATCAAACCAGACCTCTGAAATACTGGTGAGATGATTGGTAAGAATATTACCTCTCTGAATCAAATTCTCAATGATTTAAGCAGTGGTTTAGTCTCTTTTTCAGGTGAGTTTAGAACAAACATCTCTGGAATGATGGAAGTGTTACGAAATTTGGTAGAACACATGATGAAATCTGGTTTGTGGAAGTTGAAAGCTGAGATCACTCAGATTGTTTCTCAGGACCGCTCCTCCAAAATATCCAAGATTACTGGTCCGGAAATCAATACCTCAAAGGATATTATAAGAGATGAGTTAGTAGCTCTTGGTCAGATTCGTGATTTGGATTCATTAAAGGAGATGAAAGACAATAGTGATCATATCCACAAAATGGTGCAGTTGTATTCAGCTGATGCTAGTAAGGCTCAGAATGAAATTAAAGAGAAAGTGGATCACTAATCATCTAATATTTATACCAAGTATGATTTGAACTATCATTTTAAGGTTTTGGATGACAATTTGAGGCTCCCTCCATTCACTCAAGCTTTCAAGGCTCAAGTCCAGCAGTTCAAGGATTTCACTCCTACTGTGGAAAGCTTCATGCAGAACAAGGACAACTTTGAAAAGGCTATGAAATATGGTGGTGAAGTAATTCAATATTTTATCAATCTACTCAAACTATATATTCATGTGCAAGCGAAGGAAATTGTTCCTCTTACTGCAGAGCCTCTCAGTTCATCAGATGTTGCTTCTGGTCAGATTTCAATGTCTCAAGCTCTATCCAGTATACGACCAGTCTTTCAGTCGCCACCTTCAGAAAAATATTCTACTCCACAGCATGTGACCTTAGCACGCACTGTGCTACCATCCAGAGCTATCCTGCCTCCTATCTCCATCAGGCCAGATCAACCTTCCACCAAAGCACATTCTGGACCATCCATTCCTCCATCTGTGAAAGGGAAAGGTCAATTTGACCCAAAGTAGTAGTCGTGCCTGTCATTTTTGATAGGGTCTCTATTTCTTGTACTTTAACATATGTATCTAGTTCTTTCACTCTTTCTCAGAACATATTTTTTATGTGGAATTTTCTTCTTGAATATCTTCCTTCTACTCTTCTTTTTGATAATCCCAAAGGGGGAGAAATAATTAAAGGGGGAGAAATAATGAAAGGGGGAGAAATAATGATATGGGAGAAATGAATATTTATCTATGCATGGGGAGAAATTACTACCTAGTTAATGCTATGTTTATACTCTGATGTCATTCTCTAATGATCTATTTATCTTGAGGCATATTTTTCTTTTTATATAGGGGAAGAATACTGAATGACTTACTCCTTTCTATCTTCATTTATGTCATTGATTTGTGATTATCAAAAAGGGGGATATTGTTGAACTCTCTGTGAGATGGTAATTTTAATAATCGAAAATAATTATTTTATTTATGACAATTTTGTCTTTTTTATAATCTGTTCTAAATATATTTACATATGTTTATATCTTGTCTACATAATGATTATCTATGTTAATTTATGTTTTACTGTTGACCTGGAAGCATTCTGGATTGAATAGATACATAGTGTGAATTTCATGTTTATGACTCACCATTAGTTATTTTCTTGAGTCACAAATGATGAATGGTCGTACCAATGATAAATGGTCGCACCGATGATGAACGGATGCACCAATGATGAACAGTCGCACCGATGATGAACGGTCGCACCGATGATGAATAGTTGCACCGATGGAAATGGTTTCACTGATGAAAATGCTGATCACAAGATACAGAAGCCGATGTTGATCACAAGCTACCAAAGCTGATGTTGATCACAAGCTACTGAAGCCAATGATGATCACAAGCTATCGAAGCTGATGCTGATCATAAGCTACCGAAGTCGATGCTGATCATGAGCTACCGATACAGATGCAGATCATGACCTACCGATACCAATTCTGATCATGACCTGCCGATACCAGTGCTGATAATGACCTATTGATGCCAAAGATGATCCAAGGACCTACCGATACTAATGCAGATTCAAAATGGCCTACCGATCTCATGACTCACCGATAGTCATGAAAACTGTTTGAATTTCTATTAACTCTTATTTAATTCCGATATCCATATTTGTTGTTTTTAATGAAATTAATGATATTTAATGATAATTGTTGGCATGTCAGGGAACCACACCTCATACCTATGAAAAGGTAATCATTCCTATTGCCGGATCTCAAGGAATATAAGGAAGATCGAGCTGTAGTAAAAGGAAGAGGTGAAGAGGCACAGAGAAAGAATTCTTCCATGCATACACATAAAAATAAGAACACATGAGGAACATGAAGAACACCGATAATCATCACGAATACATGTTCAAATAAGAAGAAGCTGAAGTATTGCAAAGAACACTTTCACATTCAACCTAAACACCTACACTGGAAGTGATGAAACAAGAACTATGACACTCTGTTTTCTTGACAGAAACCAGAGAAGGACTCAGGGCTTCATTTACATCAATACAAGGAGTCTAGAGCTTCACTCACAACACATAGAGCACTCTAAACTCATCTCTATCTGTTTATCTCTATTATGTTTAATTTTTTTACTTTTTGAGCAGAGTGTGTTGTTTTTACACACTGACTCATGGAATAAACTGGAGGATACTAAATCCTCACTCCAAAATTCTTACACGTTACTATATCACACTGTGAATTGTGGATGATTTCAATTGTGACCTGGATATCCTGTGTGATATTGTTTTTGTTTCCCCAAAAAGAACTATGGTACAAGTCTTATTACCTGGACAGTCTTGGTACTGTTATTTACCCCGATCCAGGGTGTGTATCAAAATTTATATAAATTTTTTGAGAGGACTAAGTCTTTCTTTGAGAATGAACCTCTTTTTTTAAAACTGTTGTGCTTATTCATTTTAGTTTTAACTTATTGAATATTCCACTGCAAATTACATTGAAATATAAAACTGCTTTAAAGTTACTTTGATAGTTAATCTAGCAAGTGTTTGTATATATTGTAAAGCATTAGGTCAGCTTCAAAAGTTAATTAATCTTCATATTGAATTAACTGAGAACAAATCAATCTCTTGAGAACCTGACTGAACCTTTACTCTAATACAAATTCACTACAGATTATCTTATTATTCGATTTGGGTGATTTTAAAGAGATATTTTAAATAGAAATTTTTGTTGGAACTCAATTAACCCCTCTTGAGTATCCACTCCGACCAAAAATATTTTTTCATATTGTCATTTTCGTTATACTAATAGATTTAAAATGATTCTAAAGATTAAATGGATCACCTATTTCATAGTATTCAAATATGTTTACTAGAAAAGAGGAATTTTTTTTAATTTAGTGGGAATTGTTTATAAATTAACTAGGGAGAATAATTATCTTATTGAAAATATAAGACATAAAATATGTTTTTTATGTCACAATTAAAAATGTACATCGAGTAAAGAAAATATTAATTCAGTATTGTCATATTTCTCAAATTTGGAATTAAAAAATAACATTTAATTTTATGTATGTAGAGGTAAATAGTTTTATATGATAAACAACAACAACATTAGGGGATATATTTGTATTTAATAAATATGTACATGGGTGACGTGTGTTATATTTGGAATCCTATAAGTTGAAACGAGTAACAATACCAAATATTTATAAACTTTTCAACTATTTTTAAGTAGTTAAATACATATCTAAGATTATTATATGATCACATTATCATTAACATAGAGTTTGATAATAAATATTAAAGATAGATATTTAATTATTCATTATAAACATTATAAATTTTCATTTATATAGTTTAATTTATGTACAAAATCTATAATCATTATCGTAAATGATTATAAGACTTTAGAACCATATCAAAAATTAATCTAGACGGTGTTTTTAAATCAATTTTTTCTATGAAACCATTAACTAGAGTAAAATTAGATTCAATTTGAGTTTTTCTAAAAATAATATGGGAGAAAATATTTATTGAAAAAACATCATAGTTCCCCTTAAAAATTATTTTTCAAGGATAATATTTCATTCAAATTAGTATATAATTTTTATTAAACCATAAAAATATGATATTTTAATTTCATTGGAAATGTATATTTAATTATTTTAAATATTGAGATTCTATGTTTTCATAATTAGTTTAACCTCACCATTAATGATTGGTGATTTCAAATATAGTTTTTTATATATTGAGAAAATAAATTTTGGCGGTGGATATTTAAATTTTAATATTTATTGTAAAAAAACACACCTTAGGGATTATTTTTCATATCTTTAGTGGTTCTTATTAGATTTTTTCCCATTGAATAGGGTTTGGGATGATATACTTATATTTATTAGTAACAAACAGACTCCACTTAACTATTTATTTAAAATGGTCCACATTGAATGATCTTGGTGTCCAGAAGAAATAAAAACCCATAAAAAATGTTTGGGCTAAACTGAGTGTCTATTAAGGGATAGGTATTGGGTTGAATTTCCAGATACATGATGGGGTTCTTGATTACTTTTTTATTATATAGGAATCATAAATTACTGAATAACCCCCAATTATTCCAAATTTTGACCTCAAATTTTGAAATTAGGTTTTCACTCTATAAATTTATTTTTACCAATGGATCCACTATGGTTCATTTTTAATCAAGGATTAATCTAGAATATTTGAAATTGTATTATCATCACTTTGTATTTTTTATTTTTCCTCATTGAATTACCTAATATATTTTAGTATTCCATTATATTATATAATGAAAATTGAACCAGGGAAATGGGGAGTCTTCACAATAGTTTTGTTCTTTATTATTCTTCACAACTTTTATAGGGAGTAAATCAATTTTATAAACATAATTGTTTGTGTGTAAACATTATATTAATCAATAATGGAGGTTTTTGGTTCAAGAATATTTTACATGGACTTGAAATGTATTCTGTGACATTAGTGGCTTGAGATAAGCCATGGTAACAAGGTCATGGGACTCTGAAATGGGAATATAGTAATATATATTAGGGTTTGAGTGATCTTCAGGATATTGTGGAATTATATGTGAGAATAAACCAATGTTAATGGGATATTAATTGGATATAGTGAGTATAATTTATTGTTTCATAGATTATATTGGTAATTATAACTTGTATGATTGGTTGTTCTATGTGGAACTATTAGGATATTGAGAAATCAATTTCTCTGAAAAACTGTTCACTTGGAGAGGGATGTTGGTATTTTATTGGAATGGGATTCAAGGGTTTATCTAGTTATGGATTATTAATTTTGTTAAGTGAGTTATATCTGAGTCAATTTTGTGATTATCTATGGTAGAGTACCCCCCACCCCCATACTCTTTGGGAACTTAGGGGTTACATTGAGTTTATTTGGGAGATAACAACTATGGAATAGACATTAATGGAATTTTAAAATAAGAGGAACCCTATACATATTTCTTTATTTTTGGTTATTGATCCCTTTTATGGTATGTTTTTAATAGGTATAAAATCATTTTTAATTGTTTTGGGTTGGTACAATTTTATATAAATGGGGGTTGTATTGGTGGTATACTATGTTGGTGTATGGTATGATAGGTTGGGGATGGCTTTGTTTTGGATCTAACATGTTATCCTCTGTGATTAATGTTGTTATGGAGGTTTTATAGCAATTGGGGAGTGAATAGGTTTTGTTTTTATGTATTGGATTCTCTACAATACCATGTTATGTATTATTTGGTATGTTACCTAACACTAGGTGATAGGGTGGAATCTTGATATGTGATATGTTCCATGGAATTTCACATCACCCAATGTTTAGGGTGGTTGAATAATATGTTCTGTGATTTATGGTATGAGACCACACCATGAGTATTATTGTGGTGGTATGATAAATGTAAACCGAGGTGGAAAAAGAGTTTAACATGTGTGAGAGAGTGGGGGTCTGGGTAAATATTCAGGAAGTTATATTAGACTCAACATAAAATAGAGAGTACTGAAACATGGTGGGAAATGGAAGTGATAATTTGTTGAATACCATTCTATGGGTGAGAAGTTAGTGTTTCAAACCCCATGGTATGATTTTTTTAATTAATGAAAAGTTGTGGGGTAGTGTTTTTTTATCACACTTATCTATATAACATTGAATGATCCATATGGGGAATGGTGTCTTGGTATTTTAGATATCACATCATAGCTTGAAAAAATTAATTTGTTTTGTTTTCTGATAACCTTACATGAATTAATAAAAAAAATATAATGTAATGTGCATGGAAAACAAGGTGATACTCTAAATATTTGTTTTTATCATAACATATATTTAAAGCTCAATTTTAGTTCATCTATTATGTTTCAAATACAGGGTTATGATATAGATTATATCCTTAAAGGGATCTCTTTAGTGGTTAGTAGGTCGGCCTAATGCATGGATTAAGATTATAGTTATGCCTCTATAAGTATATTAGATTTTTTATTATATATAGTCAGAGAGGTGGGATATAATTTACATTTGTCTATATGAAAGAAAAATTTATTCATTTTTATGTTTTTTAATTTTACCTTTTAAAAACATTATAATAATCTTTAAAATTATAATTTAATAAAAAGTATATCTTTTTTAAAATGAAGGCATTAAAATTTGGAATGTGGGGCTATTTATTTTTTGGGGGAAGAATATTTTTTGATGGTATTGACTATGTTTCCACTAAAAGAGAGGAATTTTTGTAAATGGGGTCAAATTAAGGTAAAAATGAATTAAATATAACTGTCATTATATATAATTTAATTGGGTTCTATGGGGATTCATCACCCAAGTAATTAATATGTCAAATATGGATCTAATTTAGTATAAAAAGGCATTCCATGAACAATAGTTAATAGCATTTTTTAAAATTCCACTCAAATTCTTTTTTAATAGTACCCATACCTACACTAATAAAACTAGAAATTTAATTTCATTCAATATTTAATCAATATATGAAATCACCTTACTAATGTTTCATTAATCCTTTTAAAGCTTCGATTCACAAGGCTGAGGCCAAATTATTTCAATTTAATGGATTATGTTTTTATGAGTGAATTCATTATATAATAAACCTATTCCATAAATATATATTTCAATTAAAAATGAATATATACTACTGTTAAACATCAAAAAAGTTGAAAAAAACAATCATTTAATTTTTTAGTCATCAGTAAAAATAATTTTAGATTAATATTACTCAATTCTCATAAATATTCATTACTATAAAATGGTCATGTTTTGATTTGTCTAACAACACTCTTAAACGATGCTGTCACATTTTGTAACATGGATTTGTATAAATAATTTAATATTAGTAATATATCATTTTAAATTGCATTATTTGATAATTATCGATATAAATGTTTATAAAATTAATTTTAATTATAATTAATCTCATTAAAATAGGTAAATTTCCTTAAAATTTATACTTATCAATTAAATCCTCATAAACAATTAAAATACTATCATTTAAATTAACATGGACCTATATAAATAATTTTACACAATGCTTACACTATAATGACTTAATTGAAAATTAAAACCATATAATGAAATCATGGGGAACAATATACCCATTAATAATCACGTATGAAACAATAAAAATTATAGACATTTGACGATGAACATAAACAATTTATTAACAATATATATATAATAAATGATTATATTTTAATATGATTTTATTAATATATATAAATAACGGTATGAAATAATTTATTTAAAATATTTATTTTTTTCATAGGAGTTAAAACACTTTCATAGGTATCCAATGTAATGGTAAGAGTGTATTTTTCCAATTTCACATTGATATCACGATTCCCTATGTATAAATATTAATATGGTAATATTATATGGTATTTCACTCAAAAAGACAATATATTATTATATCAATATTTAGTTTTTGGTGTTTGAGTGATTTCTTACCACCCCCAATTTGATTATAATGCATATAGAATGATTCATATAAATGGA